>JADMLD010001549.1:817500-2017500 GCA_017589585.1 Phylloscopus whistleri
CAAATGCATAATACTAAAAATATATTTATTTTAAAAGGAGCAGCATCTGCAGTGCATGTCAGAGGAATTACTCAAATCATAAGGTTTGCTACTCAGGACTTGTGAACATCAATTTTGCTTACTCAGCTCTAGAACTTTGAAGAATATTTCTGGTCAGCTAATAACTTAAGGTTGCTGTCTCATTATTAGTTTTAAGGGTTATCTCTTGTAGAATGTTCTCCTTTAAAAAGTGGAGGGTACAACACCCCCTTCAATTTGCAAAAATGTAGGATAAAAGGTATGTGGTATTTCTGTTTTCACGGGAAAGCAAGGCTGAGGCCAGTAATAGAGCTGGTTTTATTCATTAGTCATGAAACTTAATGCGGTTCACTGATAGCTGGGATGGTTGAAGCAGCACAGTGCCTGGCTAAAAAGATCTGATTGTTATTTTTTTTTTTACATTTCCTACTAGTCTGCCATGTAATTTGCTGGTCACAGGGAATAATAGACTCAATTCTGCAATTCACTGAGGTTTGCCTGTCTAAACACTGTGAGATTCTAGACCAATATTTGCAACTCGAACTAAGTGTGTGGTGTATTTTGGTTCCACAGCAGAAGAATAAAATGCATCAATTAGTATAAATTTTCTCATAAAGAGGAAAGTAAATATGGATAAAATGTATATCAAAATTAAGTGCAGTTCATCTCTTCTTAATCATGGTAATTTATATTCCAGAAGCACTTGAGAAATAATTCATGTTAAAAAAAACCCAAAACAACACAAACCTGCCTTGAAAATAATGAGGTTTTCCTCATCATTTTAAGAACTCTTTTCACTTACAATTTTAAAATATTCACTCCTGGCATGCAGGAATCCAAATAATTTGTGTTAAATCAACTTTTAATTCTTTCCTGCCTGCTTTGCAGATAAACATATTTAAACTAAGCACCAAATTTGAATTATCATGCTGTCACAAACCATTCACATCTTTCTTCTTCTCAAGAAAACACTAAAATCTGAGAAAAAAAAAATAGTCCTGTTTCCTGAAATTAAGACCTTCCTTGCCTTAAATCCAAAAGCTTGAAGAAGAAGGCAGGACAACCCTCCCCCAAGCCTTGCCTCCCAATGTTATTTATGTATTATTCTACTGTTCTCTTTTTTTTTGTGTGTGTGTGTGTGTGTCAATTTCTGTCCATGCCATTCCACGCACACACATTTCCTGGCAAGTCCTACCACTATCGTTTGTTAGTTTAAGGACTGGCTGTTAAAACACAGCGATCAGTGCTTAATCAAATAAAAAGGGAAAGAAATTCTTTCCACACACCTCCACCGAGAGCTGACGGAGGAACGCAACAGAGTCGGTTCACAGCTAATGTCACAAGTGGACGTGTTGACACACAGCTCTATGAAGGAAAAAGGCTTTATTGCTAGCTCAGAAAATGAGCAGGAGTTCAAGGGAACAGATCTTTATGCCTTTTTTTTCCCCCTCTGCATTTTTCTGAACATAACAGAGTTATGCCACTGAATTCTGTGCAAAGTGGAGTAGAAAAACAGAAGTCTAAAATAACTCTGACCGGAGGACTGAAAAAATATCCCTAACCTAAAGGTCTGGTCTCTCCTGGCTCTGTGGGACTCCTCCTACCTCGTCTTTTGCCAGTGCACTTGTATAAGTCTAACCCTTACTTTTCCACTTAGGGCACCGGTATTAATTCCTCTGCAAAGTAAATAACCTGGGATTTTTTTTCTTCATCCAACAATATTACAACAAGAAAAGAAAAAGCCCCACAGGAGGTGCATTGAAGAGCAACCTGTCATCAAAACCCAAATGAATGGATAAAAGCATCAGGGCAGGGACATTAGGAGCTATTACCGTGGTGTTCTGCTTTCTTTGCGAAAACTTGAGGTAAAGAAAGGATGCCCAGTTTAACGCCAGGCAAGCGGGGCTCCCTCCTCACAGGGACACTAGCACCCCCAACCAGCTTCCCCTTAAATCTGGCACGTCTTTGGCGAGGGGCTCGCAACCCCGTGTGCCCAGGCACGGCATCGCCAGAAGCGCTGCGAAAGGCATGCACTGCTCTGATCCTTTCGGGATTTAAACTCCCCGGGACGTCGGGGGCCGATGATGCCAAAGGGATTTGGGAAGAGCAAGGGGCCGCGCCAGGAGCTCCCGCACCCCTCTCCTCCTCCCGCTGCCCTTCCCCCGGAGCGGCAGCTTACCTGGTGGGTATCTTGCGCGCTGAATGGTGGGGCTGGAGGTGCGGACGGAGGCGGCGGCGGGCGGCGGCGGCGGCGGGGTGGGTGCCGGCTGGGACCTCTCAGCGGAGGCGGGCCCGGGGCCTGGCCTGGGCGGGGGGCGCTCTTCCGACCCGGGCTCTGTCCGCCGGCGGCGGGAGACAAGGCACAGTCAGGGGCGGCGGGGCCCGGCGGGGCAGAGGGGAGCCCCCCGCCTCCCCCCCCCGGCGCGACACCTCGGGGGGACGTGGGGGGACCGTCCCCCGCGCTCGCACGGCAAGCCCCCGCCTCGCCCCACGGGTGGGAAGGGGGAGCCGGCCGGGGAGCGCATTCCTGCCGGCTCCCTCTCCCTCATCACACAAAAGGCAGAGAGCACCGTGCTGGGACAACGGAGCTGCCGGTTTGTTCTCCGGGAGAGGAGCCTGGGGAAGGCAAGAGGAGAACTCCGGGCACGGTGACTACAACCGGCGGGACAGCATCCCCGAGCGTCCACTTCCCCGTGAGAACTTTCTCTTTTGGGGATGCAGAGACCGGGGAAAAGCAGGCTGGGACTTTCTATGCAAGGTACCGGCCAGACCTGAGGGGTGTCCTGCCGGCCCGCCTAAGCCTGTGCGGTGTCTCCGGGCCCATCATCGCCGGCGCGGGGGAGGGAGCGCAGCCCTGGCCGCCTACCCCCGGACCCTCTGGGCGCTGCCAGCCGGGCTCCCGGCAGCCTGGGGGATGCGCGGCCGCGCCGGCCCCTGCCCACTGAAGCCGCTCCCCGGCGACTCTTTCTCCCGCTCCTTGCCTTTCTTTTGCCTTCCCCGCGCCCCTCGCCTTTGAACCCCCGCCAGCTCCCGGGGTGTTAAGTGCCTGTCAGCTCATCCCTTTCTCTCCCGAGGGTTTTGTTCCCCCACGAGCTCCAGCGAGGCGGTTTCCCGCTCGGCGCGGAGCGCCCTAGGGCTCCTCTCTGCCCCCCCCGAGCCGCCGGTTACCTAGAGACACTCGCTGCGCTTTTAACCACGCAGCACCCCTCCGGGCTGCCGCCGCCCGAGCCAGGAGCGCAGGGCCGTAAGGGCTGTAAATTAGGAGGAAATAACTACCCTTGTCAAAGCTCTTTTCTTCCTCCGTGCACTTTACATTCAGCCCCGAGTGACACCCCTCCCCACCCTGTAATACGAGGAGGAAACCGTGAAATACTCCATTGTGATTGTGACTTCTTCAGGCGAGTTTCGAAACCTTCATTTACCCGGGAGGGACTGCGGAGGGGGAAGCTCCATTCAATTAAAAAGTTTCGTGCTGGATTTCCACCGCCGGTTAGCTGGCGATTATTTTTTTTGGGAGGGGGGGTGGGAGGGATCGCCCCGAGCCGCACGGTCACTCCAGCAAATATCCACGAGATCGCGTGAGATTCACCTCCGAAGAAACCGTCTGGTCTGGTTTAGTCCATTGTTTTTAACCGGGGCTTGACTCCAGCATACAACGGTCTCCACGGAGGAGAGAAAAATAGGGCGAAGAATGTAATCGAGTGAAGCGGCTTGGATAAAAGTTAGCGATTCATTCCCAAACTTTTTTTTTTTTTTCCTGGAGAAAAAAAAAATTCTATCCCAGCACACCAATCCCCCTACATAAAACAGTGTTTTACGCCCTTTCCCTGGGAAATATCCTCGCACGGATTCCATCGTATCCAAAAATTGCAAGTTAAAGTAACAGCGTTCTTAACTAGCCGCGCTAAGGTGAGCGGCATCTCTGCCCGGGACAGACTATCGCGATACTGCTGCCCCGATAACTGTCCCTCTACATAAAGTCACAACCCAACGCCCGCGCTTTCTCGCCTCTTTCCAAGACTGAAACTTCTTTCGCAGCTATTAAGGCGAGGAGGCAAAGGCGAGAGGCGCCGCGGGGGCAGGGAGCGGGGCAGCGGCGGCGCAGCCCAGCCTCCCCGCACGGTACCGCCCGTGCCGGGGCACCGCGGCCCCTCGTTACCACTCCTGACCTCCGAAGGGAAAAGTGCACATTTCCGAGGAGCAGATGCGGGGCAGACGTGCCGTGCAAACATCCCGTCTCATTTCAATAAAATATGTCACATTCCAGCAATTACCTCTTGGGCGAGCTCTTTGGGCTGCCGAGGGGGGCTGCTGTCTCCCAAAGTGAGATGAGCTCAACCTGCCCCGCCGTCCCTATTAGACAGCTGAACTTGTGCAAACAGAACCACCTATTTCCCAAGCGCGGCTAAAGGAAGGAGACAAATTGCTGCCATTCATCACCGGCGCTGTAAACTCCCCGCCGCCGCCGGCAGCATCATTTCCATGACAACAACTAGCAGAAATACCTTAGTACCACCGGCTCCCGCTCCGCTCAACCACAGCCCTCCCGTTTGCGAGGGGCAGCGGTGCCCCGCGCACGGCAGGAGTTGCCGAGACGGCAGGGAGGCTCGGAGGACGAGCGGCAATTGAGCATCCACGGGGAGGATGGGAGAGGAGGGGGGGAAGGTGAGGGAAAAGTTTCAGCGAGAGCCCGGGCACAGCGGCGCGTCGGCCGAGCCGCATCGCTCGCCGCCGGCATCTCCCCAGCATCTCTACCCCAGCGGCGTAACTTTCACGGAGTGGGGACACGCCGCGCTGTCCCTCTCCCTCAGCCGCTCCCGTTCACTCGCATACGTACTCGGTTGCTGTGGAGGTTCCGTCTTTACATCTAGTTTGTAGGTGCCCGCTTCCTTAAAGGCGTGTGTAGGCGCTGTCCAGCGGCAGGACCCGAGACAAAAAATCCCTCAGACTCCGGGTAGCTGCAGGTCCAGAGGGTGCGTTATCCCGAGGCATGGAAAAGGGTTGAAAAAGCCTGAGGAGCCAGGAGCCCGTCCCCGGGCGAAGGGAGGGAGTGAGCAGGCGGGCGGGCGAGGGATGCCGAGCGGCCGCCGCCGCCGCTGCGATGTGCCTTTGTGTGTGTGCGGCGGGAGCCGGGCCGGGACCTGTGCCCGCGTCCCGGTGCGAGTGCCCCGGGGTGCGCGTGTGCCTGCGCCGGAGAGAGGGGACGGAGGCGCCTCTCTGCGCTGCTCTCCCGCTCCCTCTCTCTGAACGTCATTTATGTGAGAGGAGCCCTAGCGGCCTCTCCATAGAGCGGCTGGAATGCGAAACGTCAATAGTGACGCCATGGGAGCCTGACGCTACTGACCCCCCCCCCCCCCGCCCCAGTGTGTGCGCCGCGCTCCCGCCGCACCGCGCCGCGCCGAGCCGAGCCCTGCACAGCCCCGCACAGCCGCGCACAGCCGCGCACTGCCGGGCACTGCCGAGAGGTGCGGAGCGGTGCGGAGCTCCGGCACAGCCGAGCTGAGCCGCCGACAGCGGGACGGCACGGCCGGCCGGCCGGCTCGGGGCCGCCAGCCCGCCACAGCCTGGCGAGTCGTTCCCAAGTCTGATAATAATAATAGTAATAATATTAATAATAATAATAATAATTATTAAGATAGTGATAATAACAACATTACTATATCTTTACTGAAGTGGCTCAAATGAAAAGAGCTTTGCTTGGTTACTTAGTAGAACTTTTACGATGAATTAATAAAGGTTTCTTTCACTTTTTATTTTTCACTTTTTATTTTTCATTTTTTAAAACATTTTTTAAAACATTAAACTTTTCGCTATTATTTTATCTTCTCTCGCTTTTTCTTTTCTTTTTTTCTTTTTCATTTTTTTTTCCTTTTTTTCACCCTCTTTTTCTTTTCTTTCGAAACTTTCCAGTGCGCAGGAGCGAGGAGCAGGTTGCGGGAGGTGCCGTTCACAGAGTGGGCACTACTGCGAGCGGCCCCGAGAAGCGTCCGGGCTGCCGCCTTCTTGTGACTGCCTGTGTCCGTGTGTCTTTCGGTGTCCGTGTGTCTGCCTGGGGCACCGGACTGGCGGCGGACGACTCCCCCGCTGTCTCCGCTGGCAGCAGCCGCCCGCCGCCGTGCCCGGTGCCGTGTTTACATCCACCGCCGGCAGCCCGGGTGTTCGCGACTGTCACCGCAGCCGTGACGGCCGGTGCTGTGCTTGTGCTTCGCACAGAGGGGCTCCGCCAAGAGAGTTCTCCCGACGGACGGGAGCCGGGGCGGACGAGGCGCCTGCCGCCCCGAGGAGGAGGGACCGGCGGTAACGGCGGCACTTTCACTTTGCCTCTCGCTCCACCATCCCGCCGCTGGCACCGCCGCGAAGCGCGCCGCCTCCCCGGGAGGCAAAGCCGGGGCTGGCGCAAGGTTCGGCAGACGCCGCGGACCGGCGGCGCGGCGGCCACGTCCGAGCCCGGGATCCCCTTCCCGAGGCGGTGCGCGCCGTCTTCCCGCGGGCGCCGGGGCGTCCCCCGCTCCCTCCCTCCCTCCGGGGCCGCGGCGCTGCCAGACCCCGCTCCCCCCGCGGGGGAACCCGCCGGGCTCCCCGCGCGGCCGCGCTTCCCCTCCGGACGCCGCCGGCCCCCGGCGGGGGCCAGCCCGCGCCCCCACGTCACCGCCCTCGTGCCGCCGCCGCGGCCAATCCACGCACAGGACGCGGCGGGCCCCGTTCCGAGGGGCGGGGCGCGGCGGGGCTGACGCACGGCGGCCGCGTCATTGACGCAAGCGGCGTTGCTAAATTTAGCCCCGCCGGTCCCCGCGCGAGGCGCTCGGGATCGCGCGCGAGGGAGGGGGCGGGGCCGGAGCCCATTGAGCGGCGGCGGCGGCGGGCGGGCGCGCGGGGCTATTTTTGGGACACCCCCCTCCCTCCCCCCCCCCCGGTTGTGATCCGGCCAAACCAAATATAGATGCGGGCGGGTATTTATAGCGCCGGCGAGTCCCATTGTCGTGGGGCCACGCCCCCGCCCGGCTTCCTCTGCGCAGGGGGTGGAGTGCGGGCCAGCGCACGGGGACCCCGGCATGCACACCCATCCTCCCGGCAGCGCCCCTGGGGTGGGGGGGGAAAGCCGCAGCCGGACGCTGGCGGGGGTGCCAGACCCGTCTCCCTCCTAAAAAAAAAAAAAATAAAAGTCTCTTGGTAGCTGTGGCTGGAGTTTCCCTCCGAGTGGCCGGCTCGGTGCGATTCCCTCGGTGCAGCGCGCTGCCTTCCCTCCGCATCGCATCGCATCGCATGCCATCCCTGCACGGCCCCCCGGCGAACTGCTGTTGACATTCCCGAGCGACGGCCGAGCGCCCGCTGCGCGGGGGGGGCGGTGGTGCGGAGGCGGCGGAGGGGATGGAGGCAGGATGGCCCCCCCCGCCCCGCCGGCGAGGGACACGCGTGGCAGCGCGGGGTGTTTCCGCGGCGGGGATGCCCCGCTCGGTCGGCCGCGGCGGGGATACCCCCTGCCTGACGCAACGGAGCGGAGCAGGGGCGGCGGCGGGCACAGGCGCATAGCGCCGCGGTGACCTCATGGCAGAAGCGGCGCTGGTTGGGAGTCCTCCCCCCCCCCCCCCTCCAAACCAACCCTCCCTCCCCTCCCGCCTGTTGAGTAAGCGCCGGGAGAAGCGAAAATGCCATGACGGGCCGGTGCGCTCATCCCCGGTGCTGACACGGCGCGACAAGGGAGATTCCCTTTGATGCCGCTGCCGGCGTGGGCGGCTGAGGGCAAGGGAGGAGAGACAGAGAGAGGGTGGCACTTTCCGCCCACCCTTCACCCCAGGCACTGGCCCCGATAAAAATACTCCGCTTTCCATGCTGTCATTTCTCCTTTGCATCTCGGCCTTTCTGCTGGGAAAGGGACTCAGCGGAGCGCCGCCGCCCTCGGGGCCCCCCGCCCCGCTCCGGGCGGGCTACCCCCGGAGTAGTGTAAGTATAAAGTTCCAGAGTCATCCCGAAACTCGCAGCTCCGCACTGAAAGTGTGTGCAAGAACAAAACGTCGGTGCCAGGTGGACTGTCCTAGAAACCGTATTGCCCCCCCCGCCTTTCCTCCCCCGGGTACTCCGTGCAACTTCGCAGCTTCCTCGAGCTGTTCCTGTCTCCCACGACGTGAAAATATCGTCATGCAAGAAGGCTAAAAAAAAACCCCAACCAACAAAACCCACTCCAAAGCCAAAACCGGCGGCAAGAGTGTTTTGAAAGCCTTTAAAATAATCTTTGAGGTGCTATTTAAAGAACAGGAAATGGGATGTTTGGAGAAAATGATTAAAAAGTGGCATTGAGTGCGCCATGTGCTTCGGGCAGATGCGGGTGTTGTGCAAGGGAGCCGGGCACTTGCTCACCGACCCACCCGAGGCAGCGATTCCCTCTAGGGAGAGCACGGTCTGCTGTCCTGCAGTTATTTATGACACGAGAGATCACTCGCTATACGCTGTGTGCTTCCCGTGAGGCGAAAAGGAAGTTCTTCATGCAAGGAACTCCCAATCCATTAAGCATAAACACCGAGGTGGGGGGAGAGATAAGGGGACAGGAACAACAGTAGGCAAATTGTCCAACTGGCGTGTACAGAGCTTGATTTGCTGGAGGCGGCGGTGCAGGAGTGAGGGCCAGAAGGATATCATTCCCAGGGCTTATTGGATAACTTGGAATAATAAAACCAGGCACTGCAACAACGGGAGGAAGCCTGCAGCAGTACGAAGGAGGCCTTGGGTGAAATAAAGCTCCAGGAAGTGGGGAAGGTTTTTGAGTGACATTTGCTGGGTGCTGCCAGAACTGGGGAGACTGAAGGTTACACTGGAAGCAAACTCTGTGGAGAAGCTGAGGGTTCACTTCCAGTGCCCACCCATGCGTTTGCATTTATGGCCAAATAACTTGATGACAACTTATTATCAGAATTTGCTTGGCTTCCCCAAGACCAGAGCGAATCTTTAGGCTGCAGATTTCTGGGACCAAGGCAATGAAATGTCAGTATTTTTAGGGTTAGGATACCCAAACTCCTGGAATCCTGACTGGCTGCCATCTATCCAGAGGCACCTAAATTGGACAGTGGTAAGACAAGGGGGAATGGCCTTAAGATGAAGGAGGGCAGGTTTGGATTAGATATTAGGAAGAAATTCTTTACTGTGAAGATGCTGAGGCACTGGAGTAGGTTTCCCAGAGATGTTATGAATTCCCCATCCCTGGAGGTGTTTAAGACTAGGCTGGCTGGAGCTTTGAGCAACCTGGTCTAGTGGAAGGTTCCCTGGCTATGACAGGGGGGTTGGAACTAGATGATCTTTAGGACCCATTCCAACCCAGGGTATTCTATGATAAATTCAGTAGTACCACAGAAATGGCATCTAGTCTAACCTCCTCTGCAAAGAGTATCCCCTGGCATTTTTTCGGATAAAATTTCCTATCTTCCTCCAGGATGTAGAAATCAACTGTTCATCTGCCTAAATGCCAGATTTTAGGGAAACCCCGAAGAGGGATTTGGTGCTGACTAAATTACACAATAGCTCAGTAATTTCAGAACTTGCACAGAAAATAGGACATTCAGATTCACCTAGTTTGTCTGGGGCAGGGAGACAAGGGTGGGAATGGGGAAACTCAACCTACATTCCCCGCCTCCCAGGAGATTGCTGTAATCCCTGCATCATTCTGGGTGGTATCTCAACCACTTGTTTGAAGTGGTGAAACCACTTTCAGGTTTGTGTGCAAGTACTGTAGTCTAGTGCTTCAGGCTGTCTGCTGGGATGGAGGAGATCTGCCTATCCTATCTATCCCTGCTCCAAGGATGGCTTGTGTTGTTTTATATTACACACCTATAGTATAAAAATACTGTCATGGCCTTAAGAGAACTTTCTTGCCTGATTGAGCATAATTTCTGTCTTAAAGTTCCTCTTTCCCTCCATACCTTCCTAGACAACCAACCTGGTGATGAGGCCATTCTTTCAGATAATGGTCAGTGTGGATTTGAGTCTTCTTAAGGTAAGAAAGGAGCTGAATCACAGACCTTCTGTTTTCTAGGGAGTGCTGTAATTGTCAGAGCTAGCTGTCTCCTGCCAGCTGTGTCTTTGAAAAATCTCGTAGGTGAGGTAGGATTCTACTAGCCTAAGACTTCCTGCTTTCCTAAGCTACATCTCCTTGCTCTGGAGGGGTGGGATTTGGGACACGGCCCTTATAATCGGGTTGAAGTCGGTCTGTTTCGTACCCTTTCTTCACACTGCAAGCATGTGAAGGGTTAGATGACTAATTTGGATTTCTGAATTTGTGGGCATGGGGCTCTAGAAAGAACACTGCGATTTTTAATCTTGTCATCTAAAACATAGTTGGATTTATGTCTGAGTCAGAATCCTGTCCTTCAGAGGTATTCTGTTGTTCAGAAAATAAATGTAACACCTTTCTGGTGCTGATCAAGGTGACTAAAGTCTTGAAAATAGGGTCAAAATGACACTTAGCAGAGTTTGATAGCCTAGAACAGCAGCTCTGCCTGAGCTGCCTTATAATGTTTAGCCAGCACGTTTCTAGATGAGAGGTAGCACACTACAAAAGGTTGTCAGGACACCCAGTTTATCACTGCTGTGTTTCCAAACTGAAAGAAGAACTCATCTCACCTCCTTTGCTTGAAAGGAGCCTTTGTCATAGAGAGGTCATGATGAGGAAGAAGGGAAGGCCTATCTTAGTTTTTGATGGTGTATTTGGCAGGCCATGCCCTGCTAAAACCCAGTCCCAGCCTTGGGTAAATGAAGTCCCAATATAATCCAGCCTGCTGTCGTACTTCTACAGTCAAACATTTATCTTTTCACAACTAGTTAAGGACATGGTTGCATGGTTTATGCTCACATTTTCCAAATGACTATAATTGGATCGTGGCCATGCATTGGAAATTTTTGCCCCAAAGGAGGAAATTTTGAGAAAGATTCAAATGATTCAAACCCAGTCTTTTATGAATGTTAGAAATATGCACAGTATGCTTTGTTCACAATAGCTCTGTTTTCCCAGACAGAAGCTCCACCAACTGGTGGAATTGCCCTGGAATTCTGCAATACCACAGATGGGGAGGCTTGAATATTCCTGGACTGACTCAGCCTGTTCACTTTGCCTGGCTTGTAAGACAATAGACAATTCTTCCTTGGTTGTGGAGATCCAAAATTAAAAGTAAAGGAGGTCACATATTAACAAATGGAACGACTGCCTTTTAGACAAGCCCACAGACTGAACTGTGGTCACATTAAGCAGAGGGGTTGTTGAGAGTATAATTCCTATTGCCAACATAAGAGCTGATTAGGAACGGGAGAAGCCAGGACCAGACAAGGTTCAGACATGCAAGCACAGCAGATTATTAAATAAGGAGATGAAGGAGCATTCAGAAGGATCTTAAATTAAGTACATTAATTATGTAATAATGAAGCAGCTTTAAACTGGATTTATAATAGATACAAAAGAACTACATTTTGCATTGGCCTTGATACTTTCAAAAGGACAATCTTACTTGATTGTACTCACTTAAAGAAAAATGAGAGAGTGGGGAAGAAAAGAAAAAGGCTCAAGCTCATCTTATCCTAGGCAAAGATCTCACAGACTGTAATGTTTATTAGAGAGAGATGGGTTTTAACAAAGGATCAAGGCCATGGGACTGGTTTACAACCCCCCAAATTTAATATTTTTCCCTCCATCTCATAATTAACAAAATTATAGTGATTATAATTATTATTTTTAATAATAAATTTTGGGCCCTTCATTTCTACGTTTAATTCTTGACTGGATCGTCAATCTTTATTCCTAAGAAGTAGTCTCTTCACTTGCCACATGAAGTACTACACAAATGCAACTCTATCATTGTAAAAAAATAATAGTCTATACCAGATAATCATTGCCTTGTTCAGCAGGCACTACCTTTTTTGGCAGACTTTCTGTTTGTGTTGATAAAGGATAGCTCCTCTAAGGCAACAACTCGTTACTTATTTACTTTTTCTAAGATCTTTTAAATTTCATCTGTTTTTTATTACATTGTCTTTCTGGTTACCCTATTCGCTTTGCTCCTAATGATTTCCAAATCTATGGATCTTCCTATGTTATTGAGCATTGCATTTCATTCTTACCTCTTCTTGGACTGCAGTTTCTCTGTTTCCTACTACTGCCCTGTCTGTTTCTTTGTCTTCTCACTGCTGTGCTATCTGAACTGCCCATTCCCAAGACCCAAGGGGTAGCAGTTCTTCAGCTGTGGTAGGATGAGGGGTTTGAGGAGAGAAGTGAGAGATCCCAGCTGTCAGGGAAACTGCCTGTCCAGGTTTGCTTTTTGCTTCATCTCTGTCCTGGCTTGTGTCTTTGCATAATTTTATTTACTTCTGCCTGCTCTGTTTCCTCATCTGTAAAATTACAACAGAATGTTTAGAAAAATAAAGGCACAGAAATGAAAACTAGTTACTATTATTGTTTATTTCTTACTAATGGACAAGGCCTCAAACCCCTCAATGGCAGTAATTCCTTTTTTTTTTTTTTTTCCTCTCTTATATAAAGAAATGAATCATTTACCTGAGAGGATCTGGACTATTTCTTTCAAGCTTATCATATCTTAAAGATCAGAAGTGGGCACTAGTATCATGTCACAGGTTAAGAGAGTTTAAGCATCAGCTTTCTTCAATCATGTCTAAACCTTCTGGCATCTCTGAATCAGCTGAAGTACGCTGCTAGAATGAGCTGATGAAATCAGTTCCATTTCCACCCCCCTGCACTATATATGAAAGACCAAATTGTGGTGTATGCACTGAACTTACAGCCCCAACTCCAGGGGTAGGGCGATGAGCTCAGAGTCCAGTCTTTGGGGTTGTGAAAATTCATCTTGAAATCCAAACTTGAATGACACTGGCAAGTCAGGGCTGCTGCGGCCCATAGTGGGCTGGGAATGCCATGCCTGGAGCTGTTTTACCTGTGCTCCTCTGTGCAGCCCTCTGGAGATAGTGGGAATGAGGAGTGCCAAAACAAACCTAGGAACAAAAGGAGCAAAGTGCACTGAGTGCAGGTGTGCTGCTCAGATGTCGTGGTTTAACCTGGCGGATGGCTAAGCACCACACAGCCACTCGCTCATACGCCGCCCCACAGCAGGATGGAGGAGAGAATTGGGAGAAAAAAGTAAAATTACTGGGTTGGCATAAAGACAGTTTCATACAACAGAAATGGAAGGGGAAGTCTTATTCCTACTACTGCTACCACTACCACCACTAGTTGGAATATACAAAACAAGCAATGCACATTGCATTGGTCACCACCTGCTGACCAATGCTCAGCCTGTTCCCAAGCTTTTCCCCAGATATATGTGCTCAGCATAATACCATATAGTATGGAATGTCCCTTGGGTCAGTTGGGATCAGCTGTCCTGGCTATGTCCCCTCACAAATTATGCATGCCCAGTCCACTCACTGGTGGGTTGATGTGAGAAACTGAAAAGTCCAGCAACAAACAAAACATCAGTGTGTGTTACCAAAAAACTACACAAAAACTTAAAGGTGGAGTGCTGTATGAGAAGACGGTGTGGTTCAAATAGCAAAAAATTTGAAATACTGCAACAAGAAGTGAAAGTCAAACCCATCCAAATAGTTTTAGAGTTTTTAATAATCACTGCTTCTGGGCCACATGGAGCAGAGATCCAGTTACAGAAAGCCTCTGTCTCAATGATGGAGATGAGGGCAGTGAAGAGATTCCATGCCCTGTCTTCTGCTTGCTCTGAGTGTTTAAGCTTCACAAAGGCAAACGGGAAGCACCAAGTGGAACTGAAAATCAGTGGAGGTGCTCACTGCTGCACAGATGTGCCATCCCTGAGCAGTGTTCAAAGCCCTGGATGGGACCCTGATCAACCTGATCTGGTGGAAGGTGTCCCTGGTTGTGGCTGGGGGGTTGAAACTAGATGATCTTTAAGCTCCCTTCCAACTCACATTCTATGATTCTATGTGTTTCTCTAGTAAAAGAACGTTTGCATTTTCCAACACAAGAAGACCAGCAAATGTCTTTGCAAAGACTTTGTCCTGCTTAGTTTGGGCCAATCTCAATACTCTGCCTTACAGGAAGAGAGCCGAATGTTGCAGAGCAAGAGAATTAACGTTTGAACAGTCTCCTCTTTTTACTAGGATATGTTTTGTATTTTTGTAAGAAATTTGTTGTGGATGATGAGGCAAAAGCTTTGTCATGTTGCAGTTAAAACTGGCAATAGAAACTAATTAGAAGTTCTGGGCAATTTAAAAAGCAAATTTCATTCCCATTTTCTTTTCCCTTCACCAAAGCTTTCATATGCTGAGTGCAAGAATAACTGTGATGTTTTCACCCTACCAAAACTCCCCACTGATCATTCTGTGCAGTTGTGGTTCCATGCAAGGGGGAAAAAAGCTTCCCACCATCTGTTCTAAATTAGATATATTCTCCTATTATATTTCCCTGTTTTATTGTTTTTATTGCTGATGAAGTAGCAAGTTAAATTTTCAGTATTTCTACTCTTAACAGTTTAGGCAATTCCCTTATTTTCCATGCTGCTGCTCTTACATTAAGCCATGGTATCATGCTTTTAACAGAGAGGTAGCATCACTGAGGTTTACAATTTTATCATTCATTATACCTGTTCCTAGCACAGTTTTTAAATAAGAACCTGAAACCCCCAGTTGGGTCCTTTCTAACACTGAAGGCCTTTGGATTTCCTCTTTTCCTTCTATCAACCTAGTAACCAGATTGTGTCACCAACAAACTCCTTGGCTATTTACTACTTTTCAACTTAGGCATTAATGGATCTTCCTCTGTCTATATGCACATATCTCTTGATGCCTGGGAAAATCCTTCTCGGTGGAAGGTTGGACTGGATGATCCTGGAGGTCGTTTCCAACTGATGATTCTGTGGTTCATAAACAGGCTTTTATAAAAAATTGTACCTTTTCACGATTCCTTTCTTTCTAGCTGTCTTTAATCGCTTTGCTGTATTACAAACATTCGGTGAGGGGGGGCTCCACGTTACCTGCAGGGTTTGTGTCACACCAGCACACTCCACTAAACTCCCTCAACCCCTCATTTCTGCTCACGCGCTGCTTTCGGGGTTGTTTTTAAACCTTCACGGGCGGGGCCGCGGCGGCTGCCCCGTCTCCCCGGAGAGTTTGCTGCCGTTCTCCGTGCCGTGGGGGGTGGAACCCAGCCAGGATTAAGCTAAGCGGTTGTTCCCAGGCACAGCAGCCGCAGGACGCCAGCTGGGACTATTTGCTTTAACCCCCTTTCCCCACCGTTTACCGGGCGGCCGCCTCCTCCTCGGGGGGGACCTTCCCTTTCCCCGCTTTCCCGGGGCTCTCCCTCTCGCCCGCCCCGTTCCCCGGCGGCGCGCGGGCAGGTGACGGCGGGGCACGCGCGCCCGGTCCCGTGACGCGCGCGCCCGGCTGAGCGGCGCGTGACGGCGGCGGCGGCGCCAACAGGTGTCCCCGCGCCGCTTCCCGGGACACCCGGGGCGGCCCCGGGCTGGGAGGGACCGCTGGAGATCATCTAGTCCAAAGCCCCTGCCAAGGCAGGGTCACCTAGAGGAGGTTACGCTGGAACGCGTCCAGGTGGGTTTGGAACGTCTCCAGGGGAGACTCCACGAGCTCCCCGGGCAGCTGCTCCAGCGCTCTGCCACCCTCAGTGTAAAGAAGTTGTTCTTCACGTTGAGGTGAAACTTCTTGTGATTTAGTTTATGGCCGTTGCTTCTTATCCTGCTGATGGGCACCGCTGAAAAAACTCTGGCCCCACGCTCTGGGCACCCTCCCTGGAGATATTTACATACATTAATGAGAGCCCCTCTTCAGTCTCTCCAGACTAAACAGGTCCAGCTCCCGCAGGCTCTCCTCTTAAAACTCCCGATCCCTTTCGGGTCTGTTCTCGGAGCGGGGAAAAACTCCGAAAGCCTCTTTGCAACTTTCGGGAGCTGGGAAGGGGACTGTCGCGGAGAACAGCTTCCGGCTCCAGGGGACGGCGCATCCCCAGCACGGGGTCTGCTCGGGTCCCTTCCCACAGGGGGCTCGCTGGCCCCGCGGGGGAGCCCCGCTCCCGCCGCGCTGGGACGTGGCGGTGGGAGGACGGCGTTTGGAAGCTGCCGTGGGGCTGCTCGTCCCACGCAGGCGGCGGCAGGAGCGGCGGCTCCGGCGGCTGTGGAGCGACGCCAGCAGACCCGGGCGGGCGCAGCTCCGCTTCCCGGAAACCCGAGCACCGCTGCTTTTACACTTTTTATTTTCCATGGGGGGTTTCCCCGGGGGGGGGGGGGGGGTGGGGAGAGGGAGGAGGGGGAATCCCCTCGCGCCCGCCGCCTCCCCGCCCCCGTCACGCGCGGTTCTCCCCGCTCCCGGCCCTGTCACCTGACGGCGCCCACGCCCTCCCCCCATCAGCGCGTGCGGACGGCGAACAAACGGCCCTTTCCTTACTTTATTTCCTTTTTTTAATTTATTTATTTTTTTTTTATTATTTTTTTCCCTTTCCCCTCTCCGCCTTCTCCCGACTATAAATAGCTCCTGCGCGCCGTGCGTGTGTCACGTTCCCATTACGTGCGCCTTACGCTGACGCACGGGGGCGGTGCACTCCGTGACGTCAGCGCGTATCCGGGCCAAGCTATAAATAACCTTCCGGCGGTCGGTGCCAGTGGCGGGCGAGCGCGGCCGCTGCTGCTGTCGCTGGTGCTTCCCGCGGGAGCCGCCGGCCCCGGCGGCCTCGCTCCCCTGAGGGGCTCTGGGCTGCGTGCGGACAAGCCGCCCCCGGGCAGGCGGATCACTCCTCTGTGAGGGCCGTACTGCGCCCGGGCAGCAGATGCTGCTGTCTCTGCCTCCCCCTTTCACCCTGCGGCGTAACGGGCCCTGGGCGGTGGCGGGTCACAGCCTGTTCACAGTTCAGCATCAGAAAATGTTAAAGGGGTTGGAAGGGATCTTAAAAATCAACCAGTTCCTACCTCCGTGCCATGGGCAGGCACATCTCCCACCAGCCCAGGCCACTCAATGCCACATCCAACCTGGCCTTAAACACGGCCGTGGATGGGGCATCCCTGTCTGCCCTGGGCAGCTTATTTCAGTTTGTCACAACCTCACAGTAATGAATTTGTTTCATATATCTAACTCAAAATTCCCCCTTTGTCCGTTTGAACCCATTACTCCTTGTCCTATCACTACAGCTCCTGATAAAAATTCCTTCTCTAGCTTCCATGTGGACCCACTTCAGGTACTGGAAGGTTGCAATGAGGGCTCCACATGATCTTCTTTTCTTCAGGCTGAACAGCCTCAGTATTCTTAGCATGTGTTCATAGACACACAAATCATTATGTGCCCAATTGTTGGCTGTGAGTTGGTAATTCAGGAGTTACTCTGCGGTCAGCCTGAGCCCATGTGCAGCCGAGATGGGAGTACATAGCAGAAGCAGTAACTTCAGTGCTGCTGTTCTCTCTCTAGTCTGAGATTCCAGGCAGGGTTACAGGGAATCCGTGTGCATTTTAGCTGGTTATTATAAACATAGGCAATATATTCCCAGCTATACAATAGGTGTCTCAATAGGCTTAGCTGCAGCCATTTCCCAAGAGGTAGGCAGTGGTTTTTTTGGGTCCCTTTAGGTCCAGGAGAGAAGTGAATGTTTTCACAGCCTAGACAAGTGCTTTAGCTGATGGTCTGCTATGTAGAAGTGGCTGTGATGGCTGGTCTCTGCGTGTCAGCAGGCATTGGGCCCCTTGGGGCTAGGAGTGTAGCAAGATAACTCATTTTGCAAGCAGCTGTGCTGGCTGAAGATGCAACTCTCCCCCAGCGATTTGCTGCCTTTCCTCTGCCAGAGTTACCGCCCCCACAGCTCTTGAGTTGATGTTGGATAAGTGAGCAGCTGGATGAACTGTACTAATACTGCCTGAGGCGCCCTGAGGAGGGTTTCTGCGATCCCTCTTGCTGGCAGAGGTTTGGACTTGTTTGTCTATGGCTGCCAGTGATGGCAACACTGCATGGCAATAATACCTGTGGCAGTGATATTCAAAAGAAGATGCCTGCCTGTCACTTTAGGCATTGGGACAACTTTCCCGTGAGTACGTGGGCTACCTGGGGTTCAGGGTGGGTGCAGAAATCCTCAGGTCAGCCTGGCTGGTAACATCTCTGGGTCTGTTTACAGCAGGGCTGTATGCCAGGTAACCTCTTTGGGTGAGAGTGTAGGCATGGCCAGCGTGCTTGGCTTTCCTGTCTGGCCGTCTGACTTGCATCCTAAGTGTGTAGGGCTAGGTTCAAACATAGGCCTGTCTGAAAAATCTAATGGAAAACAGTTCTGTGAAAAGAAATTCAATTCTAATGCTTAGACTGTTGCTAAATAGTGTTAAAATTAAATCATTACCTAGTTTTGATTGTAAGCTTTCTGGGTACAGGAGTACCACAGTTGTCTCTCGTACCCTTTACGGTTAGCGTCAAGGTGTGTGTTTCTTCCAGAGAGTCCTTGCAAAGCAGTAACAAAGAAAATGTAAATAGCAGATTTACTTAATAGAACTCTTCTAGTGTTTGGGGTTTCAGGAAATCCAGCCATTTTAATGGTTTTCTGGTGTGTGGTTTGTTGGCCTTCTTTGTGCTTCGTTTTGTAGGTTAACATCTAAAACTTGATTGGTTTGGTTTAATTGGAAATTACTTGATCTTACATTTTTCTGTCTTGTGCTTTTATATCACTGGAATTCAGAACAGCAACTTCTTTCACTCGGGGAATTAGCCAGGTTGGTGATTTAGGGCTTCCATGAAGTTCTGTGCATTTGAGGAGTTTTGTATGTGTTTTCTAGTTTCTAATGTGTTTTTAATTCTAGAAGAATTAAATTATTATTCTAGCTCTGGTAGAGTAGACAAATTCATTTCTATCTACAGATAAAGTGAAATTTTTACAACTAGTAGTGTGTTGAATAGTGATACCTGTAATTTCTAATTGCTACTCAGCTTTCTAGGGCATATTTGACAGTAATTTCTTGGACAAGTGTGAGCATTTTTAAATCTCACAGTGTTTTGGATGTATGCCCTCTTCTGAGTTACATGGTCTGTTGGAACATCATGCAGAGACTACATCAGCCTTCTACCATCATCTTTGATGCTAATAGCAGCTTCAGTTCTCAAGCAAAGTGGTTTACTTCAGTAATGGCGTTTATGGAGAGAAACTCAGTGGTTTTGCAGTTACTTTATCTGTAAGGTGGAGAATTTTCCTACACTGGGATGGCTGCACAGGTGAGCTGAAACTAGGAACACCTCAGTTATCTGTGACAGATTTCTTTTGCCGTATTCCTCCATTGCAATAGGAGAGATTACCTGTGACATCATCAGTGGGATAGATGGTATCATTGCCATTACCGAGTCACCCCCAAAGTATGAATTCCAAGCCATTGGTGGCTGTCTAGAGGCAAGGTTGAAAAGATGAAAGGATCTGGTTATGAACAAGCTCTCAACTAACCTTTCTGAAAATGGTGGAGTTGAGTCACAGCACTGTCTTTCCAGGAAATGTTGACTTAGGATCTATGTCCTGTGAAATTTCCAAGGGAACTTTGGTGAGAGCTGTCCTACAGTGTACCACTGGTGGGCAGAATGAAATCTTTAGATGTATTTGACCAAAAACACTCTTAGCAAGCTTCCATTAAACTCATCTTGAGCTTTTTGTTTGAGGTTCAAGTGTTTTACTGATTGGTGATTTAAGGGGTTTTGATAGCAAAAGCATTTAGGTGTGCAGTAAACTCTCTTCCTACGGAAAGTCTAGAGTTGAGACTCTTCAGACTGGGCCAAGAAAAGCTAACTTTAACACCATGTCACTTCTTGATGGTGGGTCCCAAGGCCTTGAATTAAGGACAAAAAAGGTGGGAAGTCAGAGGTGATCTTGGTGGGGCTCAGCCCAAACCATAAAAATAGCAACTCTCTCAGTTCATATGCATGGACAGGAATTCTACCAGTGTAGTGATTCATTTGAATAGAAGAGAAATACAACGAGAACAACGATAGAGCTTAGGGAAAAGCAAAGGAAGAGGAGTATGACACTAAGTCATGCTTTTGTAGGGTAATAAAGCAAAAAGCTCATCTCCTTTATAGCTGTCTCCTCTGGCTTGGATGCTTCTTAATGCTCAGTGTTGAGAATAAACAATCCCCTGCGGTGATGCTGTCTGTCATCAGGCTAATCAGAAGTGTTTCTGTCATTGCAAATGGTAAACAGAAAAAATATATTTGCAGCAACAATTGGTCACAAGAAAATCAGATATTAATGTGACAATATTGTACATGCTTTGAGTACTTAAAATTAAATTATTGGGGTTTTGTTTGTTTTGTTTTGGATTTTTTTTAATATCTGTTCTTTCTAAAAGTTTGATCTCTAACTTCAGGTAGACTGGGATACTTGTCAGTGAAGTCACTTCAGTCTGTTTTACAGAATTCAATGTGTCAGATACATTTTCTAAATACAAAAGAGAAAGGCATTCTATTCTTTCTGTGATATATGTCTAGGAGCAGATTTGCAAAGTTATATCTTGAGCAAATTCCAGTTGATTTTTTTCCAGAAATGTTTCATTTGTTGAAGTGAAGAAAATTAATTCAGAAAAACATGTTTGGATGGAATATAACAGCGTGCATGATTGTATTAAAATCCAGTTTGGTATCTGAATTACAAACAAGTGTGGTTTGGTGAGTTTCTTGAATATGATTTTAACAATACTGTATGCAAGGGTTCCATGCTCTAAAAAAGATTTAAGTGGCATTGTTTTCCTTCTTCCCTTGTTTTGCATTTAATGAGAAGCAAAAATGGGATAGAGTGGGAAGTCATAAGCAGACGAGCACAAGATAATGTGGTTTGTTAATGTCAGCCTTCAGCTTATGTCTGTGGTCACACATTAAAATGCCCTTCTCGGTTTCTGTGCTTTCTGTTCTTCTTTTCACTCTAATCTCCCTTCTGCCTTGTATCTCTAGAGTTTCCAGTCTCTGTTTTGGGTCTCCTTGCTTCCACAGTAGGCCAGTTCTGGACTTTCCTGCTTCACATGTCCCTAATTGACTGATTCTTTTCATTTATGTAGTAAAATTAAGAAGTGATTTCATGTTAACTTTCTAGGGGTTTAATAACTCTTATTTACCTTTTTTTTACAAGCTGGTCTCCTTGTGGTAGAAGTGCTAATGAAACCTGCTAATGTCTAAAGTATGTGTGGCTTTTTCTTTTCTACATTCAGTGTTTTTCTAAACATTTTTTGACATTTGGCTTTCATTATGCACTCTTCTGACTTTGTTGTTCAGAACTGACTTCAGTTATGAATCAAAACTAGTAAGTTTTGCTCTGGGATTCGGCAGGTAAGGGAGGCAGAGCTACTTATGTATGATGAGATCTGCACATGCCTTTATGTATCATGGCCTTTTCTACTAGGGAGTAGATCTTCCCCTCTTATTTGGTCTGCAGCTTGCTTATTCTTCCATGGCAAAGCCAAGACTTTTGCACTGGGAAGAAGACTCAAGGCGGAGATGTGATATTCTTAAGGCTTTTCGAGCAAAAGGGCAGCAAGTAGTCACAGAGGACTGGTGACAACTTTCCATTTCCCGTTCCCTCAAGCTGATTTGGAGAAGGACTAATCCTCTCTGTGTGAGGAGAAGCAGTGTGGTCTTTCTTTGTGTGAAGGGCACTGCTTACTATCACGCTGGCCCTTTTAATTGTGTGTCAAAGTGATTTGATATTGTATGCATTCTCAGTAACTTATTTACAGAAATATGCTTGGGTAAGTTTATTGCTTGCTTGGAATTAATTTTATACTTAGAAGTGCATGATGCTCTTAATTAACGGCTTGCACTTAGTTGTGGAAGAAGTTCTACAAAAATAATGGAAGGTGGAAGAAACCACTGCAGTCATCTGCAGGTTGTTCTAATTTCATTTGAATTGACTCAGTCAATGGTGAAGGAAAAGCTAGAAAACCAGGGATTGAGGAGGATATAAGTGATTGTTCTTGGCTGTGATCATTTGGACATTGGGCTGATTATTGGTGGACATGATTGGGTAGGGGAAGGGTGTATGTACAAGAGAAATTATTTGAAAATCGTTGTTGATCGAACTTGGTAGGAGTGATAAACCAGGAAGAATAGAAGGAAAGAGGTCTTGGTAGTACTGGGCAAGATCTCTTAAGGTTGTAAGTGCATTGGGTGAACCAGAAGAAAAATATGGGAAATGTCACACTGAAGTTCTACAACTCCTATGAAGATTTTGGTTGATTTAGAGCTTGTTGTTTTTTTTTTTTTTTTTTTCTAATGTAGACGAAACCTGATAGTTAACCGCTACTTCGGAGTGATGCTTGAATTGTCCTCATAAAATCAGTTTGTGCATGCTGGTATGTAAATTCTATAGATGTAAAGATTTGAGCTTTGGTGTACACTTTCACATGAACAGTAAATGCTTCCTTTTTGAAAACTCTCCTAATTGTTTTCTAAAACTGAAGAAATGAGTTAAATGGTAAGCTAAGTTCTTGGCTGAACAGTGTGTGGGACTCAGTAGATTCACAGATGCATAATTGTACTGATAGGAGGAATGGGTGTGTATGTCTTTACAAATGACTTGAGAACAAGGATCTGAAAGAGCGGGTGTGGGGCTAAGATGGTGTAGGGAAGATATGTACTAATAGGATTGGGAAGGCTGTACCTTCCTAGTACCTCAGCCAGTGGGGAGAGGAGGAGGGCAACAGGCTGTGAGGAGTTTAGGATAAAGGGAAGCTGTGTCCTCCCACAACTCAAGAGACCCCACAGGGTTATGGCCCGGTGGACGCTCCCATTATTTGAATAAAGGTGGTTTCTGCAGGACTCCTCTGTCTCATTTGTGGACACAGGCCTTTGGCAGCGTGATTTTCCACACAGTACGGATTTATTTATATTTAAGCAGTTTCCTGAATTCAGACTGTGCCTCTCACTTGTATAAGTACTGAACCACTCCCTCCCCCTTAATTTCACAACAGCTTTAGAAGCTACAAATCCTTGTGCTTGGGTTGGCCACTGACTTTTAGTAGCCAGTCATATGGTATAGATTTGCAAAGCTGACGCAAAATGGAGCCATTCATCTCCTGCCTATTACAGGCTGCTGAAAGCATATTGCCCTGAAGTTCTGCTCATTGCACTGTAACCCCGCTGAGCACCGAGGCAAGTTCAAGGTTTTGGTTTTGGTCTTACACTTTACAATGCTTGGTGGCAGCGGCCCAGGCTGCCTGAGGGAGCACCTTCTGCAGTCACGGCTGCTCATGACAGCTGCATTCCTCTGAAACAATGGCATTGTTGGTGAAATGGGGAATGAATGGGAGAGACAAACTGCTTCTGCAGCTAGCCCACAACTGAGAGATTGATTCCTGGAACACATCAGAGCAACTATAAACCTCCCTGTCCTCAGAATTAGGAGAAAATTCACTTGCTTCAGCCTCGACTTTCCACAATCACCAGGGGAAAAAAATCCCTAGGGCATAGACAAGGGTGATTTCCGCTTCTTTTTTAAAAGCCCAAATAACAATGTATATGAAAGTACAGGGTAAGAATAGGGTAAATTTTGTCTGCCCTCCTGGGCAGTTTTTGATAGTTTGCCTCATAATTCCTGCCCTCACACCTTTCACTTTGCTGGCCAGCAGTAAAAGTGTTACTTATGTTTGGGTGTTTTTGGGTGAGGAAAAATCACAGTGAAAGTGGAGACAATAGAAGGTCAAGCAGAAAGACAACTCAGAGGAACGTTTCTAAAAAGTTTAGCTTATTTTTTTCTGCTTCCCTCTTTCCTCTGCACGTCTATTCTTAATATAATTAAAATTTACATATGTGTTATATATTGTTGAAATGCAGGAGTCCAGTTTATTAACTGTTTGCAGGAGTGTTGCAACTGCTGATCTGTTGCAGTTTGCATTTAAATTATAGATCAAATATCAAATATCAAGGAGAAAATACTTCCTACAATTTTTTTCCAGAAAAGCAGTGGACAACGTTGATAGCCCATCTGACTGTTGTCGTCTGTTTGCGCGATAGTTCAGTTTTGAGACTGAGCCTAAAGAAACTCTGGATCAGTTCACAAATAGCAAACAAATGGCTCAGTCTTCGAAAACAGAAGCCCACCAAATCATGGGTGTCATTAGAGAGTGACTGGAGCCCGAGTGTCTGTGGTGCCAAAGGAAGCTGGTGGGTGTCACTTCAGAACAAGAGGAGGTGGTTCTCTGCACAGTGTGTCGCTAAGCTCTGACATTCCACACCCGATGACATGACAAACACTAGAAGTTTCTCTGAGTCCAAGGAGGCAGCAGTGCTGAAAACCAAGCCAAAACTATAAACACAGCATGCAAACTCAGGAGTAGTCGAGAGTGGTAGGTGTTCCAGGGTTGTGTTCTGCTGCTATTGCCTAAGCATCTTTGGTTTTATTCAATATTGCACAGAATGCTTGGGGGATCACTGATCTGGCACAATGCAATTGTCTGTATTTTTATGTTTAAAAGAAGTCTTTTAAACTTCTTTGGAGAAAACTGAGGGGAATGAAGAAGCTTACAGAGACATCAAACCTAAAGCTGGCTGTAAAGCAGTGCAGAAAATCTTGCAGTTCTTGCACAACTGATTGAGAGAATGGCAGAGGAAATTCAGAACTGATAAATGTAAAATAGCGCATGTGCACTAATTATATGTACACAGTGGTGTGCTCTGTTTTGCCTATTATCACTCAGAAATTATCCAGGACTCACTGTGAATAGTTATGTGAAAATGTCAGCTTGATACTCATCAGGGGTCAAACAGGCAAGCAGAACCATGTCAAGAAGAGGTAGAAAGAGCAAAAAGTAAAAAAAAAAAAAAGGTGGAAAAAAAAGAGAAAGTTCCGTCAAATTGGTATATGAATCCATGGAGATCTTCAACATTGCATGCATTTTGAGCCACCTAATCAAAAGGAAGATAGAGTAGAATTTTTAAAAAAACAACCCAACCTCAGCAAATCATTGGAATTGTTTTCATATAAGGACAGAGAAGTTTTTCCCTTAAATAAGAGATTTCAGGGGAGAGGAGTTGATAGCTCTTTACAGAGATAAATAGTGCACGGAGGACACACATAAAATAATTTCTTTCTCTCTAATAAACCACAAATTAAATTTAAGTCTTTAGGATGAAAGCTTAAAAACAAGCAGGAAGGGGTACTTCTAAAGGAAAAAAAAACCCCAAACCACGTGGTGATGTCACTTCTGGTTCAGAAAGAACTTAAACTGGCTCTGGCTAAAGGATAATGGTGCTAAGTTTTCCCCAGAGTAGCTAGTGTTGGCCACTGTCAGGGGTGGCAGAGTCAATGAAATTGCAGCCTGTTGGGGAACTCAGCCCTGATATCAAGAGAAGTTGCTGGGATGCTCCCCAGTGTGACCTGTAGTGGAGGAGGCATCTTGTGCACAGGATGTGGTATGTGCCTGTAACAGTGCTGAGAAAAGGAAAGCTTTGTTTCTGAATGTAAAGAAATGGAAATGAATCAAATTCAAGATAAATCATACAGAAGACCATGGCCTGGTTTGTTACCTGCCACACCTTGGTTTGATGGATGATTATAATATCCAAATGTTTATAAGCTTTCCCTAGCCTGTTGCAGATGATCAGTGGGATGGTCCAAAGCCACAAAGCCTCAGGTGCATCTTAATGTCAGTGTACCCATTTTCATCCCTAAGCCTTTAAAAAGTAAGACAGGAGTGAAAAAGTTGTTTTTACTTACCTTCTGGGTATGTTGAATTCATGGACTTGGGAGAATCTAGCAACAAAGACAGTCTTGTGAATACATGTCTTTACAGTGTGTAAGATGCATTCGCTGGACCAGAGGCTGATAATAAAAAGAGAAAATGAAGCTTATAAAGTTATTGTTTATTGTCGGCAAGATATAATCACTCACACTCAACTTTACTCTTACCACTGTGTTCTTTTTCCTCTTTTTTTTTAAAGAACACCATGTATGAAGCAAGTGAGATAATGCTGAAATACATGTTTTCTAGTGCCTCCCTGTTCCACACCTGTTAGAAAATATCAAGAAGTTGTCCCCATGGAAAGTGTCCCCTGAATCAGACTGAAGGCAATAAGAAAGAGTCTGTGGTTAAAATTTCTGCCTACAACCAAGTTCTGAGAATTGGAATTGCAACTCCCATCTTCAAAAAAGGCACAATGAGATAACGAGGGGAACAGTTCATATACAAGGGACAAAGATGCTCCATGCAAGTATACCACTTTTTACCATTAACAGACAATGCTAAGTGTTTTGTTACCTCTTAAAATAATAATAAAAAATATCTGGTATGTGTATGCTGGTTTGAGTAATTTCTTTCTTCAAGTTACTGGACTGAATTTATTTTTTCTTTAAACATAATGTCACATTTACTTCCTGTAGATAGATCTTTGCTGAGGCCTTTACATGTACATTTTTGTCGGACAACTGATTTTCAGCTTTTCAGTTGGAAGGCCCAGAAAAATGTGCAGTGGTAGAAGGAAGAGCAAATTTAAACCTGTGAGAGTTCTCTTGGTGATTTTGTGGTACTTGAGTCCACCAATGCTTTGAGGGTCTCTGGAATTTGAAACAACTTATTTTGATTCTTAATGCTTATAAAATAAATAAATGAACTTCCAAACCCCTTCTCTGCACGGACACAAACAATTTATCCCAAGTACATTGCTGACTTTGCCAATAGCTTGCTTGGCACATCCATTCATGCATTAACTAGAGATTTTCTTTCAAGTAACTTGCTGGCATATATGTGACTGGTGATGAAAGATGGTCTGGCCATGTGTGAGTCTTCAACTCACAGATGTACCTCTTCTCTCTTGTGATTGTCTCTGATGGACAATGTGATTTGTCCTAAGACGAGATACCAGGAAGAAGTCTCTGGATGCTCTCATAAAGAATACATTCACTTTTAGACAGGTGAGTAAAATTGCTAAGGTATGGTTGCATGTGGAGATAAAATCATAAAGTAGCTGTGTTCTGCAAAGCCAAAAATGTAAACCTGTAAATTTCTAGCTCAACCTGCTTATATTGTAACCCTTTAGACCTACTTATATTCTATATTTCATTGTCAACATTTAGATATTGTATTAGCAATAAATCTAATCACAAGCATCCACATAATCAGTGGCATGTTTCTGGTGCCTGACTGAGATAGTTCTCTTCTACTACTATGCTACAATATATATAATCAAATTTAATTATTCTGGACCAATGGAATCTGTTTAAGTTTTCCTTTCTGCAATACTAAGGAAGTTATGAGCTGGTAAGTAAGCTGCTGTTCTGTTCAAACATTACTCCATGAATTCTTTATTGTTAAAACAGATGACCTGTTCCTGTATGCTATTTTCTCCTTTCCCTTTCTCTTTTTCAGAGTTTAATCAATTACTAGAGGTCTTTACTGGTTTGGTCAGTAGATCAGACATACTGGTCTTTGGTTTCTAGGATCCTTCTTCAAGTCATTAAAAATCTTTCATGTTCAGTATCTGTCATTTCCAGAGGCTGAAACGGACTGAAGTAAAAAGTTATGGGACAGACATGATGGTTTATGATCTGGGGAAAAGTACCTTTACATCTTTGGTTTTGTCCTGACCTGTCAGAATACAGGATTCAGGTTGACTCCAGGTTTTTGGCCTAGTGTTCAAACTCCACTGGCCTTATAAAGAGCCTCATTCATCCCCAATAGCAGTGACTTCTGACAATGTAACTGCATTACATTGTAATTAAAATAGTGTAAAGCCAACCAACAAATCCAAAAGGTAGGGAGGTCATGAGAAAAGACCCAGGTTCCTTTTCCCACAATTCTAGTAGTCAGCCTGTTGAAGAAAGGGAATGTTTATTAACCTCACAGCATTTTAAACTTCTCTGCAAAATGTTTTTTTTTAGTAAAAGTTGTCATTGCTCATCCATTTTATGCAACTCTTCCGCTGTTTGGTTTTTTTTTTTTTTGGTTTTTTTTTTTTTTTTTTTTTTTTTTAATCTGAATCACAAAGGCCTATGAAGCTGCTGTGTCCTTTCTACAGGGGCTGAGGATCAAAGCTGGGACGTGCACTTGGATGTAGACACTTAGCATCCATGTTTCTAACACTTTTTCTGTCTTTGGTCTGCTTGCTCCTTTGCTTTTTCCCTCCATTCTGAGTGGGACCCAAGAGAACAGGAAGGTGAAGGAGTGTGTTCAGCAGAATTGTTTTCCCCTGATACTCTCCTAAACAGTATCTCTGGAAAAGAGGCTTTTTGCTTCAGACCTCTCTCACACATTTTTAGTGTGATGTTCTGACTCTGAATTTGGAGGGTACCCATTTGGCTTTGTGGATCCTGCAGGGAGCTTTTGTGTGGTAACAACTTGCCCCGTGAAGTGGGCTCACCATGTGTGAAACTAAACTGGGCCAAATTGAGAAATTTTGCCAGCTAGGTGGAGCTCCCCCACTAAGTTTCTTCCTGTCTTAGTTTGTACAACCTTAGTCACACTTGCTGAATCTTGAGTTCATTTAAAAGATGGCCAGTTTACACAGACTAAAATCAAAATGTGAGAGAAGCTCTCTCCTCTTTGCCACAGATGGAGGTGAGTGCACAGTAATCCAGGGATGTATGGATCTGTACTTTTGTTGAGCCTCTAGCTCTCTGTGGTGTTTTCATTCAGTACAGTCCTGGAAGTGCTGGTGACACTTTGAGTAGTTTTCTTTGTGGGTAATAGAATTTTAAAAATACTTTTCAGTTACTAAAACATAGTCTGTAGGTTGCTGTAAGATAAACTTACCATTTAGCTGTAACAAACACCTGCTCATGGCAAAACTTACTCTTCTCCCTACAATCAAAAAGGGATTCTCTAAGATAGTCATCTTTTGTTTCCGTACTTGCTGGGTCTCTAGAGAGCACCAAATCAGGGAATTTCTGTCTATGTGCAATGAGGATGAGACTTCCTACTGCAGCCTGAGACCTGAGGATCAGATGAAATTTACCGCGTTTCTATTCTGTCTTCACAGTAAAAAAAATGGCAGTAAGAATATTAGGCATTGATCTACATTGAGCCACATAATTTTTCTATAGGCCTTTTGTAGTGCTAAAGACACTTAGTCTTCAGTAATTTTCAGTAAATACATGAAGTGAAGCTCAGTACATGGTTTTGCTGATAGTTCAGGAAGAAATGCAGAATCTAGACTGCTGTCTCAAGCAAATTTTTATTTTGGAAAAAGATAACTGCATTGTTGGGGCTGTGAGAAGAGCATAGTGTATATCCTCATCGATGTTCAAAATATGGGTCTGATTTTGTTAAAAGCACGCGTGGGGTCAGTTACTGCTGCTCAGCTGCTGAGCAGTAATTGTTATATTCCAGTAATATGTTTGTTGTTTGCTGTGATACCCATATGGTGGAGTAAAAAGTTATGGTTCTGGATTTGAAATGTTATAAAATAGAGCTAGTAAGAAGCTAATTTCTTTTTCCACAGAGCTACTTTTTATAGTACGTTTGAAGTTTTAAGGACCATGTTGAAGTATAATTAAATAAAGCTTTTTGGGGAAAGAATGAAATAGTGAACAAATAACTCTCTGTGCCAATAATCAAAGACATTTGTTTGAAATCAAATTTCTCTAACAGAAATTGATGTATATATGTTGCCTCTGTAATATGACAGTAGACTGTAGCCTTGTGTGTGATATGTATGAAATATATTGAGCCACTAGCAGTCATTGTTTCAATTCACCAAATAACCAAGTTAAAAGGAGAAAAACAGTATCATGGTGTAGCATAAAAATCAGTAAGTCCTTTTTTTTTTTTTTTCTTGAGGATATGCATACGTTAGTGAAATGTTGAAATTACTGTAATTCCACCCGCATTGTATAGGGAAATGTTTAGAGTTTGAAGAATCCCTTTAGTTCAGATGAAGGCAGTCTCTGAGATAACTGCGGGAAAACAGTGCTCTGGGGAGTAGCAACCTTCTATTAGTTAATGTCTCATGTTTTAATCAATAGTGGTGGCACATTAACACATTTTGTCACAATTTGGGTGTAACATGGAAAATGAAACACCAGAAGGAGAAGGCAGGAATTTGAAGAAAACTTCAGCAAGTCATTTTCACATGCCTGATTTGGAATGGTAACTGCATTTATCAAGTTGTGAAAAGAAGGATATTTCAATGCAATGCTAATTTAATTTTATAAATACAGAATTGTTGTGTCACGAAACCAAAATCTATTTTTATATCATTGTCATTCCATAATATTGGAAAAATTGTTGACCCTAAAGCATGTACAGTTGTTGAAGCTTAGCAGCCTGCAGATTTATTTACAATTGCAATTCCAATTACTTATTAACTGAAGATTTTTAAACATAGTGTGTAGAATGATCTCGTATTCTGTGCATTATGCATTATGTGCCTTCTCATCACAGTGTAGACCTAAGCCATGAAATGATGACTTTTTCTTTTCTCTATGAGCACATTTAAGTTTTGGAGAAAGGTATGGGTTTGGGGCCTTGGTTTCAAGGAACAGATTCAATCTTCTCTGCAACCTAAATGGAGTCTTTCATCTGATGATTTTGAGCTAAGGAGTGACCTGGTGTTCGTTGAGTACCATTGACTGTTGGTTCAAAGCAAACATTCGAAGCATTATCTGCATCAATGACTGAGGATTTATGTTAGTACCATAAGTTTTTTCTTCATGCTCTGGACAAAGTCACCAGAATATGTCAGTACAAGTGTTCTACTTTTCATGGAATCATGGATTCGCAGAACTATAGAACAATATGAGTTGGAAGGGACTTCTAAAGACCATCTAGTCCAACCCCCTCTCCTACAGGCAGGTATATCTTTCACTAGATCAGGTGAAAGCCCTGTCCCACCTAACTTTGAACATTTCCAGGAGTGGGGCATCCACAGCTTCTCTGGGCAACCTGTCCCAGTGCCTCACCACCCTCATCATCAAAGTATTTCTTCCTTACTCGCAGTCGAAATTTACCTTGTTTCAGTCACTTGCTTTGCTACTACAGGATTTGGTTAAAAGTATCTCTTTTAACTCAAAGTATTAGGCCTTGCACTGTAGTGTTTCACTACACTCTAAAACACTCTCAAAAGCTCTCCATAAGATTTGCCATCAATACTAATGAGTGCCATGATACTATGTGTCTAGAGGTAGAGTCGTTAGTTTAAAAACACAATGGCAAAGGTGTAAAATCAGTGTATCAGAGCAACTTACACGAAAAAAAACGTGTCACGTAATGAACTTCTCCACTTCTGGAGCTGACTTCAGTATTAGTGATTTTCTGCTTCTCTAGACACACAGCAGAGAATTCAAATGACATGATATAAGCTACTAAGGTTTCAAACCAAACAATAAGAAAGAGTCTGTGGTTAAAACTTCTGCCTACAGCCAAGTTCTGAGAATTGGAGTTGCGACTCCCATCCTCAAAAAAAGCACAATAATTAGATAACGAGGGGAACAGTCCATATACAAGGGACAAAGATATGGTACATTGGACTGGAGAAGTTTGACTAAATATTTTTTGGAAACCTTGAAAACTGAAGATGATGGAAGTTTTGTCTTTAGGTAAATGCATCACTGAGGTATCTGTATGATTTCTTACCTGTTGGCATATGACATCACTTTCCTCCTAGGTTGCTGTAATGAAATTGCACAATAATGGAATAGTCAAGCTTTCACTGGCACCCTCTTGTATTTCAGACCATTACCTGAGGAAATGAGGGTGTGTTTCAGTCCTTCTAAGAAGATGGAGCCACTGTTGGAGTCAGAAGCCAGATTTCCATCAGTGATGCAAACAGTGATTTATATGTATCTGTATATTTATGGCAGGGGACATTACCTATCCTTGAGAAAGTATGTAGGTATGAGGTTGTCAGTCATAATCTTCAGACCTTAAAGGTTCACTGTGGAGGGGAAGCCTTGAAAGCTGAACAGGGCTAAATGCTGAATCCCCCCTAGGCACTGTTTTCTTCTGAGTCACAGTCACTTCAAAACATATTGGCAGCTGCTGACTTTACAAATAGCTGGACTGGCTGGGGATTTTAAAATACCATCTCTTCATTCATTACCCATCTTGTTGCTGGAGAGTATCACTCTGGTAAATCTTGTAATGGAAATAAATGTGCTTATGTTATCCACTACAGGCCCATCTAGAAGGTTTGATTAAAACAGCTGATAGCCTGCAGGCTGGACTGATGTAAGAGACGCTGGGAAGGTCTCTTGCTAGCGAGGCTTTGCAGATGGTAACCTGCACCTGATGGGCTCTGAGGAGCAACCAGGAGTGGTAGCTTCATTCTACACAGCTGGATCTGAAAGAGGATGCATGCATGCGGAAGAGCTCGTTCTTACTCAGAGTGCTACAGCTTCAATTTATGTCGGTATGGGAGAATGAATACAACTTCCCCTTCTCCAAACACAATTATTGCTAGTACAATGTTGTGTTTTAGCTATAAGCTCTGCCAGTGTAAATCCGGATTGGTAGCTCTCTGTCTCCTAGCAGTTTTGCTTAAAACATCACACCCTTTACTGAAATTTCAGGTGTCTACAATAGCAAAACCAAAGTTATATAGTTGAGTGGTTTTGTGGTTTCTCAGTAGTATTGCGCTGGGCAGGTAAATAATTTAAAATGTTAAGTCAAAAGGATTTTTTAATAGTGTAGACTGCTCATAATAAATGCATTACAATAAATAGGACAGGTGTTTGGTTTTACTTGTTGAGTACAAATATTTAAAAGGTGTCTTAATCCTTGGTTGACTGTGTGTTCATTTTGTTTTGCAATTTGTAAAGAGAGACTCAGAGAAGGAAGTGAGAAGTATTTTACAACTAGAATTAGTTGTAACCTCCAACAGACTTGTTGCAACATCTGTGGCAGGAGCCTGTGAATGAGAACATGAATATTCTGAAAAAGAAAGCTTCATCCCTACTTAAAGACAATTTTATATTTACTTGTTTAGCATCAGCAAATGGAGTGGCCTTGGCACTTCGAGGCTCTTGACTAGTAGAATGGTGTACTTTAGAATGACTAGTTTACAGACTAATTTTCTTCTGCATACTGTTGGATTCAGTAATACTTATATATTTTTTTCTTTTCAAAATACATTGCAAAACCATAATGAGATATACATAAATATATATATTGCATAACACATGCTGAAAAGATTATACCTCATTGGGTATAAAAGAGAATTTCAGAATAATTTTAATATAAAGAGACTATTTTGAATTACAACATCTTGTTTCAAAGGCAAATGTATTAGTACAATGAGAACTGTTGATGTCTTTGTGTCACATATTTAAATTAACTCCGCAGCCATAAATGAAAGGCTATTAAGGTAGCAAACAATAAAACAAAGAAGAAACTGTACTTAAATATTTATCAGATAAGGGAAAAGGACAGTACTATGATGATGAGATTAATGTTGCTCGATGTGGATAGGGTTTATAGTATCATGAGCTGTGCAGGCTGAAGTGGATTTTGAAGCAATGAGGAGCTACCAGGAGGTGTAGTACTGATTTCTGATGATGGATCTGGTAAGTGAAGAAAAATTCAAACATGACAGTTTCTCTGACGTTGACCATGGTCTGCTTGCTTGCAGCTGGAGATTGTCCTGCACTTTTGGTTACAGCTATCATATCATCCAGATTAAAAAAAAAAAAAATATGTACACGTTTCTCCCCAGTTTTTACAACACAGATGCAACTGCTTCTGCTTCTCTGCTCTCTATGGTTGTCTACACTGATGAACACTTCTAATGTGACTAATATCTCCAAGGCAGTAGTGATAGGACTCCCTGTGCTGTGCTAGGGAAAGTGCTGTTTCAAGGGTGTTCAGGACTTCCAATGGAATAGTTTTCAACAGTGACATTCTTTGAAATTACTGACAATTCACAGAATATAGGGCAAGTACTTCACATTGTTCTTGCTTCTTGATGACAGTTTTGCTGCCTGTGTCTGCAAAGAAATGTCCTGGCGAGAACAGGAGGAGGCAGAAAGGTGAATATGGTAGAGCCAAACACAGGAAAAGGGTAGGAAACTCTAACTGTTAAGAAAAGCTAAAACTTTTTAATGTTTCAAACCCCATTCAATGATTTATCTTCTCAATACATGTCATGTCCCTGGTTTTCCTGGTTTGTTAAGTTTCTAATGTGTCCCTGATCATATTTTCAGGTTACTAGGGCAAAAGTTCTTAATGAGTGAGGAAGTGTAGTAGACAGCAAGTCTAATCTTGGGTATGATGGTAATTCTCAGAGAAGCAGCAAAACAAATTCTAATACTAACCTGAGGAGCAGCTTTGCTTTGTTCTGCTTCTAAACAGGATATGCTTGGAGATATGGTCAAGGTCAGATTTAAGTGTTATATTGACCAAGAGGGCATTAGAAGGTGGTATGTTCTCCATCCGTGCATCCAGGAGGGAGATTTTAGAAAGTTACTTCTTTTAGAGATGTTAATGACATTTATTATGGAATTTGTAAAACCATGAGACAGGCATCAAACTTACATCTAAATTTGATGGTAGCTGTTGCACGAAAATATAAGCTATAGTATCTCCATCTTAAAAAATACCCCATATGAACATCACAACTCACATGGCATTTGTAATTCCATAATCATGTTTTCTTTTCTTTTGATGAGCAAATCAACTATGTAAAGATTCCCCATATTGGTTGCAGTACAGAAATAGGTAGAAAATACAGCAGCACATGGCAGGAAGAAATATAATCTTTATGGGAGTAGTTCTTGGGTTTGTCCATAAGTGAAGGCTGGGTTGAGAGCAGAGGTCAGACTAATATCAGCTGTGAGATGTACCCTCAAGCCTGAGCACCATCTGCTGAATGATACTGCATTTCTGTGACCTACCTGTGTCACAATTACTGGCTGATCCCACTTTGTAGAAACACTTCTTCTATCCTAAAACCACAATGAGTGTGTCTTGGAAAGGCATCTTTTCTCTTTTGGTACTTGGAAGGAATAGCCATGATTAAGAGCAGTTTCTTAGGTAATGATCCAGGCATTGCGGAAACCACAGTGTGGTTTCAAGCACAGAACATCCTGGTCACTCCTTCCATGAGGGAGCAGACTGGTTAGAGAGGGCAGGACAGACTTCTGTAGCAACATTGTTTGGTGTGAGCTCCTCTTGGTTAAAGGACAGTCACATAGTCCGGCACGCTGCATAGTCAGCAGCAGGGAACACCACCACTTAACTTCAAGTGCCCTCTTGTAGATGACAGGAGACTTGCAGGTGTCAAAAATCCATCATTCTCTTTCTTAACCACAGGAATCTTACGCAAGATGGAATCAGGCAATCTAGTGGCAATAAAACTAGGGAAAATGTTGGGCAATATCTGTTTACATCACTATCTCTAGATGACCTGTATGTGACTGTCTTCAACAGAAGTATGTAAACTTCACTGAGCTGTGGTGTGCTGCCAAAGCTAAGGTTACTCATGCTGGAACCCTAGCTAAAGGTCTCTTGAAGGAAGCCCACTTTGGTGACTTTTGATACCCAAAAGAACTGAAAAGGCAGAGTTTCTCTCTAGTCAGGGGTCCCCACATCAGCAGGGTGGTCATCAAGCTGAGCATTGGTGTGGCTCTGGAACCTGCTGCTCCTCAGAAGAGCCAGAGCCTTGATGGAGAAGGGGAATTGTGGTAAGGGTGTGCACATGCTGGAGCTTTAAATCTGTTAGAGATGTAGCAGGCAGAAGGGGTCTGAAAAAACTGCCAGGAGTAGCAGGACAGAGGGAAAAGTGGTTTAGGTTGGTAGTTGCCAAGGTTTCTGATGGATGGATGGATGGATGCTTGTTAGCCTCATTCCTTCTCTGGTACCAGCACTGGGCTGTCTCATCAAACCTTTAAAAGAGACACTGTTGAAAACTCTGTTTTCATATACTTTTGCTGGCCAGCATTAGAGCATTTAGCCTGGCCTGCTGCACCATACTTTGGGAATGCCTTCTTAAGGGGAATTCTGGTCTACTTACTGTAATAAAGTTCTTAATTCATTGTCAGAAGACTGAAACTCTTTTGGGGATTCTGCACTATTGTCATTTGACATGGTGGCTGTCGGGGATTGTGGATGGTTTAGAGGCTTATGGGGGGTATTGGCCTATCACAGATTCCCTGGAAGCTGCTGTGTGCCATGGGGGGCCTTGGAGTCTATTCTGTCTTGCAGAAGGAGCATGCTCTACCACCCCCAAGGAACAATAGCTTTCAGACAAAGAACATTTTTTCCAGATCTCTTTTGCAAACACGGAGCTGAGTGTAGGACCCTTTCTGAGCTGAGAGGTAGCTGAAGAATTTTGTGCATCTGCTCAACCATGAAGCCAGGATGAATATTGGGGAGAAGCTTCTTTAGAGAGTGATGTTTTGAGACTGTCAAAGTGCAGATGGTTCTTGTTACTCTAAAATCAGAAAAAGAGCTTATGAACCCTAGGCAGAAGGTTTTTTATCCTTGTTATTGAAAACAGGTCCACTGAATTATGGAGTAAATGCCAAAACACCTAGAAAAGTAAAATGGTGTGCTCTGAAACCATAGGAGGAAGTCTGATTCCTGAATAAATAAGCTACTTTTGATGGAATTCCAGATAGCAAGTGCATCACAGAGATAAATTGTGAATCTGGACCAGGTGTGGAATGTTTGGGACAAAGACACAGATATGTCTGCTCAGCAGTATCTTTTTAGGTTGATGAGACAGAATGAGCAGGCATACCAGCTACCCTTCTCTCCTTTTCTTTTTCCATCATATACTATGCTTTCTCTGACACTTGTATTTCTTCAGGAGCTTATTTAATTCACTGAAATGGAAGACCCGTTTGTGTCATCTATGTTGTGGGCAGTTTTCTGAAATTTCAGCTGTAAAATGTGACAGTGGACTATGGTGGCTTTCAGAAGGGGGGAGAAAGACAGGAGCTGGGGCACAGAAAGAGAGGAGAAAAAGAAAAGAGCAGACAGACTTCATATTTTCAGCTGCAAGGAGATATTTATTGGCTTTATCTACCCATTGAACTTATGCTGTGGCTTTATGCCACTTAAAACAATTTTCCCAGTTAAAATTAAAGTTTTCCTTACTAATTTTTGCAAATGCCGTTTTTCCTTTTTTTTTTTTTTTTTTCACTTGCATGAGGAGCTGATAGATAAACTGTATTTTTAGCTCTTCACATGCCTGAATTTTTCTGAACTTGCTGAATTCCATGACCTAGGTGTTGGTCTTGTTTCATGAGTTATGTTCCATGTCTTCTGTAGTTGTTTCTTTTTTTTTTTTTCACATGAATCACTTAACATCTAATATAATCTCCAGCTAAGGGAAAAATAGATAAGTAGAAGTCAAACAGCAACAAAATACTGAATGTCAAGCATATGGAACTCCGACTTAAAATGTGGAGTAAGCTTCACTGCTTTACCCAGTGCTTTGTTCCTGTGGCCATTCAGATTAGAGCAAGAAGAGATGGGCCATAAATACAATGGTCTTTAGAAGCAATGACTAATAGGGAAAGACAGGTCAAATATCAACCAACAATTTTAGCCTGAGACTCATGAGGATTATACACTAACAGCTAAATATAGGATCATTCTCCTAAATTCAGACAAAATAATTAAGGACAGAGAGAATTTTATGTGGTTCAGGGCCCACTAGGAAGAGCGAAGTCAAGTAATATATTTTCATAAGTCTGAATTCTTGTTTTCAGTGAACAAACTGACTTGAATGACTGACAACTTCAACACTCAGTTGGCCAGAACAAACCTATCCCTTTCACTGATAACTGTAGAATTTTCTTTACCAATGAAGATCTTTCTCTCTGTAATAGTAACTTGGAAAAAACTAGATTTTACATTTGGGAGTATTAGACTACCTAGGTACTTAGTTCTTTTAAAAATTGTGTTAGTTGAATAAAAATAAAAAGCAGAAACAATTAGACCTCTTTTTAGTAGTAGGAGCAGTACCTTTTTTAGTGGTATAAGCATTAGTAAGTCAAGGATCCTACATTTAGACTTTAGAATATCTTCACGAGGGGTTCTGTCTATCATGACATTAAGTAAAAAAAGAGATATTTAAAAAAAAAAAGGTATTTGGAATAACATATCTTTGCAGCTAGCTCAGACTTTTGGGCATGCACCTTCACCTTGGCCCTAGGTAGTGGGTAGTGTTTTGCATACATCTTTGATACAGGTATTTCAGGGTTCCTTTTCCCCCTACACACCAACTCAAAACTGCTTGCTCTTTGGATGGAGCTAGACTCTGGAGTTTTTGTCCCTAAGTTGTTACTAATAACTACCAGGGGACCCTGAGCAGCTGTCAGCAGGAAGGGATGAGGGGCAGGCAGCCCCAGTGGCAGGGAAGGGGCTAGAACGCTTGGACTTGGGAGCAGTGAATGTGTGCCCTGCAGAGTAAAAGACCTTCGTATCAGGAACAGGGGAACAAGGATGGGGTCCCACAGAACACCAACTGAAGATGAAGGATGGGAAAAGTGGTATAAGGTGCACTAGGAAAATGAGGAGCATGAGAAAAAGAGGGGAATGGGAATGTGATGTGTTACAGCAGTTCTGCTGCTTTAGTCTGTTGGTGTGGTGTGACAGAGAGCGAATGGGATCCACATTTCTGCAGTTCCTTACACATTCTTGTCATATTGGCTGACTTGCAGGCATATATCAAAGAAGTCATTTTAATTTTTTATTTATATCTGAAATCTACTCTAGAGGAATTTGTAGGTCCTTTGCCATGGATGTTTTTATCCTTTGTCTTTGTAAAAGCAAAGATCAACCCACAAACTTTCATATTTCTTTACTAATTTAGTATTAAGATGTTTATTACATCTCTCTTGCCTGGGGGAAATCCCATTTGTCTTGAGCACACAGTAGTTTCTTCTGTTTCCTGTGCAAAGCTGTTCTCAATAGGCTGTGCCTCAAAGATACTTGCTCTGAAAGGCAGGCTCAACAAAAGCCACGCAGTTTGCTCGATCCTATCTGCTTTAAGCAATCGAGCAGCAAGAGCTTCTCCTAATACAAACAAACAGTGCATTCTGAAACCTGAGTATCTCTGAAAAGGTGTTGGTGGAGAAGCGTAAATGAAAAGAAATCAAGTTGACAGTATTTTTTAACCTACTTTAAAAGCTTACTTTAAACTTAAGCTTAGAGTACGTAGAAGGGTTGGAAAGGGCGGGGGGAGGAAAAGGATCTCTTGCTCTTTCTTTCTTTCTTTCTTTCTTTCTTCTTTCTTCTTTCTTTCTTTCTTTCTTTCTTTCTTTTCCCTTTTCAGTTTGTTTACTCTGGCCATGTGCCAGCACAGTGTGGGTATTCAGTTTCCCTCTTTTCATAAGAGTTTTATACAGACATGCATTGAGTTCTTTTAATTTCTATGGTTATGGAATATTTTAGTGGGGGATGTGAAACCTGTTAAAAAAGTAGAGGTTCCATACTAAAGCCACAGAAAATATCCCATGAGATTTAAGGACAGATGTGGGATTTGCCCTGTTTCAAACCACCTTTAGATTGGTTAGATTTCATTGTGGTGTAATTGCTTTGAAGAGATGGTTGCCACAGACTGTATGTCTATGGACTGCTCTAAGAGTGACCCCAGGGCATGATAAACTACTTTTGGCTGCTACTAGGAGCAAGTTTACAACTTTTAGCTGCAGCAGCATCCTCCCCCTTCTTGTCATGTATGCTGGGTAATATATGACAGGGGAACAGTGTAATGGTTCTCTAGATAGCCGATCAATCACAGGAAATAGCTGGCACACAGTCTTGCTAATCTTTAATCTGAGATTGGCTGCATGGGAGAATTTTCTTGCTTCTTCTCTCCGTGGTTATAATCTGACCTTGAGTTTTTTACTCTAGATAATATCTGATAAGAGATTAAGGACGCGATAAGTAGCTGTTTTATGTGAAATTTAAGAGGCCATTAACATTCCACTGAATTGTAAAATTGTCAAGCTAAAAACAGCTCTCCTGGCGTTCTGCACAGATGCAATAGCAAATCACTGAGTCACAGGAAATGATTCAGTCAACATTTCTAAACTTTCAATGTGTGTTTTATGGAAGAAACTTGATGTAAATGTTTAGACAGTTATGGTTTTGGAGATAAATACTGCAGTTTTATGTAGCTGGGGGTTTGACGTACCAGAATTGTGGTGCACAGTTGTCAATTTACTGAACATCTTAAGCTGTTCGATCATTGTATTCGATTCCAGTGTGGGATGTGTTTTCTGTGGCTAATGAAACGCGATGCTATATTTGGGCATAACAGATTACACATCAGAATATCAAAGAAAAAAAATCTTTTAATGACCTGGGATTCCCTCTGCACTGCTGGAAGAGAACTTGCATGGGCCTCCACACTCTTTTCCTTAATTGCTTGTCTCCTCATCCTGTAAATACAGTGCTTCAGTGATATGACCTCTCATGGCAGGTTGTCCTCTGCCCTAAATGATCTCACTGGGTTAAACTGCTTTAGAAGGTTAAGTTAAAATATTTCCTTGCTTCTCGTTTTAATTTCATTAAATAAAACAGAGTGCTGACAAAGCAAAATTCACCTTTTCTTATGTTAGTTGCTTGTAGTTAAAGTGTTTCTTGTGTTTTTCAAATAATTTCTCCTGTAAGATTTAAAAAATATTTTACTTGATAAGTAAATAGACTGTGTGCTGTGCTTCAGGGACATTAAATCAGAGTTATGGTTCCTGTACAAAACTCTTATCCTTAGGTGTACTTCTGTGAAGAAGGCTTGCTACCAGTAGCATGATGGACAAATTCTGCCTTCAACCATATAATTTCCATGTACCTAACTTGTCTGTACAGGAAAGTAATCCCAGGAGGCAGCTTCTGAAGGTGAGCAAGTGTGTTCCACACTCTGCTGGTGTTCGGGAATCAGTATTTGAACGTGAGACAGTGGAAGAACAGGGAGTTGAATGTTTCTGGCTGTAACAGGTGAGGACAGACCTGTCAAGCCTGGTAATGTCCTTATGGTTCTAGATTTCCTAGAGGTGGGCTACACTGGAAAGATGGAAAAAGAGACCCCTCTGAATGACCAGGATGAATCAGCCACCCTATGCACCATAGGGCACTGGAGAGTGACCAAAGAGTTTGTTCTGTCTGGGCTATGCTGTACTGGGTGTGGGTGCCCAGGTGCTGGCAGGGAGTGCTGCAGGGATCTCTGTGACAAGCAGCCAAGGCTGCCCTTTGCTGGCCACTGCCCATTCCAGATTAACCCAATGACTCCACTGCAGCTCTTGGCTGAACCCTTGGCAGCCAAGGTGGTGGTGCTTTAGAAATAATGTGTTTAAGAAAGGACAAAATGCTGCCTGGCAGTGAAGGATGAGGAAAAGTATGAGAGAAGCAGCCCTGAGAGCCCTGAGGCGAGAGCAGCAGGAGGGGAGGAGGTGCTCCAGGTGTCCCAGCAGAGACTCCCCTTCAGTTCTTAGGGAAGACCACAGTGATGGAGGTTGACCCCGTGCAGCCCACAGGGGAGAGAAATCCACACTGCAGCTCATAGAGGACCCCATGCTGCAGCACAGGTGAAGGGCCCAAACTGGAGCAGCCCGTGAAGATCTGCAGCCAGTGAAGAGGACTGAGGCTGGAGCAGGAAACAGCATGAGGAGGAAAGAGCAGCAGAGAGGAGCTGTTATGGACTGACCACAGACCCCATTCCCCATCCCTCACACTGCTTGATGAGGAGCGGGTAAAGGAGTCAAGGGTAAAGGAGTCAGGGAGAAAGGTAAGCCTGGGAAGAAGGTAGAAGTGAGGAGTAGATGGTTTTACTTTTGTCTTTGCTTCTCAACAGCTTATACCAGCCTGTTTTTCCTGTGGCAGCAATTGATGGCTGACCTCCTTGTCTTTATCCTTTCTAATTTTCTCCCCCTGTCCTGCTGAGGAAGGTGAGTCAGAGAGCTGCTGGGTGGGCATCTGGCAGCAGAGCAAGTTCATCCCCCCATTAATGCATTTTGTTATTTGTGGAGACTATGAATATTCTAATTAAACCATATACCTGCTGTATAATTAATTTCTAGTGATGAAGTCTTTGATGTTTAGTTGTTTTTGAGGGAGATGTAAAGAAAAGGTAAGCAGGGAAGAAGACCTAATATTGAATAGATACACAAAGAGCAGAATGAACACAGGTAGCTTCCACCAAAAATTGTCTCAATTTTCTTGCAAGATTTGTAATGGCAATGTTTTGTGATTTTATTTTTATCTCCAGGGTGAATTTTCTTAAATAAAAGGCAATAAATTGTAAAAACAAACAAACAAACAATGCTAGTGATATGTAGCAAAAACTCCCCAACCAAACCCCCAAAGCTTTAAAAATGAAAATGTGTCCTTTGTTCAACAGCCTGTAATTGCTAGCTTTGATAATTCAATCCTGAAGCTTTTGCATTTCTTTTTAAAAAGTTTAAACTAAGTATTGATATGGCCACTTGGGATTGCATAGTCATCTTGGAAGGACAGAGAAAAGCATCCTCATGGACAGGCTTATACCCTGTATTCAGTTTTGTAATTTATAGAATTTTTTTTGAAAAGTACAATAGTCTTTGTGAAATTTCACAGGCAGCAGTTGGACAGAAATAAATTATTTTTACAACAAAATAAAAAATTCCTTTAGTATCACTGATGCATGCAATTAATTGAAACTTAAAAAACTACTGTTAATTAACTTGCCAAACTTGCATCCCTCACCTATAAATCCTTTTCAATGTATCTGTTGCCAAGTAATGTTCACTTTTCCTGCAGAGTACTTACTACTATTATTATAAAATTGTCTTAAAGTAAATAATGTAGTGATTACCATAGCTAAGGTTTAATACTGAAGTTGTTGAAAGTGTATGTGCATAGAAAGTCCTCTGACTCATGGCTTATCAGACTAGCTCAAGAAACAAAAAGTTGGGGCTTTTTTTAGTATAGTGCTTCTGTAATTCTTCTGGGTCTGTCAAAGCCAAAGTAGTTACAACAGTAAATGTAAAATATACATGTCAAGTGGGACACTGAAAAAGAAATTCGGCATGAAAAACAGGACAGACTTCTTTATCTCCCTTTTTGAACCGATTTTACATTTATCCTGACTTATGTGATTTTTCTCTTTCCTTCTCAGCTAAATTGTAGTAAATTGAGTCTGCAGCAGTACAGTAAAACAGAAAGGAGGAAAATGTCGAGCTCCTGTTTAAGAATCATTAAGGAATTATCTGTCATAATGAAGTTAATTCATCGAAGACACATGCCAAACCCCGTGCCAGGGAAGGAGGGACCCCATGAGGACCACAGGCTGGTGACAGAGAGAGCAGCTCTGTGGAAGGGGCCTGGGAGGCTCATGGACTTTGGGTTGAGCAGGATCCAGCAATCTGTCCTGGCAGCAAGGGAGGCCAGCAGCATCCTGGGCTATAGCAACAGGAGTGCAGTGGGTAGCTGGAGGGAAGTGATTATTCCCATGTGCTCAGCACCTGTTAGACCACATTTGGATACTGTGTTCAGTTCAGGACCCTTGCAAACAAGAAGGACAGTGGTAAACAGGTGTGAGTTTTGTGGAGGACCACAATCAGGGGCTGGAGCACTTCCCCAGGGGAGAGAGCTGTGAGTGTAGGGTTGTTTAGCCTAAGAAGGAGGAGAATGTGTTGGGGGCCTCTAATAGCAGCATCCCCCTACGTGGGACAAGGTCATAAAGACAGAGCCTGGCACATCTCAGTGGCACAATGGGGGGGAGTGACAGTCAACATGCAGAAGTTGAAACAACAGAGGTTCACAGTATGGGTGAGGAGAAACCTTTTCACATCAAAGAATCTCAAGATACTGGAACATGTTTTCCAGAGGAGGTTATCTATTCCCCATTCTTGAGGATTTTGAAGTCAGATTGAATGGACCCATGAGGCTTGTCCTGCTTTAAACAAGATACTGGACTTGAGATGTCCTGTAACTTGAATTATCCTGTGATTCTATGTGATGATAATATTGTTGGAGGAGAGACTTTGACAAGTTAGGGAGCTGGGCAATCACCAACTGTATGAAGTTCAGCAAGGGAAGGCACCAGATTGTGCACCTGGAGTGGGACAACTCTGGATGTACAGAGTCAGGAATGAGATACTCAAAAGCACCTGGTGGGAAGGGACCTGGGGGTCCTGGTCAGTGGCAAGTTGAACATGAATCAGCAATGCCCTGGCAGCTGTCCTAGGGTGCATCAAGCACAACATCACCAGCCAGGCAAGGGAGGGGATTGTCCTGCTCTGCTCTGAGCTGGGGCAGCCTTACCTCAAGTGCTAGGGGCAGTTCTGGGTGCCACGATATAAAAAAGATATTAAACTATTAGAGAGCATCCAAAGGAGGGCAATGAAGGTGGTGAAGGGCCTCAGGGGGAAGCTGTATGAGGAATGGCTGAAGTCACTTGGTCTGTTCAGCCTGGAGAAGAGGAGACTAAGGGGAGACCTCATTGCCGTATACAGGTTCCCCATGAGGGGAAGAGTAGGCACAGGCACTGATCTCTGTGGTGACCAGTGACAGGATCCAATAAAATGCCTGAAGTTGTGCCAGGGAGGGGTTTAGGTTGGGTATCAGGAAAAGGCTCTTCACCCAGAGGACGTTTGGGCACTGGAACAGGCTCCCTGGTCACAGCATCAAGCCTGATAAAGTATAAGAAGTGTTTGGACAGTGCTCTCAGGAGCATGGTGTGACTCTTGGGGTGTCCTGTGCCGGGCCAGGACTTGATGATCCTGATGGTCCCTTCCTACTTAACATATTTGATGATGATGATGATGATATTTTAAAACTATTTTCTGTGAGAGGTTGAAAGACTGTAGTAAAAAAAAGTCCTTTCTAGAGTTTAAATTCAGTCTCATTTCAAAAGTACTCTTAAGTACTTTTCATTTGTGCTGAATGTAATTTCATATAGATGAAACAAATTGTGTCAGACACAGAAGACTTCAGAGCTTTTAATTCTATAATCTCAAGACGTTTAGATAATTACATATTTTTCCTCAAATAAAAATACTCCTCTGCTCATTTTGGCAAATATTTATTCATCTCCTCTGTTTTAATTGGCAATCAAATGAATGGAGCATGACTTCTTTATCAAATAAATACTTACTTTAGAAATTAAGGGTATAATTTGAAAATAAAATGTAATCTTTGAGTTGAACAGATTGCTAATATTCAACAACTATTCATTATCTGTTTTCACTTTATGTCTTGGCTGTTTAAAAGGATTTAAGAATATATTCCTAAACTCAGCATTAGATGCAGGAACTACATTTTCTGGTTGGAAGTTCTTGAACAGACCATACAATAGGCTCAAGTGAGCTAAAAATAAACTTCTAGCAGTTCATATTAACTGGGTAATAATAACAGGCAACAGCAAAAAGCAGTATCCAGCTATGATGCAAACAGGAAGCACATTACACAATCTGCCCTTTCCAGATAGGTATGAATTCTTAAAGGCTTAACTAAAATAATAATCCCTCAAAGTTTTTAATAAAAGCAGAGAGTTTTCTATTGTTCATAGCTGAGTGGAGACGAAAAACATGCACCCCAGTACATTGTGAAAGATCTGCTGTGTCCTGGGAAACAACACTATTTCCATGTAGTTCTTGGTAACCCTGGTTCAATTTTAAGTAGTGGATTTGATCCTGCAAAGGGCTGAGCATCTGAGCCTTATCCAGCAAAGCTGCATGGTGCTGTTAAGCCTGGGAACATTGTGAGATAGAAACCCAGAAGGTGACCCTGATTGACTAGGGTGAGAAGAGAGTGTTGAGCTTTTGTCATTGATGCTGAAGGTATCTGTGCTCCAGCATCTCCCAGGAAACCCTGTTCCCCCTCTGAAGCAGTAGCATCCCCTTCACCTTTTCTTGGCAGGTAGAGGTGGCAACAGGGTCCTTTCCTTAGAAGTGAAAAGGGAAGCACCAGCTAGATCTAGACCATCCCAAGAGAGGCTTTAGTACAGACATACTGCTCATTTTATGTCTGTGGTCAGGTCGGTAAAAGAAACAACGCTCCTGCTGCCAACGCAAGGTATCTACGAAAGACCTGTGTTTTCTCAGGTACTTTTTCTGCTTGTGAAGTTGTAAAAAGTAGTGAAAAGTAGTCATGTGCAGAACCAAATATCTGGTGTATCCAAGTTCCCGTTGTCTTAAGTCTGACACCGTTCTGAGTACCTAAGTGTTTTGGATGCAGGACCATCATGTTTGCATTTTTGGGGGTTAACACTTTTCCTGATATGTTAATGGCATAAGTTACAGCATCTTAAGCAGAAAGCGTTTCAGAAGTGGCTCTTGCTTGGGTCAGGACCCAGCCAGATTGCAGTAACAAGGGGTGTTGCCTTCCCAAGAAGAGCATTCCTCAGCCTAGCTATGGCCTTCTTCTGTCCTGGAGCGCTGGCTGATCCCGGCTGTGCTTTTGCCACCATGGTCCCAGCAGCACTGGGATGCCTCCTCAAGGAGGCTCTTACCCACCTTTCAGGAGACCAGCCTTTCACACAGTGGCTCTGCCTCTGTAACAGCCCTGTAATAGGAGTCTCTGTGTACGTGGTAAACATCAAACAACACAGCTTTCTTCACCCTGTGCGTTCAGGATGCTTTTGCATGGCAAAGATATGTCACTGTGTATTTTTCATACCAAACAAAATCATGTTAGACCTTTAGGTTTGCTCTGATTTGGTGTTTTTATTTTAATGCTGCCCATTTGATAAATTGACTTCTGAAATTAGGATGTTGGAAAGTCAGAATTGACTATTTCCACCTGGCAGGATGGAATGCAGCCATGTTATTAAATAATGACAATGTTGATTTACTGTTACCAAATTCTTCATAGAAGCTAAATACATTAAACAGTCTGTGCAGATGATACTGGTATAAACCCAGACCCATAGATGAACTATTGCCATTACGATCTTGTTCTTATCACACAACTTTGGTACCTTGGTGCATTGGAAAAAGCTGGTACTTTGTGTATTCATTAAATGATTGTATGGTCTGCAAATGGTCCTTATCATGTTTCAGAAGTACATAGCCAAAATGATTTTTATGATATACAACAGCAGAAAGCTTCTTTGTCAACTACAGATAAGGTTTCCTGTGGAATCTCCTCAGGTTTAATAATTGGAAGCCACGTCATTGCCTATTTAATTTGTTTGTGTTTAGTTCATGGATTACAATAAGTGCTTCCATTTTTAACCACATCTTGCTCCAACATATTTTTGCTGCTTGTTGTGGTTTGGCCCTGGCTAGATGCCAAGTGCCCAATAAGAAGGAAGAGAGAAGTAAAGCCCAAGAGAAACAAGGAATGATGTTTTTTTTGCACAGTATACAATACAATTTCTCACTAACCCCTGAGGTGCCCAGTCTGTCCCTGCCAGTGACTGGTGCCTCCCAGCTAACCCCCCTAGTTTATATCCCTTTGGCTAGTTTGAATCAGCAGTCCTGCTCGTGCTCCCCTCCCGTTTCTTGTGCACCTGCTCGCTGGCAGAGCATGGGACATTGAAAAGTCCACGGCTTAGGGTAAGCATGATGGGTTGAGGTAACAACAAATCTGACCAGAATGCTCTAGAACAAGTTGGTTTTATTAGTTTAATGGTGACTGGTCACAACATTGATTCATTTCCTCTCAAAGCTGGTCTGCTTGTTCTTACAGTTGCATTATGTGATACCTTTCTTGCAGTACTCCCCACTGTGCTGTCTGTCACCCGTGGGAGCTGGGCCAGGGTTATCCTGTTGTACTGTGTAACTCTGGTTTATGATATGGTAGAATTGAAATGGAATCTGGTATTTGTGCTCAGTCTTGCCATCATCTCTATGCTTTGGAAGAATCTATCAGAAACTAATAATAAGTGTACCTTTTACCTTTCCTTCTTGGAGTCCAGTCTGTGGTGGAGATACCTCCTTTCATCTTCCCCTTCTCCTCCAGGCTAATGACAACAGCTCTTGAGAACTTTGAATATATTTGGGATGTTGAAAGCAGCATGTTTTTATTGCTATGTGTCCTGAGTGGGTTCCAGGTCTTGTGTAAGAATAAACAACTGTTTAAGAATACCACCCAGTGGTCTGCCCTGAAGCCAGATAGTTATCAGTGGCAGGGTGTGTGGGATAGTATGGGCAAGTGCCAAAGACTGTGGGCACTTCCAGTGTTTCAGAACTTCATCCCTGAACAAGTGCAGAATCTGGGAAAGCTAGTAAAATATTTGGAAAAAGTGTGCTGTCACCCTGGCAATTTCAGAGAGACAAAAATCACTGCAAAGTACTGGGCCATGGCTGAGGCCTTCCAAGCCCTGTTCAACCATATTTGTTACCCTCAAGGGGAGAAAAAGGTCTCAGGATCAGACAAGAAAACAATAACCCATTCCAACCCTTGTGGAGGCATTGCAGCTGAACCAGAGAACCAGCCTGTGCCCCTATACACAGGATGAAATGGAGCCACTGCTTTTAGTAAAGGAGGACTAAGCAGAACCACCACAAGAACATGAGGAAGAGGCAGAAAATGAGGTAACCATTCGATCCCTATCCCTGAGTGAGCTGCAGGATATGCAAAGTATTAGCTGTCAATCAGATGAGCACATCTGGCTGCCTTGATGATGGGGTGATGAGGCTATTAGCCTAGGATTAGAGAGAAAGAAAGCCAAACAGCTGGGATAATTTTTTAGGGAAGGGGGCTTTGGCAAGGCACTTGGAAAAGGGATGCAAGTTCTGCAGGCAACTCCTGTCAAGGGTGAAGGAAAAGTATCCCTACAAGGAAGATATTTATGTCACTGAGGAAAATGGACTACCATGGAGAAAAGTTTCCAGTACCTGAGGGAGTTAGCCATGCTAGAGATGATTTATTATGACCTGAACAATGTGCAGCCACCCACAGATCCAGAAGTCCAATTCACATGTCCCCTGTGGCAGAATCTGTGTGTATACAGCAAAACACAGGAAAGGTGATGGTGTATTGGAAAGTGTGGGACTTGAGCATGACATAAATGGAATAGAATAAGGGGTGGGTACTGTCCTGGTTTCAGCTGAGATAAGGGTAATTTTCTTCCTAGTACCTGGTACAGTGCCGTATTTTGGATTTAGAATGACAGTAATGTTGATAACATGGTGATGTTTTGGTTGTTGCTAAGAAGTGCTTACCCTAAGTCAAGGAGTTTTCAGTTCCTCGTGCTCTGCCAACACGGAGGTGCATAAAAAACCTGGAGGGAACATGGCCAGGACAGTGCTATTTAGCCTAAGAGTGTATGGGGATACTGCTACTGGAAGTTTCTTTGAAGGAGCTTTTTTCAATCCTGAGGAATCTGGGATGTGCCTGGCAAAGGAACTTAACTTTACTAGGTCTCTTTACCTTCATTTTGCCTTCTTGTGAAAGACTCCCTCTTAAAATTGTGGTGGGGTTTTGAAGGCTTGGAGAGTTCTCCACCATCTGCTGTCAAAAAACCGTAATTAAGCTGCAAAGACTATAGGACTGACATTAAGATGGCACAGTCTCAGTGGTTTTGACAGATGAACATGGAGAAATGCCAATTTATGAGAATTGTGGGTGAGGTCCTGTCTCCAAAGAGCTCTTTTATTGTCTCCTGCTGACAGAATACGGAGGAGGGAGAGAGGCAAGGAGACCTTTCTGACTGTAGTGGCTTGTCCTTTGCAGAGTGCCTGTTGGAAGTGCTGCTGCAGTGGATTGTGATCAAAACATGCCCCTCAGCTGCTGCTTGGAGGGAATGGGCAACAAAAGAAAGGTAAGTGACTAAAGAAAGGCATGGGACAAGGAAAGAGCACATCTGGAAGAAGAGATCTAGAAATAAAGTTGTAACTGCAAATGACAGTGACAGAATTTTGACATATTAGGGCAGAGGTGAGGAAGTACTTGCTATTTTCCAAGATTGCTTTTAAAAGGATTGAAAAAATTATTTATACAGTTTTCTGTATACTCTATATATACGCCCCTTGCTATACTTTACACCCCACCCCCCAAAATAATTAAAATATTGCAATCTGAAATATCAATAAAGATCTTTTTTTAATAAAATGGCCATTTAATGAAAAAATTGCTAACTTGGTTTGAAATTTCTTTTCAAAACTGCTGATCAAAACCCCTTGAAACTTTTTGCTATATTCCCTGGTTTTCCTACTGCAGTGCAGGATCATTCCCAAATTTTTGTCAATGCTAGTATTTATCTAATCTACTATTATGCCTATTAACTGAGTTTCTGAGACCAATTAAAGGTTTTTCCTACTGTTGAACTTCAATGCTCATAACTTAGTTTTTCTTTGATATTTGTGTAATACTCTCTTGTATCTTTCTGAATGATTCTGCTTACAAACCAGTGTAGAGTTCGCACATTTAAATATTTGTTGTAGATGTAACTGTAACTTGGTGTCATTTAATCAACACTATACATGTATTTTCTTTTAGTTTAGTTTCCCCTAATTATTTTTGCAGCTTTTCTTTGAACTTAATCCAATTTGTCTATGCTTTTCTGGTAATTAGGTGCTGATAGCAGAAGAGCATTTGGACGAATTCCACCTGTTACGTGAAGAATCGTCTCCTTTTATTTCTTCAAACCTGTGTCTTACTAGCTGCCATTAATGCCCCTAATTCTTCTGTTTGGAAAACCAGCAGCCACTTGATTTCTAGCCACCTTCCCACAGGTAGCCTGATCATTTTGCATTCTGCGATCCCCTCATGGTTCATTTATTTTGACTTCCTAGATTGCTTGCCTTATTATTTTTGTGTAGGAAATGTTAGGTTTGTTCTGCTCGTGGTTTCTGGAGCAGTGTGGTTTTCTTCCCTCATCAATAGAACTGTCTCTGTTTTTCTCTAAACTTCTATTATTTATTTAGTTATAGAGTCATTCCCTAACAACTTTGGCCTGACCTTTATCTATGATTATGCAAACCGTTGACCTGTTAAAATAATGTTAGTGTGTCAAAGCGAAGATCTTACAGGAAAAACAGAGTTACAGTTTCCTGGACAATACTAATTTTGAACCTCCCTCTCTTGTATGATGATTACGCTCTTTTTTTTTTTCCTTTTACATAAGATTCTGTCTCACTAAATGCAAGAATAGATAACACCAAGCAACAAAAAAACTTCCACATATCTTCCTTAGCCTTTAGCTGTATCATCTTTATTTTAAAGACAAGGGAAATGTGTCAGAAAGGACTTTTTATGAAATAACAGACTTTTGGTGACAGGATAATGTCTGTCAGTGTGGAAACTCCCACACTGCTCCGGTCTTCAGAGCTGGCCATGACCACACCTAGGAATGCACACTTTAGAAAGTGCATGGTCATATCACACCCCTGAAAGTCAGCACTTCCAACAAGACACACCAAAACTGAGGACTGAAAAATATTTCTGTCTTGCAGGTAGGGAGGGAAATCTGGAAATTTCTGTGAAGCCTATGGAAGAGTCAGGCATGGAAGTGAGTTCAGCTGTCTGAATTTCTGCTTCCTAAACTTACATCTGCTCTCACCCTGAAGTCCCTCTGCCATGAAGCCATGTAGAAAATGACGCCAGGGCAGAATCAAGACTATTGATTGCCCTGGTCTGTGTGTACATACCCTTCTTTCTGTGAGCTGTGTCAGACCCAGGGGAGTATCAGAAAAATCAGGATTTAAATTGTGATTTAAACCAAATTGTTCTTCTTGTGGATACTGGACATTATTCTCTCTTGCTTGGGCAAGAGTCTTAATTCTGGACTTCTGAAATCTTGAGTGCTAGGTCCCAAAAATTGTCCTTCAAATGTCAGTTTAAGGAAAGAAGGAAGGAAACAAGCGAAGTTCATCAATTCATAAGAAAGTGGAAATTGGGCTTCTTCTCATTGTTTTTATGTATAATTCTAGCACGGGATTCTGGAAATCTTTTAATCAAACAAAGGTTAAAAGCTTGAGAATTTATCTACTACTCTTTGTAGACCAAACAGGGGAAGATGATGAGGCCTGTGACACACTGAAACCCTGTGATATACATTATACAAACCCAGTAACTTTTACCATATTGATTCTAAAGGTCATCCTGAGATTGTCTACAAAACCAGCTCTGGTCTCTGTTGGCAATGAACTTGCAAGGGAGTCTTGAAGTCAGGCCAGCTTGTGCCAAGCATGATGTGCAGATCTCTCTGACATGATGACTCTGTATAGCTGTCATGTTGGACTGGCAGCATGTAACTTTCTCTTTTCCTTCCTTCCTTCCTTCCTTCCTTCCTTCCTTCCTTCCTTCCTTCCTTCCTTCCTTCCTTCCTTCCTTCCTTCCTTCCTTCCTTCCTTCCTTCCTTCCTTCCTTCCTTCCTTCCTTCCTTCCTTCCTTCCTTCCTTCCTTCCTTCCTTCCTTCCTTCCTTCCTTCCTTCCTTCCTTCCTTCCTTCCTTCCTTCCTTCCTTCCTTCCTTCCTTCCTTCCTCCCTCCCTCCCTTCCTCCCTCCCTCCCTCCCTTCCTCCCTTCCTCCCTTCCTCCCTTCCCCTTAATACATATTTGCCACTTTAAAAAAAATACCTCAAACTTTCTCCTTCCTATCATGATGAACATTTACTGTGAATTGGACAATGTTATGATGTGAGATACATTTTGTTATTTTCTTTTCCCCCACCAGACGTTTCATTTCTCATGCTGCCGTTCTGTGATGATTATGTGCTCAGTCTGTGCATGACTTTGCATGTGCCTACACATTTTTACAGCTCCCCCTTGCCTGTAAACCAGTGCCTGCTAAGTGCTGCATCCCCTCTTGCCTGCCTTCCCTGAGTGCCTGTAGAGCTGGGTCCAAACTGCTGGAAGGAGCTGTGCTGCAAGAGGAACAGGGAAGGGCAAAACGAGTCAGGAGGTGAGTGTTAGCCAGTGCAACAATCAAGGAAACAGTCTATGTAAATCATGTAGATGGTTTTGTTCAATATTTTTTCAAAAGAAGCAGACACCACAGTAGCAGAATGGAGAAATTTGTAGATAAAACCTGTATCAGTTCAGAGTACAGAGTAATGTACAGAGTGATTCCCTAAGGTGGTAGGGATTTCCTTCATCTCACAGTGGATTATTGTATAATAGCCAATTATGTACAATTGTAAACTGTATAATACTTCATCAAATGTCAGACAAGTGCCTTAAAGCTTTGCTCTCAATGAAAGATTATCAAGGTTTTGGGCAATGGGGGAAAGATTAGCAGGTGATTTGAAACGATTTAGAAATCAGGTGTTGGGGACTGGTCTCCCCCAGAGTAGCTGGACAAAGAAACAAAACCTGCAACTACTATAGCCTATCATAAGCATTCTGTGTTATCATTTACATTTGAGATTTTGGCAATCCATAATAGTTCCACTAACATGTTTATTTGTTCATTGCTCGTGGTTCTGCTATGATGGAAGAACTAAATCTTTTGGCATCCAGTAATAGTTTTGCTTTGATCCTGTAACCAAATGATGCTAGCCACAACATTCTTTTAATTTTGGCATTATTTCAAGTGGTATACTTATTATTCATTTTGGTTTTGGCACACACAGCATGGAAACTTAACCCAAATAACCAGTAATGTCTTTGCAATAATGTCAGGCAATATTTGGCAATATCTGCATGTTTTTGGAAGGTGTTTGACACTGACCTGATTTCCAATGGGAACAATTGTGACTTTATGAAACCAAGCATGGAAATATCAACAAAACAGCCAGTCATCTCCAGCAGGAACACAGCAATTACACTCTTCCAATAATATTTAGTTTCAACTGGAAATCAATACACAACAAGTAAGGGGTGAATAGGAAGCCAAATAAGTCCTACTAAAGAAGTTAAGAGGGTGGCTAGGCAAGACTTTGTTATGGCCTTTATATTTTGTCTTAATTCAGTTTGGAGTACTTAAGTGGATTTTACAGTATCCTTGAAGTCATTCAACCTGCTGTAGAATAATTAAAAGAATGTTGATTGATGTGTGTTGCTGTATTGGAAGCCACTGACATACTCTTTGTACGAGTGTTGCAGAGGGAGTTATATACAAACCTCGAGTTTTATATCACAACAAATTTTTAAAATCAATTTTTGGTCTTGCTAAATGAAGAAAAGAGAGATTATTCCAAAACATCGGCATCCAATAAGTACAGGTGGGTCTAATAGGTAGGGGAAGAAAAAATACATTGTTTATGGAAAGAATAGTTGATACTATCTGACTGAGAGCACAGTCTAGGAAAAAAACTATGAACTAATATAATATCAGTCTTGATAGGACAACTGTAATGGTTAATATTATTGACATGTAACAGTTGGGAATGTTTGGGACAGAATCAGTTAAAGATAATTAGTAAGGAGCAAGATAGATAGTCTGGTTAGATTAGATTTCAAATCTCAGGTCTTTATTTCATTTTAGGACTAGTTTACATGTCTCCATCAGCTGGGTAATATTATCCATTTTTTATAACTTAAACATACAACTAAAAGGATTCATAATATCAACATCAACTAGGTAATGGGTTTTGAGTCATAAATATGGTGGTAGATGATGCTATTATTGGTATTGTTATCATCCTCATCATCGTTGCCATCATCCTCATCATTTTGGATTTTCACAAGACCTCCAGTCAAATTTCTTTAATCTGGATTTAGGTGATAATACTTTCTGTCAGTTCCTAGTGATTAAGCATAGTGAGGATAGGTACATAAACTACATCTCAGTTGCATTTTCTCATGGATACTTGAAGTTTTATTTCACATAGGATAGTCCCAAATCTTCAAGATATTGGAATTGTTAGGTAATTTTCTGTTTCCTGTTGAATTCTGTGATAACCTGGAAGAAGGTGCCTGGGCTGTGTTCTTTTCATATCAATAAAAGTCAGAAGTGGAGTGGCAGTTCGACAAATAACTATGCAGCTTCAACATAAAAGAAGCTTTCTGAAAAATCTGAAAAACCATTTCCCAGTGATGAAGTATTAGATGGTAGAAGTGCTGCTTTGATTTTGTTGCACAAGTCCAGGTCTGTTTCACGTACAAGAAGAGTTCAATTTTAACGGGATAGTTCCAACCATGAAACCAAGCTCTGTCTATGAATTATTGGTTAGTTTAAGATAACATATACAATAAACCTTTATGTCTGTCCAGAGATATTTAAAATTAATTACAAATAGCTGTTATTAAAAAGTTTTCCAAAAGAATGGACATTTCTGGTTTGCACTGTAAAGGAAAATGCTATCACATTACCAATAAAACCCTGACCAACCATAATTACTACTGATTACCCTAACCTCTCAGTTTTACTTGGCAAAAAGAAACATGGAATGTTGTTCCTGTTACTGTTTCCTTTGCCTCTGAATCTCCACAAGAATGTCTAGCTGAGGTGGATTAATGACATTTTGGGTTTAAAACAGCACCACATTTTCTCCTGCCAAATCCAGATAGTTCATACAAGCAGGTGAAATGTTGCTCTCACTGTTTTTTGGGATACTGTTCTCAGGCTCCTATCAGCCATTAGGGAAGTGGGAAGAATTTGAACTGTCACTCTCAAGAGGCACAGATATTTATTGGTGAAACCCCCCAATATAAGCAATTTTCTGGCTTGCAATGTGAAAGACACTACTTTTACTTTGACATTTAAGCTCAACACTCCAGAATTGTGGTCTTTGCTTTCTAATAGATGAATCCTAAAGAGGAATTATGAACAAGTTAACATCTATTGTAATTTCTCTCCAAGCATTCATTGTGTGCAGGAGGGATGGATAAACAATTTTCACTAATAATCTGAATCACATAACATATTAGTTATAATGAATTCTTAAAAAATATTCTATGTGGTTTTTATTCATAGCTGCAATTCTTTGTCATAAAAAAGCACTTTTGACATATACTTAGAGCCAATTCAGTCTTGCCTTTTCATTAGCTCAAAAACTTGCCTTTGAATGTGGAGAAAATGCAATAGGTGGAAACTTCCTAGAACTGCTAATTACTTCATATTTGTTTTGCCCAGCATTTACAATAGCTAAAATTCTCTTAGTAATGTCTACTGCTTGTTATTTAAATTGCAGACACTGAATATCACAGAGTTGTATAGTGAAGGGACAAGGGAACACATGCATTGCTGGAAGAGAGTAGGCTCTATAAGGAGTTTCCTATTCAAATATTTACTTAAATATTTATAGTTTTGAATGCTTTAATTTCCACATCAAAGGAGCACATTAATTATGTTAAAATATAGTAAGAGGGGTAAAACCAATCTACTTTCCCTTATTTTGAAGAGCAGAAATTGATGGCTGTCTCGGTAGCCTTTTGCTTTCTTCAGAGTCTCCCAGTGCAGTTGTTAAATGTGGGAATTGCTCATAGCAGAACTGATAAAGGAAATGATTTATGAAGCAAAGGCATTGCTGGACAGTGTCAACAAATGTAAGACCTATTGCTAATGACTGTTTTTAGTTCTTACATGGGACTTTGTCACAAAAAAACTTTTGGGGTAGTCTTCTGCAAAATGGTGAATATCCTTCTCCATTTCCTCCTTGAATTTTCTAGGATTGTTTTGGTTATTCCTTCATGCTTTGTAAGGCTCAGGGTAGTGAATGCAGTATTCAGCTATTCTGACAACCAAACATTTCAAACAGTATGTCTGTACTCAGAAAGCCTTATTTTTAAGTGAAGTGTTCTTTTATTGATACCTTGTTTAATATAGTCTTACCCTTCAAATTCAAGTTGATGAATATTCCGAAAATATTTGCACAGAAACACTTCCATTTTTATCCTGTCCTGGTGAAGAAATCCTTGCATTAAGCAAGTCTATTTTCTTTCAGCCCTCCTCCAGTCTACTGGAAGTCAAGATGATATTGCAACAACTGCTGTTCTTGCTGCCAGGCTGAGGAAAGGTCTGTCTACAAAAGCCCTCTCCTGCCCACAGTTACGTGCACGTGCTGTTGTCTCTCTTTCTCCCTGAGCTGAGAGAAGCTTCTCCAGAAAAGGGATCCATGTTGGCCACTTGGCAGTCTCTGAAAATGCCCATTGCTGAGATGCATTCAGGCTCTGTTCAGATTGATTGCTTAGATGTTGTGGCCAGCCTTACCTGCAGCAGGAATGTATTTGGTATGTATTTGGTAATCCAGTCAGAGCTTGAAGCTTGGGGCGTGGAATTTATTAGTTGCTGTTCTAATTAAAATTGCTGCATCAAAAAATGCCTTATGAGCAGCCACGGTTGTCTGATGAATGCTGAAATGAGGTGCTTCCTTTTTGAAAAGTCTGTCATACAAGAAGTGAAATAAAAACCTCTAGTCAAAAAGCACATATTAGAGATATTTATAATTGGGCTCAGTTAAAAGAATATTAAATTACTACATTTTGAATGTAAAGACTTGGAAAAATCAAGATAAATTCCTAAATGAGGTAGACTGATTCCCCCATGGGCCTACCTGTATTGTGTTAGTTGCACTGTGATAACTTTTAAATGTTATTTCTATGTGCTACTCAAAATATTTTATAAAATCTTTTCCCCAGCTTATTTTAATAGAAGGATCAGTTGTCTGGAAAGGTAGAGATGGGCTTCTTTTTTCAGTACTTTTGATAGGTATTTCTCATAACTCTAGGCTGTGGTATCAGTCCTAAAGAGTGAAAAGGAAACATGCCATATTTAAATGAGAGGTGTTAAAAACCAAAGCAATTAGCTGTGAGCATTAGGCATCCAATTCAGCTTTTTTATATACATACTTTATGTAATCTTCAAGAACAGTTTTTCTTAGATGCAAAACTGCTGTTATAATATTTGTCTACAATGTGTAAGCTTGACAGACAGAAGAACTAAAAATGTCCCTTGTGTTGTGTGAAAACACTTGGAGAATACTTGGAACGATGTACACTTGCAAAACAATTGCTTCTTTGTTTCTTGCAAACTTCAGTAAACTTGAAATTCCCCAAATGTCAAATAACTAAATTATTTATTACTTAGAATTCATAGTGTCCTTGCCTTCCTAAGCTTTTTTTTTATTTCTTTTTTATTTTTTTTTTCCCCAAGAAATGTAAAATCACATGATCTCTATTAACTGGCAGTTTGGAAATATTTATACAAGAGTACCTGGATTCCGTGTAGTAGTGTAGTAGTGATAATCAGAAAGATAGCTCTTGTGCTCAAAGATAGAGAAATGTTACAGAGAAATGAATTTGTTCTTGCTAAATAATGGGATTTTACAAGACAAACGAGATGCTGAAGTTTATAGAAAATTCTTATATCTGCCAAGAAGTTTGAGATTTCATGAGATTTTAAAATTTCTTTTTTAATAACTAAACAAGAAATTCTGGAATCACACCACATTAAAAATTGTAATTACTTTTATGACATTCAAATCTCTGGTAATAATTCCAGTTGAATGGACTGCTTGAAAGAAATTATTTTTAAAGCTGATTTCAAGGTTTTTGGAGGAGACTTATGCTGTGGTATTGTCTGTCCATCTGCCATTTTGACACTACTCTCTTTCCTTTACGTCATGTGAAAAATTAGGGGCTGCATGGAGGAAGGAGACTCAGATTTGTGTGCTGCTGAGGAAAGGCTGGGCAGAAAGCAAACACTCCATACTTTGCTAGGCAGCAGTAGGCAAAGTCTAGCTTTGGACTATCCACATTGCATATGCTCTCTTGCCTCATTTATGGGTTGAAGGGGACCACTTTTCATTAGTTCTGTTACTCATGGAAGAACTCATTTGAATGGCATTGCTATAGCTACCTTAGCTCCAAAAGACAGGATTTTGAAAACCAATATCATATGGTTTATTAAACTCAAGACTTAAGTAAGGCTATATATAATCATTTTAATTTCTGGGGTTTCACAAGTAATCCTGCTTAAATATATAGAGAAGATTTATCATAAGTTGTTAGAGCCATTTTTCTTGATTATCACTTACTGAGGATTCAAAGTACTCACTTCAAAGTGCTTAAAAGCCAAATATGGCTTTTTTTCCTTTCCACAGCATCCAGTAACCTAATAAAAGACAGATTATACTGATTTACTGTGAAGTACAAGGGATAACTAAAATATTAGGGTTGTTTTTACATGTTTGCCCCATAGGTTTGTGAGTTATTCCAGTACTACAGGCAATGTAGATAATTTTATATTACAGGTACAGAACATTCATGTTTTTAAAAAATGGTATTTGACTTTAGTATGACAAAGAGCATGACAGAAAGGGAGCTTTGCCTTCAGTCTTGAAGCCACAGCGACTCAAGGTCATTTGGCATTTGTGTTAGAGGAATCTGTCTAAAGACAGAGTCCCTGGAGAAGCACTGTCCTGCATGGCTTTTGGCAGGAGACCATGAGGATGCTGCCCTCAGAATGCAATGCAGTTCAGGCAATATTTAATTGCAATTCAGGCAATGTGCAGCTGGCCACTCTGGTTGTGCCTGATGTGCCAGCAGGCTGCCTTAGGCCACTCTTAGGCCCTGGGCATCCTTGGATGCATGCCTGCTGTCCCCCTTGCAGTTCTGTAGGGACAGAGACTTCTCCAGGCATCCTTCAAAAGTCAGCTACGACCTTTTCCTTGGCTTGCCAGCAACCTTTAAGTCACTACTGAGGCTGTGGATTTCACTTTTTGAGGAAGTTTCAGTGTCAAATAATTTTCCTTTAAGTGAGAACTTAGAGCCCATGGAGGGCTCTAAAAAGGAAAAGCAGAATCATTTCATTCTGGTTTAACCTGACAGTCACTGTGTTGGGTGCTGGGTGACTGGTGTGGCTAAAAGAGTTGGGCTGATGCACTTTGAACTTGCTGAAGCAAGTAAGACACCAGTTAAAAATGGAAAAGATGTTCTTGCAGTGGCCAAACCTGGAGGCTATGCTTACAAGAAAGAACTTTAATTAAATCAAATCAGGGTGGGACATAAAGATTATATAGGGTCTGAAATCATTGGAAATACTCTGCTATGTAGTATTCTGATTTCAGTAGCAGAGCTGCACCCTTTTGCACCCTTAAATTCTTTCTTGCTTCTTAGCAAGCGTTAGAAATCACCCAGTTCTCTTGGTTATACTGGAGTCATGGAAATAATTATGAGATCTCAATATATCAAGAGTAAAAACATTAATTTAGGAAAGTTATCAGCAACCAAAAATAATGTCAGAACTGTATCAGACTAGACTGATAGGACATAAGGATAATCTTAACTGTATATATATGTATATATATGTTTATATATGTAATATATGTAATATTTGGATTGCTGCAATGACTTAGATCCACACTCTTCAGAATACTTCGCTATATATTATGGTTTTGAATAAATCTATGAGATATTATTTCTCTTATTTCTTTTATGGACCTCTTACACTGCAATGACCCTGGAAAGACAAAAAGTCTCCTTCAGTCACAGTGGGAGGAATGGGTGAATGATGAAGGCACCATGCAGTCCAGCCTGTTTTTCCAAAGAAAATGATGCATAGGTAGGTTAAGTAATTGCTGGTGCAGGTATCTGAGGCAAAATTTGGGCTGAAGCTCAGGTATCCTGAGTCCTGGTTCTCGGTATCATTGCTAGGTATTATATAAAGAACTTAACAGATCCACTGTATGATATTACTTATAAAATGCAGTGGATAGAAATTTGGTGGTGTTTAATGCTTCACTTCTAATACCCTGATGGTTTGGAAGGCTATGTTAAGTTTTCTGGAGCAGATCTGCAGAGCTGCATGGAAATACAATGTTTATATATGGTGGATGTTGTAGTCTGCCATCGGTATCTTCTGCTGCAGTGTTTCTTCCTTGCTGTGTGACCTCACATGATTGCTAACTCCCCAGCATGTGACAAGTCCCGCATGGGTGGTCCACAAGATTCCAGGAGTGGTTCAGTGCTCCAGAGAAGTTTGGGAACTTTGATTTATACTGCAGATAGAAGGGGATTATCAAAGTTTTCTACTGTTTTACTCTCCTGTTAATGATGACGATGCTGATGATGTTTGTGGAAGAATAGGACCACTGTCTTTTCTGTGAGATCAAATGCTTCTGCAGCTGGTGACAAGGCTAAAGGGTGGAGAAGAATGAAACAACAGCTCCCCCTTTTCCCCCCTTTTCTTTTAGTAGTGTATTTTAATTCTCAATTCATTTTTCGACTTAATAAAGAAAGCTGGGATTGGATCTGTGAAAAATCTCCACAACTTTCTTCCTTTTCCTGCAAAGTTAAGATTGTATCTATGCTCAGAGGAAAACTTGAGGGCTTAGTTATATCTCATGGTATTGTTTTCTGGTTTTATGATACTTCCTTCCCCCTGGCGATGTTGAGAAATTTGTATTAAACTTTAGGAAATAATAAATGTTCTGTTGTATGTTTAATGGACTAGACATGTTTGTCCTCGTCTTGGCATGTTGTGGAGGGAATAATATGATGTCAACCATGGAAAATCAAAATATACTCACTTGTAGGCATTTCTAAATCTTCAAACCAAGGGCACTGTAACAAATAAGGCAAATAGCCCAGACGAAAGCCCCACTTCAGAAAGCTCTTTCTTGCAAAGCCCTCTTCATCTCATACTCTCTGATTGTGCCAGTGGGCAATCAGCAGTGCTTCAGCAGTCAGCAACGTTTCTTTGAACACACTGGTTTGAAAGGCCTCATAGAGAGTGGTTTTTTCACTGTCTTGGTGATGAATCTGTTTTATCAACATGGATTAGTGGATTAGTTTTGTGCTTGAAAACGATCAATTTTATGCAGTGAGATACAAGTGGAAGCTGGGCTGAAGCTCAGTGATGGATGGTGTTTTATTTTTAGTCTGCTGCTGTGATATTTTGGTCCCTCACAAGAAGAGAGTGATGGAATCAAGCAGAGACCTGTGGAGAAAGGGACAAGTCACTCCTGGAGATCATCTTGAGGGTGTTGGAGGAGAAAAAAGCTTTCATACACATTGGTTGGGCAAAGGAGGAATGCCTGAGACTGAAAGCTCAGGGAAAGCTGAAAGGAGCAGGGAAATGGCTACAGACAGCAGGGCCTAAGTGATTCTCAGGGCTGGGAGGTCACTGCACAGGGCTGAGCTCCAACCTCAAGGAAATAGATTGTTGGGCTGCTAAAAAGCCTAGAAGAATGGATGCACGTCAGGAGAGTAAGATAATCAGAGGACCTTTTGTTGCAAATGACTTTAAAATTTAATATTTGTCTTACCTAAAGACTTGATTTATATCCATTATTAAAAAGTTAATTCTTCTTGTTTGCATTTTACTAGAACCTGGCTTTTCACTTGGAAAATCTTCCAATTTTTTAGGAGCAAGGGAAGTTCTTCCTGCAAACTTTAAGCAAATCTGCCTCACAGTTCCTATCCAATTGGAAGTTTAGTCTTGGCTCACCTGAAAAGTGATTTTCAGAAACTGCTTCTAGCTTCAATTTTTCTAACCACATGTTGACTGCATCATGAGAGTGCAGGTTTAATTTGGAGGCTTAATAATGGAGTACAAAATCTGTTGGGATTTTTTTGTGGGGGAAAGACAACCGTCTTTTCTGTCCTTTAAAGGAGATTCCTTATTTCATTAGTTTGTCACATGAATCAAGCATTTGCAGAGCTATGCTAAAACATAAGCTGTTGATTAAACTTTACTTTCAGTGTAGAACTTTTCCTGTAGAAACACTGGTACTATATAGAGCCATTCATATGTGACAAAATTTGAAACGTCCTCTCTTCCAAGATTTATCCACAAGTAATGTTTCTTGGTAGAACTACAACTTTGTGTACATGATAATAATGTGTTCTCTTTCAGATGAGAAAAAAATTAGTCAATTAAGTTGGAAGGGGTATATACTTTCTTTCTGGCCACAATCTCAAATTGTGAAAATATCAATGTGTCTGCTAGCTGTTCATTAACACAACTTCGAGAGAGCAAACAACCTCTGTCTATTGATTGATTAAAACAGAAGCAATGGATCTGTATTAGGAATAATTGCAATTCGGAAAGGTACAGTGCACCAAAATTATTTGTCTTTTGAAAACATATACTCATTTATACTCATAAATCTAACACTGACTTTGCAGAAACACTGGTGGGTTTCTGATCCCCTTGCACAGCCAAACGTGCTATACATAAGTTTTCACTCAAAAAGTGCAGTCATGTTTATAGTAACCTTTCTTCAATGGCCAAAAGAGTTCCAGAGTTGCAAGAGATATTTAATTAGCATTGAATATTTGGAACTACTGATGCATAACTTCACAAAACTATTATCTTCACTGTCAATTTAAGATAAATGTGTTAACTATGCAGCTGAAGGAATCTTGAAAAGTTTCCTCACTATTAGAAGTTAGTTTTCTACTAGTAGGCGAAGATTGCTTAAGTGCAATTTCTAATTTCTTTAAGGATGAAGAGGATGGGAGTGATGCTTTCAATGACTAAATAACTACTTAGAAGGTTTTTTTAATGACACACTTAAAAATCATAACAACCTGCTCTTCTGTGTGCTGAAGTTAATGATGTCATACTTCTTCTGAAGGGTAGTCTAGGAAAAGAATTGACAACTGATTCATACATCACAGTCTAATTCTTAAATACACTTCACATGAAAGCAGAAAAAACAACAAGCATTTCATTCACCTTTCAAATACCAGAATTTGTATGAAAGCCATGACAAACAAAAATTTAAACTGAGCCAGTTGCTTCCTCTGGAAAAAGCATTGTTCTTTCAGGAAATCACAGATGTTTGAGGCAGGCTGAGCTTCCAAGTCTGGATAAGGAACCTTTGGCTGAAGAATTTTGTGGAAGGCAAGCATGTCAATCATACACCTGTGGCACGAGCCTTGTGTAAGTAAGTTGTCTATGGCTCTATCTTTAAGCTTTTGTTCTCTCTATTTTTCCAAATTCATTGACTTTAGACTATCCTCTGCTGACTTGAGTGCACACTCTGGAGAATATTTTCCTTTTAAAAACAGATGGTATGGAAATTTAAAAAATATTGCATCTGTTAAACCCAAGCCATATATTAATATTAACTTGAGCTGAACAAGTGAAAGGATGTGCAAATTGATTTAAAAGAACACCTTAAGAACTAGTGTATATATATATATAAAGATATTCACTAGTGGATTTATCTCAATAAATTTAATATGATAGTATAACAGTGAAGGCAACAAGAATGCTGAATGAGAGCAAATTGGAAAGGAAATAGTATTTCCCTTCTCTATTATGTCTTCACTCATGAAAGATGATGAGCCAATTTCTGAGGCAATTAAAAGCTATGTTGTCAAGAATATGGCATCCCATATGGATCCCTGGTAACTGTACTGCTGGCCCACCCTTTAATCATGAAAACCTCATTTCTTTAAGCTGCACCTTGCATATAGGTATCCATATTAAGTGGCAGTAGTTTCAAGCTTGTTACGTTAGATTTTTGCTCTTTATAGAGCTTTTACATATAAAAAAAATTGCATTTATTTTTTTTCAGTCTTGTCTTCATTATATTGGCATGTGTAGAAGATTCATTTAGGTGTGCAGGGATGACAACTGATCTAGATAAACATAGGTTATATTTTCTAATTGATTGTTTTTTGGCTTATTTTGGGGGGGATTCTTTTTCATAATCAGCTTTTTCATCATCAGCTTCTAGAGCCGTGGTACTCAAACCCAACTTCTTTATTGCAATTAAGGCCTGGTCACTGCTGTCTAGACTGCAGTAATGATGTTGGTTATTTTCCTGTAATAACCCTATTGATAGGCCTCAAAATAGCACTGGTCCTTTTTTTTTTGAAGAGCTGGTGTTTTCTGACTGTACAAATAATGGTCTATCAGCCATTGCATGTAGTCTGTTTTTTGCCATAATGGGGAGCTGCATTAAAGATAAAAATCATCCTGTAAGTGAAGGGAAGGCTTTAGGAGTGGAGATGTTTTTCAGCTCTACTTTGGGAAACTGTCAGTCAAGCTCTCCATACCAGGGTTGTGTTGCTGTAGGGAGTGGTAGCTCCTGTTCTTAGTCCCTCAAGGCAAAAAGGGTGAAGGTGAGGGCTGGGGTCTCATGAATTGCAAATTCACCTTCCTGTGAAAACTGTGGTTTAATTCTTTTCCAACAGATTGGGCATCAGCCTGAACCTTACAGTATTATTTCTTGCTATTTTCTTAGCTGTTGTGCCAAAAAGACACGTTTCTGGACACTGAGGGTCATGTGTCTCTGCTAAAAGCTGGACTAGTGTGATGGAAGGTTATAAGTGCCTTGTCTGGCACTTAAACGTCTGAGGAGGAAGTTCTAGAGGGCATTTTGGCATGGCAAGAAGAATTTCTGTAGTAACCCTTCATGGTGTCAACATGTTCATATTTTCCTACAATTTGAAAATCTCCAGATCACTTTAGTTTGAACACTAGTCTGAAGATAAAGGCAGGAAAGTACAATTGAACAAAGCTGTCACAGGGGAAGCCATCTGACATTGCTCATTGTCTTGGGGTCTGTGGTGAGTATTTTTGCATGTGAATCACTCTCTCTTCTGTATAATTTTGTTTTTAATATTGTTGCTGTTACTTTTTATTTCTTATCTCATTGCTGTTTCCAGTAAACTGTTCTTATCTCAGTCTGTGATCTTCATCTTTTGTGCCTCCAATTCTCGACTCCATTCTGCTGCAGCAGAAGGGTCAAGGGAAGGGGGAGTGAGAGGGTGGTGGGTGGTTTGGGAGAGTCTCAGTGAGGGCACTGAACTGGGGAGTACCATTCTTAAGCCATGACAACTGCACAAAAATCCTTTGCACATGTATCTTTGGCTGTGAGAGAGATTTATTTTCCATTTACTTGTTATTGAGGTTTTTTCCCCCATTAGGATTCATGAGTTAATAAAGCAATAGACCACAATATACGTGAATCTTGAATTGCAGTATTTGTTACAGCTAAGGAATCCACACAAAATCACATGAGAGGAAGAAAGGGACATGACCAGCTTTGAATATGTGCTTCCCACACAACAGAAACCCACAAATATGTGCAACTGATGAGCAGCTAAATCAGGTGCTTTGTTGGTCACTGTATTGGCTTCACATAAAGGTGCTCTGCTTGACTGGCACTCAAGAACTTGTGCTGTAATAGGAGTCTGGATTTGTTTCAGACCTTCCAGGGTGCTTGGGACAGCAATCCCACAAAGAAGGAGATACCAGAGATACCAGTCCTAGGGAATGGGACTATTATGTCAGACTGAATGAAAGCACATAGGCTTAAGTTGACTTCTGCTGGCTTGTGGGCACATCAGGCAGGGTGATAGAAATCAGTACACTCTTCCTGACTCTGCCAATGATCTTCTGGTGTTTCCTGGCAAATCACTTTGTCTTTCCCTGTAGCTTCAAACAAGGAATAATATTATCCTGGGGAAAAGTTTCACCTAGAAGAACCAGGAGGTCATAGTAACAGAAAAGTTTGTGCCTGTGATGTTGTTATAGAAATTACCATAAGCTTGTTGCAGAAAAAAGGTTCCTTGCCTCTAAATCATCCATTTCCTTTGTGCTTCTACACAGTGGTTGATCACAGGTTTAAGCTGTTCAGTTTTAAGACAAGAGAGGACTGAGTGGCTTCCGTGAAGATGCATTCAGTCAGAGACACAAGTGGATAGAAATGGTGCATAATGCAACTGTATTTCCAAGAGTATTCTTTTTAGAATCAGCTTTTGCTATCAAGGAATCATTAGAAATAGAAGATAGTGCTATTTAAATCTATTCTTATTGATAAGATTTGTGCAAATATAAGATTGTGGAGAGTTTTGTTTGTGGTTTTTTTTTTTTTTGTGTGTGTGTGTGTGGTGTTTTGTTGTTGTTCGCATTTATTTATTTATTTATTTATTTATTTATTTATTTATTTATTTATTTTTATTGGTATTGCTCCAGGGAGAGCAATTATGTTTAGCTGTCTTGGTAAGAAACTGACTAGGTCCTGGTCTGAACTTAGGCTAACAGGAGAGAGATTACTGGGCTTCAAATTAGAAATTCCTGAACATGATGCAATAAAACAGAAGCGGGCAAAAGCTGCAGCTAATACCATCAGAAATGCCAGAATCACCTGGATTAGACCATCAAGCTATTTATCTAACAACACTGAGACCTGTGGGAAGAACAGTAGGCAGGAGTGGTTGGTGTTTATTTGGGAGAGAATGAGAATGGTGAAACAAATGAGAATGAGAAGGAGAAAAGGGAATATAATAGGTAGCAAGCTGTGATTAATGCTGCCTGGGGATACTTGTTGGGAAGTCTTGTACTTTATCACTGTGGCCTAAACTAGGGCCATAAACCAAACTTATCATCCTGACCATAGCAGATGCAACAAACTTGCTTCCCTAACGAGGAGAAACAGGGGGAGCAGGATGCTTTCCTTAGGCTGCCAGGGGGCACCTGAGTCAGATCAGACATCAAGGTATGACTATGCCTGTGCCAGGCCCGAGGGCACTGGCATCCTCCTGAAGACTTCCTGCAAACATCCACAGGTGCCAGGGTAAACCTTGTGCAGTGAAACCCAGTAGCAGCTTTTGAGCCCATTTCTTCATGCTGCTGGTAGAATGAACATCAGGAACTATATGAGATAGTGAGAAGGACCTCTGATCACTATCTATTCCTCAGTTTGGCTAAACATAATTCCCCTAAAACTAAGATGGTTCATTAATGCCACATTTGGAAAGCACTGGTTCATCCAAAGAGCTCTGCAGGTACTTCTGATAGGAGTGAGACTTAGAAAAATGTGAGTAGAAGACTCAGCTTTGCATTGTTAGAGTGAATCTATTGCTTTCTTTCTTTAACCTAGTTTAGTGTTAAGTGGTCTCAGAAGTCATTGCAATAACCAGTAGAGTAGATGCAAATAAAACCTTTTGTAATCTGAAACCTGGGCAAATTGAGTCATCCCTGTATTTTTCCCCCAACAAGCCAAGAGGCACAGTTTGAGAGCCAATGGCCCCAACAAACAGAGCTGGTCTGGTGGTGGGCAAGTATTAGGGAGGCAGCCCTTCACTTTGAAACCCTCTAGATCATCATCAATAACTGTAAAAGATTCCTTGTCCAGCACTGTTTTGATTTTTTGCTATGTGAATGACCATGTCTTTTGGATGGGGAAGTGTCTATGGTGGTGACAGGTGTCCATAAACATGCACTTGATACCTCCTGATGAACTATGCACCTGTCCAGATGGTAGTTTTAAATCGTGAGACAGAACTGCCAGCTGTAAATTAGCTTGCCCTTTGAAAACCTCACTGCTAGCAAGGCACTGTTTGCCCATCTGGAAATGATGGTAAAGATGGGGGTGCAGCTGGGTGAAACTCCTGTTTGCCATGTGGCAACACTGTCCTGGCAGACCCAGCTAAACTTTTGGGGAGGAAGCTGGAGATTGTGGTGGAAGAGAGAAAAAGTGAGGCAGAAACTGCCTTTTGGATCTCGAATGGTTAATATTGCCAGATATTTCTGTTCTGGTTTGCTCAAAACTAGACAGCGTAACAAGATTTTAGAGCTTGAGATGGATCATTTGAAAATTGGTGTTTCTTCTCTGTGGATGGAGCAGATTGCTTTTTTCCCCTTTCAAAGGACCCAGTTTGCAGTTATCAAACATCCCTGTCTGCAGTCACCTGTGGGTTCATAAATGCTATTTACAATCAAGTATTTATAGCCCTGTTGGCTAACAGAAACATTTTTCAAGACTTGGAAGATACTACTAGCCTGCACCCACATTGACTATGCTTGCTGATATACCTAGATGCATGAAAATTTTATAAACTTTCACCATCCAGAATTCTGCCACCTCTGGCAAAAACTCGCTGAAATGAATTTTTTAAAAAAAATGTTTAACGTGACTTTTGATTTGTGAGTTTTAAGGACGTTCTTAGCTTTCCCTCTCTGCAACATTTTATAAATCAATTATAGAACTTCTCAAAATTTCACTAAGTTAAAGAACTTGACAGTTTTGTGGAGGAATTCTCCCTCCTCCTGTCTTGTTTTGTCACTGTTGTGACAGACTGTAATGGCTTGTAGGATGGTGGGAGGCAACTCGGAAGAGCAGTGAACCCAGGGATATTGTGCTTATCCTCTGTGAGATCTCAGATGATGTCCCAGTAGACTGATGGAGTAGTGCTTCTTGAGAGCAAACCTTTTCTCTTTTGGAGGTCAGTGTATCCATAAGGCTCCATGGTGATTTGTACAGGAACAGCTTTTGCTGGCAAGAAGGGAGAGCTAAAGACTGGTTTGTGCATTTCCATCTGAGAAGAATCCACTGGTCTACAGATAGGAGCTGTGACAGAGAATATTTGGAGCTGCCAGCTTGGTGTTTGGGGGCAAGCTGGTGGATTTAACTGTGGGGGTTTAAGGGATGGCTGGTCCCCAGCTGTATCAGGTCCCAGGGATTATTGCTGCTGCTGCAAAGGCAGCAAAGCAGGATTCACATCAGTTCCTTGGCTGCTCCAGGTCACTGTCTAATATTTCAGCATAAAATCCACCTCAAACAATTTATAAAAATGTGTTAGGTGGTGGACTGACAGGCAGACCCATGTACTCTGCCACTGCCTGCTCAATGTGTGACAGGGAGGTGCAGAAAAGAAGCATTCAGCAAGCTACAGCGATATTTTTGACTCAGCTAAATAAATCTTCCAGAGTTTGTCTGCCACTCATCTTGGAAGAGGTAGAATCAAGGGAGAGCCTGGTAGTGAGCGGGGGCCAGCTGGAAACCACTTCTGCCTTCTCCTGTACCACTGGCACACTTCAGAGTAGGAATTTCCTAAAATAGATACAGGGTGTTCTTGAACATCCCTACCACACTGACCTGCATAATCTGAGAAACTTCTGCCTGAGTTGGGTTGTTGTTATGAAGTTCTTTTTTTTACTCTGGCTATACATATTGTTGTATCATAAATGCTTTTTTTACCCACGTGCATTTTTGTAGGTGAGACTGTCCACATCCCTTCAGATGAAGGACAATTGTTAGCTCCTAAATTTTGATGGTTAGTGATTGAAATATAAAACATTTGAGTCAAGGATTGAAGTTTTTTTAGAACAAACCATTTTGGCTCTCTTGTCTTTAAATGTATTGGTTAAAAGAAAATTGTCAGAGATAGAAAAATAATGAATATAAATGGGGAAGCACAGGGAAAAAAATATTGGAGACAGATAAGATGTTCTAATGGGCAGGTTGGGTTAGAAAAATAAAAAAGGTTGGTTTGGGAGTTGAGTTTCAGGAGTAAGATGTGATCTGATTGGAAATTAAAAAAAAAAACTGAGCTCAAAGGCAGGCTCTGATAGGATGGTGAAAAGGAGAAAGGCCTTGTTCTTTTATAGATCCATCTATTTATTGTGGCATGAAGTAAGGGTGGTGAAATCTTAATGATCTTTGTCCATAAGCCTGATGTGTTTTTTGTTTACTTAGCTCTACTGAGTACTTTTAGAGTGCTGCATGGTGTAGTGGAGAGCTTGCACTTCAGGAGTAAGTTCTGGGAGATAATATATTTCAACCCTGAGGGACTAGCCTTAAATCCTGTTGGGACAGAAACTGACTCCATCTTTTGGATGCCAAGGAGAGGATACAGAAGCTGAAATCTAGAGATATCAGGTCAGTAAGTGTGCTGATCCTTCCCATATTCCAGAAGTTTTAGATTGGAGGGAGGTCATTGGCTGAATCTTGTCCTGTTTGGCCATGCACAGCTGTGTAGCAATAAGGTCTTGCTCTGTTCTGTGTCTTCCTCTAAAAATGTAAGGTAGGCCTATTTCCACCAACTCATAATTATTTTATGCAAGACACTCCATATTTATTCCTTATGGCTTTCTTTCCCACATCTTACCTGTGGCAAGGGCACGAGGCTGTTCCCAGGATCTCAGTAAGTTTCCATTAACAAACCTGTGATCCAGAAGAAAAGTTTTAGCCAGGGAAATAAGATATGGATGAGGGAGGCTTGAAAGGCTACTGATAAAATGCTAAAGCATGGCCAGATATTGCCTGTGTGTGTGTGTGTGTGTGTATGAAGTACTGGAAAACCTAAGACAGGAGGCCTCTACTTGCCATACAGTGGAGGGAAAAGACAGCTTGAACTGTGGTTTCACTGTCACAGAGCATCCAGAATAACCTGAAGCTTTCAGTGCTGGTCCTGCAAATTCCTTATCCCTTTCTGAAAATACTCAGTGGTCCTTAGGATGGCTCCTGCCACCCTAAGACAGACATGTCCACTTAACCCTGATATCTGAACCACAGTTTTCCAGGAACCTTCCTGCCTTTAGGGTGGTTTCTTGGGACTCGAGTGTAGTTGCATTTCCCAAAAGCACTAGAGATCCTTCTCTGACTGAATTGGCTTCTGTGGCCTTCTCATGCTCATAGAAGCACAAAACTGCGAAGAAATGGCAGTTTTGATAAAAAAAGCAGCAGACTGGTGAGCACTGAGCAAAGAGGAGCTTGCTTAAGGCTGCAAGGCTGCCTTCAGTAGGAAATAAAGTTAATTGTCATCTGGCCTAAGTTAAATGGATGACCTCATGAGCAAAAGTGTTTTAATCACAAAGCCACTAGAAACATCTTGACATGAGATGGAATTTCTTTGTCAGAATTTGTTGTAAAGGGATCAGGAACAGAAGCAGTGAGGATAAAACATGTCATCAGTACAGAGTAAACCTTGCCGTGTCCCTCTCCTTCCTCAGTGGTTTGTTGTGAAATGGTGGAACAAATGTGTTGCCATCTGAAAGGTACAACCTGCCTTGAAAATTTAGGTCAGTCTCACAGAAGAGAAATGGGGACTATTACAAGTACTTCATTGCAGAACCTCACTTTATGTCTGAGATCCTGAGTGAGATTTTCAAAATACATCTGAATGAATTGCTCACCGCTTGTGTGGTGGCTGGAACTCTGAATTAATTGAAGAACCTAGTGATTATCTTCAGTAAAGAAAAAAAAAAGGGATAGAAGGGAAGAGAAGGGAAGGAAAAAGGAAAGGAAAAAGGGAAAGGGAAAGGAAATACAATCTTCACATATCTCTCAAAGAAACGATCATTTTCTTTCTATTATTCTTTTGGAAGAACTGCTCTTGAGTGACTAAGTTAAATAACACAAGCAAAAGATGATGATTCATGCTGCTTTTCCTGATAGTTTCTAGTGTTCAAAAGCCAGTATCACAGCTGCAGCTTTGAATAAATGCGTGGGGAAAGGAATAAAATTATAGTAGGTATGTTAGCGTAATGTTCCCAATGTGCAGCCTGTGTATGTGATTACCTAATATTCCTTACCAGCTGTTTCTTAACATTAGTCATAGTGATCTAAAACAACCACCCTCTCTTCATTTATCTCAGTAAACATTGTTCTTTTTTGAAGAGGTAAGCTGTTTAGGAACAAAAGTTGTTCCCTCCTCCCCTTCAGATTTTCGTCTGCATGTCGTAATCATCTTGAATTGGAAACAGCTATAGCTGACCGTGTAAGTAATAAACAGTGAGGAAATACTTAAATATGGTAATAGCTATATTTGAGTACCATTATGAATGTGTTTCCTAGTAGTGTCTAGAAAATGCAATGCTCTGTTCTCATGCCAGGACAAAACTAAGATAAGAGGAGGAAATGTTTTAATTTTCTTGTTTAACACCATACTTCTGTCTTTCCAAATGGAACCAACATACCCTGTGTAATTCAGTGTTTATTTTCTCATTTGAAGCTGCTTGTGCTGTGCAAACATTTTGGATTTTTTTCAAATGTGCTTTGTCATAATTCATAACCTGTTCATGCTAGCACTTTCATAAGTGTCTGTCCTACTTACTGGTGGTGAGCAGTGCTTTATTAGTGCAAAACTCCCACGAAACTCAGGGGGACATATCTTTCCAAGTACACCAGGACACATTCAGTGGAGACAAGTGCTGCTCAGGGTGAAGAGAATCTGCTCAAGGTCTGTCTGAAGAGGAAATGACAGGAGTGCTTGTGAGACTGAGGAGAGGCAGCAAGTGGATCTCCTCGCTCTGTGGCTTCAAGCACACTCTCTAGGCGGGGTGGTGACCTTCAGTGACAAGGCAAGCTGCAAACCAAAACCACCCTGTAGCTGAAACCACAAGACTTGTTTCTTTCTCCAGAAGAAGGCCAGAGTCAAGACATGAAATAATAATGGGTCATAAGCTGATCATAAGCAACCTGGGTTGGACCATGTGATCTCTAAGAGAGCTTCTTTGTTTTTGTATTACATCAGTGTGAGCAAGGCTGCAATTCTGTCCAGCACTTGAAAGCAGTTATTTCTCAATGGTTTGTCTAAGGAAAGACCATATTAGTCTATATTCTAGTATGTGTATGGTACTGAAGTGAAAGCTGAAATTTCCTGCCTGACTTTAAGCACAGAACTGATTGACCAGAATTCTTTCTTGTCAGCAGCAAGAAACCTTTGTGCTCCTTTGCAAAAATAAAGCATGCATGAAACAAAAATCAATTCTATCTGAAAAAGTTTATTAATAAGTATTTAGAAGAGGCTGAAACCTCCTAAAACCCTGAACAAAAAGAAACTCAAAGGATTAACCAGTGTGGAGAAGTGAACTGGGCATATATGGAGTGAAAAAAGCACCCTATTTGCAAGTTGGAAAGCTAGTATAGATATCAAAGAGAAGTGTAGAGAAGGGTTTAGCTGGGGCTTGATTAAAGATCAGTGAGGATGTCTCATTAACATACAATGTGCAGTGCACATACCTCTTTGTCAACATGTATCTGGTGCAAAATCAAGGTTGATTTCTGCAAAAGAGCCCCACATTTTTTTCTTTTATCTTTCTGCTAGCCTGCTCAAACTGTGTCTTCTTTTTCTGTCAGCACCATGTTCCTTATCAAACTGATGGACAACACAGAAGAGCAGTCTTCTAATCTCAGATTACATTTGTTCTTTTTTAATTTTTTTTTGGAAGAAGAATCAACAGCGAAGAAAAATTAATTTTTTCAGTACTTTCTGCTGTGTAGTTGGTAGCCAAAACTCTTTATAGAAAGCAATGTTGAAAATGAAGTCCCAGAAAATGAACTGTGCCATTCACAGACGGTAAAGAAACCTTCAAAACTGGAGGCCACTGATCGGTGCCACACATTCTGCCCTTATAGTTTTATAATATGTGTAGAACACCAGCATGAAGCATGTACAGTCATTGTTTCTCTTTGTACTTCCATTTTTATGTTTGCTGCAGCACCAGAAAGAGACGTGACAGCTGAAGCATATGTTGGGATACCTGACAGAGTAAAATTCCAGACAAGGAATTCAAATACTGAGTTCAGGTCTTCTTGTGTAGGTAACCAGATGCTATTTAACAAAAAGATGCCACGTAATCATTCACAGGGAAAATATTTGTGGTGAACACATAAGCAATGCAAGCATGCGTTCTCGAATAGTTTGAAAACAACAGTGTAAATGCAATTTATTTCCGAGCAAGTTTAATCCACATACTGCCATACCAGCTCACACTCCTGCTGTTGCCTGTACATTGTGTTTATGGAAAGTAACAGCTGCAACATCTGTTATCATCACAGCATATTTTCAGCACAGCATTAACACACATTTATACCATTTATATGGTCTTTCTCTTCTCCTCACTTCTTCATCTGAGACATCTACCCATCCTTCAATATAAACATGCTGTGCTTATATAACCTGAGCTTCCAGAAGTTGAAAGACATTTGAAATATATCTGAATCTATTGCCAAATCCTTCTTGACTGGGAACATACAGATGACTCTGGCTGGGAAAACCTCAGCAGTTAAAGCATTCAGGGTTCTTGAAATTTAGTACTTTTTTCATTTTAGTTTATCTGATACAACAAGGATGTCCCCTGAAGTCAAAATGTTAATATTTCTGGGGTGTCAGCAAAGACAGTAACCTATCTCCTGGATTTCCACAAAACATATTTTCTTCTTAAACCAGTTGCATGAAACAAGGGATTTAAAAGCTTCTCAATTTTATTATTATTTTTTAAAAATCTTGGTACTTACGAGGAAGGAACAGTAATCATCCAGCTAACAGGTAACTCATACACCCAAATTTCATGGTACTCTCACATTGTCCTCCATATTTATAAATATTTTGTAAAATTTACCCCTAATTTTAGTAGGGACTTACCTACTAGAAAGGTGAAGAAATAGCAACTGTTTGTCATCAGGCTGTTATAGATGAGGAGAGCTGAGTCTGATGACGACATATCTTTGGTCTCCTTTTTCACTTCCTCTCATTCAGTTTGTGGGTGTTTGGTTTTCACTCAAAGCCTGACAGTTTGGTTCATGGGTTATTTGAGCTGACCAGTGCTGTGTGATATCAACCTCTATGCAACACACAGGGTCGCACCTGCACAGTTAGCTAGCTAGGTCAGTGTTGCTCCTTCACCACTCAAACATAACAAGAGTTCATGATCAATACAAGCATAGCAGTTTCAAAACCATTCCAAAATGAAAGCCCCAACCAACATTCAGTGATCTATTGCTGATGTCTCAGGTGATTGCTTCCCTCTGTAAACTCTGGTAGAGTTTAACTCTTGATAGTTGTTGACAATATTGACAATCATCAATAGTCATCTAAAATTGTTGTCTGTGTTGACCCTGTCCAGGTAAAACAGCCAATTAAGAAACTCATATATTTCTTCCTTATGTGATCTGAAGAGGGTATAGTTGAGATGTCTGTACTGTGGGACTGTTGGAAATGGTGTTAGTGTTCAGCTTGGGTCACTGGTGTTACCTGTGATCTGACTTGTTATAAATAGGTATAGTATCATCTTCACAGCATAATAGTAATACTCAGAACCTCATATTAAAATACTTTGTTTTTCCATTAATCTACGCTATTAATATCTGCAAAACCCCTATGACTTTGGTAGTAATTTTCTCAATGAGATAATAACAGGCTATTGATGATATACTTCAACCTGTATAACACTGCAAGCTGCTTACTCCTTTGTTACTAATTGGTGGCTTGCTATTAAACAATATTGTGCCAGGCATGGTGCATCTAGGGAAAGCTCTAACATAAAAACCTTATAGAAATCATATTTCAGGGAAATCCGGGGTGAATATAGTTACAGCTCCTTTCCTATTCAGCATCTGGAAGTATGTTGTTCTCATCAACCTGTGCTTAGACTTTTCACCATAATCTCATGTACAGCAGCAGATTCTGAAAGTCAGTTTACATTTCATCTAATAATGAAATAAAAGGTAAATAAGGACATGAAGCTTTGTGTACTTATAGACCAGGATGGAAGTTTTTGTTTGCACTCATTGCCATGTACATTTCTGAACTGATCATGCTGCCATAAGAGCAAAAGCCCTTTCCTGCAGAGTTAGATAAACAGCTATCCTTGTTTCCAGAATGCATAGGCTTAAGGGGAGAGGAGGCAGTCATGGCTTCAAGCAACACTTTAAACTAGCAGTAAAAATCAATAGACATTATTGAGTGATTTTAACAAATATTGGATACACAGTTTCCATAAATAATTGTAGTAATAAAAGTAATATGCTGGGAGGGAAAGGCAATAGAGCTAAACAGAGACCTTTGATAACATGGCCACCCATTCAGATAAGGGAAAGGTGAAAGGCTTCTTGGAAACTATTCACTGGGTGGAAAAACATGCCTTTGCTTCCTGTGCCACAAGCAACCATTGTGCTACTTGAGCAAGGACAGCCAAAATGAAACAGAGTGAAGCTCTTTGCTGTCTGGGAGGTGTCACTTGTGGGGTCAGGCCAGAGCATGGGCACCTGTACCCTGCCATGTGTCCCAGTGTGCATGTGAAATCTCAGCCAGGTTTCTGCAATGCCTCCAGTGGATGGTAAACCTGTTCAAACTCCATGTATGCCCTTCTGTCTGCATTTACGTTACAATGAATACCATGAATTATTGTTTTAATCTTATAAAGGATTTTTTATCATTTTACAGAGTGACATCCATGTGAAATACAGACAATAAAATATTGATGGTGTTCATGCAATAGCTGGGAGCAACACTCCTTTAGCTCAAGAAGTTGCAGGATGAAATTCTGTGTCTGGTGTAACACAGAGATCAGAACACATAGGCCCTGTTGGCTTGAATAACCTGTGAAACACCTCAATAAAGGTAGAAAATTATACACTAAAAAGACAAATCTCAAACCCAGACATTGAATTTTTTGTCTTTGTTTAATAGCATACAAGAATAAAGAAATGAGAACAGGGATGACAAAAGTAATGAAAGTAGAACATATAAGAACAAGAGACAATAAAAAGTTATGAGAACATATTAATCACACACAGTCTCACCATCTGTTGACTCCGTATATATACCCCATCCTACTACTCCATATGCTACTTGAAGATAAATACATATAATGATGGATAACAAGCAAAAAATAGCACACAAAAGGTCTAACATACACATAGTAAATAAGCATATGGCATAATGACCCCATTTTGGTGGATCTGGTGTGACCTCCCAGAATACACAAGCAAGGAAAGGAGCTGATCAGCGATTGAGCAAAGGTGGCATTAAGGAGATCTAGTGACTTCAGTCATTGAAAACTCAAAAAACCTCATTCACAGAAGAAGCCTAAACTGAATAAACAGTCTAGGAACATTGACTAATGGGACATAATACCAACGCAGAGCTCTGCTCGATTCCTGTCACTCCTCTTCCATCATCCTCTCTCTCCCTTCCATACCCATCCAAATATGATGAGTGACTTTCTTTGATCACAAATCCTATTTTGCTCTTTCGGTGGATGTCTTCATTGATGGAGTCTCACATTTAAGGAACTAGAAATCTTTGAAGGTGCTTTTCTGTGGACTGTGGAGCAGAGGAGAGAGGTGGAGAGGTGTGCTTCCTCTGTTCTTGCTGGCTGTTCCCTGTGCAAGGTAGAACATCCCTCAGCTAAGAGAAAGGCCCTCTTGCATCAGAGAACAAGCTTGACCTCTGTAGGGCAAGTGGGAGTGATATTGCTCTGAAGGTGCTTGGTGTTCCAGAGGAGTTGGTAACTCTCATTTTTATTTCCCTCCTCTTGCTTGTCCAGCCTGCCGAGTTCTGGGTGGGAAAGAAGTTGAAATCTCTGCATCGTGATGGTTTAGCTTTGCATCCTAGTTCTGCATTATCTTTGCAGTCCCTGCCAGAAAAGTAGGGATTTTTCCATCTACAAACTCTGGGCACCAAGGAGGGGCATCTTCATTCTGGTTAGAGAGACTGGATTGAAAACCACCTTTTTCAGATGTTACTTTGGTGTCATCTAGTTCCATCATTGCTTGTTTGGCCAATTATATAGTCCCACAGTGTTTCATAATTTATTGTATGTGTAATTAATGGATGGATGTGCTACATTTCCCTCTCAAATATACAGAATTTGTCTTGCTAAAAGTGATAGCAATTCCTAAATGAATTTTCATTTGAGGATCACCTCACACACCAAGGAACTGGACTGTGCCAAACAGATGCAGATCTGATAGCAGCTATCAGTTCCCAGTTCACAATAGCCTTTCTGATTTGCAAGGAAGCAGGCAGCAGTCTGGTGTGCAAATCCCACTGGCAGAGAGGGACTTCCCTTCTTTTGCACCCTCTTTCCTTTACCTCTGTTTATAGGCCTCCATGTCATGCAGAAGAGAGGAGCCTTTGGCCATTGGTTACTGTGGTTTTCATGGCAGCTACAAAGATTATTTTGGAAGGCAGTTGGCTCTAGCTGGGAACTTTGATCCTTATTTCTTAATGAGTTGTGCTCAGTGTACAACTATTTATATTTCTGCTCCTGTTACAACTCAGAGGTTTCCCTTTGCTTTTTTAGTGGGAATATTTTCAACCCAGCAATAAAGTTACGCCTGTGCTGTAGGAAAGCCACTGTGGAAAGCAAAGCGCTAATTTAGTGGCTGTGCTGTTGGGTGGCTGCCTTGGTATTGCTGTGAGCTGCATGCCAAGGGGCTGACCATTCTCCATTCACTTGCCTGGTCCTGTGCAAATGATAAACCTGGTGTGTGCTTGGATTCTTCTTCTGGAATGTGGAAGAGGAAAAGTCCTGCTGTAGTGCTCTGCCTTTCTGTGTGAGTAGCTCCAACATTTAGAGCAAATGAAGCTGCTACCCTTTTACGGAAGAAGGGAGGGGATTAAATCTGGTTCACTTCCTAACTACTTTTGTGATTAAAAACACAGAGCTCTTGTTAAGCTGTTTACTGTTCTTAGTTTTGTTTTCTTTTCTTGCAGCTATGTGATCATGATAGATACCTATGATTGCAGAGTCTCTTTATCACTTCTGTTGTCAGGGCAGTAATATGTGTTCTGCCAGGCAAAATTTAGGGGTGTCTGTCTTTTTATGCCAGAACAGTAAGCTAAGAGAATTTCATGAGAGAGCTTCTTATGAGAATTTTCTATTTGTTGACTACAGGTAACAGATGAAAGATCCAATAAGAGCTTTCATTTCTCTCTGGAAAAGTTACTTTTTTTTTCCCCCCCTGAATGGTTGAGTGCTTAGCTGCCTTCACAGACAACCATATTCCCAGCCTTTGCCTCAGGCTGTCTCTGGGTGGGTTCTGTTTGGTATGCTAGCTGTAGAGTCTGATGGACTCTGGCATTGGCAAGGTTGGGGAGAAAGATTTCAGTATGGACAAAGGAAAAACACCCTCAAGAAATCCTTTGCCATTGTGTACTGTAACCATTGTGTAATGTAACTATTCCAAAAGGCACCTGTCTAGAGTAAAGCTCACATAGCCTCAAGAAAATAAGGCTGACTTTTTCTCTGATATTTTCATTTTACTTTGCTGTGTTTTTTACAAAAAGAGTTCATACCTGGCATCTGAGCTGCCTATAATGTGCCATCAGAGGGTACACACTATCGACAGTTCTCCTACTGAGGTGTTGCACTCAGACCTAGGCTGTGCAAAACTGATTAGTGTAAATGCATATCCTTATCACCTCTCCTAAGGTCCGCAGCCCAGTCTTTCCCCCACCAATACCCTACCTGAATCACTGACTGAACCTAACTTTTTCAGAACTTTCAGAGTCCACTTATAACAGTAGTATGCATACTGTGTAGCACAATGGCCTACTTCTCCTGTTAGACCTTTAGATTCCAAATAAGGAGTATTAACACAAGCAATAAGTAAGCATCCCGTGATTATAAGAGAAATTTTTTCAAATGGATCTAATGTGACGCTTATTAACCAAAACCTTTGAATGACAGAAGAGGCTGGCATCACTTCCCAATTCCTTTTCGGTTAGGAAATGTCTGTGGTCAGAGCATTTTTATCTATCATGAACCCAAGATTCTAGATTAAGAGAAGTGGCTAAAATGGATTTTTATAAATCCAGTGCAAATGCCACTATTTTGAGGAAGTGAATTTCTGCTACAAGGTGCACTTGCTGTTTGCTATCCAGGTTTCCTGGTCCAGATGATTTACTGTTTACTGCCTCCTGAGAGCTGAGAAATTTCATTCTTACAATGAAAACTCCTGAGGAAATTCACTCATTTGTAGAGTGCTTCAGTTCAGATGAACTGTATGAGTGTGTATATAACAGCACCAATGACACACTTCCTTGGCTGATTTTTTTTCCAATGTACACTTGTGTATTTTTTTCTTTTTATAAATTTTTATTTTTGGGGCATAGTATCTGGGGATTAAAATCTTGATTGGGACTTCCAGTTCAAAAAAGGAGCAGTAATTCTTTCCTTTGTTTGGCCGGCGTTTATCAGCATGGTGCTTGTTTAACCTTGTGGGCGTTGCCGTGTGATACCACTTTTGGGTCTGACAGGCTCGGGAGATTTCCTCCTCTACCACTCATGACTTAGCTGTGCAAATGAAAAGGGGAACTTAGTTTACTTCAGGGAGCAACTTGCTTCTAGTCTGATAAGATTTGGTGGTTTTCACCTCTAAGCTTACCCAGAGTTCCCAGAGATTAACAGTGGGGGTAAAATGAGTTTAGATGAGTTGTGTTTTTAATCCTGCAATTTAAAAAGTAATACTGAACACTTTAAGGGCTTTGTCTAGCTTTTTTGATTTGGTTTTTTGTTTGTTTTGTTTTGTTTGTTTTACCAGTCATCTAGCGATCAAGGAAACTTCTGATATGAAGTGGAAATATTTCAGGCCTGGGACCTGTCCTACAGTGTACTTTCCCCCTTTCTCCATTCCTTTTCCTCCTTCAATAGCTTCTTAGATAAGAAAAAGTTTGAGGTCCTAAAGACGTTCCCTACAGAAATCATGAAGCTACAAGAAATAGAACAAGGTTATGTGTGCTTTTATTGAGATGTTGACTTTGGTGACCTGGTCTCCTTCTGGACACCAGAAGGTCAAAAAGAAGAACCTTTTGAAAGCCTCAGCCATGAGAAAAGCTTCATCTGCATCTCTTGCCTAATTGGACTCCAAACTCAGACAAGTATAAATCCACAGAAAATGTGAGTCTGTGTTGATGGAATGGCATCATAGCTGAGTGCTCTCTCAAGGCCCAGTCTCAGCTGAAGATTTTTCCTTTACTATCTCCTATGCCTGTCCTCCCAGTCCAGATGAGGAGGAATTAGTTTTCCAGCCTTCAAGAACAAAGAGTAGAAATGAATAAAGAAGCAGCCCGCAAGGGACCTGAAGAGAGAGGCTTGTTGCCTCGTCTTCACCTCGGCTGCTGTCTGGTACTGTGCTTTGAATGAGTCCCTTGAGCTTCTGAAGGAAGCCTTGTGCTAGAGTCTGTGCTGCTTGTGCTCTGCATGCCTCTGCTGTGGGACATTGACTCACGTGAGAGGTGTAAGAGCCCTGCAATGGGGATGCCTTGGACCTGCAGTATCCCTGGGGCACAGACCACATCTGTTCTTCTTTAAAAGATCTTACATGTTTTTCGGAGTTCTGTTGAGAAGTGTTGAGTAACTACATCTCTACTCTGTGTTCTGTGTAGAGAAGCATTAAGTCTCAGCTAAAGGACAGCAATGAGTGTAATTTTGAGACCATATGTGACAGATAATTTCCTCTCCAGGCAGATCAGGAGCGTGTATCAGCTGTGCTGTGTAATATGCTAGACCTATATATAGGTGGCTATAGAAAGACATTCTTGCCTCTTCAAGAAGGCTGTAGGTTAAGCCCAAATTTCTGTTAACAGAAACCATACATTGTGTAATTTATAACCTTAGAAAACTCACTAAAGTGTTTGCTATGAACCCAAGCTATCTTTTATTTCAATGTAGTTTCAGTGCATAACTCTTACAGCAAAGTGCAAGTCTGGGAGGTATTGGCACTCTGTGGGGGGAAAAAAAAAAGTCACCAAAAACATTGTGGTGCCCTTCTTGAATTCTTAGCCAGTGGGATCATGTCCATGATCTGCAGTTTTTGTTAGAGCATTTTCAGAAAGGGGTACTACACACACAACTATGTTTTCTGTCATGGTTTAAGTCCATGTTTTATAAGCAATTTGAAAACCTGGATCTCTCAGAGGGTTTCACCCTTATACACAAAAATTGCAACACTTGTTTGAAAGTGATGGCATGTAACAGTCTTCTCTGTACAAGGACAGTGTTTCAATTTTCTCTGATTCGTGATATAAACAAATGGCAAGTGGCTTTGGAATGTGAATCTTGAATAGGTCAGCTAAGGAGTAGAGATGGCTGCTCTTTCTGTCACATTTTCTTATCTTTTGCAAATTTCCTACAGCAGAGGAGGCAGAGCTTCTGCTGAGGCAGGCGCTGCTAGCTCCACTAATGAATGGAAAGTGATGTCTGACCATGTGATACGAGAACAGCACTTTCCATGTTTGCCTGATTATCGAAGAGCTGGAATCAGCATTGACGAAGATAATGTGATGTCACTCTTTAATCTGGCAAGCCTGCAAAACCACTTCCTCCTTGTGTAGGCTGGAGGTCTCATGATTGCCATTTCACTCTAAAGCATTCATTGAAAGTGATGTAAGACAGAAGAGCTTTGACTCTCTCCTGTTTTTTAAATGAATGAATGCTATTGTGAAATTCCTTGCAGCTATATTGGGAAATACACTGGTTATTCAACAGAATATAATGATTATCAAACAAAAAGGAAAAAACCCAAAAAATATTAGCTTCTTCAAAAAGTTTAGATTTCTTTTTGAGCTTTTGCTTTGATTTCTTTTAATGTAGATTAATAGGCCAGCCATCAAGTTAAAATTCTTGTTCTGAAACACCAGAGCCTGGACATTGCCAGGATTTAAAGAAGCTGGTCATCATAAAGATGAGGGAGAGGTGGGTATTTTATACCATGAGGATCCTGTCTGTAACTTTATCTTAATATAGTTTTAGTAGGTCCCCTGGAATAAAACACTTTGAGATTCATATTTCTTGAGATTTCTAGATGGAAGGCCTTGCAGGAGATTACTCCTGTCAGGGTTTTTTACAGCTGTGACTCATGTAAGTGAGTACTTTTGCAAGAAATAGTCCCAGGCTACTGCTGACAGTCAGGGGTCATCTAGGGATGACAGTGAGGTTTCTTCTTTCCTTTTACATTTCACAGTGCCACAGCTGTTTTTGAATGCACGTGCTACTGCAGTATATATACATTATAATGTGTATATATATGATGAATGCTTTCACGTGCATTTCACTCCTAGTGGAATGCACTCATGACAGGAGCTGGCAGAAAGTCTTCTAACAGTCCTCTCATGCTGTTCTCATTCTCCAGTCCTACTCTCTCCTGCTGGTGAGGGGTTGTGGACTCCTTAGCTAGGATGGCAGCTTCTCCCAGTAGCATCACCATAACATATAGAAAGTGAAACTGATTTTTGGGAGGCCTTTGGAACCTTATGCACTACAAATAATAATTTCTGTTTCCTTATTAAAATAGCTTAGTTTGCTAATTATTGTGATTTGCATTCTTCAGGATCTTCTGGCACATCATATAGTAAAACCAAGAATTTATTGTCTGTTTAAAAGATAGCTGGAAAATATGAAGTCTGTAGAGGTCAGTTATTCTAGGGCATTATCCTTTGGGGGAAAGAAGTATGATAGCTACTTATATGACAGATACTTGAGAGCTGGACTAGATGATCCTTGTGGTCCCTTCTAACATTTTATTCTGTGACTCTGTGATACTCTTGTTGTTGAAGGAAACGAGGGAATTGAAGCAGAAAAATTATATCCTGGTTAATAAGAGTATAACCAAATCTTTATTTTTTGTTTGCTTAGATTGCTGAACAAAACAAATAACCAATTATTGGCATAGCCTTGTTCAATTGAGGCTTCTGTGAAAGCAGGCAGCAAGAGGTTGTACGAGCTGTATGTATGTCACGACTGTTACAGAATGGAACAATCCCTCTTAAAATTATTCTTTATTATATGTGACATGAAACACGAGCATGCCTGCACACGGACTGGGACAGAATGTGACACGGAGTCTGATGGCAAGGTATGCTGGGTGCAAACACCAGAGCTGGAGGGCAGAGCAGAGCCCTGTGCCGTGCCATCGCCTGTGCTGCTCTCACTCTGCCGGGGCCTGACGCTGCCTGAAGGGCACTTGGAAGGGTACACCTGGTTAGAGGAGTGGACAGTGACAAGGTGTCCTCCTGATGGCTCAGGGAGAAAAGGAAAACACAGGCCATCTAGAAGGCAAGGGTTTATAGCAGTGGTTTGTTGAGAAGCTTCACCCTGTGTTCAGAGAGACTGCCCATCAGTTTCATTACCTTCAAAGTCACTGGCTCTGTGACATCAAGATGAACCTGAGGCTTGCTTTTCTTAAAGAAAACTGAGGAGCCTGAGAAGTGTGTAAATTCTGTTATTCAAATTCCTGGCCAACACCTGTCAGATATTTAAATTTGGATCCTTTCCCTGTCTTTAGTATCACCAGTGGCACAACTGAAAGTGCCAACAGAAACAGCTTTTGAACCCCAGCCCAAGCCATTACTTGGCAATTCATCTTGTGGAGTTACGCAAGGTCCGTGATGCTGAACACCTGCCAGCACCTTCCTGAGGTACTGCTGATGATGCCCTTGAGAAACTTATTCTTTCATTAAGTTGGTGCTAAAACCACAGCAACAGAATGTATGTCCAGGACATTTCAGGATGGATGTATCTGGGTCCAGGAGGGATGGTGTGCTGCAGTGTGCCAGGCTGGTGCAGAGAAGCAGGAGCTGCTTAGACAGCTTTTTCCTAAATAAAGCATGTAAGCCTGCTTGACTTCATATATAGTAATGGGATTGTAAGAGAGAAGCATTTCTTGAGAGGTAGGATAGCTATAATATGATGCCCTTAAAGGTCTAAAAGCATTAAACAAGGGTAATTTAACATCCTTTTTTCAAGTTTCTCTGATGACACAGCTTTCTTCTGCCATTCACGCCTTCTGGCAAAGTGCCTTATTAAAAGATACCTGTGTACCATGGAGATTCCTAAAATTAGGGATCCACATACAAGTATTCTTCAGTTTCTTCCTAAACAGCTGAACAACCTCTTCGTCTATGTCCTTCACTGATTCTTTCTGAGTAGTTTCTTAGTCCTTGAAACATTTAGCTTGGACACACAAACCAGGCAAACTTTGAACTGCACAAAATGTGAGATGCCCATATACGGCCAAGTGAATTCGTTTGAAGAAGATCATAGAAACCAGTTTTTGTGAGCACAGAGGCAAACCTATCTTCCTCACTCTTTAAAAGATCTAAGGAATAGTTCAGACCATGTAAGAACCCTAAAATCAGCATGTGAGGGAGCTTCAAGTGCAGCTGCCTGGCTCTTATTTTCTTTTTTCTCTCCCCTCCCCACAGCAATGACAGCACCACTGAGTGGACCATTGAAAACTAAGCAGCAAAATGCACTGTGAGGAGGTCCTCCCACTGACCATAGCTACAAATCCAGTAGTTTGGCAGTTTCCGCAGGAGAAACTTCCCCCATCCTGCCTATGGAAGTCATGAATTTCCTCATCTTGTGCTGTTGTAACTGCAGGAAAATTTCCCCTGTACATGTTGGAAATAGGAGGAGCTTTGCAATTAGCTAATGATCAAAACTGATTCATGAATCTCTTCCTGTCCCCACACCTTATCCCTCTACGACCTTCACTACCATGGGATGCATCACAGTATGTCCTGAGTATATTTAAAACTCTTGGTTTGTATCCCTTTTTGTATATCTAAACCAGCTCACTGGGATGCTGTAGTTAAAAGTTTAGTGTCACTCTGGAGCTTTAGAGGAAGAAGGCTAAGAATGTGGATGCTTTGAGATCTGCTCTTCTAGCACATGTCTGAATGACTCACTAAGGCTAATTTTAAATGCTAGTGGCATACCCTGTCATGTTGGCTTATTTTGGCATTATTCTTTAACCCTGGACTTGGGGCCAGTTGTAAGGTCTGTGTCCTGCTGCAGTCTGATGCTTGGTGTTAAAAGTTCACATCACTGTGCGCTGCATTGGTTGTTTTGCTACAAAGTCCTCTAATAAAAGTCTTCAGAGCCCAAGATAATACCAAAGCCCAGAAAGAGGTCAGATGATGAGCTTGTACATACCAATATTGATGTTGACAGAGTTATGTTGATTTTTACAAGGGAACAGAATATCCAGCAACACTGGAAGTAGCAGATGTATTAATTCTTGACCTTTCCATTGAGTTCATTTGTTGTGCTCATCTTTCAGAGAAATCTGAAAGGTACCTGCCCTACAACAGTTCCCAGTTTTGATCTGTTTTTAGGAAAGCCATTACAGAATGCTGCTTCTTTCCAAATTTATTTTCTTTATGTCTCTTCTGAGATTCTCTTAGGGCTTCTATATGGTGATTGTCTTACAAATATTAATGGAATAATCTTGACAATTTCCTGTGAGAAGACTTCAGCAGATATTTACATATCTGTCATAGACGTCTGATTCTTTGAGTCATTGAAGTTATTCTGAATTCTTTTGCTGATTGAGAGAGCAGAATTTTTTTAATGTTTAGTATATATCCCAAAGCAGACATTTTTGCATTTCAACAGGAACCAGAATGTGGAGGGACATGCTGTCTTGTTCACTGTGACATAGGAAGCCAGTGGAAACACATAATTTGTAGCCAGATCTCTGTTCTGCCCTAAGAACCCTTTCCTGGCTTTTTAATACCTTGTGTCTGAAGGCCAGATGTCAGGACTTTAAGAAATGGAAAGCTGTCATGATTCATTAGTATGGAACATATTTGATGAGCTGACTGACCACTGTTTCCTTCAGTCCAGGAATGGTCATTGTCTCCTACTGTTATCTGTCAGATGTCAGTAATAGTAGCTTGACTTGCAAGAGAGGAAAAGTGAGCTACAAGGCTTTCCTAAGGAGAAATGAGCTGAGAGCCTGCATAGCACTACTCTTCCAGACACTGCCTGGTTTTAACTTGCAGTGGGGCAGTGAAGTCTGTCCCATCTGGCATCTGTCACTGGCTGGGATGTGGGTCTGTGCTCTGTAGCAGGGATGTTGAGTGTGAGAGCTGTGTCTCCCTAGGAAGTATTGGGGGACACTGCCATCTACTGTCTCCCTTACCTGAAATGACAGTTTGGTTATTGACTTTAGAGAGGAGTTTCTTGTCCTGCTGCCACAATTTTTTTTCCCTCTTTTGATAGCTATTTTCAGTTTTTTGAGTTTACTACTTGCACATCTCTCCTAAATGTGGAGGGATCCTTTTTGAGGTGCAGTAGAGAGAACATGAAGCTGGGATTCAGAGAGAAGAACTTCTATTTCTATCTCTACCACTTGGCACATTAGAAGACTTTAGGCAGGTGTCTCTGCCCCTACTTCCATCCTGCTAAATGAGATGAATGATGCTGATTTGCCTTATCAACTGCATTAGTGTTTTAGCAGCAGATCACTGTCATTAATACTCTTTTTAATACTTACAGATTTGGACTAGTCCAGAGGAGGAGTAACTCTAGTCTGGGGAATCCATGCACGTGTGTGAGGGAAGGTTTATATTGTGTCATTGCCACAATATGTTGTTTTTGGGAAAAGTAGCCAGTGTGCTGCTCTCTTTTTCTCTCCCTGGTGATCAGGACATGTTATCACACTTCTTTTTTTATTCCTTCATTGGTCTCTGTACCTTGCCCTTGGACAGGGCATAGACAGAATCTCCACCCTCATCCATCCAGTGGGAGCAGCATATGTACAGCAGTTGAGGGGAGCATGTGGTTCCACAATCATGATGTCAAAAAGTATTTGCAAGACAGCACAGCCACCCCAATGGCCTTAAATTAGTCATACTGCTCAGTACAAAACCAATACAAAGAATGCTGGGTTCAATTCTAATTATCCATTCATAATTAATTCATAATTGACAGTAACAAACAGCACTGCTGTCCCACTCATTTAATGCCTTCAATATTGAAGGGTCTGAATCAAATTTTTTATGTGTTTGTCTCAAAATACACTTGTGTGAAACAGCTATAACTCAGCAACATACTCATCTTGTGGAATTGATTATCTTGGGTAGTAAAGCTAGGCATTCGTGATAGGGAATAAATAAAATTGTAACTCCTTGTAGAGGGTTTATTAATTTTTGTGAGTCTAACTTCTGGACAATAGTTATCACTGGGCAGTAAATTACTTAGATCAGGTCCCAGGCACCAAAAGGCAGAAAAACTGAGAACAAGCATTCCAAGATGTTGTCTTTTTTTCTTTCTCCACAGGCACATGCAGCTGGTGAGAGCTGGATGCATTACTCTTCCCTGCTGGTCAAGCTGGATTTGCAAACCTGAGTGTTTCCAGGCAGTCAGTGCTGCAAGGATGCTCTGAGCACGTACCATTGTCTGACAAAGTCTTCACATGGGACTGGAAATTAACTTTTATACCTTACCTATGGCAAATAGTAGGTACAAGCCACCAGGTCACAAAGGTTTTCTGGTGCTCAGGTAGAAAAGTTCACTGCGTGTCCATGGCTCTTGTCCTGTCCCTGGGCTATAGTGAGAACTATCTGGCTCCCTCATCATTCCTCTGATCAGATATTTATATCTTTGATAAGATCCCCCCTGAGTCTTCTCTAGGCTTAAAAGTCCCGGCTGTCTCAGCTTTTCCTCCAGTCCCATAATCATCTTTTCTACCTTTTTCTGGACTTGCTATTGTATGTCTGTATTTTTCTGTACTGTGAAGCCCAGAGCTGGATCCAGTGTGCAGACATGGCCTGACCAGTGCTGAGCAAAGAGAAAGGATCATCTTCCTCTTTCTGTTCCTAATGCAGACAATTGTGTCATACAGTCCTGGGAGAGACCCCTCCAGATGACAGCTACAAGTAGTTGTGGTTGAGTGCCATCATGCTGGACAGGTTTGCTTGAACTCCTTGTCTTTGGAAAAAGCAACCATGAAATCTCTTACCTTGATCATTGTGGTACAACTCCTCTCTGGCTACCACTTTTGCATGGAACTGATAATCCATAAACCAAGGTTTCTTAGAACTTTAAGACAAAAATTCTCATTTTTCTCATTTCTCACTTTTTCTCATCTCTCTAACTCACCTGGGTGTTTGAAGGTTACATTTTTATTTTCAGATGTATTATGGAAGAAGCAGACAAGCGGTGAGAACTGTGAGGGTTCTGAATCCAATTGTTTTTGAGTGTGAGACACATAGAAGATTTATAGAACTAGAAAAAAATGATGTCCTTAAAATTATATGTAATATAAAAATTAATATATAATATAAAAATATATAATATAAAAATATTATATTCCTCAGCTTCCTCATCAGATTATAGCATCTTAACAAGTCCTATAGGTCATCCAGAATTTTTTGCATCTCAGAGCTTCTCCTCCAACTACAGAGTGTCTCTCTCACTTTCCCACTCTCTCCTCTGTCCCATCTCTCTCTACAGTTGTCTTCTGTAGGCAACTAATTCTTTTGGCCATGACTAGCCTAGAGATCAGTCCCATATGCTCCTTATGTTACTCTTGCTTGCTCTTTCCTTAGTTTCTAATGCCTTAACTATTTCTGTGGTTTTTCTGTGGTTCTAGGACTAAAAATCTCAAGAGAGTTAAAACAATTCCCTTAAAGATATCCTGTTTTTCTGCCTATGCTGTTGAATGGTGTTTCTTCTGGAGAAAGATTTGTAGCCATGACTCTCGCATCTCCTTAGCACAGACCACGAAAATCACTTGTACAGCTGTCTTCTAACCATGAGCACCACTTTCTGCCATACCAAGATTTACTGTCTGTCTTCACAGAACTGCTCCTGTGACCTATGTTTCAATGTGTAGTGCTATAGAGTGCATCAAAGAAGAGTTTATGCAGAAGCTAATAACTGATGATCAGATATATGAAATCACATTGTGGTCTTAAAAAGCAGTGAAATTTTTATGGCTGACCTGTAGAGAGTGGAAGGGGGAAAAAGGGACAGATTTTATCTATGATAGATTAACACGTGTCTGTGGACACCAGCAAAGTAATTTTCAACCTCTGTCAGTAAATACTGCTTTTCTGTTTATTGTGTCTTTAAGGAGAATGTTACCTGAAGATAAAACATGAGGCAGCTTGACTTATCTGAGATGAAACCTTTCATTTTCTGTTAAGACTGCAGAATTTATAATAAATAAAATGGCAGGCCACATTTTTTGCTGGGTAGTGCCACATTTGGGATCAAAAGTAAATGAGGGATGGGATTCATAATTCAGTTACTGAACTGGGCAATTGTGATAATATCTTGAGGATCTTCCTGTATCTTTTGGAATTATCTATACAGCCAGGGAAGAAATGCTCTTCATCTCTTAAACCTGCTGCTGTAAAAGAGACCTGACTCCCTGGGAGCTTCCCTGTTTTGGTGAGACAAGGTTAGATCTCCAAGTGTTGACCAGATAGTAACAGCTACTGAGAGTATTTTATAGGATCCAGACCATTTTAAGTTGGTTGGTTTTCAGTCAGATTAAGTCTCTTACTACACTTATAAAAGAATGACAAAGTATTACAAAACTCAACTGTGCTATCAACTGTGTAGCAAACTGGAAAACGCTTGGTAGCATACATAATAAATCCCGTGATGCTTCCACCGCTGTGCAAGATCATTTGAAGAATTACTCCTCTCATCCCTTGAAGTGGTTTGCGGCATGTACCGCTGTGATGTAGGAGGTTGTTTGGCCAATGAGCTGGTTATATCCTCAGGCATTTGAGTCTGAATGAACAGAGGGCAAAATCCTCTTTGTTGAGTCCAGATAATCCACTCAAGTAAAGGGCCTCAGCTGTGGAGCACAACGTACTCTGATCATGAGGACTCTGACATGGCAAAGTCAAGAGAGGATATCTTTGGTTCAGTGTAGTATCATTCAGCACAAAGTGAGAAAGTGAAGGATCACTCAGAAGGGACCAAGAAAGGATTGTGCATAACACAACTTGGACAATGAAGCACAAGGCAAAAGAGAAAGATACCATTAAGAATAAGCCAGTCAGCATGAAAAAAGGCCAATAAAGCCTGAGGTGTGGTGGAGATATAATATAGAAGACAATACTGGTCCTCAGAGCAGTTAGCACAGATGAACTTAGCAAGTCAGTATCTATGAAGAAAGCCCTAATTGTCTTAATTTGCAGCAACAACAACAACTATATTATTTTAATAATCAAAGAACTACTTGAGACAGTCTTAGCACTGATCAATAACCATGTAACTACTACATAAAATGCAAAGTCAAATATTAGCAGTTTCTGCATCACCTTACTTATGGTAGCCCATGCAAATATTCTCCAATTTGCTTTTAATGGAGGATGTCCTACTGTTCAGTGCAACATTTCACAGTTTAATATAGATAAATCTCCTCCCGTTCTGTCTTAGAGGTAGGCTGACCTATTGATTTGAAAAGTGCAGCCACTGAAGACTGAAATTTGTTTTCACTGTAGGGTTTGCAAGATACGTGGATCATGCTGACAATCAAGAGTTGTCATTTTTTTGTCTACTAAGTATGCATACTTTTCCAAAATTGCCTGTCACTGATGATTCAGGACAAAGAGGTAGGAACTATTAATGCTTTCTAGCAAAAGCCTAAGTAGTTGCAATGTAACTACAGTCACCTGGATGTCAAGAGCGACCTTTTATGACAGTGCTTTGCTCTGAAAATAAATATCCACTATGTTGACAATTTATAAGGTAGCAAGTAGTCATCCAGAAATACTGGCTGCTCACTACTTAGCCAAAGGCTCTGTCTGGAACTGCTTTTGCTGGGCATTGTCATTGTTTTAGTGCAAGGACTCTCAAGGTTAGTTTTGGCATAGCCATAATAACAACTGTGTGTTTTAAACCCAGTCTCTGAGTTGTTTATTCCCTGCTTTTTCATAAAAAACAAAGTTCCATAGCCAAGAAACCAACACGCCTTGGAATTCAGGCAGCTTTCTGTAGACACCAGCCCTGCTCTTTCCTATGACACTTGGGCTCTTGTGGTTGAAGGTAAAGCTTAGTGTTTGTGCCTTCAGCTCAGCTGTGAACAGCAGTTAACTATCATTGCATTTCCCCTTTGCTTTGCCTTCAGATACAGGCAGAATGCTCCTCACATTGACACAGATCATAGAGTCTCTGTCAGAACTGATAAGCTCAGCATCCAAACCCCTCCTGAGCCATAAGGAATGACATACAAGCCTGTTGGTCCTGCTGGCTGATCTCTAAGAATAGCTGCACCAGTGTCCCTCTTCTGCAGCCATACACTTATTAAAGACATGCTCAATCACAGGACAGATGAATCTTCCTGAAGGGTGCATGATAGCATTTCCCCTGACAGGTCTAATTCTCTAAGTGTATTTTTGATGTAGTGGCTGTTCTCTATCAAACTCTGAAACAGAGTATTCCGAGTTTATCTGGTATTCTGACCTGGACTTCAGAGAGGGATGGGTAGGAATGTGACAGCATTCTGCTTTCACTGGGGAAAAAATGTAGGAAAAGAGTGTGTAGGCTACTTTGTTCTCCTTGCAGCTTTTCTTTGTTTAGTTATAACTCTTCTGATAAGCCTTAATTTGCCACTTTGTGGACTGGGCTTATATTTGAGGAAGTGCTAAAGAAATATGAGCTTGAGCCTCATCCCACCAACCAAAAAAAGAACCAACCCAAGAAAATGAAATTGACCCATCTGTTGTTCGGTGTGCTATTTTTCTCTTCACGTGAATGATTCAAATGAATAACAAACACCAGTTTATGAAAGAGTAAAGGAAACCATCAGGAAGGCAAATTGACAGAGTAACATGCAGTGTCAAATGACATTTTTTCCTGAAGTCTAGCTATTCATGCTGTTCCTCTGCTTTTTTACTTGAACTTCTGATAGGTCACCTCATGGCTTCCCACTCCCACTGTGAGCGTGTCTCAGCATTAAAACACCAGATAGAGGGGGATGGCCAAGAGGGACAACTGAGAACAAGGTGATGTGTTAACTTCTCTTCATGGCCTCTCTTGTGTGCAGAAAATAAATGGAAAAACACTGGACTCATAAAAATTATGAAGAGACTGGATCAAATCCAATTGTTGTTGCACAAAGGACTGTGTATTATGAAGCTCAAAAATGGAGGCCAGTTAAATACTTCTTCTGAAAGAGGCACCACCATAATAGAGCACCTATGTGTTTGTCCCTCTTTCTCTCTGCACTCAGACTATGTGTGGATGTATCTGTCACATCCCTGCACATTAACAGGATATCAGAATTCTTTCTGTGTTTAAACTGATAAAACTCCCTATGAAGCAGTTTGTAAGCTGGTCTCTTCCAAAAGACTGGTCTGAAAATATCTTCAAAATCTTTCCCTTAGGATGATGCAACCTTGTGTCATCAGGAGTACAAGAGCACCCACGGAAGCCAGCTTTGCAAAGTAATACTTACAAATTCCTGAAAGGCTTCCAAAACCAGAAATAATTTGCTTAGATCTGTGCTGGAAGAGCTAAACTAGTATAGCTCCTCAGAAAGCCCACCTTAATGCTGTTTATGCTTCAGCCCTCTCTAAAGACTTAAAAATATTGTTCACACGTCTTTGCTGATCATTAGAGAATTGCTAGGTAGGCAGCAGAGCTCACTGTTTTTCAGGAGTTGGCATTAATCGTGGTTTATTAACACTGCAACATTGTCTCCTGCTGGCCACTGGCAGAAACAGAGTCAAGTCTTTGGCGTGCCAAATCCCACCAGATCCCAGCCCATTTCCCAGCGTTTCAAGAACATGCTAGGAGTGTATTCCCTTGAACTCACAAAGAAAATGAAATGTTTGCCAAGGAGTGTCCCTCTCTTCCTTCATATCTACGTGGTGCTTTAATGCTGCGGCAGTGACAAGGAGGTGAATGGTTTTTGTGGTTTTGGGGGGCTCTGGCTGTTCATATCGACCATTTTGCTTTCATGTTCCACCAGAGGACAGGAAAGAAATAAGATTTATTTTTAGCCCGCTTCTTCGAATGTAATAATTGGTGGCTGTGACAAGCTCCCTGGGGAGCCTTAAGTTTGAGCATCTGCTCCCCACAATCTTCTCACAGAGACAGCCAGGGAGCCTCCTTGGTTACTGTTGTCCGCCAGAAGACACTTATGCATCTCCAGACTCGTGTGGTCCGGAACTGAGATTTCTGCTTGTTGCCTTCAAAAGAAAGCCAGGAATGTCAGAACAGCCCAAAGTGCTTAAAATACTTGAGCAGAACTGCTGTTTAATTGGGGTGCCTGTGTATTACACCCTAACTTATATTCTATATACTTGAGTAACAGATGTATTGTCAGTACTTACCTAGCTTGGAATTACTTTTAACTCATTATTTTAAGGTAAATGCAAATAAAAATTTTCAGAGAAGATGGTATCACTACTTACATTAGTGACTCTTGCTTGAGACCTCCAAGGTCATAAAATACCAACAAAAGACATGATAACAGGGTGACTAATCCTTATTGCTTTTTTTCCTAGACATACTTGAGCAGTGAGTAAAAAAAATCTGCAACACTTCCGTGCTTTCCTTCATGTCTTAGGCAAAATTCAAAAATCAGAATAAAAGAAGATGGTTTTCTTGAGTGCTATTTTGACATAGCATTTATTCTCTTTCATTTATCAGGACTGACATTGTTCAGAACTGGGAGATCCATGCCTTGGTCTCAGAGTGACAGGTTGTATTTTATCTTTGACTGCATGGTGAAATTATGCAATTGTTTTAGAGAGAACATAAATGTAGAGGTAGAATAAAAGGGCCCAGAGGGCCAAATTCTGCACAGACTAACACCTGTTTGCCTTAGAGATTTAAATTAAGATAGAATTTCTTTCTTGTGCTAAATTCATCTCTCTTATGTGCAAGAAACTTTCACTTAAGCAATTTTGAGTTATGCAGATCTAGCAAAACAAAATATGGCTTTTTGAGAAGAAGTGCCAAGTTTTATTTAATTTGAAACCCCACTGACTTCATTTGTGCTACACAAGTAAAGGAAAGCATTTTTATACCCAGAAACTTATTGGTGAATTCATTATGATTTGGAATACTTACACACTGTCACTTGTTCTTCCAAAGGAAGACTTTTTCCACCACTTCACCAGAAAGTAATTCAATGGGTTAAGGCTATAAAGAGCTCAGCTTTAAAATCCTTCCTGCTGCTGTGAAGAATGAAATCAGAAGAAGAAATTTTATCTAAACCAGAAGTGATGGTGGACTGAGTTTACTTGAAAAAAAAATGGAAAGGATGAATTAACATCCCAACTTAGAGAGTTCTCTGAACTAAAATATTGAAATAGGGCCTAGTGGGGCCTTCTCAGACATCCTTTCAAACAGAACTAAGTTGAGTAATTGCAAACCAAGGCTGGAACAAAATGTGAAATTACTGAGATTAAAAAAATATCTGATCAGTGTTCAGTATCCATGAAATGTAGCCTCTATTTTTTAACATTGGTCCTATGCACTCTGGGCTTTTGCAGGAAAACTGGATTCACACATTTAACCATTAAAGTTGCTGTCATCTTAAAAAAAGCTATCAAAAAAAGTCGTAGTGAGGTGCTGAAAGTAACTAATACTCTCCTCTTTCTAAGGGCTGGTTGACCCACCAGGTACTTGAGTAACACAGGCAAAGTGCTGGTAACACATGATGGTGACATGCACATCTGCTGCAGGAAATTATGGAAATTATTTGGCCTGATTAAAGACTTTTCAAAAATATCAACAGCTACTGAAAGTCTGGAAAGGGGAGATGATTTTCTAAGTAGTTTAAATAAAGGGATTAGGCTGTGAAGATCTGCCCGTCTCCTAAAGACAGACAATAAGGTAAAATGGGTGTGAGAGAAAATTATATTGCATTGTTATTTTATTCATTTATTAACTATATCAAATCTTATTCCTCAACCTGAGTGTGTTATAGGAGCTATGAGCAGGTGTTGAGTTCAGTACATACATTTGGCAGCCAGTGATTGGTGTCCTGTAGCTATTTAGGATACATACAGTAGCTCCAGTAAACTTTGCCTAATTGCATGTACCTGGGCCTTTTTCTGAAGCAGATGAATGGTGAAACAACATTTTGTAGGAGAAATGTGGCCAATCTACTGGGCAATGTTTTTTGCTCTGGACTCTGAACTGCAGCTTGCACCACATCAGACTGTAATTTGCTTTCATTAACGTGGTTGTCTTCTTGTCCAAATCAGCATTAGCAAGAAAGGAAGGAATGGATGTGATTTTTACAGCCTTGATTGCAACATGCCTTCTGAAAAAGAAAGGTTTACACACAGTTAAACTATGCTTTCACTTCTCCAAGTTCTAAACTTTGCCCAAAGGTTTAGTCATTGCTTGGGAGGGCACCCAGGCCTCTGGGCAGCATGGGAATGGCAGGTGATTTGGCAAGATTTCCAACAAAAAGGCAACGTTCACAATGCTCGTGATAACGTGACTGTTTCAAATCATCCAGCCCATTGTTTGAGATTCTTAAATTAGTTTCTAGAACTTGTACTGAAAGAGAATTTAGCCCTGAGAGCTCAATGGAAGAGAAGTTGCTTTGCTGTAGTTTTTCCTTTGCAGATCAGTTCTGAGAAAAAAAAAAGCCTCCTAGTTGAGCAACATTGCTAAAATTATTTTCTATTTTGAGCATGTGTTTAAGCTAATCCTTTTGTTCCATTCAGAGCTCATCCGGTGATGCAGTGTTCCCTTTTTTAGTTCTCAGAATTGTTGCCCATAGCTAATCTATGCTCATATCTGAGCCTTTAGTGTGTTTATACCCTCTTTACGTGGACACCTCCGATTTCAGCCAAGTGGACTGGACTTTGTGGAACTCTCAATGAATGGAGTCAATGAAGCTCTGATGACAAGACATCTCGTAAGGCATGCAGCTAGCAGGAAAGCATGAATCATGAAAGAAAGATTATACAACCTCATCTCTGGTCTAATTTATGGTATAGCCCTGCCATGGTTTGGGCCTCTGCATAAGGATAGACAAAACTCTCAAATCCTTCTAAATTTTCCTTATACTCCTTAAAAGAACACTCTGCTCCTTTCACAAAGAGCAACTAGCATCATCCTCAAATTTCTCTGATCTGGATAGATTCCTATGCCTAAAACATAAAAAGTTATTTAAGAAAAAATTTTCTTTTTTTGTGTTTTGGGCTAGATCCTTTTAAATGGCTTCAATGCCTACTCACATTCCGTGTATTATGTAAGGTCAGTGCTTAAAATTACCTTTCCAAGAAATACTTAAATTTCTCAACTGCTTTGTACCACCCCACCGTGCCAGCCTGTGTGGCCTTAGCTCCCAGCTACATCCTACACCATTTCACCATTTCTCCCACTTACTACACTGTCATCTAAAAATAAAAGATGGAAAAAACCTCTGGATTGTGACTTCTTTACTGTTATCTCCAGGCATTGACTTGCTTCCTATCCTGCCTGAGTGTCAGCATGCAGCAACAAAATCTCAGCTTTTAGGAACAAGTAAAACAACTCTATGCTTCCAGGAAGAAAAAGGTCTGTGTTTTGGAATCACTGAAAAGGTTTGATGAAAGTGAAAGGGTCCTCCTAGTTTTTAGTCCTTATGATTTTGCTGTATGAACATAATACTACAGGAATCTGTGAAAGTGCAAATAATATTATACCAGCCATCCACTATCTCAGGTATTATGAATTCTCCACAGCCCTTGGAATTTTCCAGTAAATCTTTAAGTCAACTGGAGCTATTTCTAAAGTACAGCAGCCTGTCCTTTAATCAGTGCCCATAAGTCTTGAAGGCTTTTATGTTTCTCCAGTTTCTAAATGTTTTTAATAGATCATTGCAGTGCCTTTGTAGGACCGTGAAACATCCAACCCCTGCTGGGCAGGCAAGTGACTTGGATTATCCAAGGATCCACCACAGGTAGGAAGATGCACTCTGTTTTAGCAGTACTGACAACTTCAAAACTTTTGTCTCAGAGACTAAGGTGCAACTCAGATAACTGGATGCACAATCCTAGTCCATGCACAATCTGTTTTGGGCTGGGACAGGCGATGGGAGCAGTGTCAGCTATTCCCATGGGTGCTCTTCTGTTGGCAAAGGAATCCCTCTTATTCTGTGGTGTCTTACAATACCCTAAAATGCTCTAAAACAGGCCTCCCTGGATGGGCTTCCAGATAACTTGCTCTGGTCCTGTCATTATATCTCTTGCCATTTGAGACCTACATCAGTAATTTCTCTTACTGGTCCTGTCAATTGTTACATATTTTTAACAATAACCTTTGAAAAATGTAAAACTACTCAGTGCTTAAGGTAAGCCTTTTGGAAATGGATCAGGTTCTTATGGTAAGGATAAGAGTAAAAAGAAGGGACCAATACAGTCTTCCTGTCTAAAGGTTTTGTTTTTAATACTAATGCCATTTACCAAGCCATGCCTTAGGGAACATTGTACTCATATTGTGAAAAGCAATGGCTTATGCTAGACACAGCACTCCACATGCTCGTTATGACACAGCCTTTGCTGTTACTGAATGTTGTTAAAAATAAGCAAAAAAATTGAGACCACACATCTGTAATGTCATGAAAGATACAGAGGAAATGCAGTACTGAAGATTCAGATGAATTTTTGTAATAGATATGTACGCAAAAAGATTTTTTTTCTTTAATATATAATGACTAAATATGTATATATAATAAATACATGACAAAAGGGCTCAAAAGAGGATATATCCCAAATCCCATGCTTTACAAATACATGAACTTCAAAATTTTTAAAAAGTCCCTGAGAAGTTTCAACAGTACTAACACTCAGTAGGAGCACTTGGAGAAGCAGAAACGATCGTCAAGTGCCTGAAAAGGATCTCTGCATGATATCCTGAAATAAGCACTGTATCTTAATACTGCCATCTATTTGTATGCACATAATTAGATATCTATACATGGAACTAAGGAAATAGGCACCTATATGATTGAGAAGTGACCTTTTTCTTTCCTTTTATAGGTTTTAGGCTGCAGTTGCATTGAATTTACTGTAAATGATTGTGAACTATTACTTAACATTCACAGACTGTACCTATCCACCTTCTCAATCTGCTTGGGCTGATGCTGTCAGCTGCCATTGCTTTTATGCCCACTGTAGGCACTACAAACGTCTTTCACTCTCCAGGAAATAGTTCTGCTTTGGATCTCTAAGAGCTAGAAAAAGGCTTTTACAACAGTCACTGACATCTGTTTCAGCATGTCCATAATATGTCCATATAATGCCTCATGGAATTTCTGCTTTTACCAGTGAAGATATTGTTTTAGAATTTCCTCCTTTACTAGTGAGGATACTGTTTAAAAATATAGATAAATTTGAGGAGAACACGGCAACTTTTATTTTCCTACCGTAGAGAAAATGTTCTGCTGTTTTCATCTTTTTGTAAGGCTCAATAAATTGAAGATGAATATAAATCCTAGCTTTTACCTCAGGAAAGATTCCTTCCAACTTTGAACAAAGCCAAATCAGAGTATTTTTAAAATAATAATATTCAGGGCACATATTGACACCATCAGAAATCTGTATCATGTAAAAGCAGTGCTCAGAAAATTTTTAGAGATGTTAAATCAAGACCATAAAATATTTGCATTTGAAAATGTATTAAATGATCCCACCCCATGGTGCTGGTTCATTTTGTTTGTTTTTATTGTTTATTTTTCTTTTTGTTTTCTTTTTTCTTTTAGAAAAAGGAGACACCTCCATTTGCCTTTTTTTTTTTTTTTTTTTAGTTATTATTCCTGGTAGAATCTGGAGGCAGAAAAAAAATATTCTGCATCAGAATGTTTATTTGCATGTCTTGTTCCCTCCTTCCTCCTCAATTCAATGCGTGATGATAATTTTCTGCTGTACTGCTCATCACTGGAAGTTTTGTGAGCAGGTGAAATGTGCTCTTCTCAGGTGTGCCTGTTTCAGTCACCTGCCCCTTAGAATACACTTTTACAAACCATTTATTTTGTAGAGATAAATAGCCTAAGCATAGCCCAAAGGCCAGTCCTGGGACCCAATCAATGGGAAGACTCCCAGTGACTTCAATGAAAGGGAATGGAACCTCACTTCAATGAACCTCTAAGATTTAAGTAGTTTAGGCAGCTCTCTTCCTCCAGCTGCACCACTGCTGAGCCCACCTCTGGATACACCAGCAGTGGCTGCTCTCTGGCCATACCCAGGCTTTGCACAAAGCACTTCAGAAATATGGTTACTGGGAAGCACAGAAGAATTTCCCAACAGCTGAACACCAAGGGCAATAGAAAATTGTGATTTTGAGGAAACTTAGTGTCTGAGGAAACAGCTGATGGCAGGGTGTGATCCTCTTTTCCTGAAGGCAATGGATCTTCTGTCATTTACTTCAAGGGATGCAGGACCAAACAGGTGGGCCGTGAGATGGAGTTTGGTCCTTGTGCTGATCCATTGGTTTCTAAAACTTACATAATGACTGATGGGGAACTCCTCTCATGAAGGAACAGCACAGAATTTCTTTGTGCTCTCACATCATCCCTTTGTCTGTCTGTCCCTCTTTGCTCTGTCTCTTTCTAGCTGCCATAGTCTCCCTGTGGTGGGTGTTCATGCTTTTCTTCCAAGGCTGGACTTAACCCCCTCCCATCCACAAGTCCAGGGGTACAGAGAGAGCATGCAGAGCTCAGTGGGATGGGTGATGCAGAGCAGGCAGAGCAGGCTGTGCTGACAGCCTCCCCAGGGCCTGATCCTTCAGTCGTGTGCCACAGCTTCACTGGCTCTCTTGTACAAGAACTTCCTCCTCTTTTTCATTTGGAACTGTTCTCAGCAACAGGGCTATGAAAATGCGTGCTGATGGTATCTTGTAACAAAATAGATTAGCATGTCTTCCTTACATAAAAATGGTCATATTTAATAAATACATTTTAATTTCAGACATATCCTATAGCTCAGAGAAATATTACCAGGGTTTTTAACAATATCCAGTACAAATTGAACTCTTATTTAGAAGAATGGAGCAATATAAACATGCAAACGTGAAGAGGCAGATAGTTGTCCTTTGCCCTGTCCTGCAGAAAACACTACAGGTAAGTGATCACGGTGGCAAAATGTGGCTGAGTCTAGAAACCCCTCTTTGTATTCAGTGTGATCTGTTTAGGAAGAGGTTTCAAATACTTACTTCAAATACATCCTCTTAGCTTGTTTAGAGTTTGGTTTTTGTTTTACTTTTTTTTTTTGTCAGATGACGAAGATCGCAGCCACACACTTGGCTTTCTCTCGGTGCCGGTGGTATCACTGCTAATTTCAGGCTCTAGCATGGTAACGTCACTTCTGCATGGTTCCAGGAGAGCTGAAGTAAACACTCCCATGCAGTGCTCTGAGAGCCCACATACAGTGGCTCATGCTTGTTCTGCCAACAGAGCTGTTTCATCCCAGACACTATATTGTCTGCATAAATAAACTGTAACAAGAATTCATACACCAGCAATTCGTCAGAGATTTTATTTCTATTTTTGCAGCTTGCTGTAATTATTTCCTCATAGGGAAGCTGATTCTGCTTATATGGACTTTTCTTGAGATGGAGCATCTTTTCTGTACTTTTTCTTATACTTGTTATAAAGAAAGATTATTCATCTCTAAATTTATAGCATCTAGACATGTTCCCACTTGCAGCACCCAGACAGACAGTTATTCACTTAGCTCTTCTCAACACCCATTTTGAAAAAAACCCCAATATTTTCTTTTTGAAAACTACCAGTCTTTCTTTTTCATCAGCAGCTTTTTGATCTTATGACTTTACAAATCCATGTTTTTCTTGCCAAATTCCAAGAGCCTTTGTGAACTTGTTTATTCTCCCATGCAAATGCTATCATCAACCAGTTTGTGACCAAAGTGTAATAAATTCCTAGAAAATAAAATATGCATTTAATTAGTCAAATTAATAAGTAGCTTTTCACATGAACATACATAAATGCATGTATTTTCAATTAATAGAACCTCGTAAAACTCATGTGATGGAGCTTGTCTCTGGGCTTTGCTTTCAGACATCATAAAATTAATCCATGGTGATAATTTCTGGAAGCTAAATTGTTCCTCATTGACAAGCTGATGCTGCACATCTTAGAGGCGTTTTGTGTGTGGGGAAGATGAAAGTTCTGAGTTGAAGGAGGGAATGTGCCAAGGTCTCGTTTTCTTGTGCACTATGATTTTCCAGCTCGCTATTCTGGTGGAAGGCGTAAGAGACTGCTGGTAACACGTAGGGGTGTGAAAAGGCTCACGGCAGTGGGAGGAAGTAAGTGAAGTAGGAGGTTCTCATTGCATCAGGTCTGACCAGGTCTAAATCTGTCCTCTGACTTGTCTGCATGTTCAGCATGTAGTACTTGCACTCATGTTTGTTCCTGCCATCAGGGGAAGAGTGATGGCCCTCAGCTCTGCTGTCCATGCTTGCCACAGAGCCTCCTTTGCACTCCCAACACGAGGCCAGCCTAGGGTTAAATTCAGGTGGCTCCATGGCACGACATGAGCCTTTCTGTCACAAAACAGACCTGGAGGTGGGCAGCATAATGACATCCCTGAGGATGAACACTGAGCTCCTCACTGAGGAGGGTCAGTCAGCATGCCAGGGTCAGAAGGGCAGTTAAGGACAAGCCTTCCAAAGTGACACAGCTTGGGCTGCAGCAAAGGGTACATGGAGGCCCCCAGCCAAGAGGGAAGGCCCAGAGGTGGTCAGTCAGAGTCAGTATGGCATGTTGGCGTGCCCAGGGCCCCAGCACCACTGTGAATGGTGCTCAGCTGGGGGCATGAACTTGAGTTCTTGACCATGAAGGAGGAGCTTGTGAGATGGAAGAGGGAATACAGGTCTTGAGTTCATGATCTCTCATACTGTTGACTGAAGTTTAGTCCTTGAGTCATTGGATCTCAAGTCTTTGGTATTAAGCCTATGGGTCACTGTGGGGAAACAATAGTTTTGTGAAACCAGACACTCTGCCCTTGCTCAGGTCCACCAGGTCACTGGTGTATGCTAGGTTCTACCTTGTGGTCAGTGAGTCCATCTCTTCCAGGGAGCCTGGTGCTGTCTTCACAGGCCAGCTCTGTCATCCATGACTTTGTCAGATCCCTGGCTGCCAAAACTGTCTTTCTGCCTGAGTCTTGACTTTCACCTTCTTCCTGCAATGACCAATCTGCTGAAATGCATTTGGAAATAAGGCGAAGGGACAGAAAAAGAGAAAAAAAATGAGAAAGATGAAAATGGAGAGGGAAGAATATTATCGTGGAAACAAGGATCTCAGTTTCCTCCTGCTAGACACTAACAAAAAGCTTTTGAAGTGTTAGACCGCATATTTTCAGATGGGATCACTCTGCTAAAGCTGCTGATCACCTGCTTTTAGCTGTGAGGTTGACTCTTATGCTAAATGCCTGCTCTGCCAAATCCATCGTCAAGGCAAAATACTTCACCTGCTGTAATTAAATCTCATGATTTTTTAAGCTTGTCTCCTGATTTTTGGAGCCTGACTCATGGTTTCTGTGGAAAACTTAGGCTTGGCAAATGCTGAAAGCAGTGGGAGTATTTGCAGCTTGAAGGCACTGTTCAGCGAGAGGAAGGGTGGAGGAATCTGCCCCTCAGCAATTAGTAGACTCGCTTTCTACGAAAGGACGTGTCATTTGGTAGGTTATTTTAGCATGCTGTACAGATGCAGATTATTTTTTAGAATTTTTAATTGGTGATACCATAGCAACTTTATACAATGAAAAACAGTCCAGGCCAGATTGTGCCTGACAACCACCCGCCTGTTTGGGGGTGGCAGAAAGCTGTACCGACCCAGGAGGACTTTGAGAAGCTCTTGACGCTCTGAGTACTGGTGAGGAAGGCTGAGATAGGTGAAATGGGCTCCCAGCCCCACAGTTAGAGGGGACAGGTCCATTGCCTTGTCACCTTACAGTCTTTTCCTCAACACTTTCGGTTGAACAGGATGTTACAGCTAAATCCCTGAGATGCCAGAAAATTATTTAAAATTTAGGGCTTTAATGGATTTTTGCTCTCTGTGAATCAGAGATGGGAGAGAGTCTGAATGAGTAGTGCAGGCAGAAATACATGCATCAGATAGTGTCTAGGCCTACTGATGCTGCAGCACTCAATAGTTTCTTTCAGTGATCAATGGGAACTAGACTTTTCCTCTGTGCATTTGTCTTAAACATTTCCTGCCTTCTGGTGAGACAAATCTGGATGGGATATGTTCAGTGCTGGCCCCTCTTCCCTTGGTATCAGTTTTAGCTGTAAAGGGGCAGGGAAGAGTGTCACATCACTGCCTTGATGTAGGTGTTTTCTCCTTAGCCCTTTGGTGTTCTCAGCTAAAAGACTGAAACTCATACCTCAGGTACGTGTAGATCTCAATAAAGAGATAAAGGGGCCGTACTCAACCCTGTGCAGTATTGTGCTGTCATGCAGAAAGTCTTTGCCTTTCTGCCATGTCTAAGATGTATATACGTGTGTAGGTGTATATCTGACTCTGAGACATTTTAAAGTCACTGAAAGGAATAGAAATGGACAGTGCTGGACTGGTTGAGTAGGCTAGGGATCACCATGAAGAGGTTGAAAGTGAGGTGGACAGTATTGATGTGAGTGTGTATATGACAGGGAAGGATCTTGACTAAAAGATGGTGAACAGATGAATCATAAGAGCACTGTGGTTCCCAGCTCACCTAGGGAAGCTGGAGAGTAGACAATGACTTTAACTGAGAAACCCACTACACAGCAATGGGATAAAAGAAACTGGGGGAAGCAGAGGATCTTTCGGAGGAAAGTAATATATGATGCTCAATGCCAGGTTGGATGGGAGTCCGAGAAACCTGGTCTAGTGGAAAGTGTCCATGCCCATGTTGGGGCAGTTGAACTCTGTCTATAGTCTTTAAAGGTCCCTTTTGACTCAATGTATTCTATGATCCTTACACTGTGGTATGTAGTTAAGATAAAAGAAGATCAAAGCAGTGCTGTGTATATACTGTTTATTGTGGGCACATATTCCAGCAAAAACAGTCTCTTAGTGAATATAAAGACTTTACCTGGAGACAAAATTCAACACATTATTAAATTGCACCAAATATGTGGAGAATGGTGTCTACCGGGAAGGAATATAATAACAAGAGAGACTGATATTTTACAAATTCTGCAGAAGCTCAAATGCAAAGAACTGAGACTGATCCAGGTAGTGAAGACATGAGGGAAGTCTCCCCAAAGAGGTTTTTAAAAACCTGACACCACAGATTTCCCCCTTTCTGTATGGAAGGAAAATGAGAGACATGGAAAGAAAGTAATTTACCTTGATAACATCAGACTTCCTTTTGCAAGGCCTCCATCAGCCCTCTGTGGAACATAAATATGTGTGTGGGAAGATGGTTTGAAGGAAGAGCAAGTCCAGCACTTGGGAGCTGTCTGCTTCATTCCCGATGTAAATTCATAGAAATGCTAACATGGAATATCACCGTGCTAAATACTTATGCTCAAATGTTTCCCACCCTTTGTGGATAGCCCTATGTCCTTGGTCATTCCCTAGAGATGTGCACAATTTGGCTTGGAAAATACAGAGGAATGTTGCAGAGTATCCTTTTATTCAAACCACTTCCCATCAAATTTTCAATGGGAGAAAGAAATCTGACTGTGGGAAATAAAACACTTTTGAAGCTATGGGCAGAATTTATCATGAGATAATGCTATCACAGTAGAAAAAAACCTGAAAATGTCCCCAGGAATTTTTTAATAACAATTTCTTAATGCATTTCTTCTTTGAAGATGGAAGAACATGCTGTGTCTGTGTATATGTATGTTATTATTCATCTATAGGAATTTAGCATTAATTAACAATTTAAAAAAATCTACCAAACACTAATTGGATGTATTTTTCTAAGTTTTACTGCCTATGAAAGTGAAGTTCTGCATTCTGAATAATGGTCTATGAATCATGAAAACGTTTCTTTTTTAATTAGGGAGATATTAAATACTGATCCTGATTTTGCCACTGTGGTCAATGAATACATCCCTGCTACAATATCACAATTTAAAACATTTTTGATGGTCACCTTTTTTTTCAGAATGCATTCATGATAAGAAGCTGAGTTTTTCACTCAAAATTATTTTTTCTTTTTTTAATGAGATGCTAAATAGGAAATGAAGCCAAAGATTATGTATTTACTTCTTCATAATGCTGTGCTCCCCAAATCCCTTTTCTGCTTTATTAAACTGTAGATAACTGTTCCCCTTCCCATGTAATCTCAGTTTGGTTGAAATCTTTATATCAGTTTATGATAACAGATTATGGTAACAGAATGTTACCGTTTTTTGAAGAACCGTATCACTTCATCTTTCATAAATACTAATTAAACAACTCAGGCTTACGTCAGTGCCAAGACTCATGTCAGCAGTTAGTGCAACTTGTTATTGTAAGATTAGTTCTGACACATTCCTTCCAGCACAGCAAGCAGTGGGATCCTGAGCAGCACTGGGAAGAAGTCATCTCTCTAGAGACTGCTGGTAGGTATCCAATAGGAAGGAAGACTGCTTTCTTTAACAAGATTAAAAACTCTCTGCTGACATACTCCCTTACTGAATCATCCTGAACTGTAAGTCTCACCACGCAGAAGGAACAAGCTCACTCATCACCCAGGCTTCTCCCTTTACAGCACTCAGGCCCTTTGTATTGTAATGTCTGTGCACTGAGCCCGATGGGACTGGCTGCAGGAGCCTTCTCTGCTCTGGTCAGGGATCATTCACAGCTGCAATAATTGGCAATGATTTCTTGACTACAAGAACATCGAGTGAAGCTTACTCCTCTGAGCATTTTCTTGCTGTGAAAGAGATGTAAGGGAGAGAAGTGACCTTATTCTGTCCAGCTGGCACATACACTGCTGATTCAGGGGCATTCTCTGGGCTCTGCTTGAAGGGGTGCTGGTGGTATTGTCACTGTCTAAATGTTACTGTTTGAGCTGAGCAACATGCAAACACTGGAATTTTAAGGGCTGTGTAATTTTAAGGCATCTCTTTAGTAGAGGTCATCCTCAAGAGAATTGTTTTTATTGTTCGGATTCACAGGTGTTATGGTGCCTTTGAGTATAATTTCTTTTTACTCTGAGTGCTTGTGAAGACATAGAGTATGGTGACAGGGAGACAGGGATAGGCAGAATCTGCTTGCCCAGCAGTGCACTGTGGGCTCACAGAATATCAGTTAGTGTTGTGTCTTGCTTCACAACAGGTTAAGACTCAGATTTTTCAGAACGGTGGAAGCATTTGGTGGAGTGTCCAGCTGGCATATGCAGTAGCCATGAAAATGTGGTAACTGCAGTAACAAGTAAACTTAAGGGATGGAATATATATCTATTGGCCTGTGTGCCTAAAGTGATTCAGTGAGTAGGGCACTCATGAAATTGGATTTTAATCCCGCTGCAATTCTGAAAACTTGGATCCTCGCATGGACTGAGGCATAAACTAGCATTACTGTGTATGCTATACAGTATTCCCTCTTTTTCTCTTTTTAATTTAATTTTTCCTAGTCAGACACCATTTATTTTCAAAAAGGCACTGAGTATCCTCAATCAGAAAGTTATTAAGTAGGTAAGCCTTCTTTATCCTCCTGTTGCTGCTCTGACTTAAAGTGAGTACATGAAGCTTTGCTCTCAGTTTGGGTAGTAAACACAAGTTCCGATCTCAGCATTAATGTGAAGAAGAAAATCATCATGACCCAAAGTGCTCTGACTGATCCAGGAACTTCATCAGATTATACCATGCCAGAAGGTGCATTTACATCCTGCAATCTGTAATCAAGTGACACTTGGAATCAAGTGTATAATTCAGAAACTGTCTTTGGCAATGTGTCTAAACACATATTGGAAAATAAGCAGCTATGATCAAATGACAAGATATGTGTCTTTCAGGTGGTGTATGTATGGTGCTTTTCTGAGCATGATAGTGCATGGAAAAGAGTTATAAACACGAGAGATGGCAGAACAATTTTCAGTTTCTTTCTGCATCAGAACAATTTTCAGTTTCTGATCTTCGAGGGGGAAACCAAAGCATCTTTACAGAAAGCAAAGCTGTGAAGTGTGATGGTACTTTTTAGCTTTGTCACATGTGCTCCAGGAGTGACAGATTAATCTAAGCAGAGTCTTGTTTGAAGAACCTAAGCCTGCACAACTGCTGAGGCTGAGCAAGACTTGGCCTCAGAGATAGATGCATGAAGGCTTTGAGTTCTCTAAACCTTCCAGACTGGAGGGTGCTTCTTAGCAACAGTTTATGAAATGAGCAGAGATACAGTGGTCCTGGCTGGGTGCATCAGTCATCATCTTTGTCATTATCCATCCAAAATGGAGAGGTGTTGTGATATTCTTTGCTGAAAAAAATCTGCAAGTGTGGAATAAAGCTATGCCATAAAGGAGTCCTCTTGTTTTTGGGGTCTTTTTCTGAAAAAGGCTGAATGCCTATGCTGAAGAGAACTTTCCATTAATAAATATATTAAATAGAGAAGAAAATCTTTATTAAGGTTTTTTATGAACTGCAAAGGACCACAGCTATTTAATATGAATTTTTAAGTAAAGATCTCAAATATTGTCATAAAGAGCACCTGGACTTTTTTTTCTTTTTTTTTTTTTCTTTTCTTTTTTTTTTTTTTTTTGATAGAGAGAAATAATTTTAGTCTATTTTAAGCTACTACTAAGACTCCAGTCAAGAACTCATACTGCATTGCACATGTGGGGCTGCATCCAGAGACAAAGTTAATTTGGGGAATATTTTTAAACTCTTTGAAAATTATTAAGAGATTTTAAGGTGTTTGTTTCTTTGATTTATTTACACTGAGGTCTGCATATTATAGCTTAGACAGTGTGTCTTTACATGAAGAATAATATCCCAGAGACACGGCAAAGAGTGTGATAAGAAAGGCTCTTGTACTAAAGGAAGAAAGGAATGGAAAATAGAAATTAGTCATATTAATATATAAGAAATAGGTGGCAAAATTAATGATGATGCAGACATTGTTGAGATGAAATGTGAAGTTTGTTCCTTCAGGCATTTTTGAGTTCTGAATGTATAAATGTTTTGTGTAGAACATATGGAAGAAACAAAGCTTTATTTCTACTTGCATAACTCAAAAACTGTTGAGTTTTTAGGAAAGGAAAAAGAAGAAAAGGAAAAAAGTAAGGAGAAATGCAAATCTGTCTGAGATCAAGCATGAAAGATTTACACTCAAAATAAATAATTTTGTTTTGTTTTCATAGAGTATATTAGAAGGAGTTATGAGTGACTGAGAAGGGGAATCTGAATGGGAACCAGAACACTACCTTGACAGATAATCAACTACACATACACCCAGATATTTTTAATGTTTGTGAAATTTAAAGAGTATGATTTATTCTGTCCTTATGCTTAAGTTAACTGCATTTCTAAACGCATAATGTGCATATACTGTAATGCTGGGGATGGTAAATCAGAGTGCTTTTTAAAGTGTACACCACTGTTTAGTATGTTCCTTATATTGATACATGACAGGTCCTCAGCTGAGTATTACTGAAATCTTACAAAATAACTGGACTTCCACTGGAAGGAGAGAATTTATTCTCTCCCCGGAGCAGAGATTGTTGTTAACTATTCCAGAACAGTAACTGTTAAAGCATTCAGTGTCAGAGATACTCTAATGAAGACAGGTTTATATAGGCTTGGCTAGTCCCCATGGAAACAGCCTTTCCACTGGGTTACCATAGGAATCGTCAGAGCCTTTGTAAGCCTCCCTTAATAGCGCACATACGCTTTCCAGGCAGACTGGAATATCTGCTGGAGGATACACCTCCTGCCTTTAAATATAAATACAAACAGATTTTGTTTTGGAGTGGTACTCATCTCTGTTTAGCTAGCTATGCTATTCTTTACGTTAGAGTTATATTAAACACTGGAGTCACCTGTGGTACAGGAGGATGTGTGAGGGCTGGGTGGGTTTATGAATGTCCAAGCCATGGACGTTCGTGCCTAACCTGTGGGGAACCAGCAGCAAAAATACCATTCCATATAGCACTGCTGGCATAGCCCAAAACATGTCAAAACGTTACCCCTCCACCTTCCTGTGGGCATTGCAGAGTTTTGGTCAGTCTGAAGCTTTGCTGGACAAAAGTTATACAACAGGAAGCAAACAAGCAAGAAATGGAGCCAAAGGAAACAAACAGAATACTGCTGGATGAAACTAGCAGAAAGCAAGCCATAGGTTGACTTCAGCTCTCTAAGTCTTTCAAGACAGTTGCTGTTTTGACTTCTAAATAATGTTCCTTGAAGCCATTACCTGGGCACAGGATGAGTAGTTTCTTGGATAACTAATGAGGAATTGCATTCTTACAGTCTTGATCCTGAGGCTTTGTAAGAACAGGGAAGTACAGTGGGGAGCTGCAGTTTGTGAGTGAACCACTCACCTACTTGATGGTCTTGTCATTGTGAGCTTAGTTTTATTCAAAGGACCTTTATAAATGAAAAAAAAAAATTAGTTTTGCTTAAACTCCTGGGTTTAACACAGTGCTCTCCATACAGGGGATTGACATTAATAAGACTACTTGTTAAGGAAATCTAGCCAACAACCTAAGGGCTTGTTATTTTTCCAAACAAATGCTAGTTACAAGGCTTTCTACTGTAAAGCCTGACAGCATCATAATGCTTTTATATTCTACTTTCCAGTTGGCTAAATTTCATTATGCAGTTTGGGCATATAAATCAGTGGAGCTGAATTGAAAGATGTGGTCTTTACAGGACAACACTAGCAGGGAATTTGGCCCTCAAGTTCCAGTTACCAAGGTACCAGCTCCCATACGTGTAAAGATCACCATGAAAAGCAGTGGGACTGCTCACATGTTTTTGGTAAGGCATGTAGGCATTCCTTGCCTTACCAGAGAAAGAATTCTGATTGGACAAAACAAAAGTTTTGGATTTAACAAATAATGTGTTTGTTTTAAAATGGATAATTGGAACTACAGATGTGAAAACTGCAATATATTGTGGTAAGTTTGCACAGATGATATGGCAAGGCATACATCATGTATAACTCCTTTCCAAAGCTGGTAGAAAGGCAGTATATTTTTTTTTCCAGGAAAATATTTGAATGAAGCCAGAAATATCTTTGATTTCCCAAGTAACTGAGGTGCCACTATTAAGGACATATTTGGACACACTAGCCCAAAGATGGTCTCTCTAGTTACCCAAAAGTAGGCAGTGAAAATCTAAGGATTGCAGTCCTCCAGAAGCAGTCACTGAGACAGAGATCTATCTACAGGGAAAGGGGATAAGAAAAAAAAAAAAATATATATATATATATATATGTGGAGGAGTTAATAAGGGATTCTTCTGTGCACTGATAATTTAAAGGCTGCTTTAACTGTCCTCTGCCAGTTATGAGTTGCTCTTAGAGAGAAGTTGATCCCATAGTTTTGGTTCCATTTTAGGAGTGGACAGAGGTGTCAAAGATGGTGTCTGGAGCAGCAAGAGGGAGGATTATATTGGGTATGACAGTGTGAGTGCTTTCCAACGTGTTCTCCCACCAAAAATGTAGAATGCTTACTATTTTTGGAGGTCTGCCTCCCCATGCCATGCACTGTCTTGCCAGAGGCAAGGATAGTTGCAGGAGTACCTGAAATGAAGGTCTGAAAATAAAGCCATGAGTAATTCATTGTGTGGTTCAACTAGTTATGTGTCCACCAAATGGAACAATGCAGCTGTGATCTCAGTCATTTTGTTCTTTGACCATGAAAACAAAGATGATGATGTGGCCTACATAACATACCTGAACTCACTATTATTACACTTTCCCTAAAAGGTCTTATAAGAATTACTCTACCTGTAAGCTTCCTCTAAGAAGTGCACTCAGTATAGAAACTGCCCTTGTTTACCCTGCTTGTTGCCACTAAAACATCCTTACTGGTTCACCCAGAGAAACTGTGGATGCCCCATCTCTGGAAATATTCGAGGCCAGGCTGATTGGGACCTGGATCAACATGATCTAATGGAAGGTGTCCCTGCCCATAGCATGGGAGGTTGAACGAAGGGACTTTGAAGTCCCTTCCAACCCAAACCATTCTATGGTTCATGTTGCAGAAACCATCACTAAAGCTTTTTGCAGGTGATAAATCCACCTAGCTTGTGATTTGTGTTTTGAGATTTTGTGGCTGCAATTTTTTGTCAAATATGTCAGGTGCTAAAGAAACTACTGCACCCACTGCAGCCTTCCAACAAAATAGCCATTATGCTCTGTATGTTTTTATGTTTGCATAAGAAATCACTGACAATCAAATTGCATCCTTGAGCAAAACATGACATGAACAATTTCCTTGGCCTGAAGGGCATGCACCACATCTGCTCCATTACTGAAGGTGCTAAAATGGGTGGGGTAGATTAAGCATATTTGGCAATTTAATGGTAAAAAGAGCTCATTCTAAACTCCATTTGTAGGCTAACTGCTGACAGATACACCACCTCAGTGGGAAAAAACCCATTTGCATAGCATTTATCCTCTGGTATCTCTGTCTATCTGCCCCTGGTTCCACTTGTATTCCCACTCCTTTGTCTCCTCCCCATTTTGTCTTCTCCTCCAGAGCCAAGTGTCTGGAACAGATCTCACAAGGGGCTGAAACACCCAGCCCTCTGTAGTTCCCTCTGGTGTGGGATTTTATGCAGGAGAATATGCAGGTTTTATGCACGTTTCCATTCGTGAATCTTGTTTTCACTCCCTCATAATTATGGGTATACATATGTACCAGAGTGTATTACCTTTGTCTTTCTGATCTGGAGAAACACTTCTCCCCCTGGCCATTCTCAGGACCACATAAAGATACTCACACAGACACGTCTGCTGTAAATCCTGACCAGTGAAATCACCTCTCCTAGGCACCAGGAGTACCTAGAAGGAAGAGGTAGATGATGACTTTTTCAGACAACAGGATGTTTTTCATGTTCATAGGCCCTGTTGCTCACAAGTGAACTTCAATCACCACAATAACTTCTGGAGGGACAACAGAGAAGGGCATAAATGACCCAGTGGTTCAGGAGATCTGTGGAGTGGAATGACAGTTTTCTAACCTGGGTGGTTAAGGAGATGACAAAAGGAGGCTTTCCTCTGCACTTTGTACTTACAAACAAGAAAGAACTGGTTGAGGATGTAAAGTTAAGGGAAGCTTCTTCTCAGTGCCTCCCTCTGAAAGAACAGACAATAGGCACAAATTGTAATACAAGAAACTCCACCTCCCCTTTTTTTTTCTTTTTTTTTTTTTTTTACTATGGGGATGGTCAATCACTTGGCAGTTGCCCAGAAACTTTGTGGAATCTTTGTCTTGGGAGGAATACAAAATCTAGCTGGACAGAGCTGGGAGCAAACTCTTTATGTGACTCTGCTTTGAGCAAGGGGGAAGCAATAGAAAGACTCGTGTAAGAGCAAGGGAGAAAAGGGAAAATTTAGATTGTATTGGATCCAGGGTAGCATCAGAAGGAAGCATGTATCAATTTCAAAGTAAAAGTAGAAGGACAGTAAAATTGGGAAAATCAAGGATGTCCTAGTCTACTGTCCATCCTTTATAAGCAATAAAACATTAGATAGCAGCTCTTTTCCAAAGGGAAATGTAGCATACCTGGGTTGGAAGGAGGTAGTGAGAAGGGGCCTGCCCAGGTACAGTACTGCTGTCTGTGTTGTATCCTGTCAGCTGCAGATTCCTACCCTGTTCCCAATGTGGTTCCTCATGTGCCATATGTGCTCTGTGGGCTGGTAGGACTTCATGCTTCTTCCCTGCTCCTCATCACCTCTCTCTTTGGTTTGGAACTACTGTGAGCTTAGGGCCCCGTGGTAGCATCTCCTCATCATGACCTGATGGCATTGTCCAGCTGGCCCCAGTATCTGCTGGACTGCAGGGGCACAGAGCAGTCACTCATGGTGCAGCACCAGAGGAGCTTACTCCCTTTGCTTCTGTGTCTGCACATATCTCTTCAAACTTGTATGACACTGCCTCTTTGCTGTCTCAAAATCTTTGTATTCTGCTGATGCTGGCTGGGTATGTCAGGCCTGAGCTGGTTTAATGTTCATGGATACTTTTAAACTTGAGGGAGGACATGTCTTAAACAAAGAAAACCAAAAAACAGCTGAACATGATTATATCCCTGTTTGGAAAAGCCTGGGCAACCATCCCTAGGGTAACAAGGAAAAGAGGTCACTGAAGAAATACTGCAACCTACAGCAAGAATGGGAGGAGGGCTGAGGTAGGAGCTGTTGACAAGGAAAACTGAAGGATTTTTAAAGGAAATTGTGTCAAGGAATTCTGCCTGTTTTGTCACAGGTGCCCTTCTGAAAAAACTAAAGCACTGCCACAGGAAAGGGCTCAAGGTGACACCAGCAGTGGCAACTTGCGTGCCATGGGGAAGTGATCAGTGTTAAATGCATTCAAATAAACTGTGCAGTGTTTTTCTTGCTGCAAATGAAAAGTTAATGCCAATTATAAAGTGGTACAAAGGCAGGAAAGTAGCTTGTTTTAAAAGATTTAAACATGGAGAATAAGGTAAAGACTAACCCAGACAGCAGCCCAGAACTGAGAGTCAAAGTGAAGGGAGGTCTGAGATCTTTTGAGTTCATTCAGTTTTGTTTGTCTGAGATACTTCAGCAGCTCAACAGCCTGTAGAGCAGCCCTAAGTGCAAATGTGCATAAGTCTTTATTGATTTCTGTGGAAATGTTCGTGTGAATATACTCACTAAAGGATGCATGCTTGAAAACCATTGCTTCATTCAGTTAGTGCCTATTTCTTAAAGTATTGAGAAATTACATATCAGGAATACCAAGCAAATAAAAAGGATGTATGTGGCACGAGAGGAAGGACAGCTGAGGTGGAGTTTGGGGGTCTGGTGTAAAGAGGCAGAGAACTGTGTGTGCCAAAGGAGCTGTTGAGTGGAGCTGCGCCAGGAGAGACACTGGAGAATTTACGCTGTGCAGACAAGGATGATCTTTCTTTCTGCCCACAGTTAGTCTGTTAACAGCTTGCAAGATCACAGTAGACATGAGGAAGAAATAATTTTAAAAGATCCCAGAAACGCTGAGTTGAAAGCGAGGAAGTGAATGTTTATGAGAAACATTTATGAGAATATTAACTGTTGGCAACGTAGGCATCCCTTTCAAGTTGAATGGGAGGAATAGGGTTTAAAATTATAAGGAACCCTTTAAAAATTCATGCCAAGATACAGCCTAATGGGAGCAACAGAGTACTGAAAAATATTCCTGAGAGTATTGGTTGCATCCTTGTTTCATGTGTGTAGAGTAAATTAAAAATGGTATTTAGTAGGAATTAAAAAGAAGACATCAGGTGAAAAATACACTCACACAAATCTGTCAATAGTCACTTTTTTATTATTAGTTGGTCAAATAATGAAGCCCTAGTGAAATATTTTCTCAGGTTTTATTTCCTTTATTCTGGAAATATTGACTGAGTAAGGAAAATTGAAATAAGAAATAATTACTTATGGAAGAGTGCCTGCAGTCTCTGTCTGTATGGACATTATATTAGCTGCATGGACTCTATGAATATACCTAGTGTAAGGTGATTGGAAAATTTATTTTCCAGAAAAAGAAAATATTGCTAAGAGCTGAGGAAGATACTGATATTATCACTTCAACCTTTTTCTTAGTTTTTCTTACACTGATCTGTAGTTGTGGCATTGCAGAATGGAGATTTAAGAGATAATGTTGGAAAAAACAACAGAACTACAGGTTATTCCTTGTAAAAACAATATGAAGAAGTTGAAACTATTTAGCTCCCATACTTCACAACAGAGCTAAAACCAGGCCATATTCTTTTAAAAGACTTTATAACTTTTCATAAACATATGTGTATAAATTTCCAGATACATGTGGTTTTTTTCCTCAGCAGAATTGCCACATCGCACACTATGAGCCTGAGGACAGGCTTCAAAAAACACCTTGTAGTCATCACTTTGTGTTGTAAAAGACTTTCTGTAAATGCTTACTTTTCTAACATATTCAAGTTAACCTTTTTGACTTAAATATTCTAGGATCTGTGTTACTTATGTTGTATGAGAAATGGCTCTGCTAAACATAATTTGTGTACATACTCCTCACCCCTACTGCGAAGGATTCTGTTGAGATCCCCACCACCTAGGAAGCATTTGAAATGGCTTTTTAATTTTAATAAATGGTGTCACTATATGTTGTTTAATAGATGGTTTCACTTGAGCATTTTGGATGATTCACACAGAAACTGAGTTCCAAGATTGAGAAATCAGAGATCATTTTCATGTCAAAAATCAATTTCTTCTAAGCCTTGTGTGTGCAAAGTATGTGGAAGAGCTTTGAGACTGAAATTATTATCTTCTACCTCCTGAGCAAAGATTAATAAAATGGATTTAAATTGGGGATTTTGCTACCCATCTAAATAGAAAAATGTGAGCAAATGGAGGAAAAAAATCTAGAACTGAATCTTCTAAACTAGACTGATACCAATCATTGCAAATATAAACATTCACTGCCTCAGTTTTTAGTTTATCAGCATTAAAGAAACACATTAAGAATTCATGTGCACTTCAGCATCTGGTAGCCTGTGTTTTTATATTTCAGAACAATATTCCTGACATACAATCATAATAAAGCTACATGTCATATAACTGGTAGATATTTTGTGTCTTTACTAGTCTTGGATATGCATTATTGCATCCAATCCTATTATTTAGCACTAAAATATTATGGGCTGACTCTCATTTGTATTTCTGTTCCTTTCTAAGTGTCTGGTTGTGTAAAAGAGCTGCAGATTTGGCAGGGGTTTTCATAGATATGGCAGCCTTGATGAGTTCATATTGACTTAGAGTGCCCAATATGTGGATGATGCAGAACAAAAGACAGTGGTTCATTTACTGTCATTTACCACACTTGCCTCTGCTCATGCAATGTGGCTGTGAAACATTTTCATATTCACAATAATGTGTTTCTCTTGCATTTTGCAGTCATCTTCCACATGTGTAAATGGAGCAACAGGTGTAAGATTCCTGTGTTTTCAAACTTTATCTCTTCCCACAGATGAAATTGTAAAACAGAATAGAAGATGAGGGTATACACGCAGACAAGAAAATGTCTGTGCTTATGTTTTTTAAGATATTATGTATTAAAAATGCTCACACATTTAACAAGCCCAGTCCTTTTGATATGAAGACGACTTTAGACAGAGAAAATTGTAAATGTAGAAATACTATGGTATGCACTCAAATGCAGGCTTGGCATAGCACCACATAATAAATTAGTGAATGTTGTTCATAATGCTTGTTGCAATTAGAGATCGGATTTAATTGCAGTGAGTGACATGACCAGCTGACATAAGGGGAAAATAAAAGCTCTTTTGTCAATACTCTTGTTTTCTATCTTGCTACTTGTCATTATAAAGTCAATATTAAGTCAAAAGTTTCTGTTTAGTAGAATGCAAGATCATATGCATAACACAGCATTTTCTGAAGCCTGTATCTCAGTTGTAAATGTGTGCTCACTGTATTCAGAATATTTACAATAATTACAGTGTATATTCAGTTCTTCCTGTCATATGTGTTCAGATCTGTAGATCTGTAGATGCTCTTCTGCTTGAATAAAGTGGTGTAGTTCAGGCAAAATTGCATACAACTGAGCCTAAACAACACAAGTTTTGCTTTCGTTTCCTGTTTGAGTTCAGTTGTGACTAAAGTTTTCTGCTTGTGCCAATTACAGTTCAGTAGTGTAAATGGTATATATGATGCATATGTATCCTCAGTGTTACCACTCCTGTGAGACTCTCCTTTCTGATATGGTCATACAAAAAACCTAAAATTTCCCATCAACAAAGCATTTAAGACCACAGACAACTGCAAAGTGAATCAGTTAAAGGGATTCCCTGTGAGCATTTATCATTCAGTTTTCAAGAATTCTTTGCAGGAAATTTTGCATCTTGGAGTAAAGGCAGAGGTCTTCACAGCAAGACACTGTACCAAAGAAAGTGGGGAGAAAAAAAGAAGATTTCTGGCCTTATAAATTCTCTGTTAAGTTGAATGAAGGAGAAAGGAGGAAGTTAATTTCTTGTCTATTTAAAAAACTTAATAAATCTGAAAGGACTAAAACAAAACCAACAATAAGTTTCGGAAGTAGAGGACCTTTCAAATGCTAATGTGATTATGAGAATCAAGAGCGGCAAATCATGAAAATCATGGTAAAACATGTGTGATACTTTTACATGGTTAACTGAAGCCTGATGTGAACCAAGAACCTTTCGTGGTTAATTCATATTCCTCTGGCAGAACACTTTGGGACTGGTTTGGAACATTTTTAAAGATAATGGCTTAAAAGAACCCCATTAACTGCATTATGGTGGTTTGTTGGTTTGTTTTTTTTTTTTTTTCCAAACAAGTTAGTTTTATGAAGTAAAAAACATCCAAATTCTTCCTCATAAACATGCAATAATATTAAATGACCTATAAAGGGACTAGATGCTGCTCCCAGGTATGGTCTGGAGCAAAACCGATGGATAAAGGATTGTCTCAGGGGGAGCACAAGGAGAACTTACTCATTTAAAACACCCCTCTGAGAATGGTTCCTCTGCTTTTCTTCCTTATTCTGCCTTGGTGATATGAATATAGCAAGGCAATTCCACCTTAACAAGGCCAGCATTCTCAATAGATATCTTGTCAGTGCAACAGGATGTGTGCATGTGTGGGGGCTTGCCTGGGACAGAGCAGTGATTCTATACACTTGTCAGTGGAGGGGCTTAGAAATTTTGAGCAGAATGTTTTTCGGAAAATGCCAATTAATTCTGTGGTAAATGTTATGTGGGAATGTGTCAGGATTGACTATATTTTGTTTGTTTTGCTTTCAATCAAAACAAAACATTCTGATAACTTTTTTATAATCTTGTCATGACAGAGTATTTGAATGTTTCATTTTGGAAGACATTTCATTCAGAATTGTGTTCAATGTTATAAACTGGGGAAAAAAGAGAGTCAGAATTAAAACTTTTCATCCAAGTTTACCTTAGGTGAATTAAAAAAATAGTCCTACTATTTCCTTTATTTCAGTTTAGGACAGGTGAAATTTTAATGTGTCAGTACTTTCCAGGAAGTGAAAATTCTACTTTCGTGAAAGGTGTCTGACAGAAGTCTATCTCTCATTGTTTAAAAATGAAAGTTTTACAGTTTTCTAAACAGATTAAACATGTAGTTAGATGAGTGAAAATTGCCTAGAAACAATTTTTGGAATTGTTTATTTATATATTAAAAATTGGTTTTTAAATATATTAAGTTACTGAAAAGACTTTTCTGAATGTCCAAACCAATATTTGAATATTTGAATATTCGAGTCCTGTCACTGGACACTACTGAGAACAGCCTGTTTTTCTTCATTGCCTCCCATCAGGTGTCTACACACATTTATGAGATTCTCCCCTGAATCTTCTCCAGGGAGGAGAGTCTCAACTCTCCTCATATGAGAAGTTCCAGTCCCTCAGTCATCTCCACAACCCTTCACTGGGTTTGTTCCAGTAAGTCCATATCTCTCCAGCACTGGGGAGTCCAGAACTGGGCTCAGTATTTCAGACATGGCCTCAGCAGTATCGGGTGGAAAGAAAAGGTAACACCCTTCAATCTGCTGGTAATGCTCTTTCTGATGCAGCCCAGAACACTGTTGGTCACCTCTGTCACTATGGTGTATTGGCGCCTGGTGTTCTACTTGTTGTCCACCAGGATCCCAAGCCCTTTCTCTATGGAGCTGTTCCTCAGAAACTCAGTGCACACTGGTGCACGGGATTATTGCTCTGCATTGGCAGAACTTTGCATTTCCCTTTTCATATTCCTCTCTACCCAGTTCCACCCTGTGTTGATCTTCACTTCCTCCAATAGTTTTTTGCCTCTGAACTTGCTGAGGGTTCACTTTGCCACATTGTCCAGGTGTTTAAGGAAGAGGTTAAACAACATTGGCTTCCCTATTAAACAACATGTACCTCCCTACCCCTGGGGTACCCCACCAGTGAGGTGCCTTTGTGCTATTGATCACCACCCCCTGGGCTTGGCTGTTCAGCCATATTCAATCCACCTCCCTATCAATTTACCAGGCCCATACAATGTCACCTTGCCTGCAAGATTGTGTCAAAGGTCTTAATAAAGTAGAAGCAAACAACACTGGTTATTCTTCCCATCATCTGACAAGGTGACACTGTGGGAAGGGATCTGCTTGGTTAAGCATGACTTCCACTAGGTAAAGCCACATTGACTTCTTCTGATCACCTTGTCCTTCATGTGTTTAGAAAAGGCTTCCAGAATTAGTTGCTCCATGATCTTCACAGGGACTGATGTGAGGCTGACTGGCCTGCAGTTCCCCAGATTTTCCTTTTTGTCTTTCCTGAAATAATTTTGGATTCTTTGAAGATAGGAGTATAGCAGACAGGAGCATTTTTTTTTCATATTTCCTTTACTTTCATGTTTTCCCTTCTGCTATGAACAGGTGCATAGTATTCCTGTATTAATTTATTCCCTTTCTAGATGCACAAGCAAGGCGATGGATTTCCTTGACATATGCACAGTCATTGCTGTAGACTCCTGCTCAAAACAGTGGGTAGATTAAGAAACAGAATACTCAGATAGTACCGTGAAAGAACTTTTTTTTTTACCCTGCTTCTGTTTTTAATGTACATCTAGAGGTTATTTAATTTTTATTACAGACAAGACAAAGAGAGACAGAGGGCTTCTTTCTTCCCAAATAAAGAAATTCTCTGGACCCCTTGGTCATTAGGATCAAGCCTACAACTGACCTGGATTGTCTTCCTGGTTGGGCTTAAGAACTACTTTAAGAAAAGTGACTTTAACTAAATTTTATAATGTAACTGCTCCGTCAGGAGTTCAGTGACATATGCAGGCCAAAAACAACAAGATTTTTAAATTTATGATAGAGACAAGTAATAGAGAGTTTGTTGCTCCATTTAGCACTGTTGCCTACATGTTGGCTCTGAACCAATCTGCCAGCATTCTGTCTAAGGCTGAAGTCTATGTCAAGGATGGGAAACAATACAAAGATGTAGAAAACCCCTGCTCATGTGGAAACTTAAAAACATGCAGAACCAGGACACCAGAGAAATATCTGAATGCAACTGTTGAGATAAAAGAACAACATTAAACCCCTGAACCGTGTCCAGTAACAGTGAGACATGATTTGATGGATATTTTTATTTAAATGGTTATGGGAAAATTAGGAAAGAAGAAAGTAAGCTGAAAATAGAATTATTGGCTTCTAGAGACCACCAGGCTAGATCAGAATAATAAAGTATTCCAGATCAACTCATCTAGTACTCAAGCCACATAGTTGTTTTACCCATTGGGAAATTTTAAATATGCAGACATCTGCTGGACTACAAACATTCAAACTTGGTTCATTTAAGTGCAGTTCTACTCTTTAAAGCAGATAAGTGAGAATGATATCTAAGACCCTCGTGTTTCATGATCTCTCAAAGGTCATGCTATCAGATTATTTCTGCTAACTGGTTAAAAGAAGCTTCTGTAATACCAATACACAACCTTATTTCCTCAAGGTAGTCCGAATTTCCTGCTTATTTGGTATTGCCATGAGAATATTCTCCGCATGGTACATTTGCACCCTAAACTTTTCTAGACATTTTTAAGTAATCAGAAAGAAGAAAACATCACTGTTGGAGAGGCAGAAGGAGAAATAGAAGCAGTTTCTCCCTTGGTCTTGCTATCTGTGGTCCCTCAGGCTCATTTTTTCTGTCCCCTTACCAACTCTGATCAATACTAGCCATAGAGGGGACATGGCTAAGGCAGCCCCCTTTGCCTCTTGCCTTTAGAAGCTGATTTCTTGTTACCTTATTCTAGTAGTCACAGCCTGAACCTAATAATATGAAAAGCAGTCATAAGCAGTGATTTTGTGGAGAGCTGCTATATTGTCTCCAAAAGAGAATAATGAAGAAATTTTAATTCTACACTACAGACCTGAATTGGATCTTAAAAAGAAGGTGCTCAGGAGTGAACTGTGAAGAAGCCACAGCATTGACTTATACTGAGGGAAACAAATTAAAATCAAGGGGCTTATTCTTGATTCTACCATCCGTTCTGCTTGTTAATTTAACCAGCTAGAAGAGCAAAGTCATTTTTTGAAGTACATATTGCTCTCATAAACTTTCAGTTACTCTTTATGCAAAATCAACCACTGAAAAAGTGCTAGAACCTATCCTCAAACATGGACTGGAAGGAGTAGCTATAGTGTCCAGGTAAATAATGTCCAATTATTGCTCCCATCAGTCAAAATAGCTATATAAAAACTATTTGTAATGAGAAGGGAAGGGAAGGGAAGGGAAGGGAAGGGAAGGGAAGGGAAGGGAAGGGAAGGGAAGGGAAGGGAAGGGAAGGGAAGGACATACTTGTAAAATCACCATTTATCGTCCTAGATCCCATTTTTGATATATGAAGAGTATGATTTTTGTACAATCCAAAAAAGGCTCCTATATGTTTTAAAGTATCATTAGACTATATAGCAGTATCAAAAATAGAGCTATTCTGAAGAGATATATTCTAGCAGTCTCCTTCCTTCCAGAAGGCAGCAGCCACTTGCTGAGTCATTATTGAAAGGACCTAAATTTTCCATTTAGGAGTTTAGGAGTAAATAGAAGACAGTAAACTAGCCCTTATTCTCCTGTTCAATATCAGAGATGCTGTGCTTAATTTATTTTACAGGTTATGACAAGGACATACCTTATCTGTTGAGACGTTTCTGAAATGTGTTTAATACAACATTTGTTGTATTAATGAATTTCTGTCATTAAAATATAGTTTAACAACATAATGTAGTCCTACAAAAGTAAGTAAACATATTGTATTGTCCCAAGCCTCAAAGCACCACAAGAGCAGAATTCTAAGCAAAATTACATTGTTGTTGATATTATTAAAAAAAAAATGCTTTTCTCTTTCTTCATTGTGAAATATGAAAGGGTATCCAATTATATGTTGCACTCATTCTTTGCTCCACTCCCCTTTTTTACACAGGATGGACTGTGTCCTCACAGTGCAGAAGGCTTACACAGCCCAGAAGTCTGCTCTCTGTAGGCTGCCTACATTAGCTGCAGAAACTGGAGGATGCACAAGGCAACTGGGGGGTGGGATGGGCTGGAAAACAAAAGTTCCTCTTTGGATGCTGTTCAGATAATTGAATTTTATTTGTTGTAGACATGTGAGAATTCCCTAAAGCAATTGTTTTATCTATGATCACTTCAAAGTTGTTCTGCTACCACTTTACACTTTCTGTGCCTGTGGATGGCACAGAATCGACGGGATCCTGATGTTGGATATATAGAATGCTGCATATCACCAAGTGCTCTTAAAATCCCAACTATGAGGCATCCCAAAATGGACATCCATACTTACTGAATATTTTTGTCTTTAATTGCTCTTTGTTTCTGCTGTAGCTCTGCAGTTTGTGGGTAGCCAACCTTGTGTCTTCACAGGAATGCTAAAACATAAATTAGTTGACATTTTCAAATAACTTTCATTCAGAAGCTGCAGTGATGAACGCCATTAGTGAGCTTACGGAAAATTAATTGTAAAATGTTGTAGATTTCCTCACTTACTGACCGACTGACTCAGTTTTGAACTGAGGTAAGAATCCTGAAGAAAACTGACACAAAATTAATTCGTTCACTTACCAAAGAATATATGAAGGCACAATGGGACTCAGTTAAAGTTGCACAGAAATTTTACTTCCTACATTACATACTTCCTAAAAAGTTTACTTTGCAAATTTATTATTCTCTCAATGCAGATATTTGGTGGTTTACAGCACAATGAAAGCATTCTTATAATACTTTAGATTAAGGAATTTATACTGTATTATGTGTTGTAGCTTTTTTTTTTTTTTTCTTACCTCAATTACACTCATTAACAATGACAAGTAATACTGTCATGTTCTTTAGGTCACATCCTGGAAGGCCATGTGGCCATTCCCCTCTATAAAAATGTGTTTATTCTGGATAACCATCAACTCTGCAATGCAGATGTAAAATACCGTTGCATGAAGTTTAGCAAATATATATGGAAAATGTTGTTTCCATAAACTTTAGCATGAACAGATGTTTGTAAGTGATTTTTATTTTAAGAAAAGAGCAAAGTTACAATTTAAAGATCTAATGTGTTAAAGCAAACATATAGAGAAGAGGGCTGAAATGATTTAATGAAAAAAACTTTACCCTCAGTTTTCTTTTGTTCATCTGACATACAGAATCTTATATTCCACAGAGAATGAGAATTCTACCTTCATATTGTACTGTCTTTGTTCATCAAACACAGCCCTCTTTGTGACTTGATTTTAACAGGGAACTGGGTGCATAGTAACATTTAATAACTAAGGAAGCCAGTCAAATTTAATGATGCCACTAATGGATGTGCCTAAACACTGTTTTCTGGACATTACCTAACACAAACACAGTGCTTGATTAATATGCAAAATTTCAGTCAAATATAAAATGGAAGAGCTTTTACACGTGTAAAGCTCTGATAAGAAGAGGTAAAATTGCAAAACTCATATGTAAGGTACACAGTGTAGGAAATAACTAAATGAGTATTCTGTTTGTAACAAATCTCTTTGGGTGATGCAGTACTGGACCTTTGCATCTGAAAAGAAGCAAGAGTGGTACACTGAGCTAAATCTGGATCTGTTTTTTAAGAAAGACATTGATTCCACTCCCACCTGTTTTCAAGAGTTTGATTTCAATCTCCAGGAATACAGCACACTGCAAATCCAGTAAGGTCATTTTTTTAAATGACATATATTGTATCATATGCACACCAAAACAGGTGTAGAAGTTAAGAAGGCTTTTGTTTGTTTGTTTGTGTTTTTTTGGTTTTGTTTGTTTGGTTTTTTGTTTTGTTTTTGTTTTTGTTTTTGTTGTTTTGGGGGGGTTGGTTTTTTTTTTTTGTTTTTTTTTTCCTGGTGAAATGCTATCATGACACACAAAAAAATCATATAAATTTCATCTGCACAGAAGGTGAATGTTCTAGCATGCAGAAAATTTTCCATGCTGCTATGACACAGCCAGGGGCACAAAGGTAGCTCTGTTATACCTGTGTGTCCAGTGTTGCTTCTGGCATGTCCCTTGCAATAAAGTCCATAAACTCCCCTTCAGTGCTTTTTTACAGAGCTACACTTTAGCTTAGCTCTGATTTGTATCCCACTAATGGGTTTTCCTTTCAGGATTTTCTTTGAAATTTGACATCTATCTATCTATCTATCTATCTATCTATCTATCTATCTATCTATCTATCTATTTATTTTAAATGGATAAATTTAAAGCAACAAATAATTGAATTCTGGCAACTCTTAGCACTCAATTAGAAATACATTCTATTCAATACCAGCATTTTTCTGAAGTATTTCCTTCAAAGAATGTGTACCTGTGATGAATTTTCTCATTTTTCCAGTTTACCAACACAACATCTTCTGAGATATCAGCACCTTGGTCCTCTGTTACAGTGTTCATTTGTAAGGTTTTTAGATGCAATGTTTTCATGGAGTCTTTTGCTCTTTTGAGATGTGATGAGTTATAACTGTCTTCCTGAGAAAGTATTTTTTAATAATTTTTTTTATTATTGTGGGTTTATTTAACAGCACTTGACACCATTTACTCCTTGCTTGCTTTATTTCTTCTCTGTTTGATAAATCCTTCTTTGCTTATCCTAGGATGTCTCTAAATTTGCCTGCTAAAATCCTATGAAGCTGATAAAATTTTATTATTTGTCTATCAATACCCACTTCAACATGCTTAAAAGTACTACATGCATACTTCCTTTCCTCTTGTTTCATGATGTTTCTTCTGCTCCCTGTCTTTAATTACATGTAGGATTTTTGCCTGTTCTTGTCATTTTTGGAGGTATTTTGGAGAAAGTTATTTTTCTTTGCTTTGTTTTCTTTCTTTCCCTTCATTCTACTTATTCTCACTTCTTCAGATTTCTATATGGCTTATATTTAAACCAGATACTATTCTGACAGGTTTTGTGCTGCCACATTAAGAAATGCTATAGAAACATTGTTTCTTGGTAGACTTAAATTTTAGTAGCCAAATATTGTTCTTGATGCGAATTTGAATCTGCTTTAACAAGATGTCTGCTCATCCAGTAAATGTCTCATTGCAGATGCAGTTCTGCTTCTGAATTCAAACATATATTTATGAGCTCTGCTTTTATTTTTTATACTTTATGAGGGCTGTGATTTAAGGGTATTGTTGCTATTTAATCCTGTCTGTTGTTTTCTTCATGAATTGATAGTTTCTTGTTATGTATTTAATTACCATTTAATTCCTAAGTTCTTTTCCAACCACTTTATGAAGCCCCCTTTCTTTTGTTAATTTCTTTGTAATGAGAAGCATGTGAAAGAAAACATAGAGGTCATCATGTCGTTGAAAAATGTTCTTGACACATCTTGGCCTCTTTTATGACTGCTGGACTGTTGCCATTTGCTTCGAGGGTGGTGTGAACAGGGTCTGGAGGGTAATGTTCCTCTCTCATCATTGCAGCATGAATACACCTCCAAGTCAAAAGACTAATGTCTGATATGTGTGTTTCCTTATTCTCTCAAATAGCCACAATCAAAACCCAGGCTCTAAATGTATTCATTTCATTGCACAGCATGTTTTATAAATTCTGATTGTTGTGAACTAAGTGTAAGCTTTCAGTTCTTGCCTGGCTCTCTGTAAATTCACATTTAATTTAAGCACATGAGCTGAGAGTTTTGGTGGTGGTGAGCAGCAAAGACACACAAGAGCAGCTGGGGCCTTGGATGGAAAAACATTCTTCTGGATAACCCAGAATGAGATCAGGTAAAATTTAAAAGAGATTCACAAAAGCCCAGTGTTTCAAAGCAGACATCAGTTTTCAGAGGGAGCTTGGTGTGTACAACTCGCACAACTCAACATGCCAGTATTTTAAGGGAATGTAACCCTTCAAGTGCAGAGTGAAAGATAGTTATTGGTTGTATACCCTGATGATGAATTTTCTTTTAATTTTATTCCATAATAATCATTCTGGAGTTTATTCTCATGTTTAAAGTTATATACTGGCACATGATGGGGGCACAGTATTCCAAACTTGTGGACATCTGTAGCCCTGCCAATTTCAGTAGGGCTGCAAGAATTTTTTAAGTATAATCTGGAGCAAAATGGTTTAATTGAGCATGAAATTCACACAGCATGACCACGGATCTGTTAAAAAAAATTAACAAGCAATTTATGATTTTTATTTTAATTAATGTGAATATAGAAGATGTTGAGTAGGTTTCCCTGCAGCATAGATAAACTAAGTGGGACATCACCCATTAGCTACTTCTGATATTCCATTGGCCACTTAAAACTTCAGCTTTCTTTCATTCAGATGTATCCAATTATCCTTTTTTATTTTTTTTATGTTAAAAAATATATGTTTGTCAGGCTTTCTGAGCTATACTTACTACCTTCCATAAATATTCAATTCTAATATTACAATTTATTTTCAAAAATGGCTTGCAGCACATCTAGTAAAGCATTATTCTTGGGTTTGGAATAATGACTGGCTTAAGAATAATTTAGCAGAGTAAATAAAAATGGTAAATGAATATGGTTCTGCTTTTCAAAGGACTCAAGTGTCCTGCTTGTTTCCTGCTATAGTAAGTTATCATTCATAGATATTTTAACCTTGTTTTGAAGTTCATTTTAGTCTTAAAAAAACCTCAGGAAGCTATACTAAGAATGATTTTATGCATGCTGTGACTTATGAGCAAATCTGATATAAAATACTTTTTCATGGCTATTGGAAAGGATCTTCTGTGCCCTCCTTGGAGAAGCCAAATCTTTCATCTGGAATTTAATTACTCAAACAGACAAACAAACAAACAAGCTTTATTTTGGGTTAGAATGTTGCTCCATGATATAGTCAGAAAAATGTTCTCAAACAACCACTGCAGAAAAACATAATTATGCTCACAAAACAGAGTCGTTAGAGATGAATGAGCAATGAGTGGACAGAATGTGTTGCTTGATAAATTTAGCTCTGCCTCTGAAGCAAGCTCTGCCTCTGAAGCAAGCTCTGCCGCTTGTTTGTGAGCTGCTTTGGTCTTCCTTGAATCCGATTGTTACTCTAAATTAGCCTCCAGTCGTGGTGGCAGCTCTTGTGTGTTCCCACGGCCCTGGGAGCTATGCCAAATGTTCTGCTGCAGGCAGAGCCTTGTGGACAGGCTGGAGGGGATGGGCCAAGAGTTGGGATCCAGTTGTCTGAGCTCGGTCCTTGGGCAAAGCCTGAATACTCATCTCCTTTGGATCTAGAGCCAAATAAATATTACTGATATTTGAAAATACAGATACATCACCCAGGTATAAAAAACAGATTAAGAACATGGAACATCTCAGTCTCATCAAAGGCAAAAATCTCAGCCAAATATGGTGGAGCAAGTATCTCTAAAGCACATCCTGATCTCAGCAGAATGGAAAAGAAATGGAACCTCTGAGTATGAAAATCTGCTGGTGCAGTTACTCTTTGAAACAAGCTGCGAGCAAACTTGAGGGAAGGAATTGAAGCAGCATTTTAATGCCGACCTTAAGAATATATTAAATGTGCTGTAGTACGAAGACATATACTGTATGAATATATTTCAGCTAAGTTTTTTATGATTGCAATTCTTTTAAATTTATTTGCTGAAATGTAATTCATATAGAGACAGCATATTTTATATTGCTCCAAATGTTAATAATCACATTGCTAATTAAATCAATGGTAGTTTAAAAGCACAAATGTTTGAATTGTAGAGCATGAATGGAAAAAATGTTAAACTTGATTTTACATTTTAAATTTAGTGTACCTATGGGTTTATAAGTGTGGGTTTTACATCTCAAAGTTTTTTTCACTGTGAGCTTCATCCTAGAATCCTATAGATTTGCAAAAACCCTGGGGATTCTGTGCCTGCTTGTCCTCTCTGCCCCAAGCTGCCATGGAGGCAGCTGTGGGTGTTGGTGATGTTTCTGGCTTCCCAGGCCCTGTGGACCAGGAAAGTCTGCCCCTGGGAGGCATCTGAGCTATGTTCTGGTGTCTCTCCAGTATAGCCGTGCTAAGCCAGGCTGAGGTGTTCGAGGAGAAAGGATTATCATGGCAGGGAAACCCACGTGGTTTTCCTGAACCTTTGTGTCTCATCAGTACTCAAGTACCCAAAAACAGGTGTGCCATGTTAAATACAAGTGTAAGAAACCTCTTACTTTGCCCCCTGAACAGTGATGTGCTGTACCCATAGTGGAGTGCACGGTATTCCTGTGATCCCCTCAAGCATGTGGAATCAGCAGGTGTTGTGCCCCTCAGATGCTGTGCAGAGCAAGCTATATCTCCCAGGAGTGGTGATGGTCTTCCCAGTCTCACTGCTGGCATGGCCTGTGCTGCCCAGGGCTGGCCTGAATGCTTTGGGAGCTCATGGGATGCATGTGTGTTCTCACTGAAGAAACATAAGTAGAGTCTATAGTGGACTTGAAGGAGCCCATACCACCTATCAGTACTGACATTAAAATGACCCTTAGGTGAAGGCATTACAGTAGGAAAATAAGAAAGAACTCTACCTGCAACACAGCTGCCCACAGTGGGATCAGAATAATCAGCTCATTGTACTTACAGTGGTATTTGCAAAAATATGTTAATATTCAGAAATGGAATTCTTACCTACTAGATCAGCCACAAGCTGCCTTAAGACAGACTGACACAGAGCCTAATAGAACCCAGTTGTGATTTGGGCCACTGTTGTGCAGGAGAGAAAAACACAAAGACATGAAAACAAGAGAAGAGGCACGGCTGAAACAGAGAATCCAAAACAGGCAGGAGCCACACAATAATGTCGGTCACCAAGAGTTGGCTTTAAAAAAACATGGATTGAAGTATACAGACAGTATTGATGATGTAGCTCTGTTATAAGATATACAGTCATATTAAGAAAGCAGTTTTAATGAGTATCATCTTGGTGAAGTGAGTAGAGACAGATTCAGAGACATTTTCTAGGCAGCAGAATCACTTGTGAAAGAAAAAATTTTAAAAGATCACAAGAAAGCAACCAGGTAATAAAAGTAGAACAAAATTTCCAATTAATTATTAAAACATAAGATAAGAACATAAATTATGTCTAAGTTATTTCTGTGTCAGGAATTCTGAAAAAAATACAATTAATGCAAAGTAGTATTTTGGTAGGTATAAGAATTTTTTACCTCACAAGAACCCATCTGATTTTTAGAGTTTTATATATGCTTAAAAGTTACACAGAGGTTTTAGTAAGGAAATATGAAGGCATTACAGAAAACCAAGTATATTGTGTCTCAAGTATTTTCAGTTTGTCAACTGCTTGAGAAAAGATAAAAATACATGATTTTGCAAGAAAATATGGGATGAAATAGCTCAAGAGAGTACTGTGGTCACAATGAAAAATCTGGATTCCCAGGAAAAATATAAAACTTTGTCTTTGCAGAATGTAACAAGAGAATGAGATCTCTGCCTAATTTGTTATGAAGTGATGCTACTCAGAGTATACAACTGACCAAAAGGAGGTTGTAATGAAGAAGTTATTGGCCTCTTCTCTGAAGCAACAGGTGATGGGACAAGAGAAAACGTCCTTAAGTTGCATCAGCAGAGATTTAGAATGGATATTGTGAGAGCTTTATTCACTGGAATAATTCACTGGAAGAATTGTTAAACATTGGAACAGGCTGTCCAGAGCAGTGGTGGAGTCACCATCCATGGAAGTATTGGAAAGATGTGGGTGTGGCACTGAGACATGTGGTTTAGTTGTGGACTTGGCAGTGCTAGATGAACAGTTGGCCTTCATGATCAGTCTTTTCCAACCTAAATGATTTTATGGTTCTATGCTATGGTAAGGTAAGAAGTAAGGATTATAACAGGAAAGGTGAAAGTGCCATGGTAACTGCAAAAATCTCTCCTTGTTTTAGGTGGCCTTTATTGACTTCTAATTTGTGCTGATGCATGCTGGTGGTCAATTTACCATGAATTAGACAAAAAACAGGATATAAATGACTGTTTAAAAGCTGTGCTTGAAGTGGCAAATAAATCTAAAACTATGAGGGGACGCTGAGCAAGCTTGCTTAGTAATAATCTGATAATACCAAGAAATCAAACAGTGTAATACTTGGAAACATTTCTTGCTAATAATGCCTTGTGAATGATGTGCAGCAGAAGCATGATTTTCTGTTCCTCTAATGAGCATATTTAGGCACCAACAACCACTGGAGAGAAGCAATGCTGCATGTCTGTATCTTGCTCTACACATTTTTTATGAGGATGCATGATGAGCACATACAATAAGGATGAGAAACACCTGGCATTGAGACACACTTTTTGGTGAGGAAGAACAGCTGATACACAAAAAGAAATCTTTGATAAAATTTCAGGGGCTTTAATGAAGATTAATACCTGTGAAAGTAGTGATTTCTGATCATTTATGTGGGCTGAAGTGCTGTATAATGTGCTAGAGTAAAAGCTCATTGAATATCTCCTGGTGGGCTTTTTACATATTTTTTAAATGTGTGGCTCATCACACTGAAAAAGTACAACACAGAGCGAACTAAGCCTGAGAAGTTTCATGTAAAATACCTGCAACAGGAAGAATGTGACTATGGTAAGTTAGTTATGGTAAGATTGGTCCAGGATGCCTAGCACCCTTTCTGCTTCATTGTCAGCCCTGATTATTATTCTTTTTAAGTATGTGATATGAAGAATTTAATAACATTTCTGTTCCTAGATGCAGACCCAGCTAATGGAAGAAGATGACAGTGGTTTACATCCAGGTAAGGAAAAATCTGTGAACCATGCTACCTGTGTGTATGTCTAGTATCTGCACACCAGAACTGCTCTTCAATTTTCACTGAATTTGCTATTTTGCAAAGCAAGTTCCTAGAGCACACTTTTCATGAATGGATGTGGAAAACAGACCCCGCAGGGTCATACAAGGTAAAGTGGCTGGAGTTTTCTCTCTTAGATATTTGCACTATTTTACTTCTTTTTCTCTAATTTATTTTTGATTTTCTCTCTCTTTCTGGGCCTTGAACTTCACTTACTCTGGGTGGAGGTTAGAACTTCTTGATAAATCTGATTGATTTGTGAGCAGTTGGCATCTACAGAACACACACTGCATCTTTTTATATAAAACCTCTTTTGAAATAGTTGTTGTTGCGTATATAACAAGTCAGTGTTTGAATGTGAATTTTTTGGTAGGACCATTGCACACAAACAGAAACAAGAGCTATTAGAATTACATTTCCATTAATTTTTAACTTTTTAAAAATTAAAAAATATCCAATGGATTAGTACCAATTCCAATTCCTGAGCCTAGCAAACCACTAGATTTCTGAATTACTGAAAACTGGTTAGTTGACTGTAAAGTCACAGTACTTTTTGTGATGATTCCAGATTAATCTGAGGATAGAGACTCTAGAAAAAAGGATTCACATGATTTGGGATGCAGGATGACAAGTGGCCAAGAATGTTTGCTGTAGATACAAAGACATCTACATGTAGAGGACAGTGGAACATGGATAGCATGGATACAGTTCATCTTAGAATTCAACTGTAAGAAAGCATTTGAAGCCAATAAAATCCATGTGAAAGAATCTTTCATACCCTCTCTGCTTTATCCAGTTTAATGTAGTAACAAGCAATACATGTTTTTTTTATTTCTTAAAAGATCCATTTTCCAGGAAAATATTTCTTGTATCTTTTGATGTCAGAAGATGTCACCTGAAATTAATGATCCACTAATTTTTCACTGAAAAGACAAAAAAATTTAACTTATATTTAACTGTCGATGTATGCTGTTATATTTACTATATATGTACTATTACATTTAAATAATATTTTTAATCTTTATTTTTCCCTGGTGGCATATTTTTCATGCATCTGGTTTTAATACACTTGTGTGAGAATTTTCTTAAAGACTCCCAAAATTCTATTCCCTGTGGTTAACCCCTATATTGTGGATAAAATAAGCAATGCACCATTTACCAGACACACTGAGTAACTGTAATTCATGGGATTCAGATTTCATCTTATTATTTGAACACTGCTAGCTAGCACTAGACTTCATATTGCTTCCTCAGTACTCAGTAAAAAAAAAAAAAAAGAAAGTAAATTCTATGATGTTCCACTCTTTATAGCACATCAAATTTCCTTGGTGTTTGAAGTTCTGTAAAGCCATCTGTTAGACAAAGGGAAAGGGGGAATAAGAAAGCCATGTTTATAAAGTCAGGGTTCAGGGCAAACCTTAGATCATCTTTTCACAGGCAAAAATGGCACCTATAATTCAAAGGAACTACATCAGAATAATTAAGATCAGAGAATGACCCTAGAGGACACATCCTGCCGACTCTTTCTCTGACCTTTTGTACAGCTCTGTAGCAAAAACGGGACAGGGAGATACTCCCAAGAGGTTGCACAGAGATCCTGATGACATGAAGGATATGTGGGTGCCATTAAACTGATGCATCAGTTCTGTCTCTGCATTTCCACCCAAGGGATGTCTGAGCTTGGCTGGGATCAATGGCGAGTGCTGGGTGGCCTGACAGGAACTGCCGTGTGAGAGAAAGCCCCGTAAAAGAACAGATAAATTATGGATACAACCTAGTCATGTAAAATACTCCCAGACACGTGTGGAACCAGGAGGTTTGTACAACTTTCTGTAACCTCTGGCTGGAAATGGTACAGATGTTTCCATAGGAGGCAAAATACGTCCCTTCTGAAATAAGGGTCGAGCGTTACCACACAGAATTTGTTTTCTGCTGTGGGGCCTGATAAGGCCTCCGGTGTTTGCCTAAGGTTTCAGAACTGGAGCTACTTGGTCCCCTTTTGGGGGGAAAAGGGAGAAAGGAGGAAAGATAATTAAATGGTTGCTTCAAAAGCTTTTGCTGACTTGAGAATCACTTAATTCAGCTCTTTATTGGCTCTTGCTAAGGAAGCAGATCGACAAGGCCTTCACCAGAGTAATTTGGGGGAGAGTTACGTGTGGCAAGAGGAAAAATTTCAAAATTGTTGCTTCTGCAGTGAAATAGCCATGGGAGGCGGTTGTCAATTTATTGGAACAGGGATTTTTTTTCTGGGTATACATAGCAAAAAGGAAAGTGCACCCCTTTCTTTTCTCAAAATCTAGGCCTTATTTGATAGTGACAGTAATAAAGAAGGCCAGCAAAGAGCAGAGTTGTAAAGAAAAAGCTACATTATCACCATGACTTCTCAGCAATGCTCACATTGATGCCACTACTTAGAGAGAAGTTTTTGGACCTCAAGAACACTTCGTTGGCCAAAATGGAGGATGCTGGTTATCCCACACTGCATCCATCACCACTTTTTGCTCCCAAGGAGGAAACACATCTGAGTAGAATGTGGCTCTTCACTCCACTGAAAATCATGCAGCTATAGTGACCTGGAAATGCTATTTGTTACCAAATTCTTAATCATTTTTGTGTCTGAATCTTGCAGCTTTGCAAAGCTCCCTGTAGGTGAGTACAGATTATTGCCAGCCCAGATATATCCTGAAATTCAGTAAGACTTGGTCACTTTGAAATTATATCACACTGAAGTAGAGTATGGCCAGATTTCCTTTGATTTCAAATAGCTGTAATTTTTCCATACATATTAATGTTGATGGTGTGCAATAAGTCTCAAGATTTTCCTGGAAGCTGGCAACTTTTCTATGCCAGTAACATGAACCAAGAGATGTCTAGTGTTGCTGAGTGAAACGTTTTTTACTCCTTTCTTTGTACAGAGAAAACATGAAAATATTTGTTAAACCTAGGTTGTTTTAACTCAAAAGATATCAACTTGATACTGATGTTTTCAAAACAGAATTTTTTTTTATTCAAAAAATTCAATCTTATAAGTTAATTACATTTAATAGTGAAATAGATGAAAAATAATAAAAAGTTAAATAAACCCACAACAAACAAAAAAACCCCACCCAAGCTTAACAATTTCATTCGATCTGAAATGGAACAGCTTTCACTCTTTTATTTTACTGTGGAAGAAAACAGCCAATGGCTGACTGTCAAATGGCGTAAGTGAGATTTTTTGCTGCCATAGTTATAACCACCTTTCAGTTCTGTGACAATTGAAGACAATTTGCATTTTTGATGTTCTTTTTCTTATGGCCATTTTTACTGAAAAATTAATATTTTTTTATCATTATCCATGACTTCAAACTGTGTATTTTTTAATAATGAAAAAGATTATTTTTAATTACAAGTATTAAAGCTTGAAACTGGATGAAAATGGTATTTTTACCAGTGACACAAGGTTGCTGGTTTGCTGTGGAAGGCTGTGTACATTCATGAAAGTGACTAATCCTGGCTGCAAAGGGATAAAGACATTCTTTGACATTTTCTGTCTTACATCATGCTGTGTTTGCCCTTTTTCATAAACAAATCTTTGTAAAAGAGAGAACTACCTGTACCTGCTTTCCCCACCTAACACAACTTTCCAGAGCTTCATGTGAAAAAAGTAAGTTCCTCTACCACCAGTTTGAAGAGTAGCAGCAGAAATTGATATTAGTGTTGTAGTTCTCAATGCTAATTTTCTGGCCTTATTTTTTATAAAATTGCTGAAGTGCTACCTAAATTTTAAAATACTTCAATTTTACTTACGATATCCTTAGAGTATTGATTTATTTTTCAGTATAAATATTTTCATTAACTCAAACTTAAATAAAAAAAAAAAATCCCTCCCCTTTTCTAAGGAGCACTTAAGGAAATGTGTTTAGAAATGCTATACTGAACGTTTTCACCCTTGTATTTGCACACTGTCCAGTCCTGCTCTTTGTGGTTCCTGGAGCTTCCAGTTGAGATCTGGGTCTTACTCCTGCAAGCACTGACAGTACATAATCAGAAGCAATTCTGTTTCCAAGACCTTCAAGGCAAATGAAGCAAGACAAGAAAAATAAGCACCAGTGTTCCTGCTTTTTCCAGCTGGGCACTAAGGGACTGAGTGATTAGGATACTTGCCCAGTGTCAGTAAAGTTTATTGCAGTAACAGGAATTGAACATATGTCTTCATTTTCCCAGGCTCCTGCTTTAAATAGAGACCCTCTTCCCTTCTGTGAAACCTTATTCTGTCTGAAATGCTGTATTCAAAATTCAAAATGGTTGAACCTGAATATTTGAACATATGTTTTTCAAATTCGTTATATTTTTGCAAACTTCAAAAAAATTTGCTTGCTAACATTGTGTCTTCAAAGACCATTAAATAGTCTGGGCCTAGATGTCAGGCCACAGTTTCAAAAACTTTTGCCAGAAAAAATATCTTCCTTATGCAAACAAATCAATATTTATGTGTCCTAGCTGGACATTTACATGAACAAATATGAGTTTTGCCTGGGCAAACAGTGATGCATGAAGCCTCCATTGGCAGGTCTCAGGATAAAGTTTTAACTAAACATGTTTTCTAGAAATAAGTGTCCATTTTGAAAGTGTAGTCTTTCATTACATAAGGAGAATGATGAAATTCATATTAGTAAAATCTGGAGAAATAAATACTAATGGGACAGAGGAGAAATGTTTGATTCAATATTTTCTACTAGCTTTTGAAGTTTAGTAAGTATTCCTCTTAGAAAGTTGTTATTTTTTCTCCTTTTGCAGTGTACTCTATATTTTTACCGTGATTTCTAGATGCAAGTTCTCCTACACAAGTCGTTAATCCAATATCTATTTAACTTCTTGGTTTTGAATGAAATGCTTTGATTCAGGGCAATGAATCAACAACTTTTGAGGGGGTAGAGAAGAGAGAAAAATCCTGTGATTTTAATTTCCACAGAAGGGCTGTTTGTGTTCTTTTGCTTAGGATTTGTCTTGGGTTATCCTTCTTGGCTGTAACTGCCCACCAACATCAAATAAAAGATCCAAACTTGAGAACTGGAGACTGTCCAAAGTTTATGAAATTTAAATAAATTTAAATAAATATAATCTCACCTGCTGTGCAAGTCTCCTCTTCAGACTGGGAGGTCTTGATGGAGTCTGTTTCCTGCACTACTTCTAGTGCCCTGTAATTCAATCCAGAAAAAGAAGTAGCTGCCCAAATTTAAAACTGCAATCCAAAAAATCTCTGCTTACTTGCTAGCACCTCACAGAAGTGTCTAAACTCCATGGTGTGATTTATTTTTTTCTTCAGACATTCTTAGGTATCTGAAACATGTGCCTCTCCTTCAGATCATGGCATGAAATCCTTTTCCAGCCACTTCCTTCAGCAGAGGACTGTGAGAGACAGAGGGATGATGTATCTGACAAACTAGATAATTTCTATAAAGAGTCAAAAATCTGGATCAATTTCTTCCTTGACCCATTGCTTTCCTTTGAAAATTCGGTTAAACCAAACCTTCCACTGATCCCAGCCAATAATGGAGGAGAAGCTTCACATTTTTCATTTGCTATTGCAGACAGCACCAGCGATGTTTCCCAACTTTTAGCCAACTGCAGAGGTGTGCCACCAGGTTCATTGAAAGTGTGTTGGTACTGATACTGCAGTCCCTGTGGCCTTGCACAGTACAGTCATGCCCTTAAGTGCATTGCACCCCTACCATCATCTCCAGTTCCCCTTGCGTTATCTGGCACACAACAGGGACCTTCAATGTATTCCCCTCTTGCTTGTGGTCCACCAGGGCAAGGGTAAAACAAAGCTAGATTGGCCCACTTTTGGGAACCTTCTTGAAAAAAAACACAGCAGGGGTTTGTTTTCCAGAGTGTTGAGCAGCATAAGCTAGCCTGGCCTTGAGAGTACTCTTACACAAGATCTCTTCCACACAATAATTTTACCTTTGCTAAGAGAATCCATTCTCCTTCCTATCTTTTGTTGTTACATAACTGTCACAAGATGACAAGGTGTGCCTTAGCCTCAGGTTTTGGCAACAGTTTAAATTTAAGGAGTCACTCTGGCCTGCACATTCTGAGGATGGCAGATCAGTCTGTTTAAGAAATGAATTATTTATTAAACAGACAAGAGATAACAGATGAAAGATCTTAATCAGAATAGCTTACTACACTGTATAAAACGAAAAAGAACCACTAGTAGATTAAAGCATAACATAAAACAGTGCATGATATGAAGATACCTATATTAAAGCTAGCAAAAGAAGTAGTATTGATTAGGAGTCAAATGTAGCTCATCACTAAAATGACGATAACATGCACAGATTCCCTCACTCAATCCCTGAGGAGTAACAGCAAAGCAGACACCTCTACTCTTGGGAGAAACTCCACACATTTGCAGGGAAATGTATAGAAGGTTTCTGCTTTGTGAAAGTTTGGTGTAAAATAAGTGTCTGTCAGGCAACAATCCAGCTTAGCTTTCCAGATCTTAACAAATGGTAAGATGTTTATTGGCAGCTGGAAGATGCCAGACAAATGTTAACCCCATGGGACAGAATAACTCACTGTAAGACATCTTGTCCTCTTTGAGTTGTCTGATTGGTTAACAAGCAACAGATAAGCTCTGGTGGGGATGAGATGCCCTGCTACAATGATGTAACTCTACTTCCTCCTTCACATGCAGCAAATAATACTAGTTGTTACCTGTCATCTCAGGTGTCCTGGGGCACAGATAGTGTGTATTCTTTGTCCCTTCATTAAAGGGTAATTCCTCTGGGCCTCAAAATTAAGGATGAATAGTTAATCCCTTTATTTCTACCATAGTTAAAAGCAAAATTAAGCTTATGTTTCAAAAGTAGGTTGTAAAAATTAAAACAAATACCTCAGTTACTTGTGCTACTTGAAATATAAGGCAACACAACTTCAGGATTTCTCTTTTAAGACATCTCTTCCTTTGCACCGACCCCAGTTACTTCACAATTGTTCTCTAATACTCAACATTCATGGTGTCAGTTGCTGGGTTTATTGGGTGATGCACGCAATGTGCAGAACTCGTCCTCTTTCTCTAGGTGTGTCTTATGGTTTGCAACTCAAATGAGTCACAAGCAACGTAGAGTTTTATTCCCAAGTGCCCCTTGCCTGTGAACTGGGGGCAATTTTATCCTTTCTGCTCTCAGAGCATGCCTGAGAAAATTGACAAGGACTTGTCACAACCTCTAATAGCTGAGTTTGACTCATCAAGCATAACTCGATCCTCCAGAGTTCAACTTTTCCGAACAGAAGTTGTGTCAAGAGACATTGCTTTCAGCTGAACAAACATTAGAAGTATTTGAAACATCCTCTTCCTCCTGCCTCCTTGGCATAGGTGAAATTCAGTGGCCTGTAATTCTGCTTAAATGATCCCAGATAAACAACAGAGAAAGTGGAGGAACCAAGCTCAACACCAAACTCAAAGAGTAGGCAAAGCACACGTAGTTTGGGCTTGGGTCAGTTGCTCATTAACACAAAACCTTAATTTCTTTTGACTTTCTAGAGCATCTAATAAGATGGTCTACTGCATAGCTCCAGTAAGCATGATATAAGGATATTCCTAAAGGGCTATCTGTGGCCTAGCAAGGAAAAACTTCTTTAGTTCCTTCTGTAATTAAGGGCCCAAGTTTGGATGTAGATTAAACCCAAATCTGATTAATTTTTATTGATGGAGTTCTAAATGGCAATATGGTTAGATTCTTGGTCTAAATCACTTTCTAGAGAACACACCTTTTAGTGGTGACTTGAGAGGGAAAAGAGAGATTAGCTGTTGTGGAGGCTTTTGCTATCTTAATAATAATTTATCATCAAAAATTATGTTAAATATTAACAATTACAGGCCAGCCGCAGTAACATTTGTTCTTAGAACTACTTAGAAGCTAAGCAAAATTCATTAATAATACCAGGAAACAGAAATGAAACTGTACTGAACAGAAACTCCCCCATTAACAATTTGGGGAAATCCAGTTACTTTTCATACCACCTTTCTCTTCTTGCTTGCTGGCAAAACATGAATGGCTGACATAGCTAAATTTCTTTTAGTATTCAGGTATCTTAATTCAGATAAGATGGAAGTGGTTGTTCACAAGCATTTGACTATGTTACCTTTAAATCTTATGTTTTAAAGCAGGTTGTTTAATAAAAATCTGGTTTTGATGTTTGCCACAGAAGGCTGAAGATAGTTGTAACTCAGGAGATGCAAAATAAAAGATCAACTTGCCTGAGTTTTCCTTCCTCATTTAGCACTCTATGTGCTAAAGTGCCTGAATGAGTAAAACTTGTAGAGAAGACACACTGAGAACAATCTGAGAAGTCAGAAAACAGAGCAAAAAGTGATTAATGCCTTCTCATTCATTCACCTTCAAACAGGAAAGCTTTCAGAGGTTTCAGTTCAAACAAGCCTACAAGCTACTCTCTAGGTAGAAACCATGCTGTGGTATATTGAATCCATACTTACCCAGCATTAACACACAGCAAACCAGGAGATGCAATAGACCTGTCAGCATTGACAGGTACAGGGGGAAGTTTTTTCTTCACTGCATAAAGTTGATGACACCAGCTCGCATTGTTCATAGAAATGCAACTATAGGAATGAGATAAACCTGTAGTTGTTGACTTATCTGCATTCCCATCTTGTCAACCACTTCATGCAGAGAGGAAAACCCCCTTAGGAGCGATTTTCCTTCTAAAACCCTCCTTTTCACTGTTTAACTGAATATCCTCCATTTTGTTTAGTGTTTAGGAGAGTTCTCTTCTGGTCAGATGGTTTCCAGATCACAGCTGGGAAATTGGCTGTAAACAAATGGCTATTTACACTACATGTAGAACTTATTTATCAAAAGTGCAATCTTTTTCCTATACTGCAGTCCTTCTACCCTGCATCACAGGGGCTTGTGAATGAAGTGAAGCTTGAGGAAAAATTAGGAGATACTCACCTATAGTCACATCCATCACAATTCAGTGTCACGTTAAATGCAGCTTTGAAGAGGAGAACATTTAAAACGGAATTCATGCTCATCTGAAGATGGTATTTCTGACCCTGAACTTTTCATGCAAAAAATACCTTCCATTTTCATCATATTTGGCTTTTTTAATAATGTCAATATGCTTTGTTGTATACATTCCCCCTGATCATGAGGACTTCATCCTGCTTCTTTAAGTCTGCCCATAGATGTGGTTTAAACCCCAGTGGCAGGCCAAACACAGTATCACAAGTTTTGGCAGGAAGGCGAGCCAAGAACTGAGCGTGGTAAACACAGACAGAGATGGTGTCCTCATCAACAGGGATGCCATCCTTAGGCACCTGAGCATGGCAAGTGGAGCATGTTTTATTATAACACCTTCAGACAAGAAATAGTCCAGACTGCCAGAGAAGCCCCCAGTGACATGGAAGGTCCAAGGTCAAGCAAGCAGGTCAGGTCAGCAAGTCAGTGGTAGGATCACTCTCTGGCTGGGTGCAACTGCCAGGGTTGGACACAGCCTGCTGGTCAAAGTGTGAGGCAGGTCCATGATCAAGCCAGAGAATCAACTCAGGGCATGAGGGTTAAGGTGCAAATCATTAGGATACCCTGGCCAGGACTGGACACAACTACAATGCAGCCACCCTGACCCAAGCTGAGACCAAAAATTGTGTCTGCTAGGGCATGAAGGAAAAAAAATTATGTACAAAGAAACTGGCATTCTTTATGTAAAAGTTCATTCACAGCTCCCACTAAAAAAAGTGCTTGTTACTTCTCATGAAAACTCGGAAGTGTGCACAAAGGAAACCCCCACTTAAACAGAAAGCAACTGGCTTTTAAGAACAATCACTTCTTGCACTTTTTTCCTTAGATGTGAACACAACTTATGAATTTGTACATTAGAACTCAAATTTGTGTACTACATATTAATAAATAATTTGCATTTTCTTAGTTAATAGCTCTGCCTCAAGCATGTAAGGGATTTTATGAGTCAATTCTTCACACATTTTATGGCCCCACACAACCCCTGAAATAGATTATCATAGATAAGACCAAAGAAATGACCATCAGATCTTATGAAAGTTCTGTTTTTATCTCTGACAAAAACTGGTAAACTTCTGATGCATTGTCTTCCTATACTTGTTGTTAATGGACTAGTGCTAACCCAGTAGGTCCATGTCCTGTATTGATGTAGATAATGAATTCAATTACTCGTTGAATAATTCATTGAACAATAATGAATTAATGAATTTCAGAGTATTTTTTCAGCTCAATTCTCCAGTTTGTAGACATCCAGCACTCTAGTAGATCTCTCTGCTTTTGTGTCCTTCACTAATTAATGTAAGCATCCTATCAGTTTCTTCATATAAGCTGTTAACGAAAACATCAAACATCTTTAAACCCAGAAGAACCTTTCATGGATCTGCATTCAATACTGTCTTTGGGCTGATGGTGACCCATTATTAACTACTCTGTGTGCAAACTCTGCTGTCTGTGTCTACATGCATGATTTGACTTGGGGAAGCAGTGTCTTCGTCCTGCTTTTGCCTGCTGATTTAGTTTTATGGAGATTTTGGATTGTGTGACCTAGACTCCTTTAAGATGAAGCTAAAGCTGAATTTCAGCTCCAGACATATAAAGAAAGCTCTGCAAATCTGTGCAGAGACTGGTAGAGTCCAAACTATTGATTGGTTCTTTGGTGCCTTTGAACACAGGCCTCTGGTTGTGTCTACTCCTGTCGTGTCAAATTAAGTGTTGTGCATTCACGTTTTCCACACTTGTTTATCAGACTATCATCAAAGACAAATTGGAGAGGTCTAGTAAAGTAAACGTACTTTGGCATGATTATGATTCCATAACTGTACTACAGTGACTCCTCTCCCTTGCTTTAATGTTTTCTTTAATGTATGAAAGCTCCTTTGTGATTTGTAGCTGACTAAAGGCGTATGAATCTACAAATGCCTAAACTCCCTCTTGATATGTCATGGGAGCTAGAAATCCTCACATCAGTCAGAATTTTGTGAGGTAGCATCATAGTCTTTCACTCTGAAAGCTGGAAATTGGAGCAGAGTACTTGTCAGAACTGGTTTCTCACCCCAGTTCAATTTTATTTGTCCATTTTACAATCAGGCAAAGAATATGTTTAGTAAGACAGCTTTTTCATCTGTATTGGTCCCTGAGAAAAGCTGTAGTTGTCAGACTGTCTGCTGCCAGCTTCTTGTAGGACATTGTGCTGGTCACTCATGGTTGCTGTTAGTAAAATGAATTGTAGGATCTTCTAAGCAGCAGGAGCCTCTGTAAAATTCTTTCATAGTATGTGTCTTTCCAGGGCAAAGTACCAAAGCATGTAATTGGGTGAAACAAATGAAAGAAAAGACATGTTTCCTGTCCCTCCTTCTGCCTTCAATGAATCCTTCATGTTGGGAAGTATCAAGTTCCTTGAACCACCATAACTGGGATGCTGGAAGTTTGTAAGAGGAAGCTTTAGCTGAACACAGATCAAGATGCTGGGCCCAATCCTCTTCTACCATAAATGCCCCATCCACGGAGAGTGTGCCATTTGATACTATTTACACTTTTTCCATGGTGCTACCAAGCGTCTTTTCCAACTGTAAACTTTTGCTTTGTTCTTTGACTCTGATTTTCTAAGAGCTGTATATTTGCTTAGTGTGTTATACCATGAGAAAAAGAAGAGGTGCTCAGCAAACTTATCAAGACTTGTGGTTTACAGAGGAAGCTGTGCTTGTTCTCCACAAGTTACAATTCAATCTTGAAACATTCAAGTAAAATCTGCTGCTTGAAATCTGGTGGGAACTCCAGTCTGCCCCCCTGGAATTCTAAGTATAATTCTGACCCATGCTCTTCATAAAGTAGTGGGCAGTAATATGATGATAAGTTCCACTTGGAACTGAATATCATCTACTGACAGCTGAGTAGCATGCCCTGCTGCTGGTTCTGGGCAACTGGCTCCACCTGAGTCATGCTGCTTCTGCTAGGTGTCATAATTAGCTATGCTAAGGTTCCAAATATATAAATACATGTCTGAGACACTTTGCAGTGAGTGCCATCTATGCTTTCTTATATCTATCCTTGAGTGTTCAAATATGTTGGAAAATCTGGAATAACAGGCTGTAATGCCTACAAATGTTACCTACAAACATAGTGAAATGAAACAAAACAAACAAAAAACTGTATCACTGAGCAGAGAATGGTGGAACCTTGCCCATGCTCCACCTCCACCTTCAATTTAAAAATGACCTCAGGCAGAGCAGCATTCATGGCTTCCTGGCTTTTGATACTGGGAGTAGTCATTTGCAATGACCTCTGGGAAGGATAAAGAGAAACATTGGTTTATTACCAATCCTTTCCACAAACCTTTGGATCCCTAAATTTCCACAGCAGTTCTCTGGGATTGGATTGCTCCACCATGGACTCATCATCATCATCTTGTCCAGGCACTGTATCAGTCCCAAATGGAGCTGTTATAATGTTTGCATACACTGTCTAATGAAGAGGGCTGGTATCAGCAGATTGTACAATGGCCTTTAAGATATACCAGCTTGGACTTTCCAGCAATAAAACTATGGGAAAACAACTGCCTGTTGGAGTAAATAACCTGTACAATTTGGATTGTTGCATTATGCTTTAGCAGAAGCTTTTGGCTTCTTCTTGTCCGTTCTGACTGTCACTCTCTCTGGTCTCTTCTCCCAAGTAACAAGAAATAGAACAAGAGGAGATGGCCTCAAGTTGTGCCAGGGGAGGTTTAGATTGGATATTAGGAAAAAAAATCATCACTGGAAGGGTTGTCCAGCATTGGAACAGGCTGCCAGAGAAGTTGTGCAGACACAATCCCTGAGGTATTCAGATGTGGCATTGAGGGACATGCTTTAGTGGTGGATTTGTCAACATTATAGTTGGACTCAATGATCTAAAGGGTCATTTTCAAACTAAATGACTCTATTATTCTGCTCTATAAGGAGCTGAGAGGTCATCTTGCCAAGAGGTCTTGCAGAAATTCTTCCTAACTGGAGAAAGGGTTATTAATCCAATTCCTATTCCTTCCCAGATTTTTATCTTATTTGAAAATAATAAGCCCCCTTATGCAAAAGAAAAAAAAAAAAAAGGAAAAAAAAAAAGGAAAAAAAGAAAAAAAAGAAAAGAAAAGGGAAAACCCCAAATGTGACTAGTTGCCCTTGCAGAATGGCTTTAGGTTTTGTGCAAGAAATTATGTCCCGTGTAGAAAAGTTGTTATCTTCAGTTCTTTCATCTCCACAGCTGTCAGAAATCTAGCTCAGCTTCAGTGTAATTCTTGTTCTCCTTGGGAGAGTAACCTCACAGGTGAAGAGGGATGTCTTACCCATTACTAAAATCCGTACTCACAGCAATGACAGAAATAAAATGTTTATCAAAACATTTTTATGTTTATCAAAATCAGAAATCCATGTTTGTGTTGGATATCTAGGATCCTTACTGTTTACACAGAGAATAAACCACCCCTGGAAAATGAATCATTTAATCCTGAAATAGGTTGTGTATAAGAGACGTCAAGTGAACCATCATTTGGAGAGGTCTGTTTCACTTCAGTGACTTCAAGACAGCTGAAGATGACTGCCATTACTGCCATTACTCATAATATTGGATTGTCTAAAGCCAGGACCCGTGAACTCTATATCCAGCATACCAGTAAAGAGCCTATCAGCTCTTCTGAGTCCCATCATTAACAAAGCAAGCAGAGGTGAGTTGATTTCTTACCTGATGCAGAGTACCAACGTCCCACTGCCAAAGCTGCAATGACCCACAGTTTCCCTTATCAAGGTGAAGATCTGTCTATGATATTTTACATTTTAGCTCCTGGGATCATGTTCCTCTCACCTCACTACAGCTAACTTTGTCATCCATGCTGGCAGTGGAAAGCAATGAGAACTGTTAGCATGGGATCCACTTGACCTATCTTAAAAATCTGCTTAATGTGAAGAACAGTATCTCCATAGGTTGTGTTAATTAGACTGACTAGTTGCTCAATTGACTCTAAGAACAATTTACAGTGATTGACTCCTGTGTAAATGTCCACACTGTACCTTTCAACCATCAGGCAAATGGTGTTCCTAACACATGAAGTAGCTGATTACACCTTAATTTATCAAAGTTTTAGAGGAAACTTAGACAATCCAAGGATTTGTATAATATAGCTGTTATTTTGCTTGGTGCTCCTACTTCTGGCCTGTTTTGCTCCTTACACTGCTGCCATTGCTACTTTCCATTGGAGTAACCAGGAACATAGGTATCAGGGCATACAGAACAGAGCAGGGCACATTGCATCTCCCAGGAAACTTGGTTCTGGTTACCCAAGGCTGGGCTCTCCTTAAGCATCAGTGGTGCATCAATTGCAGAAAGCACTCGGCATGCCTGAAAAGCAAATTATTTCAACACAGGTGTCTTCTGTGCAGTTTGAATTCCTGGTTTAGCTGTGAAGGAAGGGTGGTTGTGACACTGGGCTTTGTGTTGGAACATAAAGTAAAGGAAACACTCCCATTTTTATTACCCAGAAAGGATTCTCTCTTCTCCCTCCTAACTGCTACTCAGATTTTAGAAGAAGAAAAGGCTAGCACATTTTTTGGCACAGAAAGACTTCCAGATTGTGTCTTATTTCTTTGAACTATGCAGGCTAAGATAATGATATAAGGATAATTATATTTCATGTTTCAAACTGAAGTTGATAGGAGAGAAATATCCTTCTGTGTGGAGCTTCTACATCATGTTTAAAACATCTGTTATTAGCTGAAGCCAGAAAGACCTATGCATGTACTTAATGAATATATTTAAAGAATAGAGAACACAACCAGCATTTTTAAAAAAGCCATTTTCTCCTTATATTAGCTAATCTGATATTTCAGTTGCATCAACAGTGAAATTGCCAATGATATATCCCATGCTGACCATGAGTGTATCAGAAAAGTAATTCACTAGCAGATCCAAAACATGCAGTTTCCAGAAAAAGATAACAGTAAAATTATCTTTATACAAAAAGACACAAAGGTTCTTACCACATTAAAAAAAAAAAAAAAAAAAGCTTCAAGATAAGCAGAAAATGCTTCCTTAGAAACAAGCTCACCAAAAAGCAAAGCAAACCCATTGATTTAGGCTGCTACTCTAATCATTCAACTTCGTGTGCAGTAGAGATTAGGTCTGGAAATCAAGAGGCTGTTTCCTGAGGGCTGCTAAGCTCTGCCACTGAAGAAGACCATGGTAAGGCTGTCTATAACCTCTCTACAGCCCCTGTCACTCTTCAGGAAGCTGAGTAGTGATGTATTGAAGGCTGCTTCAAAATTAGTTATTAGATAGATGGTTGCAAAGGGCCTGGATTGCCCCTCTTTTAGGTTTTGCCCATTTTAAAACCATACTGAATGAACACAGGTCATGCAAATGACAAAACATGAATAAGGAAACCTCTTGGAACTTAGGAGAAGACTTCTTCTGAGGATCTTTGTTGCTGGGAGGGGAGCTGGAGGAGGAGCACTCCAATAATGCAACAGTAAGCAGTGAGGTGTGGTTAGCATTTGGCCGTCTCCTGGAACGTGAAGCAGCAGGATTTCTGTGTGACAGCTGGCAGGACAAGTCTAGCAAAATGCATTGTGAAATAAATGAAAGCTATCTCCTGAAATGAGGAATGGTGGTGGATTGAGACTGATTGTGCTCACACAAAATATCTGAGATATGAATCCTTCCTCGTTTGTCGTTTCACCTATAATGCTCTTGGTGTTGATGCTTTCATGAGAAGTAACTGAATTGTAATTGAAAACCTTACATTACCAAATTACTTCCTCTGGAGGAAGAAGAAGTAGGAATTCCTTTGTTGTCTTCATTTATCCTCCAGAGAAGATTTTGTAAAATTATAGAAATATTGCTTTTCTTCTTGTTCATTAAACTTCAAGAATGATTGAGTAACTCCTTATCTTTTTCTTTCCAGGCACTCACTGGTTTTGATGCTTTACATTTGAATCGCTGTGAGGTCTTGAAGGTGTGACAAATAAATCAATCAATAAAAAGCTGTAACTTTGGGATTGGTTTTAAATTTGTGATTTGTAAAAAGGGACAGAATATCAAGATCACCAGACTCTGGTAAGGATAATTCTTTCACACCAATAAAGGGTAATAAAGGGCTGCAGAACATAAAGTGGTGCCATTTGGACAGGAGCTGGGGCAGCATCTGACAGGATATTTGACAAAGCAATTTGTTTGTATGTTTCTTGCTGTACACAACACGAAGCTGAGCACTGGCAGAAGCTCTCTGAGTGAAAGGATGTTATTAGGTCCCCCTTGCCTCTGTGACTGGCAATGTGACTGTAGCTGACTGATTAGGGAAATTGCTGATCATCATTTTTAGTCTTGAAATTGTGGGGCTGTGGTTTGTGTTTTGTTTTGCATTGTTGTTAGAGAACAGGATAATAATTCATGATGAGACCATATAAGCTACAATAAAAAAACCCATAAAACAAAAACCTTTGCAAAGCAGTTGGTATTCAGTTCTCCGACAGGCAGAATTTAGAATAAAAGGTTGCTAACATTTTGGCAGTGTTTTCCTCAGGCTTTCTCTTGTATTTGTGCCAAGTATCTCACAAGGCTCAGATTTGATTAAAATGGCAATGCTCTCTGCTACTTGAATGTAATTAGAGCCATTCATTACAGCTTTAGTTGACAGTTTGGCAACCTGTACATTTTTCTGAATATGGACAGCATTCCATGGAAACAGTTCAAGGGAAGAGTGCAAGAAGAGGGTCCTCTCTTGAACTGCAGCAAATGGAAGGCTGTCTATGTTTAGAGAAGTTTACAGGTTTCCAAACTGTCAATCGAAGCTGCAAGGAAGAGCTCTAATTAGATTAACCTAGCAGAGCACTGCAATTTTTGTCAGCCAGCTCCTGTGAGCCCCTGCTGCTTAGTTATCACATATGCTACAGGACCATTAAGTATTTCTATTGCAAGTGACTCTATTTTGCTGCTATTAACCCTGGCCTTAGAACACTGTTGGATGGAAAGTAAATCAAGAAAATGTGTGTGCCTATGAAAACCTTCTCTTCAAGCCCGCTTTTTGCAGAATTTAGAAGATTTTTTTAACCTGCTTGAATTTCCTTTCTAGTATGAGTACAACAAAATGACTCCAATAAGGTCAGAGTGGTCCTGGGCTTCTTTCAGGTTACCAATGAATTGTATCTTTCATTTCAAAATAGTAAGTCAACTATTGTTATTTTCATTTTGCATTCTTCTATGCTGTGTCCTGAAACTGAAAAAATATATCAAGAAATGCCATTTAAAGCATTTCCCAAATCATCTGAAAACATGAACCTTGTTAATTCCAATCAAATTTTCTTGTGATTAAAATAGGAATGTGTTAGTCCAAAATCTGATGAGAACAGCTCTTTGTTTTCCCTGTGGCTCATCACTGTTAAGAGGGAAAAGCAAGAGTGCAGTTTAGCTTTACATTGCTTGTTGCTGGGCTACTTCATGATGCAAACCAGGGGATGATATCCTCATTGCCCTTTTGGTTTCATGGCAAACTGAACACTGAGGCTTTGCAGGAAAGAGGGTGTATCTGGATGAAAAATGGGTTCAAAGCTGGAAAGTCTTGAGATCATTTGTTTGTTTACATAATTGTACACAAAGCCTAGTTCCTCTCAACAGCAATAAGAACATGCAGACCATGAGCTTTTGCCAAAGTCTCCCACCAGACAGTTTAGCCATGTGCCAGAGAAACATCTGTCTCTTTCTGCCTCAATTCCTTTATCCTCTGACATTTAACTGCCTTCCTCATTCCCAGCCTTGTTAGATGTCCCTGAATCCAGAATCTCAAAAAACCTGTTAGCTCTGGGTAAAAGCCATGGCTTTGGGCTGGACACTTAGAAATGTTTTTATTCTGCTCTGCAGAAGTGTAAGTTGCAGAGCTGTCACAACTTAGGACATGGAAGGCACTGGGAAGCTGTTACCTTCCTGATGCTGAACACTCCCCTTTCCTTCCAGTTCATCTGGACACCCCTGAGCTAGCTCATATAATTGCTTTTACAATACCTGTGATGACCCTTGGCATAGTTGCTTGCTTTGTCCGTTCTCTTTAATTTCCCTTAATCCTTGTGTAATTTTATACTGTGTTAAATACATTAGGGAAGAAATCAAGTCAAGCTAAGTCAAACAACATCCTTACTGTCACAAATGTAATTACAAATGTTTAACTATTTATGTGATATTCTCCCTTTCCAACTTTTCAACTCATCATTGCAAATCCATTTTATTCCTTTCCCATTCTTGTTGGAACCTCCCTCTGTGTGATCCTCTTTCTTTCCCACGCAGAATGTAAATAACAGCTTTCAGATGCTGTTGTTTGGCTTGGCAGAGGGCCTCATAGGCAATACCTGCTCAAGTGATTTTAACTCATAAACTGGGATTTTACTGGCAGGCCAGCTGTACTTGGTGCCCACCTCTGTACAGAAGTGCCACAGCTGTGTTACATTCTCCCATGGGTTGGTGTGTTTTAAAGACCTGCTTCTCGTGGGAGTGCAGTAAATACATGAAAATGCTGCAAGTTTCTCTATGCCTTAGAAACATTTTTTGCAGTTTTGTCTGAAATTTTCTCTAAAATGTGTATGCATTTAGATGTAAGAAGGCACTCACGTCACCTAAGAAGCATCCTAAATTTCGTGTATTCCACAAACATTAATATCTGCATTGAGTACGAAAGGGAATTTGAATCAAATGCAGATAAGTATATGTAAGTATACAATACATAAAGTTGACCAAAAACAAAATAAAATGTTCTTTAGAGAACTCTGTGGTTAGCTTTGTTTCTAGCAGTTTTCTAGTAACTCATTTGTGGTTACCTCCCCTGTATTGCAGTCTGAAGACGACTTAGATACAGAGATGGGCACAAATGGCCTTCAAATGCATTCCCTACTTGGCTAGGATACTCAGTACTACTTCTTTCACCTGATGCATGGGGATTGTTGTGGCCAAATGTGATGCACAAGACGCCACGATTCACACTTCAACTTGTCTAAAACTGTTATAATTCATGATTGATATTATGTTCATATTGCAAAGTTGGACCCTGGCATTAGAATAATAAAATCACAAAATGGTTCATGTTGGGATGGACTCCTTTTTCCCCAAGAGGTCACTATCTTGGCTTCTGGGCTCAGCCATGCCCTGTGGTGGGGCCATTGGAGCCATCTGGAATGGGCCTTGTCGGACTTGAAGCAGGCCAGCTGCTCCCCACAGAGGCTTCTCTGCAGACCCTGCTGCCAGCACCCGTGCACAGCAACCCAAAGACATTTCTAGACAGCTGAAAAAAGCCTGAAACCAGCCTGGAATCACCTTTTTCAGAACACATATAAGGCAGATGTAATGGTACTACTTTGTTGTGGTTGGCCTCCTTTCTCCTCAGTCCTGGTTGTTTTCATCCCTGCTGCAATCCAATTCTGCCACAGAAACTCTCCTACCGTCTGTGCATTTGATCTGCTTTCACTGATGTTGATATGTGAATTGAAATTCAGCTGAGTGTCTCAGTCTGGAGTACCTTTCATTTATCTGGGGTGGCCTCAGGGGTACATGGTGTGTGCCAGATACATCTCTCAGTTCAGTCTCCTTTTCTGCCTTTGCACTTAAGCTCATGATGAGACTGATGGCTGGATTCTGTTTATACATCAACAGCTTTCTCTAGGGACAATCCATTTATTCCTGGGCCAAGTTCCTCAGAACAAAACTGGTGTGCTTATTTTGGCTGTTCAGGCTCCCCCCTGTCACCACCCTCTCTCACACAGTAACTGAGGCCACACTGTTAAGCTGAACCTCTTGGGATACTTTTTCTCTCGGGTTCCTCAGGACCACAAAGGTGGGACATTTGTGAATATCCTTCTCTGCACAGAGTCTCTGATTGGCTTGTCAGCTTGTCAGGGTATCTTGCTCCCAGACATCTGCACAGAGGAAGAAAGGATGCTCTGACAACTTGGTTGACCTTCTGGGCCACCCTGGCATCTTACTGCACGTCAGAGTGCTTTCCTGGTTATCACCAGACAGTAGAAGACACTTTCATCTATTTCCAGTGTTACCTACCCAATAGCTCCTGGTGTGATCTACTCTGCTGCTCTTTGGCTACCCTGGAAGGTGTGTTGGGCAGTGTTTTTACAGGACAAGGTGCCTTGGGGCCCTGCTTAGGGATTTGCCACATTTGTTGGTCAGGAATATATCAGTGATACCCATATAAAATCATAGCTCACTAATGTCAGGTCAGGTTAGGGTTACATGACTCATACATTTATATATGCAATGTACATCATTCTCTTACAAGAGATTTTAAAATACACAAGGAGGAAAACTCAGGCTCAGTCCATTAAAAATTACATCAGAAAGGTTGCTTTTTTCCACTCTTTCTTCCCTGTGAAGGACTGACCTTACCAGGATGCCAGGTGCCCACCAAACCACTCCATCACTCCCCATCCTCAGCTGGACAGGGGACAGAAAATAAAGTAGAAAGCTACTCTCAGGTTGAGATAGGGCAGTTTACCAAAGCAAAAGTGAAAGTTAGGGTGCACACAATCATAGAGAAAAAAAAGTTTCATCCTCTATTTCTCATCAGCAAATGATGTCTGGCCACCTCCTGGAAAGCAAGGCTTCCTCACTTGGAATGGTTGCTCCATAAGTCAAACATTGTAAATAAGGAATGCTTCCCCTTCTTCTTTTTTACTTAGCTTTTATATTTGAGCTGATGCCATGTGGTATGGAATATCCATTTGGTTAATTTGGGTCAGCTGGCCTAACTGTGTCTGCTCCTAGGACCAGACTTCTGATGGAGGGGAGGGGTTGCAGAGCACTGTTGCTGTGCCAGCCCTGCTCAGCAGGACCCTAAGCACAGGTCTGCTGAGTTATAAACACCTTCCAGCCACCAGCACAGGGCAGTGAGTGAGGGCTGCTGTGGGGAAATGAACTCCAGCTCAGCCAGACCCAGTACATTAACCCTGCCCATCTAACTTGCTGAAGTTAACTTGCTTCCACTGAAAAGGTTATCCCATTCAGGCCTTCATATAGTCTCCACCTTAGAGAAACACAGTAATTTTTAGAGTAAGATTCTTGAAGACATTTGAATAACGTGTTTAACACATTCTTGTTAAACAGTTTATCTCACCACAAAACCCACTCTAGATTGTCTCTTGGTCATTCTTCTTGGTTAAATTAGACACTATTCCTTTGGATCTGCAAATCACTCTCTGTTAAGCATTCTGCAGGCTTCTCCTGACTCAAAAAATTAACTCCCATCCTTTGACTTTGGTGACTTTTAGGCACCTTTAGATGTGAAGTGGATAGAACTCAGTATGTTAACAAACATGCTGGATGTGTAAGGGAGTTAAGTGCAGGTAGGTAGTTTGTTTGGTTGAAACCAGACACCGTGACACTTGCTCCCGCAGCAATTTGACCCTCACCTTTAGCCTTTCTCACTTCAGCTCCCAGTAATGCAGCTGTCAGTCTCAGCTCCCCCTCTCCTCTCAGCCCTGTGACCAAGGCTGTGCCTACACCCTGGATGCCAGAGCCAGCTCCAGACTCATTGCATGGTGTTAATGTGCTGCCACTTTCCCAGAAAGGAGTTGATCCCATCACAGGGCAGACGGCTGAAACTGCTTAGGCAGCTCTTCTCCTCTAAGTGCCCACTCTTCTCCTCTGAATCTGAAGGGTTCACGTGTGGGTATCTGCACTGCAGATAGTGTTTCAATGTTGTGTGTGTAAAACGTGAGAATTGCAGTGGTTTGTAACCTAGCAGGGCAAATGTCAACATAAATACCATGTTGTTTTAATTAGGCAATTGGCTAGATAGCACTTCTAAGCCTTTTGGAATTTTGTTCTGTAAGTGCTCTCTGTTCATGTTTGCTCAACTGATTTCAATCTTTCTAGATCCTGTAGAATCACACAATCCTAGAATTGTTTAGGTTGCAAAAGGCCAAGCAGTAATCTAACACTGCCAGGCCCACAACTAAATCTTGTGTCTAAGGGCCATACACACGATTTCTGAACACCTCCAGGTACTGTGATTCCACCACTTCCCTGGGCAACCTGTTCCACCTGCTCAGTGAATATGTTTTTCCTTATATTCAGCCTAAGCCTCTCCCAGCACAACCTGAGGCTGATCAGAATGAGGTACAAATAAATTCTGTGTATGCATTAATTCTTAGGGTGAGCTTTATCTTGCAGTCCATGCTGAGCAGTGCCTTACTGAGCACACCAGGATGAATTCCGGCAGAGAAACAGAGATCTGAAGCCACGCCCCTGCGTGTGCTCTGGGTGAGTATTTGGTTCAGGACCTCAGTAATGCTGGATATTAGATAATTATGGATATCTGCCTCTGTTTTGGCAATCCTGAGCGCTCATCACTTGAGTGAGTCTGGCAGTGCTGGGATCTGTTTTATCCTGCACAGCAGCATCCTTCTGGAGCCTGGGATCCACACGACTCTCCGAGAAGAGAAGCAGGGTTTTAGTGGCTCATTTCTGATGTCCCAGCTTTGTGAAGGGAATTTTACATAACCAGATGGGTGAGTGGCAGCACATGGTGTGACAAGGGCAAAACCAAGCAAGGTGCTGGTTGCCCTGTCAATACATACATGCTGACTGGCCACCTGGCTCCCATCCCTGGCCACACAGTGGCTGGATCCCTTTGGAAACCAGCTTGGTTCTTTTTCCTTTACCAAAAGAAGTGTTTTATCTTTGATATCTTCATCATCCAGTCAAATGTGGATAAAAATACTCTGTTTTTTCAAAAGAGAAAAGTAAAGAGAAATGTATGAGTGGGCAGATTGTGATCACCTAAACCTTATTTCATTAGAAACCATAAGTAATCATGGACCTCCAGAATTCTGGAAAATAAGAAAAATTCTCTGGAATGTTACAGATGGGAATAGAGTTTAAAGAGTAAAATATGTTCTAGGTTTATTATTTAGGTTCAGAGCAGTAGGGCTATGAAGCTAAAGCTGGAATACATATGGGGAGCGGATTTGATTTTGGTGACTGGAAGCCGAAACATGTCCATCTCAAACCAAATTTCCTTCCTTCTGTACAAACCCTTCCTTCTGAGGTAGGGTTTAGTGTTTTCCCCCGAGAGAAAAATTAAATGTTTTCTTGAAGAGTATTTGTAAAACTGAAGTCTACATGCCTGTGACATCAAATCACAAATGTAGTGCTACATTGCCCTGTGGGCATGGAAATTTCAAGCTCTTGAGTACACTATTATAATAAGTTTAAAATGCATTTCTTGCAAACAGTATAATTCCTGGAGACACTTTAGTTGTACATTGGCTTACAGATTGTTATCACAGTTGTGTAAAGAAAAGAAGAAAATATTTCTATTTCCAAGCACCAGAATCAGGCTGACAGGCCTGTGCTGTTTTTGAAGGAGCAGTGGTGACTTCTGTTTTCCTCTGACTGTAAAACTGCTTTCCAACCCTTATGCAAAAGCATTAATCTTTGCTAGAAACAAAGCAAAGGACATCTATTCATTAAAATTCCTCGAGAATTTATCTCAGTATGCTTTCAAGTAACAGTTTTGAAGTTATTTCACTAAAGCAGGTTAAATTAAAAAAAAAAAAATTGACCTGGAAACATAGCAGTGACTTTTAGTTAGATACCCATGTCTGGCCTTGATGTCACATTCAGGTTATGAGGCCATTGTCAGCATACTTGTCTGTTTCATGTATTTCAAGGAAACTGGGTTATAATAAATGGGGACAACTTGTGACAACATAATGTTTACCTCACCAAAGCTATTTCTGATGATTTGGGTTAGAAGGTAGTGAGCGGATTCCCCAGTTCATGTCTTTGCATCTTGAAAGCTCTGATTTCATTATGCTGAAGTGACTCCCCACAGACCAATATCTTGAATATCCCCTGTGAAGTTAATTTCATAGCTTTTCCTGGCACCTTGTTCCTGCATTTGCATCTGGGTTTATTTTGCCTTCTCATAGTTACGAAAATTTCTCTGATTTTTAATCTGGTTTTTTCCTTGTTTACTTGCTGGTCTTCCCAGTGGGTTGGTAAGACTGATTTGACTTTTATCTGATATCCATTCATATGTCCGTGAATAATCCTGCTTCCTTTTGGTCTTTTCTTTCCATGAAAGCTTCTCCATATTTGAAGATGTTTTCTCTTAAACTCTTTCAAATTCAACAACATTTTAAAAATTTGCCACTATATTAATAAAGGAATAAAAAAAAGAAGATTGGAGCTAGCTGTAGTGACATAGTTGTATATTTAACATGCTGTTTTTATTAACACTACCCAACATAGTGTTTGACTTCTCTCTGACAGTCAGAGTAACTTGAGTTCAGTGCATTAACAATTTTAATCTTCCTCTCATATAACTTGCTGATGTCTTTATAATGGTGATTTTGATTGAGTCTGGATCAATGTGAATAAATTTTCCTCATTTGATTCAAGTCAGATTTATTTCTCTAAAACCCTTGGCTTCTGTACAAAAAAATCAGTAGTGAGTTTTAACTGTCTCTTTTGGACCCTGAGCAGACTTCAAATGCAAACTTTTTGATGCTTAATTCAAGAAATATAATACATTTTGAAAGACTCGGTACTTGAAAAGTGTTAGAAAGTGCAAGCTATGAATGCCTGGCTTTGCTGACCTAAGGAGAGCTAACTACACAGCTATGACGTGGTAGGAACATAAGCAAAGGTAGGGGAAACTGCTGGGATAGTGGGAAGAAGCTGGTAGCTGCTACCAGGAAGAAAAACACATGCAAAGACAGAAAAACAGATCTAAGCTGGAACCAGGAGCAAGAGAAGTACTTTTGTTGGAGCCGTGGCTGAAAGCTGAAACATTATAGACCCCTAAGAACCTTTGAAAACAGTATGTGATCTCATAGTAACCTCCAGAAGGCAACTGGATAACACTTTGGACTGAATAACAACAGTTTCTAGCCTGAATGACTTACCCATGCTAACGAAGATGGAAATGGGCTTTCACATCCAACTCTTACAGGATTTTCCTGTATGTTGTCTAAAACGGATTTTCATTTCGTCTCCGATGGCAGGAAATTACCCAGCTCATAACTAGGATGGAATAAACCTACTTAATTCAGGTATGAAATGGTATTCTTTGAAAATAATGTCTTCCCCTAGCACTAAGTTTTTCCCAATCTGATTTTTAGTACAGATTTCCTGCATGTCATTAGCATGAAATGTATTGCTGAGTAAATCTTCTAATTTGGGTTTCTGCTAGACTAAAACCATCCACTTCAAGGATTGTCCATATCACATCAGTGAAAAAGATGTCATTGCTTGGTTTAAAATTCTGGATTGGGACTGGTGTTTTAGCCAATCCCCAAATTTGTTCTGGTTCCTATGAGACAAATACTTAAATGCTTCTCTTCATTTCCTAGTCCGGGTAAGATGCTAGATATCCTGGGTGAGACTGGATTGGATTATAATTATGCATAAATTATGCATAAAGACTGCTACAGGATTTCATTGAGCAGATTTAAAGGCTTTTTGCAAACTCTTCCACTATGGAGAGTACCTTTTCCATTCTTGCCCCAGATCTGCTGCTACAGAACCAGCAACTGATTTTCTGTGGCTTACTGGTCTTCCAAAAATCACATAAATGCTGTACCTTTGCCTCAGCTTCATGCATCTCTACCCCTCTCTTGCCTCTTGCTAAAACAAATAATTTGTGTTGTTATGAAAGTGCTCCCGCTCAAATTGTGTATACATGCTGATGATCTTCTGTGGTAAGATACTGTACAACTTTACAGTGCCACACACTAAACACAGCAGCATGCAGGAGCTCACATGATGGTCATTTAATATCCATGACTCACAGTCCACAGGACTAGGATTCCAGCCAGCTGGGATTTGTTCTAAGTGGCATGAAATGACAAACAGTGCATGATATACAGCTCAGATACCAAACATGGTGGCCAAGCTTTTACAAAAACATGGCTCCTTGCCCTCTCCATTAAAAAAAAAAAAGAAAAAAAAAGAAAAGAAAATCATGCAATAGATTCACCCAATGACTACTGAATATTATTGTTCAAAAACTTATGAAAACTTAAGTGCCAAATTAAAGAACATGGTATCTTAGCCTTTCTATACCCTCCCTAGTCTCTGGTTGTTTTCCCTTTGTTTAATTGTTCAGTTTGAGTTTTATGTGGGAATCTGATAACTCCTCTATCTGTGCTTATGATATCTCTCCCTGACTTTTGTACGTAAAAACTGCAACTTATTTTCCCTGGCTTGATATTCAGCTGGGATGTTGTACAGTTGTGGAGTGCAGGAGGGATTAGATGTTACTCTGTGATTCACCCAGTCCCTGAGGACAGCTATATAAAGATCATCCTCTTCCCCTTGGCCCCAGGGAAGCTAGGGGGCAGATTATGAGCTAGCGGAAAAGAAGGCGGCATAAAGAAAAAAACCTCACCGTCTGCAAAGAGGCTCCTGGAGCACACATTCCCCTGCTCTCACAGTGTACAGGACTGGGAAAAAGGGTGCTCCACTGCTTGCCTAGAGTTGGCATAGTCATAGAGGGGCAGTTCAAGGGAGAACAAAGCCACTAAAAGCTTTCTTTCCCACATTGGGACTGCTGCTGTCACAGAAGTTTCTCAAGGTTTCCTTTTCCAAGGAGAAGAAGGTGATGGGAAAGGCAGGACCCAGAGACCCTACTGTTTACAGATGCTTTTTCCCTATGGCCTGGGAATCCTGAAATGTGATTGCCTTGTAAGGGCAGGTTATTTTCAGCCACTCCCTTCATTATGTTCCTGTTAAACCCATGGCTCAAGTGGGGCTTCTGTGCTGGAGAGATTTTGCACTGGCTCTCTGCCCAGGGATAGATTGCAGCGAGGGTAGACTCCGACAGAAATAGGTGGATATGTGTGTAGACCTCCAAGTCTTAAAACAAGAATATCACTGCTAGAGGTCAAGGTTTGAGCTTGCCAGTATTTCCCTCCTTTACTGAAGTCAGTTGATGCTCCCTTGCCAGCGCTGGCTATTTTTGTAACAGTCTCAGTGTGGTGAGGATTTTCTCATTTTGGACCATGTCACAGAAGTGACACAACTTGGGATACTTTTGCCTCTGAGACTTCATTAAGAAGTGCAAACTCGGTATTTTCACGCTACAATTTCTTCTAGGTTACTTGTTTACAAGTAAGAAGTACTTCAATTTTTATAAAATATTTAATTGTATTTTTATGTGTTTTGTCTGAGGCTTTAATATTTTAAAACTATTATTTTTTCTTCTGGAAACACTTGTCTTCCCTAATTTCTCAAAAACAAAGGTTTGAAAAGAAAATCAAGATTATTGGGTTGCAGGTTTTTTTTTAGCAGATATACAGGAGTTTTAGGCATTTTTTCAAAACACTTGGAATTATGGATTTAAATCCAAAAGTCTCATATCTGGTCCTTTTCCATGGCTTTTATGGAAGAATCAATATATGATTTGAAAAAATTGAAGAAAGAAGAAACCTGAAATCTGACAGCTATGACAACACCTGCCTCAGCTTTCTGTGTTCTGTGTGGCACATTCAGTTATATTTATCCTTCTATTTTTGCATCACCATTTTGTCCTGCATCTCGTCACATGCAGCAGGGTTTTGCTGCTTCAAAGTCTTTGTCAACTGTAAAGTCACTGCTCCATGTTGTTTAAAATGAAAAGCCCTTCCAAAATAAGGGTTTGGCCTTTTTACAATAGGAGCAGTGTACTTTATTTCATTTTTTTTCTATTTTTAATTAAGAATTTTGCTGCAGCACTATCTGGTATTACCATTGGCTTTACTAAGGTTTCTCTGCCTTAACTTTTGTTTTTAATGTTCATTATGTTCAAATGTGTTTTGTTTTAAAATATGTGTTGCTATTCATGTTACTGAGAGCAAGTTCCAGGTGCCCTGTACAAGAAGGTAATGAGATTTGTGATGATTCCCAGTTCCTTGGAGAATTATTTCAGCCTTAGATGGCACTTTGGGAACGCTCCGTCCTTGCACAAGAAAGCTTCCCTTAGTTATAAGTAGATACTTAATATAGGGCAAGATTAAAATCCTTGGCAAAGGTTGTAATGACTTCACTGGGTCAAGGATTTTACCACAGGATATTGAAACAAAGAAATGAACAGAAATGAACAATGTACGACACTGTCTCTCTTGTGAAGGGAGATCACTTTTGGCATGGATCTTGGACCTCAACCAAGCACTTTGTCTTCTGAAGTGAGAGCTGTAGTGTGCATGAAAATGAATCCACACCATGCTACCTGCTGGACTTTTTGGATTGGTTTGTATTTTCTTGGCAATAATATATGAGGAAGAGAGGGGTGAGTCTGAGATCACTTCTCCTCTATCAGTAGGTGACATTGGTAAGAAGTGTTTAAAAATTTGTCTGTCTGGCCTCAATTTCTTTACTGATAGGCAGTCTAAGCTGTATTTGTTACAGATTGCTGGGCACTGAATTAATAGATATCTATCAGAACACTGCAGTCACCTTTTGACAATAGCTGTTGCTTTCTACCAGTTTCCATTGAGTATTGAGCTATTCAAGAACCCATCTTGTGTCAACTAGGCTCTGAAGGCTACTGGTGTTTTCTGGTACAAATATGGGAACAATGGACAGATTATAATTTTTAATAAAATACTGGATTACAAAGAACCTAACAGACTAAGAACTGTTATCTTAACTCCTTTATACCATATTATTGGGAGGAAAAGGGAAGGAAAGGAAAGGGAAGGAAAGGGAAGGAAAGGGAAGGAAAGGGAAGGAAAGGGAAGGAAAGGGAAGGAAAGGGAAGGAAAGGGAAGGAAAGGGAAGGAAAGGGAAGGAAAGGGAAGGAAAGGAAAGGAAAGGAAAGGAAAGGAAAGGAAAGGAAAGGAAAGGAAAGGAAAGGAAAGGAAAGGAAAGGAAAGGAAAGGAAAGGAAAGGAAAGGAAAGGAAAGGAAAGGAAAGGAAAGGAAAGGAAAGGAAAGGAAAGGAAAGGAAAGGAAAGGAAAGGAAAGGAAAGGAAAGGAAAGGAAAGGAAAGGAAAGGAAAGGAAAGGAAAGGAAAGGAAAGGAAAGGAAAGGAAAGGAAAGGAAAGGAAAGGAAAGGAAAGGAAAGGAAAGGAAAGGAAAGGAAAGGAAAGGAAAGGAAAGGAAAGGAAAGGAAAGGAAAGGAGAGGAGAGGAGAGGAGAGGAGAGGAGAGGAGAGGAGAGGAGAGGAAAGGAAAGGAAAGGAAAGGAAAGGAAAGGAAAGGAAAGGAAAGGAAAGGAAAGGAAAGGAAAGGAAAGGAAAGGAAAGGAAAGGAAAGGAAAGGAAAGGAAAGGAAAGGAAAGGAAAGAAAAGAAAAGAAAAGAAAAGGAAAGAAAAGAAAAGAAAAGAAAAGAAAAGAAAAGAAAAGAAAAGAAAAGAAAAGAAAAGAAAAGAAAAGAAAAGAAAAGAAAAGAAAAGAAAAGCTGCTTGGGTTTGGAATATTCATTCTTCTGTACCTAGCTCTATGGTTTATTTTTTCCAAGGAAGAAAGCATTGGCAATGTGTTGATTGTGGGGAAAAATGATATTCTGAGCCCTATCCTGCATCTTTCAGGGCTGGCAGTGCTTTCTTACTCAGTCTTGTGGTACCCTACCTCCCACAGGCCTGTAGATAAAAAGCGTGAATCAAAGCACCTTGCTCATCTAATTCCCAACTCTGCCTCTCTCTGTGCACCAATCACTTGCCCACTGTTCCTATTTCTCCTGTCCTGCACAATTTCTCCTATCCTGTGAGAGGAACACATGCAATTGTGTAAGTCTAGTTGATGTGTGTTTCACTTTGCTTTGCTTAATGGTTTTGGTGCACTCACTTTTGTTTGCCACCCTCTCCCTCGTCTGGTTCTCTGACTGGAGACCACAATCAGGTGGTCATATCTACCTGGATGAACTGGTTTCTGGTGTTGGTGAAGTCAGGATCAGAAGATGTTCTGAACAGGTGTTTTGGAGGAGACATATGAAACTGCCAAGAAGTTGAAAGATCTGTTTCACATAACGAAATGACAAAAGAGTCCAAAAGGCTTTTAAGTGGGAAGCATTGTAGGAAACCACCTTCTCATCTGCTGATGACTGAGTGGTTTCTCTTGTGGAAGAATGCCCCAATGCAACTTGCTATGTTTTGCATCTTTAGTTTAGCAGACAGAATGAAAAGAAAATGACAGATCTACTGTTTGCAGGAATCAAATTGTAGAATTCAGTGTCTCACTCCATTTGGACCTTGAAGGTCTTCAAAATCATTTGAGACAAAAGGAAGGGAAAATCTGTGATGCTGGGAGACATAAACCGTTATAGTTTTGTAGAACAAATTTCTAGATAGAATCAGATTGATTTGTATAAATGAATTTGCCAGGAAGGGAAATACCCAGTTTCAGAGACCTGGAAGGAGGCTGGGTGGGGGCTCATTTCATGGTAAATCCTGTGTGTCAGGATTTGCTGGTGACACTGACATCAGTGGTGGCACTGACTTTGCTCACCATTTGGGAAGGTGGGAAAAAACAGGGCAAGGATGCGCAAACAGCTTCAGCAGAACACTTCAGGAGAAGAAAAAGTCACTGGTAGAAAATTCCCTGTTCTCTGTCTATCACCCATGAAGATTGATGAACCTCTCTGCAGCTCTGTCCTGATCTTTTCAGTGAGGAACCCCGTTAGCTTTCTCATAATGGCAAGAGTAATTAAAAAGGGGCTCAACTTCAGAGGAACATAAACTACACCAAAAGTCTGTCTCTTTAATGATATCCCCTCCATACTTCACTGGATTCACTTCAGGCATTCTGCTGATCTAATACCTGTTAATTCTATTTCTAATCAGGTCTATAGCTTACCAAAGGATGTTTTATATCTAGCATAGGTACGTTTAATGGGTTTAATCCTTGGCTGGGGACAGAGTCTGGTGCTATGAAAAGAGATTTTAGAGGAGACTGGAAGACATGACACACAAGACACCGAAGTTCAATAGTTTTTTATCTTTGCTCAAAAACACCATGGAACATGCATGGAAGTACACTACTTTGAACAACAGTGGATTTTATAGAGACAAAGTTCAAAGTAGTCGTAAGCGTATTAACTTTCATTACAGCTATGTTTCCTGCAATGTTTGAAAACTCAGCAAATTAGGGCCACTATGCTGTTGGCTGAATGGAATGATGAGTCATTCTCACTTCCCAGTGCCCCTCCATCACTGTAATGAGGCAAAGAGGACACCTGGCTGCTGGGGAAAGACAATCTCTGAAAAGCAGCTATATATGTATCCACATGTAATGCCTCTTTTGAGGGCAAATGTACCCCTTTCGAAGTTAGGCTGAAGTTTTTCAGTTAAATAAGGTTTGATCAATTAACATTTAGTTGAGGGTGAGTATTTTACAAGTATTTTTCATTGCTTTGTAACACAGGTGTACCGTAGAATTCCTGTCTGAGTTGCTGGATTCCTGGCAAAGGAGATCACTCATCACTCAGGTTCAAGGGAGATCCAAGAGGCATATTGCCGAATTTTGGGTTCCTAGGTAGAGTCTGAAGTTTCCCAAAACTTTAAGTCTCAAGGCTCTTGGAGGAAGGAGGCTCTGGAAGCTGCAAGGTTCCCCATCACAGAAGGTCCTGCAAATCCTGGAGCTGGCTTCCAGGGACTGTAGCTGGAGCACTCTCATGAAGCTATCATGAAATTATCACAGACCTATGAATTACATGTGCTGCCCAGAACCTATAGAAAGGGGCCTGCAAACATAGATTTTGTGTTGGAATAAGATTATATGTATCCAGTGGTGATTATATTAAGACTACTTTGAAAACCAGGACATTCACAAATGCACTGATACGGCTTCATGTGCCTTCTAAAATTTCCTTGCTAACAGAAACCCCTCTATTTTTAGCTCTGCTTTGTGTGGCTGGTCATAATCCTGCCTGCAATTCCTCATGAGCAGCAAGTTTCAGTGAGGTTGAAGAGTCATGTAAATAACCAGAGTTTCAGGAGTCAGGGCTGTACTGTGGAGCACATTCCATCTAGATCATCCCCAACTCATATTGAAGGAGAATCGATGACAGTCTTGTCAAGAAGAAACAATTTCCCACAATTTTTCAGAGACTCACTGAAACTACATTTGGAAAACAGCAATCAAGGTATTCAGTTTCCATCCTCTTATTTGCAGAGATAGTTTCTTTACCATGTCATATCTGTATGAAGTTAGTATTTGGGGCTTTCACAATTGTTCTGCTCCCAGAGAAGTCACAGTGGGATGGCTTGCATAGCATGAGGAACAAATTTAAGGGATTCACTGAAGGACTTCCAGTTGAAGAAAATTTGCAAGTATCATCACACTGGGGATGGCCTTCTCTAAGGAACAGGATCAGAGGTTATAAGGAGGGAGGTGCCTGGTGAGTACTTTGAATTCTAAAGGATCTTATGGCCATCTATAATGCTTACAGTAATGTAGGGCACCAATCAGGCAGAAATAATGTTGTATATTTCCTTTATGAGCTTCTTGTTATTCATAATAATAACACCTTCTAGCACTGTAATTCTGTTCACTTCTCACAGTTTGGGTCTCTCAAGTTCCTGTACTCTCAAGCTCCTGTACTATATGCTTTAACTATATGCTATATGTTTCATTTTTTAATTTGGTGTCTTATTTCTTTTCCAAATATTCCTGTCCTTATACACTAACAGAGCTTGCACAAGACTAACTCAAGACAAAAGAAAACATCTGGAGATGTCAAAATGTGGATAAATGGAAGTCTCAGCTGGATTGTTCCATACAATTTTGGATACCATACTTCAGAAAATATGTGGTCCAACTGGATGTACTCTGCAGAGATTAAAAAGAATAACTGGAAACTGTGATCAGCAAGGAAAACAAAACAGCATTAGGTTTATTTAGTCTGAAAAACAGAACTCCAAAAGAAGGCAGGAGAAATATTCCTTAGGTATGCAAGCGCTTGCTGGGAAGGTAATAGCTTGTTGTCAGAGCATTCACAATGCATAAGACAAAAGATAATGGATCTAAACTGCAGTAAAGGAGATTCATGACCAAATCAAGGGGTAAAGTATGAAAGGGTACCCTAGCACTGAATGTATTGCCTGAGAAAGCTGTAAATCTCCATCATTAAGGGAGATAGTTGCTGTTGTTTTAGGCGAATATTCCTGTTATGTCTAGACACGGGTTAAAAGGAGTAACTAAGCTGATTTTTGAGAACACTTCCAGCCATATTTTCTATTATATGTTTTGGGAGTAAGGAAGGAGAAAAGTAGTAGAGTTTGGAGGTGAAACCTGAAGAAACATTCAAAGATTATGATCTTTCACATTATTCTTTTTTGGCAAATACCACATACACAAAGTAAAGGAATTACTTGTATCTTCCCTGATACATGAAGATTTCAAAAAGTAACTGTCTGCTCTTCCTTCCTTCCTTCCTTCCTTCCTTCCTTCCTTCCTTCCTTCCTTCCTTCCTTCCTTCCTTCCTTCCTTCCTTCCTTCCTTCCTTCCTTCCTTCCTTCCTTCCTTCCTTCCTTCCTTCCTTCCTTCCTTCCTTCCTTCCTTCCTTCCTTCCTTCTTTTGTCTGCTGCTTAGATTTCATGAGATCTGATAGAGGGTCAGAGAACTTCAGCATATTCTGTTCCTACAAGCTTCATGAAATTAGGCACAGAGTAGGAAAGGATGATACTCTTAATCTTTATGGAGGGAGAAATAGCTGCCTAGGTTATCTGCTAGAGAAACTCTTGGAAAGGAGTTGTTATGATTGATCAGGCACAGGGAACGTTTCCTGCAAGGTAACATGGGATCTTGCTCTGCAGCAAGGTTTTTGCTCCTGTATAGACTCAGTCTCTGGTCAATAATCAAAGTATAAGGAAAGTTTAAAAGTCAATTATTACAAGCAAAAAGCTGTTCAAAATTAAGCTGCGTTACTTCATGGGCTCACCCGCCTACTTGTTTCCTTGTGAAGAAACTCAGTTGAAAAAAAAGTAATTATCAGAATCCTATGAATGAATTTGAAAACAGCAAAAGCTGAGAAATCCAAAGGTAGGTCTCTGTAGTCTTGCATATAAACCACGTATTGTGAAAACACTAAAAATATAGTACTTTGTGCTAAATTTTATCATGGTTGTTTTAAAAATCTATTGCAACTCAAAAGCCTTTAATGTTCCTCCTAACCTCCCTTAAAAGTTTGTTTGTTGTTGGCTTTTCTGGATATGAGGAAAGCAAATGTCACATTGGGTAGCTGCCTCTTCTCTTGGGCATGATCACTGCAGATTGGTGCTAACCATTATTTGCTTGTTTTTTCAAGTGTTCTGGGGCAAAAGGATGAGACAGGAAACATCTGAGTCTGTCTGACACTCCTGTGGCATGGACCACACTGGAACAGCTGGGGCATCTTATTTTGCTGGGTAACCCTTGGCTCAGGCCAAAGTTCCTTGGTACTTTTTCACCTCTCTTCTTGCATATGTCCTAGAAAAATTGTGTCAGGGTCCTGAGTGCATTAATGAGCCTTAGCTGCTCTTATCAAACTCCCATAGGGCCTCCACTCACATGTTCTGCTCAGGGGCTCCACTCCACCTCAGTCTCTGCTGAGTTCTGCTCTAGCTCCAGCTGTGTTTCAGTCACACCTAGCCATGGCCCTTGCTCACACCTTGACCTGCCCTGTCACTATGGACTTGCATGCTGATCATGAGAATGTGTTTGACTCTGGCTGCTGCTGTCAGACCTGGCCTGACCCTGACTTGATGATTTGCATATAAATGTCACTACAAAATGCTTGGGACTACAGGAAGCCTCATTCCTCAAAGGTGCAAGGCTGTAGCTTATCTTAAAAGGATTGAGGTGTTTCCACAATCTGACTTCTCCTCTGTCCCTTCTGTGAGGAAATTTAGCCTCAAAATTAGATCAAGCAAAACATTGTTATTTTGGTCAGCCTGTGCACATGGATTTGCTCTTATCACTCATTCTTGCACATCCAAAAAATCCTGGCTAAAATCAGCTTTCTACCTGCATATACTGGTTTTTACACATGTGGGGCAGCACACTTCTGCTAAGGCATGGCTTGCTATTGCTAACCCCTTCCCCAAGGACTGGAACTATCCTGACAGGAGATAGTGGGACTTACAGTGCTTGAATTTCAGGTGGAGGAAAGGAGAGAGGGAAGGAGAGCTGGGTGTTGTTGCTGTCTGCTTCCCTGTGCACAGCACAAGTTTCTGCATGGATTTCCAGCAGCAGTCATTGATGATCGCATCAGCAGTAATGTCCCTTGATGCTTGCAATCCTTCTTAAGGAGTCCAGGGATGGCAGCACTGCATGGAAATGGGGCTGAAAGCAGGAAGGAATACCAGTGACAGGTGAGTAGAGAGCACAGGAGCTGCTCTGTGTGTGAAGTTCTATCCAGCCTAGCACTTTTTCTCTGATGAGCCAGCAGCAGATCCCTGCAGAACAACTAAGGAACTGGCTGTTTCTGGAGTGACTCCTCCCTTGTTAACATCCTTTCTCCCTATCTCCAGCAGTCCCTGGGCTAGAGACTTACTTCTTGGGTCAAGAATCCAAGCTGTTCTATCTGAACACTCCCAATGGACATGGCCATCATGCATATGCTTTGGGACAACCTAATTTCAGCCTTCCAGTACCTGAAGGGAGCCTACAAGAAAGATGGAGAGGGACATTTTACATGAGCATGTAGTGATAAGACAAAGGAGAGTGGTTTCAAACTGAAAGAGAGTAGATTTAGATAATATCTTAGGAAGAAATCTGTTACTGCGAGGGTGGTGAGGCACTAGAACAGGTTGCCCAGAGAAGTCGTGGATGCCCCATCCCTAGAAGTCAAGGCCAGGTTAGATGGAGCTCTGAGCAACCTGGTCTAGTGGAAGATGTCCCTGGCCATGGCAGGGGCCTTGAAACTAGGTGACATTTAATGTCCATTCTAACCGAGGCCATTTTATGATTCTATGATTCTGTGTTCATTGTCTTCCAGAGAAGTTTATTATACCTGCCTAGCACAGAGTAACACCGAGATGCATAATTTCATTATGCATTGTGCAAATCTATCCTCTTTATTTTATTCTTCCATGCAAGGTCCTCCCTTCTGGAGATCTACCTAGGCCTGCCAGGGTATGTTAAGAAAAATATAGTTTTATCAAATCTCCAGTAAAAGTCACCTCACAGCCTGAGGCTTCTTCAGTTCTGTGAGGTTTTGCTGGTAAAGTTTGGGTTGTTTTGGTGGGCTTTGTGTTCTACCACGGGATGGAAAATAACACTTCAAGCTGATGTATGTTGTTTCATTTCTTTTTCAAGGTAGAAAAGAAATAACACATTACCTTGTGCCTAGATCATTTGTTCCTGGAACACGTAATCTTCCATGGCTGATGGAGGGTAACCTGACTGCACTTCTGAATTGCCAGCTGTGACTTGTGAGGCTACACACACAGTAGGTAGAAGCCCAGCTTCCTTGTTCCACTTTGCCATGAACTTCCCAGTCTAGGAACTCTGATTCCTGTCGTTTTCCCACTGAAATACCACAGAAGATTATCTGACTAACCATGCTTCTGTAGACAAAACCAGATCCAGACCAATGGCTCTTTTGAGCTGGCTGGAGCTAGGTCTTATCTTTAAAGCTAGTAGATGTATGGCTAGGTGGGCTGACTTGGTTACTTATCTTTTTATATGGATTATATAGATTTATAAATTCTTTATTATTTTACTTATTATTTTTTATTTAATGTACTGTTTCTGAAGTTTTTCCAGAACAGCCAGAGTTATCTTGATTTGTTCTCTCCATCTGTTCCAGTAAAACCCTACCAGATGATAGTAGAGAAAGAAGGAATTTTCTGAGGTTATTTTCTGCTATCTGGAGATAGGCAAGAAGTTCCATTATACAGTTAATGTAAGGCCTGCAATTCCCAGGTGTGGGAATCCCTTGTGTGACTGTTAAGCCCTTTGTGGATTCAGATAAGAAGGACAGTGGTTCTCTGGAACTGATGTGTTGTTTTAGGATGACATAACAAGTGCTACCATCACTCTCAGTGTGTGACTGAACAACTTTTAAGTGTCATCCTCCTTGGGACCTACAGAGATGGAAGATGAGGTTTACTATTCAACAGCTGTTGGTGACCTTCTTTGCTCACCAATTTGAGTCAATGATGTTCTAATACTCCTGTTTACCTGGCAACTGACAATCTAGAGGCAAAACAAAGTTTGGTCAGTCCCCTGGGCTGGCTTCCAGTGGCTTAATAAAGTGTTTCTTCATTGGCCTATATTCTGTTCTGGTCAATAAAACCCCATGGACTTTGCTTGTCTGTGATCTCTTATTTTTTTCCTTGTAATCTCCCAGCTAATTCTTTAACTGGTGCATAATTTGGTTGCAATCCTTTCCGGCAAAAATTGAATTAATAAAGATGTGTCTCTCAGATATGTGTTTCAAACAATTAAAAATTGCCTCAGATCTTCATTTCAAACTCTTAAAAGAAAGTATTTTAAAAATTACCGAATTGCAAGAAAAACACTTAAGAAAATTAGTTTTCATTTTGGGAACAGTGAAGAATGCTTTTAATTTAATTATTTTTCTTTGTATAGCAGTCTCCATCAACCTTGGAAAATGGTTGAACTGAGGATATTTCCTGTCAATTAGAAGATGGATTTGAGTTGAATTAAATCACTGCTTAGAATTCCACCTTAAATTCTACAAAGATGGCACTTGCTTAAGGTTCTGAAGATGGGAATATGATCTGCTAAAAATCAGACAAGTGAGCAGAAACAAACTATGACTTCTGCCCCAGGGGTAATCGAGATGGAGATGAATCCTGACAAGCACACACATGACAAGACCTAGGCAGAGCAAGAACGCGTGACTCACAAATTGTAGTGGCACGTTCTCTCCAAGGGCCTCAGTGTGCAGTAATGCCTGAAAGATCTCAACCAGGATCACATGATGCATACAGTGGTTGGCTGACTGTTGAGCCATATAATAAAAGCCCAACAAATTAAGTATAAAACAGCCTCTGGTGAGCTATAGCCCTAATTAGAAATAGAATTAACAGGTATTAGATCAGCAGAATGCCTGCCAGTGAAGTATGGAGGGGATATCATTAAAGAGACAGACTTTTGGTGTGTGTTTATGGTCCTCTGAAGTTGATCCCCTTTTTAATTATATCTGCCATTATGAGAAAGCTAACAGGGTTCTTCACTTAAAAGGCCAGGACAGTGCTGCAGAGAGGTTTATCAGTCTTCATGGGTGACAGACAGACAACAGGGGATTTTTCTACCAGTGACTTTCTCTTCTCCTGGAAGTGTTCTGCTGAAGCTGTTTGCATGCCCTTGCCCTGTGCCATCTCCCACCTTGCCAAATGGTGAGCAAAGTTAGTGCCACCACTCACTAGTGGGATCTCACTGTCGCCACCATTGCCCTTGCACATGGGCATGCAGTTTCCTGCTGTTGGAGTTTACTGTGAAATGAGTTCAGTCACAACCCAGATCTTTGGAGCTGGGTATTTCAGTCTTCCAAGGTGTTTTCATCTGCTTTTACTTCCTTTACAGCTGCTTCTCTTTGTCCAATCTGGTCCTTCTTTTCTCTGCCCAGTCTCTTGAAATTCCTTTCCTTTTTCCCCTTCTGTATCTTTTTTTATCTTTTCCTTTTCCAACTTACATCCTCTTTAGTTTATCTCACATTATCCATTCGACACAAAGTGCAAGTCTCCAGTGCTTCTACTTCATCTTGCCAGATCAGAGCACTGTCCCTTCATGCCATCTGAATAAGGGTAATTCTGGGCACACAGACATTGCATGCAAATATTCATGCAAGCATGGATATAGCAAATACTCAGAGCAGAACAAACAGCAGTGACAGTGGGGGCAATCAGAGGTTGTCTTATTTTTTAGTTCATCGGTGACCTCCTAGCCCACAATTCTGAGATTCTGAGTCCAAGAAAGAGACCCAAGGACTGTATCCTCTAGATCCACCAGAATGGACTCTGTGGCAAGCCATCTCTCCTGCTGTCTCCTGGGCCTGCAAGCATACTGTTGATCTGAGTCCCTGCCAGCTCTGCTGGGTAAAATAAAAACCACAAGTTTCCACACCTAAACATTGGAGGAGCCTCATTTCCCACAGTCTCACTTCCCACAGTCTCACTTCAATTCTGCTGTGCCTGAATAACAGAGATCATCTGTCAGGTGTAGTGGCATTGCTGCACTTACAGTGTAGAGCTTTTCTGGGCAGATGTAGTGCTTATATAGTCATAATTATGACAAAATTACAGTCATGTCTTTGACTTTCAAAGTCTGCTGTTCTTGCATGTATCCCTGCCCAAACCTGAAAATTTTAGTGAAAGAGGGACCATAATTGATTGAAAAGCTTCTGTGAAGACGCCTTCTGCCAGAGCAGTCATGTCAAGGGAACAGATTGGCTGGACCACGATGTTCAGAAAAGTGGCACATCTCAAAGTATCCTTTGAGAAAACCAGGTATGGGTTTCAGTTAACTGAATACTGAGGAAGAACTCCAACTCTGGTTGTCTCCCAGGTTCTCAGGTAAGTGCAATTCATAAAAAATGTGTTTTAAAAACTCTTATTTTCAGGATGCAGCTATGCATCTCAGTCTGGGTAGTCCAATTTTGCCAAGATGAAGTGCTCCCATTCAGGGTCTGAAAGCATTATTTACTTTCTCCTAGGTGTGCTCTGTGCAGATGGCTTTTGTCTATTTCCTTCCTATTAGATGTGTCTATAATTCAGCAGGGATGGAGAGGGTTCCAGCTGAAATGACGGATTTCAGCAATTCTGTTGTCCTTTTAAAGCCATGACCCTAAAAGGCACACACGGTATGAGCTGGCCGACAGTATTCTGGCAGATTCTGTAGACAGCTATTGAAGTCAATTTTTGGCAAGAATTTAGCTTGCTGGGTTATGACCACACTTTTTATACAGCTACTGTGGTTTACTTTGCCATGGAGGGAGTGACATGGCACACACAGAGAAAGCTTAGATTGCTACCATGTTAATGCTAAAATTATAGACATCAAAGGCTGGCAAATGTGTTACTGCAGTTCAATGAGCTTCTATTGTCATTGAAAATCAGCTTGATATTGATCAGCTCTGAGTATATCTGGATATGGATCAGCCATCCTGAAATATGAAGTGGAAGATGCATACCTCTAAAATACCTGTCTTCTTCCCTGGTGCAATCTCATTTTCTTTTTCGAATCTGTGCAATGATGACTGCATTTACGTGTTTGCCATCCTATTTGTTGACTGTGTCTCAACCAGGAAAGACATTAGAGAATTCTTGTTCTACATGTGCACTATATATGCTTCTATAAGGGCTTGAAGAAATAAGCTTTAGTTAGAAATTAGGGCTGCATTTGTATTTTATGGAATTTAAATGCTAGATTGGGTCATAAATGTGAAATCTATTTTGCTGTCATTAGATATGATAGTTTCTGTTTATATATTTTCTTCCACGCACAGACACACAGGCACACATACACAGTGTTTGTCACAATTCAGTACAGCTGGTGATTTTCAGTTCACCAGAAACTCAGAATAGCAGAGAAATTGTTCAGTCAGGCTTGATGTGGAGAACAAGTGTTTGCACACACTCCTCGCTCTCTTTCTGGGAGGGAACTATCAAGAGAGGTTTGAAAAAGAAATGTCGAAGAGAAGAGAGTCAACACACTTGCCTGTTCTTTTTAATATACTTATTGCTGAAACACAGGTGCAGGTTTAGCTGAGAAGTGAAGCAGGAGCTTAGATGCAATATCACTTTCACTGGAAAAGTGGACAGGAGCAAAGCAGGCAGCACTTTGCTACAGGGATTCTTCTGCTGAGTGTCACATCAACAGAAAAGACTTGAGAGGGTCATTTCTTGAGAAATAGCTTTTTTATCTTTTTCATCTTTCCTACCCTAGTAGACTGGAAATCTTAAGACCCATCACAGCCCTCTGAAGAGGCAGGATTGACACATGACCAGAAGAGAGTTTGTTCACTCAGGACACTTGAAGAAAAAACAAACAACAAACCAAAAACTCTAGATAAACACAAACTGAGGATAATGCATCTCTCTTCTACGTTTCCACCCACCAGACAATGTTCTAGAGAACCAAGTCTTTTGATTCCATGATTTCAGTCTACACTGAGCACCAGACAAAAGTCTCTTTTGGGACTGTGTATTCAGTGTGAGAAAAGCCAGCTTCTCTCAAGAGTCACAGTAGATTTCGCTGCACTAAGAAAAGTTGGAGTTATGTAGACAGTCAAATCCAAATGCTTCCTCTTTCTTTCTCTGAAGGCCAAAATATTTCCTCAGATATACATATTCATCTCCATTGAAGATAATGAGAACTAAGCAAGTCTCAAGGCAACTGCACAGAAACCAACTGTTATTTTCTGCAGTGAAATATGATTTTCTACAGAGTAAAATATGTCTCTTTTTTAAAATGTAAATTCCATATATAAACTTCTCTTGACATATCAATGTTTCTAAAGGATCCCTCTCTCTTTGCTCTGTTAGCTGAGCAAGGAGACTAACCACTTTATTAATTGGTCTTTTATGACATTGGAGAAAAAAAATCATCCATTTTTGCTATAACATTAAGATTTAAAACTGAAATGCATCTTGTCTTCACGAAACAAATCTGAAGTTTCATTTTCAGTTACATATATTTTATCTACATCCAAGAGCACCAGACAATTTACTGAAATCCATCCTTCTCTGACATTGGCAGTATCACAGAAAAAAGATCTAAATCTAACACGAAATAAATACGAAAGTATCTAACACATTATAAATATAGATAAGTATATTTTTAATACAGATACACTGAAGAGGCATGGCAACCAGTTAAGTTCCTTTGAAAATGCCAAACCAATTGTTTATCTGATGCATGAAGCTGTAGGCAAGTATCCTAGAGATTTGCTTGCAATGCATGAGCTTTTGTTCATATTACACAGTGAAGACAAACAAAATCTGCAAACTTCTCAAGTTTGTTTACAATGTGATCCAATTGATTCACATATGATATTGAATAACTGTTTCTGCTGTATTTAGTTGCTAACCATTTTTGACACCAAATATTTTTCCCAGTGGGTTTAGTGTTCGTGGTCAGGGATGGGAGAGGAAGGTGTGAAATCTTGATGGGACTAGATAGGGGAGGTCCAGCTACACCCATGTGATTCCCTCAAGCTCACCTAATATTCTTTGATGAATTTGTTGCTCTGCATCTTTCTGGTACCTCCAATTACCAGGGTACATAATGTTATTGTTATAATAATGTTCTTACTCTTCACTGTAATAGAGAGTGGAAGGTCAAGTCCACAATATTTTCTCTCCCACCTTCTCACAGACAGGCAGGCTGTCTACAGAGACTTTTAAGCTGGAATTTCCTTAATGTTTTGGAAAATTCAAAAAAGTACCATAAAACTACACAGTATTTTAACTACAAGAATGACTTCGTGGTTATTTTTCTTTCACTGCAACTTGTGTGCATTCCCAGATATTCCAAAACCTTTCTAGGGATTCCACCAGAAGGTAGCTGCCATTGCTTCTCTGTGGTATACACACCAGCCCATTCAAGCAGAAGACAATTTTGGCTGAGTGACCTATGAAGCAATGATGTGTATTCCATTAAGTACTCTCATGCCAGATGAATGTGGTTGCTTCAAACTAAGTGTGTACTGAAGACAGTACAGGATTGGTTCAATTATTCATTCACACAAAACTTACCCCTGTTCCATTGTTTGAGAATCAATCACAAACATTCATCTAAAACATATAAATGAATATTGTTCATGATATGTTGAACTGTTTGTTTGCTGGTGGTTGCTGTCTGATGGGTAGTTCCTGTAAACACACAGGAGCCACTCATGATACATTCACTCTGACTGTTGAGAAATAATTTCTAATGTGTTTTTTTATGTGACTGTTTTAAAAATATTTTAAACCAGGATAAAGATTTTAATGAAGAAAGATACTAAATAATTAATTAAAAAGACTGGGGAAATAAGAAATTATTCAGTTTTTTAACAAGTGTCTTTGTCCACTTAAAAATTAGGTGTGAAATGTGTGAGTGCTACTTAGCAGCCATCAGAAGAGTAGATGGACACAAGTGGTCCTATAAAGGACCCTCTGGACTACAGCAAATATAGTTTGTTTCTCCCAACACCTTCACAGGCTGCATCACTGCTGCTGTTTTCATCCAAGTCCTGCCAATGGGTAATCAAAATCATCAGGGGGCACTCACAACAGTGAAACACTGGCTGTCTTGAGTAGTTGCAGTGTATTCATCTGGACAAAAATGTGAGTGTGGTGTAAGTCCATTTTGCAGATACAGATTAGAAGATAATAATAGAAGCAAGGACTGCCCAGTTATTATAGCAGTTGTAACAATATGGATGTCTGGGCTGTGTCTGCTCAGATGATCCATGCAGAAATTGAGTAGCCTCATATTTGCACAAGGGATAATCTGGAAAGTGGTGACTCTGAGGAATACTCAAATGTAAATGAATAAACAAGTGAAAGCGAACTTCTGTGGCCTCTGTGTGGTCTAAGAGTGCCAGAGCATGCTCTGTAAAAAAGCAGTGCTGCCAAGTAGAAATAGAAGGGGGTACTGCCTTGAAGAAACTGCCACTAAAATCCTATCTAGTCCTGTCATTAGGAAAGGGTTCAGAAGAGAGTAACAAGTCTAATAAACCTATGTAATTGTGATGGATGCAATATGCTATTAAAGAAGGAGCTTAAAAGAAGAGTCGTGCCAGAAAAGAGCTGTTGAACACTAAAGGAAATGGCAGAAATGAGACTTCTATTTCTGGAAAGTAAATGTAGATAAATCAAGCTAGAAGTTACATGCTTACTTCTTGGTGTGGTTAGTTGACCCCTGAACATGAACCTTGCTCCTGTCATTTGAAATCTGTAACCAAATACTGGATATATTTCAAAAGTTGTATTCCATCTCAGTCAGGAGTTATGAGTTTGCAACTGTTTTCAGGTGTTGGACCAAAGAGATCAGCAATCAAGTAATCCCAAAGACCCAGTAAAAAGAAGAAAGTGTTTCAAAAAACTTACTTGGAAAGCAGTCAAGTGGAAATATTAGTCATGGACTGGAGCAAACAGATTTATGCAATGCTATGTATAAAAGCAGAATAATTTTTTGCACTGAACAGTAAGGAAGTTATCAATGTTGAATTTTTGAGCATTTTACCACAGTAAAAAATAATAACTGGCAGCTTGCCTGTAACAGAGGAATCTCATCTAGCTTTTGTGCGGGAGCAAAGGGTCTCATAGCACTTGCAGCTGAGTTGCAATGCATCTCCGGCATAAGCATCATTTGATAACCATTATGCTTTCTAATCACTTTCTAATTAAGCTGTGTTATTACAAATACGATGTGCAGCTGTATTTTATTTGTCATATTCTTCCTTGGACTTACTGGCTCCAACCTGTAGTCTAATTTTCATACTATGGGGCTGCCTGAAAAAGTTCATTTTAGTAGTTGTGGCTGCTAAGTTGGAAACTTCATTCTTTCTGCAGTTTGTTACCTATGCCATCTCCTTTGATATTTCCTTCCTTCCTTCCTTCCTTCCTTCCTTCCTTCCTTCCTTCCTTCCTTCCTTCCTTCCTTCCTTCCTTCCTTCCTTCCTTCCTTCCTTCCTTCCTTCCTTCCTTCCTTCCTTCCTTCCTTCCTTCCTTCCTTCCCACTTCCCTGATCTCTCCAGCTAAATTAAAACAAATGTGGCACAGACATCCAAAGTAATTATGGCATGGCTGTTTCTATAGCTGATGGCACCCCAAGCTGACTCCTTCCACTTCAAATGACCAGCTCAGTCAGAAGCAACTTTTCCTACTCTGCCTTTAAATCCCAGCTCTGGATTATCATGACTAAGGAATAAAAGGTAAAAGGGGCTTTTGACAAAACCGAGCAATAGCAGCTTCTGGACAGAATATTTTATTCAACCATCTTACATCTGAATGACAATCACATTTTCAAATGTTTTGTTCATCTTCTCACCTAAAAATACAATCTATTCACATCGTTGGCTCTAATTGCATTTGTAAAACTCATGCATATCTTTCATGTTTTACACTGCTTGCTTGTTCTACTTAGTGCAAAAAAAATGCACTAAAGTGGACTGCAGCATTATTAAGGCATAATGTTTCACAGCGAGGGGTCTAGCTATCATAAAAAAGCCTACAAAATCCCAAATGGATACTATAAGTGAGATGGGGGAATCACTACTGTATTGTAAACAAAGTTAATACCATTCTACTGACTTCACTATCAATGTTACAAGACGGCAGTACAAAGTAATCCTCCCAAGATTTTAGAGATTAAGCAAAATTTTTTATGTCCAGGTTTCTAAAGGGGAATTGTATGTATGTTTCTGCATCACCCATTACCCAAAAGGAGGAAAAAAAGGAGAAAGCATAGTTAGTTTTATTCACTACTACTCTTGGTTACTACTCTATTATTTCTGGGTTTATGTAACTAATGTTACATAATGGGTGTGACAATTATTGTAATATTTCCATTGTAAGTTTCTAAAGAAATGAAGACATTTTAAATGTCTATTAACTATGAAGGTAATGTTTTATCATCCCCTTATTTAGTGGCAAAGCAAATACAGAATTGAAAAGATGAATCTCCATATTCTCACGCTATACAAGCAACATTAATTAATTCAATATGACAAGCTTTGTGAAGTATCTGGGTAAGTCAATCTAGTATCATTTTGTTCATGAAGCCCAAAATATAGACTGACAAAGCACAAGTATGAAATGCATTTCAATCAGTTTAATCAAATAGAGTCAATGTAAAGAAAAGAGGCATTGTCAAGATGTGTCAGTGAACATTTGACCTGCCTTGCAGTTAATGTTGTTTTTGTGCAAATTTCTCTTGGGGGGATACCCGCTCTGCTCTGCATTTCAGTTCTAAAACAGAAAATTTTATTTTTGACCTGGTGAGTGGAAATCTTTAGTAGAAATGATGTAGGAAAGACATCACTTATAAATCATTATTCACACACAATCTGAACTTGTGAAATCTGACCCCTTAAAGAAACTTGACAATTCAGTGTGACTTTGACTTGTTTGTAGGAAATTCTGCTTTCTCTGAATGATCTTTTTTATTTGTTTTGTGAGATGCCAAAGATGAGACTATAAAGTACCAAATTCAAAATCTACTGGAGAATTTAGCTTGTTCTCTTGTCTAAGACTTGTACAGGAAAAAGATGAGGGCACAAAGTGAACCTGTACCAGATAAGTGGCCACAGAGCTTGGCAAGCTGTGACTTTTAAGCCACAGATGGCTTCAGTGAGACCTCAAGAGGGATTCCCTGGTAAGATAATTCAGGATCTCTCCTAGGAGAGAGTACCCAAAGCTGCCTTACTTCTCTGCATCCCAAATCTCCCTTTATCACTTTCCATGGTACCAATGAAAAGCAAAGCAAAGAATTCAGACCTGTATTCATTTCTGAAAATTTCTTCACAGATTTATTTTCACAGTGCCGGATCTAATGCTATAGTTTCTGGTCATGCTCAATATGCAGAGTAATTTAGTAGCCAAATCGTGGTACAAAAGGATTCTGTTTTGTCTGTAAATCTACTCCTCCACCAGTGAATAATGCAGTTGTTTTAAGGGCTTTTAAATCTGTCTGTTACTTTCTCTGAAAACTATAGATTAGGCAGGATTTAAATTCACTGACTGAAGACATATATTATGCTCAGCAGAAACCAGAAAATTAGCTGTTAAAATTTTTTCTCAAGAGAAGAGAAAGCTATGGGTGTGACCAAGACTTGGAGAACAATTTCAAAAACCCATTTCCCACAACAAGATGTATTTGATAATCTTGTTCCGTTTCCTGGATCTTCAGCTTTCGCTGCCTAAAAAAAAAAAAATCATCACTGTGTAGCAGCTGTGGTTACCTCAGACACGTGAATCAAGTTTGTCAGGATATGGAGAAATCTGCAAGGTGAGTCTCTAATAAATGCCTGAGCAAACTTCTCTATCCACCCCTTTGAAGTGTTGACTGCTACCCCCCAGGAATGAATGCTGGCTTATCAGTGCTAAGTTTCATAGCACTCCTTAGAGACAGGAGGAAACCCACAAATTCTATGATTTTCATCCCCACTGATGATTGCCGTTTGTACCCCCACCCCTGATTCCTGGTCACTTTCCCTCCCCAAACGTTGATGGAGCCATTCCTAGAGCACACCAGAGCCCATAGATGTACCAAGAGCATGACCAGGGCGCAGTCAAACTCTGGAATCCCAGGGGACCAAGCCATACATCCAATATGTGCACACTCTGATCCAAGCAGTGACCACTGTAGCGACTCACCCGCAGGGCAGGTTTCTGAAGCAGTGCTCCAAAGATCAGGACCACGCACTTTTCTCAACCTGCTGGCAGGTGAACCATGACACCTTCACAAATCTGGAGAGCTCTCCATACAATTCAGTGTTTCTCCTGGACCCCTTGGAACCCCAGTGCTAGGTGGAAGTGTTACAAGTTCTTTTACGTGATTTTTTGAATGCTTCCCTCTTAGAACTTTGGTGGAATGAGTTTAGAGCTACGTGGAAAGAATGATTAATTGCAGTTTAATGAATCACAGGAAAAGTTGATGCCTGCTTCCAGCTCTGGAGATGCACCTGTATCAGTCTTATTTATTTGAAGTGGTTTACCCTGTAGTTTTACAGCCAATGAAACTAGAAACTAGAATAACCAAAATGGTCTGAAGTGTCTTATTTTGATATTTGCAGCATTTTCACCTAAATGTTTTATATCAACCTTTCTCTTTTTCATGAATATATGCTGCTTAGTCCTTGACTAAAACATTTAACAATGTGAGAGTGGAGTATTTTGCTGCTACAGACTTAGACCTTCTGAAGAGCCTAATCAAAACCAGATTTTTTTTCCTTTAATTGGAAAAGAAGTGAGTGTTTTGCACTACACACTAGCTAGTTAGAGCTATCACAAGCAACCCCCTATTAATCACGTACCATTTTTTGCAGCTGTGTACAGTAACTGACCTGCCTAGATACACTATAACTGAAGCAATTAAGGATCTTTTGTATTTTTTTATGTAATTACCACTTCTGAGCTAGGTTGCTAAATACTTGGGACATTTGGGGTTATAATTTCAAGGTCATTATATTTTTGTTCATCTCATTTCCTAGGAAACCTATTTGCAGACTTGCCTAAAGCATCCCAGATACTATATATTAAAGTATGGCAAATTAATTCAATCCTACCTCCTTCCACTCAGGAGGTGCATGTCCATTTTTTCCAGTATCTAATACACAGTATATTTTTACATTGTAAACTATTGCATGTTTTAATGATGCAAACAATGGAGAGACCAAATAAGCTAAAAGAGCTAACACATTTATCTCTACATTCTGCCATCTGTTTGAAACTGCTGATGTAATTCCAGTTTTAAATTACATTAGATCCTGCCTTCTGGACCCCTTTCCCTATTTACTTTTTTTTTTTTTTATTTAAGCCTTTAGAGAAAGCAATGCCTTCAGGTTGTTGACTACTTAATAAGAAACTGTGTCTTTGACTGTTTTCAATCTAGACTTAAATTCAGGTTTCCTAGACAAAGAGGTATAGTGAAACAATAGCTGTATCTCCAAAAGATGAAATTATTCTCTGTGTACAGTTTGATGAGATCTGTTTTCAGCAATAATGCTAGCAACCAGCAGATTTGTTTATACTGAAGAAACAGCAGAGATTAAGGTTTGTGTTCTTGCATATTCTATTGTCTAATGATGGAATTTCCACTTTTATCTCTGTGTTTATGCTTCAGAATTGGTTTAATTTCTTCTTTGCAACCTCTTCCCCTTATTTTATTGGCTTAGTTAACAAACTCGTATTTATTTTTCTTAGCACTTCCTTTGCCATTTCAGTCCACAGTGGCAATTCTCCATTCTCTCCTCCTCTGGCATCTTGTGGCTCCAATCACTTATTTGTCTGGATCCGATACTAATGTTGATCTTTTAAGGATTTGCTTACAGGCATGTTGGTCAGGGTCTGTCTTCAGCATACCTATCAAAGACATAGATTTTTGCAGTTATTCTAATGTCTTGAAAATTTGGATTTTAAAACATTTGCATCACAGAAATTAAATTAATGTATTCTGGTTTACATTTAATGTAATATTTTTTAAATGTTTTTTTTACTTTGTTTATGTTTATTATGTACCCACATAATAGTCTGGATATAAGGACTTTGGAGAAAACTTGGAGTCCTATGCTAAAAAGTTTTCAAAATCCTCATTTGAATTGATTTTAAAAAGAGATATCACATAACTAAAAATCAATTAAAATACATTTCAAGCTACATTTTATTCATCATAGCAAAGAAATTTTTCATAAGCATACTTTCAAGAGTCATGATAACATTTTTAAAAATTGTACAGATTTTAAGATGATTGGAACAGCTTTGTCGTTTAGAATTTCCAAACCATACCAGGCAAAAGTCTGAAGAAAATATTGAAATAGATTGGTTTGATTCTGATAATTTTCTAGAAAGTTCAGATTGTTAATGAAAATTACTTTCATCACAAATACTTGCCTGGATTTAATTTAGAAAATTCTTTAAAATTTAAATGAAACCCCACAAAGCTAAGCCTTCTTTTGTTGTTGTTTGCTTTGGAAGGGAAACAGACACAGGGTTCATTTTGAATTTGAACAGATGATTTTATCTTTCACTACCTGACTTAAAATGTAGAAAATTTATTAGTAATAAAATGTAGACATTTTAATTGATATGAAATGCTAGTCCTCTGACAGAATAATATCTAGGAGCTGTGACTGTTTTCTTATACAAATCTTAAATTTTCTCATTGAACCAGTTCCAGAATAGCAGCAATTTTAGTGTATCTGTCATTGATCCATGCAAGTTTCTGGGGAGGAACCTTGACCAAAGTTCGAAAATTCCTAAAGCACTGCTACCTATAAAAATACCCGCTAGTCAGTCACTATGACTTCACCTATCATCATGCTCAGTGAAGACAAAAGTCTGGTGATTGAATTGCACCAAACTTAGTATAGGCTTTCTACATTTCCTGTCCAGACACTGAAGCCAATGGTTAAACTAAAGTGGTGGCCAGCTGTTGGGAATGTGGATGACTCCCTTGATTCTTTGTCTAGGTTGACCCTCACCAGTGGTCAAAATCTGAAGCAGGAGGGTGCAATATTCCCTCTCACTCCAGCATTGCTAACCTGGGCTGGATGCATACAGGAAAAGTCAGCAGGATCCCATGAATTGCTGAGGACTAAGCCAAGCATTTAAGTGTTCAATTCTGGACTTTCAGAGGTTGGTATAAAACCATGTAAACCATTTATTTGTATTTTCATGTAAGGCCCTGTTCTATGACAATTCATCTTGCTATGAAAAATAAGTGCATAAAAGTTAAACCAGAGATGTCCAGGTATGGTAAAACAAATATGTATTTTAAATAGATCTGAAGCTGATTTCATAGAATCATAGAATAGCTTAGGTTGGAAGGGATCTTAAAGATTATGGAGTTCCAATTCAGAATCCCTGGGTAGGGATGTTCAGGGCCCTGTTCAACCTAGCCTTGAACACTTGCAGGGTTGAGGTATCCACAATTTCTTTGGGCAAGCTCTTCCAGTGCCTCACCACCCTATGAGCAAAGGATTTCTTCCTAACACCTAGCTGAAACATCTCCTCTTTTAGTTTAAAAACTGTTCCTCTTGTCCTATTACTACCTGCTTACATAAAAAGTCACTCTCCCTCCTTTTTTATTGCCTTTTAGGTACTGTCAGGCGCCAGTGAGGTCTCCCTGGAGCCTTCTCTTCTCCAGGCTGAACAAACCCAACTCTCATCCTGTCTTCACAGGACAGGTGCTCCAGCACTGTGATCCTCTTTGTCCCCCTCCTCTGGACCTGCTCCAACAGGTCCCCATCTTTCCTGGGATGAGGACTCCAGAGGTGGATGCAGGACTCCAGGCGGGGTCTCACAAGGGCAGAGTAGATGGTCAGAATCACCTCCCTCGACCTTCTGGCCAAATACTGTCACTTAAAACTTGTTATGGGGAGTATGTCAGCTTTCCATAGATACAGACAGTGACACACGTCAGAGGAGGGATGTTGATTTTCTGCTCACAAAAATACTGCTAATTTATGGAGTTTGAGCAGTGTTTCCCAAACAAAGAATTGACTCCACCCCAGCCTACAAAGAAAAAGTAATTGAAGTCACATTATTTCTTCAAATACTCATGATTCCAAATGTTTGGTAACCAGCTGCCTGTTGTGGTAATGCTCCTTCTTCTGCACAGAATTTGTATTCTAGACCTACATGAAATTGGTATACAAAATGAACTGAGTGATTTGTTGGAAGAAGTTTTTGTTGTGAAAATGCAATGAATATTTCATGGTTCAAATTCAAAGCAACTATAAAATATCAAGTTTTGCTCTGATGCATAAAAACAATTCATCATAACTGTTAAATACAAACCATATTCACTCACGGTATGAACCATAAATATGACAAGAGGTCCCAGAAAGTTGTAGTTATGGTTAAGAAGGAGTCTGCACTGAATGCAGCAAAATTCCTCCAAAATATTTTAAATAATGCTGTCTTTCCTGATGATAGATTGCATTTCATCGGCATCAAGATTTACAAACAAGTCAGAGTCACCAAAACTCAAATTTTTTCACTGCATCCCTAAAACAATGTTGTCCTGGGTTTCCTCCCAAAATCTGTCCCAAACCAGGACAAATATAACGTTCAAATATATAAAAGAATTTACTTAAAAAGTCAAAGAATATGTCCTGCCAAGTCCTGTGCCAGTTTATTTGCAAGAACCTCTGAACATTTTACCCCATGTGCACACCAGGCCTTTCAACACAGTTCCTGGTCTTACAGAGACACTTTCAAAATGATAAGTCCCATATAAGCCAAAGGAACTGTTAGTAAATTGAAATGTAGCACTAATACCACGGACTGTATTTCCCCTGGAGTAAAATATATGTTGTTGTTCTTGAGACCTATGCTGTTGAAAATATCTGATACTTCTTTAGCACAGTAGTGCATGAGTCCATATGAGAGCAAGACTAATGTTTAAACTGAATTAATAAATTTTACTTGAATTATTAATTTTTTAGTGATAGTGACATCTTACATTTTCCTGCAGTTCTTTTCTTGCTATTGATTTATAGAACTGCATTTCTTGAATGGAGGCATCTGCAGCAGCTGGATGGATGGTGGCCTGCTATAGGGTCTATAAAACAGTGCTACAATCTGTGTTGTTTTACAGAAAGGTCTACGACTGTGGTATCCTCTCTTGTAAGGATTGAGCCACCTGATTAGGCTATACAGACAGTGTAAAACCTTGGACAAAGAGCAGAAACACTGTGGTTGTTGTCGTGGTTCAGAGATATAAGGGAAGTGAGGCTTATAGGGAGGATGAGTCTTTCATACAGCCAAGATTCCAGCCTAAAACTCCAATCAGAAACCTTCAAAAAAAAATCACCAGACTATGAAGCATGAACATGAGACATTGTTCATATTACTGAATGAATATAATAATTTTCAAAATGCACATGCCTGAATGTATTTACTTTATAGGCAAGCTTTCAAAAACTCTCTGCATATACAGCTTGATTCCAGCATTAATACAATTTGCAATGAGCTAGCTAATGAGCTTCTGGTTTTGAACAACTTGACTCGATTTATGAAAGATTAGACCCACTGAGAATCTCATTATTCTTTTTGCATAAAGTATTTGAATCTAGCTACTGTAAGGTTGCAAAATACTGCAGAACAGTCAGATTCAGAGATTATTTAATCAGTAATAAAATGTCATTGTAGGCAGCATAGCAGTACTTCCTAAATCCCTCGATGCATGGTCGGCTTATTTCATTAGAATCTGTGCTGGCTGTTCTCCAAAGATGCAGAACTAATGCTATGTGCAATTATCGGATTTTGTTAAGCACGGAGTGTTCGACAGTTAGAGTGTTAATGAATGAAGAATAGCTAAGCAAGCCTCTAATCCATTGCTCATTGTTTAAAAAAACATTAGAGCCCAGCCCTATCATACTCAGTTATAATATGACTCAAATCTGCAGAATAAAGAGCTCTGCACCTTTTCTCCCTGTGAAGCAAATGTAATGCATTGCTTGTTATTTTGCAAATGAGAGGCTTTTTACTGAGAAATCCTTTGCTGAGAAATAAGTAAGATGTAAAGTTTTCTAACAAGTAGGGGTATGATATCTACCTATCATGGCCATATTCCTTCCTGTTGCAAAAATAATCTATTGATAGGTAAAGGAGAAAATAATCCAGTCTGTCATTAGAAATATCAGTGCCTTTTAATCAGCCCTCAGCAACTGTAAGTTGTCGTGGTGTGCATTGCACCGCTTTGATAAAGCTGTGAGGGGAAAAGACTGCAGCTAATAACCAGCTCTGAGTTCAGAATTGCAGCAAGTTCCGTGGAGCTTCTGGATATTGACACTTTCCAAGAGTGATGGAGATGTGGGTCCCCTGGCAGAGAAAAAGGTGAGCTTGTGTGTAACTGGATCATGACAAAGGATGTCAACTTCGCATTTGTAACTGCACTGTGTTTGTAATTGCCTAGTATTTGTAATTGTATTTTTTGAAAATGTACCTGTTACATATTATAAAATTTAAAATAAAAATATTAGTAATTCAAATACTTTCCTTAAGAAAAGGAGCTGAAAACATTCTATTTTAGAGCATATAGAGTTACTAAAAGAATTTGAAATTGTTTTGGGAAACAAAAGCTCCACTGGCATTTTTTTTACAATGTGTCTTTTAACCAGACAATACTACTATTGATCAGTCAAATTTAAAATATTTTAATGTCTCAAATTACATCACCATCATTAATTCTGATAGTGACAGCTGATTTTGGCCTTCTAATGAAGCGGTCTGGTGATAAAACACAGTGGAAAAACAATGTATGCATCCTGAATATGTCCTTTTCCTGTATCTGCAGTCCATCAGTCCCAATTACTCTGCTCTTTTTCCACTGTCTGTTTAACAGGAGCCACAGAGAATTATATCAGAAGTGAACAGTTTAGTTACTTTTACTGCAGTGTTTTGATCTCCATCCTGATGTTATCTGCTAACTGAAAACATTTTAGGCTAAAATGGGAGAATGGTTGTAGAAAACTACAAGGCAGGACACAGGTATGACCATAAGGAGCTGTTGCTGGTTCTCATGGATAAAAAAAAAATAAAAGTCCTATTGTCTCAACATTTCCATTGGCAGCAGACTTTGGACAGCCGAAGTTGTCCTGCATTGGCACCGAAACACTTGTCATGGAGATACATATTGGCAGGGCCATTGGTGTCCCTCGAGGGCCCCCAGCACGCCCCTGCCCTGGCACCCCAGAACCTGCCTGGGGGCTTCAGCCCCTGCCTGAGCTCCCATCCCACAGTGCCCAGGCAGGGTGTCGTAGTTTAGGAATGCTTCTCTCCAATTTAGTGCTCCCACTGAGACTCTCCCAAACGTGTTGCTTTTTTGATCTCTCTCCTTTTTCCCTCTGCATCAGGCTGGAGAATTAGAGGCTCAAAAAGTGAAACAGGTTAGTTGAGGTAAGAACTGTTTACTGGAAACAGCAATGACATAAGGAATAGTAACAGTATTGGTAACAGAGGTGTACAGAAGAGAGTGATTCACATGCCAAATGCTCACTGCAGAGCCTGACCTGACCACAGCTGTGCTGCCCTGACTGCTCCCTCCAGGCTGGAGCTGGTGCCACCCAAACTCTCCTTCTGGCTCAGAACTGGCACTCCCCAGCTGCTCCTGACTGGGAGCCGGCAGCACCCCCACACTCTGTCTGCCACAGAGCCAGAAGAGACTGCCTCAGTCTGTGGCACAGAATTACCTCCAGGTCCCAGCCATGCCCCTTCCTGCCTACTGCAGAAATGAGCTCTGCCCTGGCCAGAGCCAGGACACAGGGTGAGCAGGGGTGGTCTGGGGCTGCTGCTGGCACCCAGGTTATGGGGGAGCCCTGAAGGCAAGGGGCATACTCAGGGCAGCACACCAGGGTCTGCTCTGGCAGGGAAGGCCCCTCTTCCCTCAAAAAGAAACACGAAAGGCAAGCAGAGCAAGGCTGTGCCACAAGGGAGGAAAAGGAAAAATCCAAGGGTGGTGGAGGCCACCCTTAGTGAGCACAGTGCAGTTCCACAGCACCTGGCCTGGCTGAGCAGAGGGCTGATGACAGGTTCATGGACAGGCACAGTTACAGCAGAACCTGAAGCAGGCCCACGCAGGAGACACAACCAGAAACAAAGCTGCAGCATGGCCCAGGGTCTATCCTGGAGTCAGCTGTGCCTATGGAAGGAATGAAGAACAGGGCTTGAGTTTAGATGGAGCTCTTTAGCCTATGGGCCGAGGACATGGATGAAAGTGTGAGGCCAGGCTGGACAGCGCCATTGAGGCCCATTGGTACACTCAGAGTCCTGACAGATATGCTGTTCCAAATACTAGAAACATTTCTATGATTTGCTATGAAAGATTACTGCTTGATTATAATGACTGTAATACCATATATATCTTCACTTTAATAAACTGAAATACTGAAATATCAAGAAGCTACAAAACCAGTTGTTCTGAGGATTTTTTTTTCTAGATTGTTTTAAATGGTGCTCATAAAGCTGAATAACTTCCCTAAGTGGACACCCAACAAAATGTGAATTTTAGTATAATAGAATTTTTTCTAAAACCATATATTCATATGGAGAAATGTCTAGTAGCTCAGTGATCACAGGCCAGCCCTGAGATACAAATATGCTTCTTCTGGTTTTTTTGTGTTTTACCAATGCAGATTTCCCTGCCTCAGGCTATATCTTTGGGCAGCTGGCCCTGAAGACCATGGCCACAAAAGGAACTTCAGGCTATCCCTAACCAAACATGACATGCACATTTTTCGTGGGATGAGACTTGCTCTCTATAAATGTAATAGCAAATGAGAATTCTGGATGTTGTGTTGTGACATTAAGGGGGTATGTGAGGAAATATGTAGTTCCAAAAGTGGTTGCCTTTTCTCCCATTAACTAGCTCTTAAGACACAGATGTCTCTCTTGAAATAGTACTTTAGATAGTACAATGATTCAGCTACAGTTAGAAGTCCCAAACATAAAGGAGGCATCTTTAATTTCTTTGAAACAAAGAATTGGGAAGAACAAAACTTCTTTAAAGAGAAGCCCCCTGGTGAAATGTTAGGATCCATTTTCAACAGTCACCTGATTAAGTGTTCTTGCTATCCTTTCATACTTTGGAATTGGACATCTAAGTCTCTGATACGGTGAAAGTTTGATCTTTTTTCCATGTGTGATACTGTTTACAGAATAGAGAATTTAGAACTCACATGTTACATGGCCTGAATCATCAAAATTTTCTTTAATGAAAGAGTGTACACTGGCTTTTCAATTTTTTAATAGTTTAATACTTCATCACTGACTATTTTTGTATATAAAGCTATAAAAATAACCATCATAAAATAAAATGCCAGCTTAAGCTGAAAAACTCCTAATGACTTTTCTAGCCAGTAATGCTCGGACAAGTCTTCTTAGGAGCTAACATAAAGCAGCAGAACCTGAAAAAGAGTCAGTCATTCACTGGAAGGGGCCAGAAGGAATGGGTCCTGTGGAAAGATGGTGATACATGCCATCTGCTGGGACCCCACTGCCAGAACATTCTCAGGTAAAGCTTGGTGATCAGAGAATCTGCCTGAAACTGCCTCTTATTAAATCAAAGGTAACTTTTAGCAAATTGTAGCAATAAATGTCAACCAGCAAAAGTAGTCTGAGCAGGTCCTTTGTCCTCATAGACAGCTCGAGGTTCAAAGATTGAGGCCTGGAAACTACAGCATTTCTCTGAAGGCTCAAGACACCTTTTGTTACTCATCTTCTCTCATTTTTAACCAGATTAGTATCAGAAATGCCATATTCTTCATTTCTGAAAAGTTGAGACACGTTTCCCTAATTCCACACAGATACTGCAGTTGTGTTTCTTCAGCCTTGAGATATATGATTGAAATTGTTGGATAATCAAAATATTTAAATGAATATGTGATTCCGATTGGTGTTCATGTTGTTTTATTTTTACTAGCTCATTCACTGGATTAAATAGAAATGCATCATAGGAAATCAATAAAGTAATTTTACCTGAAAACTTTACTTGATGATGTGTTAATTCAGGTATCACAGAGAAGCATACAATTTCATCCATGCATCCAGAATGGCTCAAATTTTTACTATCAAAAATAGTGTACACACAGTATACACGCTAAAAGTGATTTCCAGAAATGATCTGTAGCAGTCAGTGCCTTTGAAAAAAATTTAACCCTCCTGAGATAACTAAGGCACCGACTGCACTTATAAATTACATTATTTCACTACTTTTGGAAACTGTTCTAAATTGTATCTGCTATTAATGATTAGTTTATATTCTTTTGAAGTTACTGATGCTTTAAAGACTTGTCTAAAGTACAGTTTTTGCTGGTTGAATTCAAAGCCCTTAAATGCATTTTCTTGGATTTTCAGAGTGTTTATTCTGCATGCCAGTGCTGTAGTTGCAGGTTTTGATGAAGTTGTCACAAAACAGCATCAATTGTTTTGCTCATATCAGTCAATTATTTCTACATTTCTGTTCCCTGCATATTTTGTGTTTCTCATCACAAGATCAGCCAACTTTGCTTTTAGGAGGTTTATTCTTTGTAAGTCTAGTAATACTTATCATTAATGATTCCATTGTTGTTTGAGGACTCGAAAAAGATTCTCTAGGAGTCCTGTGTCCAGCTGTCTACGTCTTCCTGGGAACCTCTTTGAACAGGTGGGGTAAGAGGAGGTTCAGAAACCCACCGGGAAGGTCTCCTCATGAAGCACAGGCCCAAAAGCAATTCTCAGCAGAGGAAAGTCTTTGCTCTAAAGGCTGTCTTATTCTTTTACATCTGGCAGTGAATATTTTGGCTTGTACTAAAAAGCATTCATCTTCTTTGCGCAACATGGATCATCAGCTGAGAAAGGAATTTACGGTAGCCTCTGGAGAAAGTTTTCTGTCAGTGACAAAAGGCAAAGCAGCTGGACAGACAGACTGTGCTAAGACCGTTTGCTAAGTTCTAACTTAGCACTGTCTCCATGACAGCCTTAGTTGGAGCAAATGTTCAGGTCATACTGCTCAAACAACAGTGAGCAAAGGCAGAATGAAGCAACACAATAAAAGCACCCAAACTATAACTCTGCATTTGGCTCCCTGTAAAAACTTGTACAAACCCTATTATGAATTCTGTACTCGATAAAGCTGGGACAGCTGTTCCATCTGCAAACTAATTGGATCGAATAGGAAGAAGGGGATTTTGCCAAAGTGGAAACTAGACTTGCATTTTAGAGGCTGGAAAATCTAAGTACCTCAAAATACTGTATTTATCTCAGCTTCACAACACAATTAATCAAACCTCTGACTTCCCTGCATGCTTATGCCACCAAAGGCACAGGATTTCTGCATTAATGAGGAAACTGGACTTTCACAGAAGTATATAAAGATGAGTTTACTCACAATACACAGGCTGCTGAGTCAGTGATGCTAACATGAGGTATAACATTGCTTACAATAGTGAGACAAATATGTGAAACTTTGTGTTGGATGGATGAATGATCAATGAAAAAGAATGATTGGGAGTCCACATTAAAATTTTAATTACCCCAGTTTAGAAAAAAGGTTCAGGGAATGTTCTGTCAAAGAGAAAACCAGAATGAGCACCCATTACATGGCAGATAAACCATCTCAGAGCAGGCATTTTACTTATTATAACACATATAGAATTACATCGATCCCATTAAAGTATTTCAGATAATGCCTGCTGCTTCATACAATGTACTGGTATTTCATTTTAGAGCAGCAGCTATATCTGCTGGGTTTGCAGGCAAGCTGATTTTCCAGCTGCTTGTGGAAAATATTTCTGCTGAACCCCCTGGTGTTTTTCCAGGCATCTTATTGCTAAGGCTAAACCAAATACATACTATCTGCTACTTTAACTTGTATTTAGCTGAGCCATTAAACATACTATTACACTGTATTCTTGCAAACTTCATAGACTGAAGGTTTTAAGATTAAATGATAGGTCTAGAAGCCTGAGAAAATTCTTGTAGACACATTGAAAACACTTCTTTTCAACAGTCAAATAAGTATCAAGGCTACTTAATGATCAAATCAAGATCTGCAGACACCACAGCCTGCACACTCTTTCTTAGAAGATTTTAATCTTTGTCCTTGTCCTTCTGTGGAGTTTCTTTCCAGAGCATCTTGGCTTAATAAATGCCTTTGAAGAAGGCTTCAGCACAAATAAAAGAGTACTTGTGCAGCAATCTTGAGTTCTTATCAGCTCTATAGTGATCAGGTGAAGGAATAATTTATTTCAATCAGCAACACCTGTTTTTATAATTGCTCAAGTGATTATAATTCAATAATAAAAAGCCAATTTAACTATCTTTACTCAGATATTAACCTCTGATATACAGTGTTAGAATGAAATTGCCATTGGTTAAATTCCCTTAAGAAAACAATTGCTATCCTATATTTATCCTGTTTTGGTCTGGTTTGTTTCATATTTCCCTTGTTGTTTGACTTTTCTTTTAAGAATAAAGTATGTTCACATATTCTCAGTTCGAAGACCCCCATTGCTATCCATTTTCTACCATAGTAAAATATGCTTCATCTCTCAAAAGGTTCAATTATTTTCATTTTCCTTCATAGTTATCTTTTTATGATTTGCCATTTTCAGAACAGCACTACATTTTTGACACATAATTCAACTTGTGATTTCCCATAATACCTAGATCCATTTCTGCAAAACCCCTGCTTAGCCAGGTATTCTCCCTCCATTTTTATGCCCTTTGTCTTCTTAATCAATATAGATACTTGTGGTTGCTCTAAATGAACTGCAGCCAGTCTTTTTTTCTAGGCAGTCCTCTATTTTGTCAAGACTGTGTTCCAAGTCTGCATTTCTTCATTTTTGCAATCATTCCCAGCTTCGTGTTGTGTGTTTTTCAAGTTTGCAGACTCTCCAGCTCATCTTCCATATCTCTAACAAGAATGTTGAACACTAAGTGGTCCAAGAGATATTTACTGCAGATCTGTTCTTAGCACAAGTTATCACTCTACCTACAAAATTAATATTAATTACTTAACCACTAAGATACCACATATCCTTCTTTTTCTTTTTGAATGAAATTTTTATTCTGAAAACAGAAGCAAAGGTAAGTCTGTGATGTCTACCATGCCACCACCACCTTCTTCCTTCAGAAATTAAATGAGGAATTTGTATTTTTCAGTTTCTGGCATTTCCCCCTCTTTTAAAAAAATAAATAGCAAATCTTTTAGTGATAGATATCTGACCCAGAGTAGTCCACAATGGATGTTTCTTGGCACAGTTGATCTGAAAACTACCAAATATATTCTGCCAAACCTGCTCTAGTAACATGTTTTGATCTTTGATCTGTTAGCCATTGACTTGCAGCTGTAAAGAGTAAAGAAAAAAAAAAGACAAGAAACTAAACATGCTGCTGTTCTCAGTCTCCTTTACCCATTTCATTAATTATTCTCCAGCAACCAGACTGAAACTTTTCTGATCATCTGCTTTGCACTGATATAGTTTACAGAAAGTATAACAAGACATTACTCATACCTCACATAGGCATTTCTAATTTTAACTGTATGTACTTAAACTATTTTTTATGGTTGTTCTTACTAACTTGACCTGGTTTCTACCTCCTCTATGCTCTTTTTTTTTTTTTTTTTTTTTTTTTTTTTTTTTTTTTTTTTTTTTTTTTTTGCTACACAGAATGTGAATCTCTTCAACTTTTGTTCTCAAGATAATGGAGAATAAAGTCACTCAGCTTGGCCACCCAGTACTGAAAGGCAGCGAGAGCATATTTTCTTCCTTTTGTTTCGTGATGAGAGAAGCCATCATGCTGATAATGCATCCAACCAGCAGCCGGGATTAGTGTTTTATGATCCTACTGAAAAATTAACGTGTAACTGATGTTCTGCTTTGGCACCAAACAGGAGCGGGAGGAGCCCAGCAGCCCGGGGACATCCGTATCTCCATGGTGCCACCTTCTGACTGGCACGCGGGAGAGCCGGCTCCAGGGCTGGAGCATCCATCCCTTCAAGGAGAGGGGATGGGCCCTTGAGAGCACATCGGCCCGAGGCTGGAGAGATGTGGGTGTGAGGGTCACAAAGGGAGTCCTTGAGAGCCCGATCTGGCGTGCATCCAGTGTTCTGTGCTGCACACAGCGCAATCTGGGGGGTCTTCCAGCCTCCTGGGCTCTAAGACTCAAGCACTGTGCAAACGTTGGTTGTCAGGTTTATGTCGTGTGTGAATTACAGAAATGAAAGAACTGCCTGGAAAGTGAATATTTTAAAATATTTTAAAATTTATTTCACAGGAAAAAAAAAAAAAAAAGAAAAGAAGCTCACCTCTGTTCATATCAGTCCCAGGTTAATTTACAATATGGTGACAGCAGGACTAATAGACTAAAACATGACTAATAGTCATATCCATACCAGTGGATGGAGAAATGGTAGAGTTGATATTGAAGACTTTCCCAGTGACTTACCACAGCTCCCAAGCACCTTATACAGAGATGAGAGCAAACACACCACACTTTCATCAGTGTGAAATGTATGACTTGCACCCTTGACTTAATTTCTTTGTCCCTTTTCTCTTTTTATTTCCTTCTATTTAACCTTACATACAAGTCCATGGAAGATTGTAGACCTGGGATGAATATTACACATTGACTCAAATCCTTCCTTGGTGCCTGAGTCCTAGGAAGGGAAACACCACAAACACCTACTGATGGAGGCATTGGAAACCAGGACAGTCTATTCATTTTTCTTACATGCTGGAGTGCTCCTCTATGTACCTGACCAAAGGGGACTCAGAAATAGGGCCCTGCCCATTAATGGGCTCTCTTGCTTACTGTTGACTCAAAACTTAAAGGCAACTATGCTGAAATGCATAAGGAAAATATAACCCATCTCAGTCTGAAATGCATAAGGAAAATATAACCCATCTCAGTCTACCTTGACCTCTTATACTCCTGAAAAAAATAGAATTACTGGACGAAAATTATTAGAGTATTATCCCTCTAACACTTCTAAATATTTTGCTGAGAAGCTTAAAAATTATTGAAAGTATAAAAATGAACAGATATGTCCATAAGATAGTGTGGGGAAAAGAATCTGATGGAAGAGTTACTCTTCAGAGAAACTGTTCCTCTTCATAGTAGGGCTCTCTTAACTCTTCTGAAATGAATTAAAAAAAATTTGAATTACAAAGCTGAATGAATGAACGAAAAATTCCTCACATTGTATGCTTTAAAAGATAATTTTCCTCTGACCTTTCTCTTGTAAGGGTTAGTTACAAATGGCTTGCTATGAGAAGCTGATACCTGATACTCTAGATGTCAATTGTTTGGTTTTGTTCTGACGTTTCAAATAATTGTGTATTGTTGCCCATTCTAAGGGCGTAATGCTTACAAGGCAGAAGGCTTGAAGAAACTAGGGGGCTTGGGCTCTCTGTCCAACAAAACAGTGCTGCAGGGAGAGTAGCCTAGCAGTAAGCAGCCTTGGCAAATTCTAGAAAATTTAAACTATTCAAGAGGCTTTTCTTTTTGTTCGTTTGCCTAGTTTTAAAATGATATTCTCAGTGGAGATGTCTGGAGCACTGCCTATTTGCATCTACGTGAGGCAAAAATTCTGTCATATTATTTCAACAGAGTTGAATCTGATTGAACAGGAAAGGTACTCTTTGGTACATGACTTAATCAAATATATTTGTTTTTTGTGGCTATGGTTATACTGTCTTCCCCTCTTTAGAGAGCTGTCCAAAGGGGCAGCTGCCATTTTGGAATATTGCAACACATTGTTGTGGAGCACATAAAGAAGATCTTTTCTATCATATGGCACTGTGGGGTTTTTTTGTTGTTTTCTCTAGGTCACTATCTTTGTTCAGTAACAGATCAGTGAAAATACATGAACAGGGTGCATAACAAAACATTCCAGCACAGGTTTACTTACACAAGGTTTCTTTGTCTTACAGTCAAACTGTAAAGAAAGAGAAAATGGCTTATTATGAAGCTAAGTAGAGATGATTTTGTGATTCCCACAAACATGATTTTTACAATGCGTTTTGTTTTTTTCTTGAAGATAATGCCAAGCTCTTTGACAAAAGCTTCATAAGCTTCTCTTAAAAAAAAAGTAAAGAAGTCAACCCAGAAATACGGATGTTTCTGCTCAGAAACTTGCTGAGTTTTCCAGGTCACAGAAGACCATTTCCTGTCAGTACAAGAGGAGAGCTAAACCACTGATTTGTTTATGGGTGAATAAAAATACTATGGCTGTAAAGTGCTTTCCGTGTGGGGAGGGGGAGAACGGGGGAAGTCCAGGAGTTGCTGGGTTTTTTTTCTCCTTGTAAAATAAAATCATGTTATTTATGTGCTTGCTTCACCAGCAAGTGACTGCCCTTAGTACACCTTCAGGTTTTGGAATAAAGTCCTGCTTTAACAACTGTTACCTGTCAGCTGTAAAAAAAAAGCCTAGACTGAATCTAGAGTGGAGGCCAGCTCCAGAAGCAAATATTTATAACCAGACCTAGTCTTCATTTGCTGAGGCCTGAGCCGTCTCTTTGACTTCCCTAAGCAGGGAAAACATAAAATCTTGAGCTTCAGATTCCTTCACATGCAAATTACAGGACAATTGTCACCTTTGGGATTTGCAGAGGGCTTTTAGGAAAGATACTGCATTGGTTTTAGGAAGCTGTGTTTCCCGGTTTTAAGAGGCTTTATAGTTTTCATGTGTTAATGGAAGGAAAGTAGAAATCAGCTGGGTGTATGAGTATGGAGTCATTCCTTTTTCCATCATATATAGGATCCTGGTTTAGTTGTGTGTGGGCGCTACAATTTGGAAGGACTAAACCTCCTTGATAATACGTCCCTATAAACATCAAAGTAATGGTCTCAAATAGGCCATTGATATAGCAGTTGTAATCTGAAATAAGACATCAGTCTGAGTGAGTTTGTGAGGTTTTGTGTACAGATTTAAAAAAAAAAAGAAAAAAAGCTGAGATCCAGAAATGATTAATAGAAGTTAATCCAGAAATCTTGCCTTGCAGCATTCTAAGCAAGAAGAGAGGACTGATTCAGCCTCTGCAGTTTGTATGCAAATTGTTCTCCCAAAGGAAGGGAGATTGTTTTTGACAACTTGACTCTAGCAGTGCTGCAAGGCACCTAGAACGGTCCTACTTTCTATTTTCTCCAGTTCCTTCTATTCCTTGAGGTGTTGATAATGAAGGACTCCTGCCCAAACTGAATGCAGCTCATGTTGACAGAGACAGCAAATACACATGGTAGCTTTCATATTTCTCTGTCACATCGTTTGACTTTTTTAATGCCTTTTCCCTAGGGCAAACTGTGAAACAACATAATTTCTGTCACCTGTTTGAGATTTCAGCAGTGGGCTTACAAAGGATGTGCTGGTCTCCACAAAAACATTCAGAAAATGGTGTTTGAATGATCTTTGAACTCTCTTTAAGCTTCAAAGGAACTGCCACACTTTCTCCATAACCTCAGTAATTGCTGATTAAAAAAAAAAAAAGCAGATTTTAGAAAGAAATCATGCAATCTAGAAACATACTTTCCATCTGTGTATTGCGGCTGAAATCCAAAATAGGCCAGCTGGTCATAGCACAGCTCACATATTCACAGTATCTGTCCTCTGAATAAGTCATTTCATCATAAACAGTAGAAAGCAAAAAGCAGAGTCTTCGCTTCTCTGATTTTTTTCCTCCTCTATTTGACACTCAAAGGACTGGCAGATACTAAAAGATTCCTCTCTGATGTTAAATTTGATATCGTCATTGCATTTTATTTGCTGCTCAAATATGTCTTTTTAAAACTGTGTGATCCAGGATGTGGAGTGGAATGTTTGTTGTGGCAAATGCCTCTCTTCATCGAAGCAGTTTGGTCTGGCAGTGTTCCCAGTTGCTGTAGATTTAGCAAGTAAGTTGTGCACAAACCCTTGATTTTTGTTCTTGCTTTTTGTGGCACTCTATATCTTGAGAGCTCCTGCAGTTTTTTGGAACTAGGAAGTAGTGTCTTTCAGTATCTACATTTTATGTCGAATCAACAGGAACTGATCCTAGCAAATTAGAAATTCCTCTTTAAGTAATTGGAAATCTCTCCTTTATTTCCCTCCACATTGTTGATGTTGCTGTGGGGAGCAGACACTGTGCACAGGGGTTGCAACCTTCCCTGCTCCTTCCCTGAGCTGGAATGGTTTGAAACAGTGCTTGTCACTCTGCGCTGAAACCTTTCAGATAAAAAACAGAGATGATGTGTCAGGCAGGGGAGGAGGGATGAAAGGTAAAAACTTTAGTAGGAGCACTGCAGGACCAAGAGAGGGAAGTTAGTCACTGTAGTTTTTTGAAGTGATCTAAATCAGTTGTGATCGGACACAATGAATATGGAGTCAGTGACCGAGCTCTATCTGAAACATAACCAGTGAAGGAAAATTACACTTGTACTTACAGTCTGGGGCTTTACTATTTTTTCTGATTTTGCATTCTTCAAGTATGAATAATCTGGACAGACTGTGTTTAAAATACTTTCTCTACCTAATGGCCAAACTTTTGGCTAATTCAGTGGTGAAAAGCACGAAGCTACAGTCTGCAGCAAATGGATATTAGATTGGGAGTGGGAACATATGCAAAAGAATTCCTACTTTCACAAAAGTAACCAAAACCCTTGCTGCATGTATAGTGCAGTTTCCATGCATCCATATTATACCTCCATGCCTAAGTAACTACAAGCACAGCCTTACCCTGGGCTCTCAGAAGAACAGTATTATGCTTTGTAATTGCAGCTGATTGTTAATATGATTTCTCCTCCTCATTAAAAATAGTGTTCACTCTAATTGAATGGCCTTTTCTGTACTCTTTAAAGGACATCAACTTCTTCCATTAACTTTTTTTCTCCTTTTAATATGAGAATGTCTCCTTTGGTAATAAATTACAAAAATGCATTTATTTGATGCAGGTTTACTGGCATTACAGAATAACTTAGGAAGAGGGAACCTCTGGAAGTGTCTAGTCCAACACCCAACTTCAGCAGGACTGTCTCCAAAAACAGGTTGTTCAGGGCCTTGTCCAGTGGGTATTTTAATATCTCCAAGGATTGAGGTTCTACCTCCTTTCTGGTCTACTTGATCCAGTGCTTGACCCCTCTCATCATGCAGATTTTTTTTTCCTTAAATATAGTTGAAATTTCCCTTGTTGCAACTGGTGTCCATTGCCTTTTGTCTTATTCCTATGTACCTCCAAAAAAAGTCTGTCTTCTCTATAACCACCCATTACTTATTTATGCTGCAGTTGTTTACAGAGCTGCATGAATGGCTGGTGAAGAGAGACAGATACTCTGAATAGCTGTCAGGCTGAAGTAAATAAAATCAGAACCTGGTGGGCAGAGGCTTCTGCAGGTCAGGAAAGAGGTACAGCTGGTCTGAGTAGCCAGATGAGGTGCTGATGGTCTTACCTGGGAGTACAAAAAGAAAGGTGGTACAGGTACCAAAACACTTCTCTGTGGCTCTGCTTGCCCACAATTAGACAAAATATCCCCTTGTGCTTGTTGTGTGAGAATTGTCTCACTAGTGACAATTAAACATAATAGTTTTTCCAAAAGGTAGTAAATGGTAGCTTGGAAAAACTTGGTCCTTAATGAACCCTGAAGGTTCATTATGAACCTTAATAATGAAGGTCTCACTGGGAGTCTAGAAGGGCTCCTTCTCCTCTGTGTGATTTTGGGTGGGTTTTTCCTTAGTGAAAATCAATGCAATTGTTCAAAACAATTGAAAATGTGTGTGAGCCATACCTGTCCATTTCATTTGTTCTTAGCCCATGGTGGACACACTGGAGCACATCCTGCTCACTGCACTGCTCACTCCACCTGGGCAGGCATGTCCTGTGCTAGTTCTAACATGAAAACTAAAGAAGAGTAGAAGTCCCTCCTTCAGAGATTTTATGGTGTAAAGTTTCACACAGGGCTGGTATTGGTACTGGACAACAGATCCCTGAGGTAAGGTCTGAGGTCTGAGTCTCTCTGGAATGCAGGCAGAACAGAGGTCTCTGTGCATTCTCCTGTATCTCTGGTCTCAGTCTCTGTGGTCTGGCTCACACTGTGTGCTCTTTCCTCATTCACACCTCCATGGCAAGATACGTGCCACATGCAGCTCCTAGATCAGCACCAGAATGAGCAGCTCTGTGCAAATGCATTTCACATCTTTGGAACTCCCAATGAGATCAGGTGGTGTATTCAAGCAAAGTTGGCAGTCTGTTCATATTTACCTGGACAATATGTACAATAGATTCTGCTTCCTATCCCAGAAATGGTTTGTTCAAATCTGGTTGTGTGTGAGTGCTCAGGCACACACAATTGCTGCCATTCATGCAGGATTAGGTGTGGTTTATATCCTCCCCAATTTGCTCATTTGTGGTGTGGTTCCATCCTTAGAGATGCCTGTTTATTGAAGTCTGTGCTTAATTCTTTACCTCTTTACCTACCCATATACTTAACTTTACTCAGTTAAGTAATACTGCTGAAGTTTAGCATAAATCTCTAGATTGAGGTCTGCCTCTGCATTAACTTACTGTAATGAAAATGTAAAATAACCAGAGCAAACCCCTATTCTAACTACATATACAATCAAATATGCCCTCAAGTAATTGGATCTGTAGAATAGAAAGCAAAACATTGCAAATGGTACTGGTTTGCAGTAATTCATAATCCTTTAAGCATATAAATCCACCAGACAGCTTAGAAGTGCAATTTCTGCCACCAGCTATGTTGAAAATGCACTTGCATACTTAGTCCTAAACTATGGCATCAAGCAACAAGCCACGCTCTAGGGATGGTGTAGAGCCCCTATCACTGCTGTGCCAGCCCTGGGAGCTGTCACCTCTTGGGGAGGCAGAGTGCCTGCAGAGCTCTCTTGCATCACTATTAATTAGGGCGCCGTTTGCACTCCTCTCTGCATCTTGTCAGCCTCGGTGGCTGGTGTGAGGCTGCGATAGCCTGGTCCCCTCAGCACTGCCACCAGAGCTGCTGCGGTGGGGCACGGCCACAGCCCGGCCAGCCCAGCACACACTGCCTGACAGTGGCCTGCAGCAGAGAGAGAGAGGCAGAGTTACACAGAGATGCTTTTCAGTGGTTTGCCGGGAAACCAGGAATGTGGGCGCTTCTTGAGCCAGATATTGTCTCTACTCTAGCATATGATAGCTGTATAGGCTGCCAGTGAACTTGTTTTAATCTCCCTTTGAATTATTTTTTCTCCGCCTGCCTCTCCAATGTCCGATGGCAATGCATTCCATAACGATTCTCTGATGTGTGAAACAGCCATTTCTTCTGCTGTCTTTAACCTACCACCTGCTAAGTGTGCTGGGTGATCTCCCCCATGGTCACCTTCCCGTTCTTGCACTTTGAGAAAAAAGATACCCCACCCTGGTGGGCAGCACCAACTTTAGTTGAAAACATTCCACTTTTCTGGTCCACTTGCTTGTACAAGGGGTACAAGTGGGGAAAAGACGATTTTGTGCCCAGGTTGAACACAAATGGATGAAAACCAAAAGGATATGGTCTGACAGACACCCTCAACAATGACCTTGTATTTAGGAGCGGAGAGGGCTCACTCTGTAGCTTCTTTCCACAGAAGCAAAGATCAGGGCAGAGATCCCTTTCTGCACCAAGAACAGCAAACAGCTTTTAGTGACAGCAAAGCCTGTTTCTAACAGTAGAATGTGGAGGGGATGTTTTCCCTTTAAGAAGTATCTAGTCAAGTTAATTGAAACATCTGTGTAAAATTCATTACATTGTTTTCTTTCAAAAAGAAATGACAGTTCAGTTCAAAGCTTTTGAATTATACTTAGATTTTTCTTAGACAAATGGTTTTTTTCATTTAAAAATTAAGTTTACTAGAGTTTAATTTTAAAGAAAACAAAGGAAATGAAGAAAAATGCAGGCAAAGCAAGAAAGCCTGTCTTCCCCTCCATTGTGAACTGCTCCTGATAAAAAATGCTCCTCATCAAAATAACAAGTCCCCTCCACATTCTCTAATATGAAGGATTAGACCTGCTAGAGAAGTGCTAGATACTTTGTCTTTAAAATGGTCTTTGTCAGGCTGTGTGTGCTATGCAGTCCAAACCTGGTGACTGATAATTATGATTAAAGTTACATTTTACTCTATTTACATATTTTAAATTAGATTCCAGGTAGCAAATTACAAGAGAACCAGAGAAGGATATTTAAAAAACAGCATTTCATTCTCTCCTTCCTTCTATGCTTTATTTGGTGAGAATTTTCCACAGAGGAATCAGGATTTTTAACCTATCAATTCTAACAGATGTAAACTGAATAACAAGCAGAATTTAACACATAAACGTTTGCATTTTTTTAATATCTCAGCTATGGAAAATCTCCTATTCATTGGCCTAGCAGATGTTGAAATCAAAATAGATTTCTCTATTATCCTTAGAGGAGACCAAAATGTGAGCTGATTCTGAAAGAGTGACTGAACAACAATCCCTATCTCCCCACAGTAGGGGAAAAGATACTACAAAAATTAAGGTCTTCCAAGGCCTTATTTGACATTTCTACCTCTTATTTGTTTATTTAATTTTAGGACAGGCACAGTGAAGTAAAATAAGTGTTAGTACTGCTGGCAGACTAATGGAGACTTTGCAGGTGCAGGAAATCGATACTGGGAAGCAATGACTGAATATTCTTGTTAATGCTCTCTCTAGCAATGGATTAGTATTTATTTTAGGAAATGTCTGAAATATATGTAATACCAATAAACCTCAAAGAAGTGTTCTTCTGTAAGTCAATGCGGTTGCCAAAAGACTACTGCTACGTAAATGAAAATCTGCTGATAGTTTAGTGTTGCCAAATGTTTAACTGGCCCCTGAAACTTGGCATACACAAGGAAAATTAGTTACCAAATGGATAAAACAATAGAAATTACCCAGGAAACACGATCTTGAGTGGTGTGCTGAGATGGATGGAGTGCTCTGCTGCCTTTACCTCCTGCTGCATGAGTCGGGTGAGCCCCTGGTGAGATGCCCAGAACCCAAAGGCCACTGTGAGAGGTGCAGAAAGCTGGGCAGCTCAGTGGCTCAGGGCTTGGTGAAGGAGCACACAGTAGAAGGCATGGCAGCAGTAACAGTGCCATATTTTTCATGATGGGAGGCCACTATATGCCTCTGGTCTACAAATCTCAGCAGAAGGTCAGGGAGTGATTGGGAGTAATTGACAGGGATACTTATGTCCAGCACAGTGTCTTGATCGTGGAAGGTATCAGTCCTTGATGGCTTCTGAAGAATGGTAGTCTGAACTCAGGTTCTTTTGTCGGATGTCTGGACCTACACAGGATAATTCTGTGTCAAAGTGATGGGACTGGGTCTACATATGGCTCTCTGGCTCCAGTTGATCCCACATGCTCTCAGACAACTATAAAGAAATCCCCTTTGGGGTCTTCCGGCATGAGAGAAGTAAAAGCTCATAATTCATTTAATTCCAAAAAAATGATGCAACAGAAATGCTGATTTTCTTTCCCCCGGCTAAAATGAGGACCTAGGTGACTGGTTCAGGTGTGTCTGCAATGTAAAAATACCGCAAGTTAGGTGAGATTAGGGGCCCATTTACAGTCTCTGTGGATTGTAGCCATTATGAACTTCTGAATACACACACCATTCTGGCTTTGTGTCAAAGATCTGGCATGACGTTGCTCTAAGGGGAAAAATATTCATGCTTGGTTTCTTTAATCCAGATGTGGAAAGCTCAGTGCAGGAACCAAGCCTGGCAGCAGCCAAAGGTTGGGCTCACAGCAATACTTTCACTTGGCTACATTTCACCTTCCAAATGTCGCTCTTTAAGTATACCTACAAATAATACAAGAATTGCAGGTATTACATTGCTAGTCAAAATATTACAGCTTTAAGGTCGCTTCCACAGAAATGGAACAGAAGCAGTGATGATGGCAAACAACCCCAATATTCATTGTTTACACAGGTTTGTTCTTAAATACCGAAAAAGAAGTATGAGGTTTAAGGGACTTGCTGGAACTTATTCCTTGCATCATTCACTGAGACTTCTCTATGCAGGATTACCACATAATGTGATGATTTGCCACAGGGTCATGGTAGTTTTCTGATAAATGACCACTGGAGTGAGCACTGAATATGCAATTTCCAAGTTACTATCCAAATGTGTAGTTAAAAATCATTTATAAAATCCCTCCTTATCTTCAGCACAGCCTTTTGCACAACTGCAGGATGAAGTAAGCTTCTCAAGCTGATGACATCCTTTAGGAGAAAAAATATACTATTGCTTCCCAAGGAAAAAAAAAAAAGTTCATTACAGTCTCCCAAGTGTTAATGAAATAACCTAATCTTGCAATAATTAAACTTCTCCATAACTTTTCTAATCACCAATTTTAGTGTGATTAAGGATGGATACCATGCACCTGATAACACGTTTGCATGTGTTCAGCCAGGAGATGTTTCATGCTGATCTCAAGCAACCACTACCTCAAGAACACTGGAATTCCAAGTGGATGATTTTAAATGCAATTTATCTGCTCACAGCCTATGTACAAAACTATCCCCAAGGTCTTTCCAAACTGCCCTGTGGTTATGCCCCAAAATATATTTCATGCACCAAATGTAATTCAAATATGCCCAAAAGGACTTGAAGACCAAGATGTGAGTTCTGATTGAAATAATTGCTCAGGGGAATGTTTGTTGCTAAGTAGTGGCTGAATACCACAGAGATTAATAATCCCAGTACAAAATATTTTTCCATGCTTTTTCATTCCGCTCATTTATTTAGAACATATGCCAGAGAGCATTAATGTTTAAAAAAGTCTCCACCCACATCCCTGTGCAATGTTCTGCTCAGAAGGGCCCAAGGTTATTCTAAGTGTAGTCTTCTGACTGTGCAGTTAGGTACATTTACATCACTGCCTTTCTTCCCTCGAGTGTCCTCTCTACCAAGAACATGAGCTTTTTATCCAAATGCCCTTCCAGAGATAAAATGAACCTTACAACATGTAAGCTTTTATTTATGGGAAGAGGGAGAAAGTGGTTTCTGTAACATAAATTACCTGAATTACTTTACATGGCTTTATTGGAATGAGATGAATCCACCCCAGAGTTTTTTCTTATGCCTCAAAATTTAGGTGACTGGCACAGGTGTGGACATGTGAAGCTTGGAAGGGTGAATTCTGAGGTGTTGTTCAGATGGTTTGTGGCTGCTCATTTTGGGAGTGGGAGCCTGCCTGCCTACCATATTTTTTCTCTGCTAAAGCAGGGTGATGGTACAGGATACGGGGACAGCAGCCTGTGTTCTCATTCCGTACTGACACTGTTTTGGAAAGGCACTTTGTTTCAAGAGCTGGTGTTAGAAACCAGTGTGGTGCCCCCCTTCCACTGCTGCTCCTACAGCTCCCTCTGCCCCTTCCCTGGCTCAGTGAGAGCCAGGCAGGAGTGCAGTTCTGCTTATGCATTAAGCAAGAGGAAACATGTAGCAGACAATACCAATGAGGTAACAGAACACTGCAATCTTTTTGGTTGCTCAAAAAGCTCAAAAATAGCTCATCACTGTTTTTGTTTCCCCTTTGAGTACATATAAATGCAGCAAGAGAAACTGTAACTTTTTTGAAAACGTAGGTAATAAAAAACTGAAATATGGTATCACTGAAACACAAAGATTACAGACAAAATGAGACACTTCATACAACTCTGCAGAGAAAGCAGCTCTTAAAATTACAATGATAATCCCTGAGTCAGATCCAGTACTTAGGTGATTGTTTTAATTAGGACTGACATATATTTGTTTCTAGATGTTTCAGAAAGTAGGGAAGAAGGGAGATCTTGGCAGAAAGTGTGTGTATCAGGAGGCACCTGATGCTTTTGAGCCTGAAGCAAACCTCCCCCAAACTCTTCAGGATGTCATTGAAATACACAGATGTAATTATTTGAAGTTGCTGGAGGAATTGATGTCGCAGTAATTAGACAAGTCATTACATCAAGAAATGAGGAAATAAGACTGACACAGGTAAAAGTGAGCACACTGATAATTAAGTGCAGGATTGTAAGAACTTTAAGGTGAGGTTTTATGAGAGGAATAGCACCTGAAAGAGAATCAGCAGACCCAGGCTTGCTTTCGTCAGTCCATCCAAATTATAGATACAATAAAGAGAGAGATGTCAAATGAGCAAACACTGCTGCTGTCTAGCATAGGCTTTCATTCAGCATCTTGCTCCCCAAACCTCCAACTTCTACTGCCTCCTGTCAAATGTTGTTCCACAGTACCTCAAATGAAGGGTAACATGTGAGCCCTCTAGAACTGGACTTGTCATGTCTCCCATCCCAGCCCACAGAGTACTTCCTATAATTTCAGGTTACTTTGAAGGAGGACTCCAGGTGGCTTATACTTACACCCTGCCCTGAATGAAAAGGCTTAGGAAGTGTGCTTATTCCACAGTGCCACCAACTTTCCCTTTTTTCTCTTACTTTTTGAGCTCTGCAATTACCCTTTGCTGGAACTTCTAGAGCACCATTTCAGATTTTTCACCCCAAAATTGTACAGGTTAATATTCTATTATTCATTCAAACATCTGTTATAAGCCAATTATTAAAACAAATCTTTTCCTTGGGGAAACCTTGCTGGTAGTAACATGAGGCAGAGAGGTATTTTTTACATGTCAGTAAATATTTTGAGAGTTATGGTGAAACTAAACCTTCACATATGACATTCTTACTATATCAGGAAACTTTAACCACATACACAGTGCCTAATGATTGTCTTTACAGGTGAGGTGGGGCTGTTCAAAACCTTTGAACAATAAATTATTAGCACGTGCTACCTCTTTGCAATTTCTCTTCCCATTAAGAGAACAAACTGAATCAAATTATTTCAATTTTCCCCTCTTTCCCTACTTTCTTAAGTCTCCTACTAACTGTTCAATATATTTGAATTACCTGCAGATTCAGTCTTACAATACAATCTTCAGCTGACCTTTTGAGCTCCCTGTTGTGTCACAATACTCATAATCTCTGCCATTTCTGATCACAGATTCCCCACTTTGTCTACCTTTTACCTGTGAAGAGTTGTCACCAGGAGCATTGGGTCACTCTTCAGATCTGCTGGGAGAGAAGATGCTTACAGGGCCTGGATAGTTAATAAAGTTTATGGTGCAGAAGAGTCCTTATGACCAGCCACTAACATGAAGCCAAACATAGCTGGTCAAAAGTGACCAGAAGTGATTTCTGAAATCTTCTTGGCAGCTACACAGAAATGAAAACTAAAGCTCGTAAGTTTGGTTTTGGTTACGCCTTTATGAGTTTTATTTGGTGGTGTTTTGGTTTTGTGGGGTTTTCTTCCTTCTCAACAGAGCATGTCCCGTGAAAGTTTTACTGGAAAATTTTTCAACAAATCTCTCCCTCCCCAAAAGCGCCCTAATTGGAGGTAGGGGTGAAAATTTGTCTTTTGTTTTTTTCTCTCTTTCTGCCTTTTGCTTTTCCCCACACAACCCAGGTTCCTGGTTTTGGCAGTAAAAATGCAAAAACCCCCAAACTAAGTACAGAGATGGAAAACACAACCCAGGTTCCTGGTTTTGGCAGTAAAAATGCAAAAAACCCCAAACTAAGTACAGAGATGGGAGACTGGGAAGCAAGGATAACCCCGAAGACAGCGGTGAGCAGCTGTCCTGAGCGGCAGCAAAACGTGGCTCATCTCAAGATGAGATGAGGTGCAAAACAATGAATGTTCTCACATTCGTCCTGCTGGCATCGTACCCCCACCTGGCACAGGGCAGAGACGGGGAACACACGCCAGAGGTGCCAGAGGCAGCAAAAACTCCTTTGTCCCCCTGGCCCTGAACACAGCCCCTTTGGAAGAAAGCAGCCCCAATGCGCGGCTCGGTGGGTTTCGGCAGCTGCAGTTTTGGGGTGGGATTTGGGGCTGAGGCAGCTCCCTGGAGCTCGGACCCAGCTCTCCCTTGGAGGTGCCGGGGAGTTTGCACAGCTGCTGCCGGCCCTGGGAAGGCCGGGCCCGGGAGCCAGCAAACCGGTCAATTAAAGGCTTGTCATTGACTCCAATGGGCTGCAAGTGAGCGCCAGCGTGAATAAAGAGTTTCAGTTCCTGGAGCGGCTCAGCTGGCACCTTTCACCGGGAAGGGGCCAATTTTACAGTTTTAAGTAAATAAAGTTTAAAGCAAACAAAGCTGTTTTTCACCAAAACTCTGGATTCTTTGTATGTGAAGAAGTGGAGGCTGCTATTGCCTGGGAGAAGAACCGGCAGCTAAAAGGAGCAGGAGTAGGGCTTGTGAATGAAGAAAGCTGTAGGACACATCGCAGCTCCCCTAAATCATGCGAGGAAGCCTCCTGAAGTAATGCCCCAGTAACTCCAAATCTGAGGAGCTTTGTAGACCTGTCAGCACAGCACTCTGCCTGGGACACATCTCTCCCACCTGATGCAGCTGTGGTGCCTCTAGGACACAGGCTGGTGTCTGTGCTTTGCTGGTGGGACCAGCCCTTGCTCCTTGATGTCTGCTGACACCCAGCATCAGGTCCTGGGGCATGCTTGCACACATGCTTGTCCCACTTTGATGCCATACTTTGGAATTTAAATCTGTGCATAATCCATATACAGGCCCTAGATTAACTGGAGAATTCAGCAAGTAAGTGTTTGACCAGCTAAGCTTATGGCTTTTTTTTTTTTTCTCTTTTTTTACTGAAGTGAAATGGTGCCCTAAATTCACTAAATCCACCTAAATTTACCTTTTCCATTACAGTCATACGAAATACACTGCATAATTTGAAGAGCTGCATCCATGTGCCTCAGCAATGCACAGTAGAAAGATGATGCATGGATTTCTTTGGGATATTTCTCATGTTCCCATCGAGATTCTGTCATCAGAAAGGTGCAAAAGGCAGCTATAATTAACCATTTGGAAGTCTGTGATGTTTTCACAAGGAAATAAAAATTTCCTCTTCTTTGGCTTACAGTATGTTAAGTATTTAGTAAATAGTCTGGAAGTAGACTCTTTAGAAGATTTTCCGTACTTAACACCTACTGTTTCAACTATTCCTAAACTGTTGTAATAGTGCAAGCTAAAGGGATTTCAGATATACTGACATCATTTTTTTTTGTTCAATTTTCTTCCCCTCACCCCATGCATTCTCCTTTTGGAGAATTCCTCCAAAAACACAACATCAGTAATAATCAGAATGTTGAATTTCTGACAAATGCCATCTGCTGATTTCTTTTTTTTTTTTTTTTTCTCCCAAAAAGACAAGATTTTGGATAGGGCTAGTAGGTACTTTAGCTTCTTCTACTTTATGGTACCAAAATAATCACCATGGCAACTCTTTAAGGGCAGTCTTCCAAACAGATTTATTGTGAATGCAGGAACTCAACAGCACTCTCTAGCAAGAAACAAGACAGCATCTATTGCAGGTTATTTTGGTACAATGCATGAATGATGACTAATAGACACAGGCATGTCTGTCTGAACTTTTTCAGTTATCCCTAATACTTTAGCTTGCCATATTTATAGGTGGTGGAGGATGCAAGAGTGGGGGAGGGAGAAGCAATCAGTATCAAGCTTACACAGATTATGTTGTAATTGCCTTTCCTGAATACATTTTTTTTTGGCCATTGATGGCTGTAAGAGGAGAAAGCCAGAGAAACAGCACAAATACTGGGACAAGGATGCACTACACTAGCAGGCTCCAATTCTTTTGAGATAATAATTCAAGGTTTTGGCACATTGTTTCTCTCCTTCCCTTTCTTTCTTATTTCTTCTTTCTTAGCAAAATAATGAAAGTAAGGAAGATTGCCAAAAGTATTGTTTTTCATACTGAGGGAAGGGAAGGGAAGGGAAGGGAAGGGAAGGGAAGGGAAGGGAACGGAATCTTCTGCATGGTGAAGAAGACAGGCCAGGATAAATGCTAAATTATTAATCCTAAACCATCAGGGTAGTATATTCCAGGTAGCTACCTTTTGGCACAGGTGTTGGTTGGAGTTAGCAGGTATAATCTGTACAAACCCCAGAATTCTGAAAACCAGCCAGGATTGCTGTGTTATGTAGTTGTGTAAGAGGTTATATATGGTACTTGCTTTGCATTTGGCAAATGGTTCTCACTTAAACATTCATTTAGCACGATTACTTAAGTGAACCATATAAGGCTATTCCTTGGAGCTGCAAAATTAACTTGTTATAGTGATGCACTATGCCAAAAGTTAATTTAGGATCTACTTAGGAATTTATAACATTTATTTACCATGCCATTTGAATAAGGCAACTTTGCTGACAACTCTTAGCTGGCCACAATTTTTATATCATGCTGGATCTCGTCTAATGTTCCTGAACATTTATTTTTCTGTTATGCACTGTCACCCCATTCTTCTCAATGCAAAGTGAGAAGATAAGAAACTGTGTACAGAAGCAGAAACCCACTGAACCCTGTGAAAAGTGTCCTTTTCTGCATGAATGAACGGAGGACTTTGGACTTTTGAGAGTTGTGCTTTAATTGAATTGAGCATTGAAAGATATACAAAGGATCTTTCCCAATTCTCCCTCTGATTTGAGGGGATCAGAGACACAAACCAGAGGATGTTTGTCTCCTTTTTGCCAATTCAACCAGAAGAGAATGTTAAAAACATTGAAGGATTCCCTGCCTGCACTGTCATGCTTGGAGATAACTTCATGGGGAGGTTACTTAAATATACACATGCATTACACAGCAGTACTCTTCCTCAGGTGTAAGACATCCCACAGGTTTTGTTTGTGGGCTTTCCCTGCCTCAACAGCATAGCAAATTGTTTATGAAGTGAAACTTGAAGTACAGCAGACTTACTGACTCAGTGAAGTAAGTTCTGCAATCACTACAAAAACCTGCAAGGGCTCCTTGGGAGAAGGGAGTGAATAGAGACAGAGGAAAGCATTGGTGCTGCTTTCTGTTCAGTCAGTTCAAAAGTTGTCTCACTGGTTTATGTGCAGTCAAATGAGGGAAGCAAATCCAGGAGAGCTCCCTCTAGCCAGGTTGTGATGCTCCTTATTGGTCTCAAGAGAACCTGAGATCAGTCTGTCCTGTTGTCTCTTTTTACATCTCATTTTCTGTGCAACCAGCCTTTGTGCAGAAAGCTCCCCGTGTTGCTCTTTGGTGCTAGCTTCAGCTTTCTGCTCAGTCCCATCTCTCTTCCACTTTAGCACTGTAACAATTCTCAAACAACAAGAAAAATAACGAGGGGAAAAGTTAATTTGTGTCTCATTGTAGATACTAATTGCGGAATGCGTCGTCTTTCTTTTCTCCCTTTTCTCCCCTTTGCTGACGCACATGCACTATAATAAGCTCTGTTACTTGGAGCCTGTAAGCCTCTGTAGTAAGCTGAAACTGCTACTATATTTACTCACTTTCCACATTTAGACAAAGGCTATTTTTAACCGGAGTTCTATTTGCGGGGGCTGCCAACGTCACTTAATGTTCACATGCATCTTGGGCATCATATGCTTGTTATTTTTATTTACTGTGCCTGTGCCAGGTCTGCTTTTTTTATGGGAAGAAAGAATGAGAATGCTTCTTCAGGCCAGTTCTTGAAAGCTCTTTTGTACAACAGCAGATACACAGATAGGCAAAGAAAAAGCAACTCAGCAGTAGATTTGGCAAACCTGCATTTTAATGGCTGGCATTATTTACCTCTCGGACCAGTCACAGAGCTGTGTTCTTAGTCCCACAGCATTTGTTAAAGGTGAAGATGTTTCAAAGGTATGTTAAAGACACTCCTCCAGGTGTCTCCTGGAGGAGCCATGAGCTCTTATTCTGTGATTAGGGATGCCGGGGATCAGGAAACTATTATGATTCCAGTTCTGCTACCTGGTAGTTAAAATAGATGATGTGTAAATAATCAGTGCTTTTCTGATCCTCCTTGTTAATAGGTGCGTGCTTTGGAACTTGAGCGCAACAGATGTTATTTTCCGATAATTAGTTCAGATTTTCAACGTAAGAGTCCCCTGAAAATGCTGGGAGTACTGTGCTGCAGCCATAAATCAAGGCTGTAAATCGGGGCCTGTACACAGCATTTTCTGTACGGGTCTCCCTGCATTGCTCCAGTGACCTGAACTTGACCCAAGGGAATTGCCCTTTACCGAGGTTTGGAACACTTCATTCAGCATGCTGACTCAGGACGCCTGATTCACTTGATATTGCCACCATCATATGCCCAGGATTTTGAGATACCCACTACCCACATGCTTTTGTAGGGAATAGGTTATTCTCTACACACAAAGTGGCATCTTCAGTCACACTAAATGACGAATTCCTAGAAAGGGGTGGAAGTTAGGGGAAAATCCTTTAATGCTTTGCTGTCAGCATACTTAACTGGAAAGTCTTAGCAGGAAATTAAGTTACAGAAGGAAGCTATGATGGAAAATCCTAAGATGGATTTTGTTTAAGTTTGGAATGTTTTGGAGAGCTTCCAGGTTTGGTTCAGTTTTTTTAAACCTCTCTTAGTACTTCCTACTCTCAACTGATTTCCAGACTGATTTCAACACAAAAGAGACTTACCAAGCCTCACATAAGTCAAGATTTCTGTGTGCTGATCATAAAAGAATGAAATCTTTTGCATTTTCCTGTACTTAATTTTTGCAGTGCGGTTTCTTTCCCCTCTACAGTGAATGCTTTCATTTTCTTAAAAAAAACCCCAATAACTTCTGATTGTTGGTAAAATAAGGCCTCAGTTTTAAAATCAAAACTGCTGATTTCACACCTGTGCTTCCAGAATTGGACAGTAAAATCCCCACTAAGTCATGGACAGGTGTTCAGGTGCAGTGGGAACTGCACATGCTTAATGCTCTATGGGTTAATCCATTTACTTAGGTGACTAAACAGGAATGAATCTACATACCTCCCTTTAGAGGCTTTTATTTAAAAACGTGTCAGCCTAATGATATTACCCTATGTGGGGTTCTTTCCATGGGAAATTATTTTTCTATTGCTAGCTGATGCTTTTTTTTTTTTTTTTTTATGGTTTGGAGACTAAAACCTGAAACTAAATGCCAGGAAAAGGAAGGTTGATAAAAAAGCCAACAAAACATCACATAACTGTATACCTTTTAATAAAAAATGTGTTATAAAAAGCTTGTTTTTTTCAGTCCCCTTCAGCCCTCTAAAGTCCCCTAGGCTTTAAATTTACCTTTAGACAACGAATGGGTTCTGGACCTAAGGGTCACCCCAGGCCAGCACAGTGTGTGGTATCTGTGTGGCTCTCTTGCTCTCTCATGGTTCTTGCTGGTGGGGCACAGTAGCAAGGGTAACTGCTGATCTGACTCACTGAGATGAGAAATCACATTCAAATCTTTTTGTTGTAACTTCTGGTCCTCTGCTGGGCGTGTAATTGTAAACAATCCGTCCCACGTGTGGCGTCTCTGATATCCCCTGCCACATGACAGCTAAAGTTGTACGAGAAAGAGCATATGTAAGCATGCTTTTGGAGGCAGAGCCCATCTTGCCTTTGTCATGCCACCAGCATGTGATGTCCACATGGCTCACCAGTGACACATGGCCAGTGGCTGTGCGTATCAGGAGCAGAGGGGAGCTCATCTGTATTTTCGAGGCGAATCCATTGATTACGTTGCATCGATAAGGAACGAGGACAACAAAAACATGTCTAATTAAAAGAGTCATTAGTGTTTGTTGTCACAAGTTACAAGTAGCAATAACTTTTCTTCAGGTGCACTGGCATAATCCTCATATTTTTTCCAAAGAAGTACTTTCTCCAATGTTTTTACTGCCATGCCCAGGCGAGTTTTTGTAGTTTATGCAAGGATACGGTATGTTTATGCATGTATGAAAAATGGGTGTTTTCCTGTCTGTTCTCCACAAGGGAAAGGGTGGGCGTGAAGGAGTCTGTAGAGATCAGGAAGCTTCAGTGACATTTTTTCACTGCTCTGTGTGGTACAACTTTCTGTCTCTCCCCAGCGAACAGCAGGAAATTTTGTAATTTATAGTAGTACCGAACTTACTCTGTGACCACAAATGGCAGGAAGGTTACTAAAAGAGAAAATAGACTCATAAGAGAGCCTCAGCAGCCTGCTGCCAATATATCTGATTTTCTACAGGATCAAATATTTGCACTAGACGGTGTCAGGAGGAGACTTACCAAAAGCAAAAGAGAATCTTTCTCATCTGAAGAGCCACTGCAGAGGGCAGGCAACGGGTTAAGCATTACAAGAGTTTAAGCTGACAGCCAGCCCTTGTGCTCTGCTGCTTCGCAGAGGTTTCCCTTTGATGGAAAATATTTCAGTGACAGAAGACACTGCCAGCTGAGGTAATACACTGCTGCTGCAGGAACCTTGTGCTTGCCAGGGAAAGTCAGTGGGTGAGACAGTTCTGAGAACAGCAGTGGCCGGCTTCTGTCCCCTGCCATGCATGGCTCGCGTGAGAGTCCATGTGCAGGACTGATGGGGTGGATTGTACTGGGAAATGCACCAGATCAGGGCAGATTTGGATTATGTACCTGTTGCTACAATGAAGAGCCTTTCTGAGGCATGAGAAGCAGCCCCATATGTTATTCACTACCGAGAGGAGCACCAGGACAATGCTTACGGATCGCTTCAGTCAAACTTGAGCCTTCAGAGCAGATGTTTTACTGCCCTCCCCATTGATTCTTGGATGCATTCAATCTATATATGAGTATATTGTGGCTTAATGCATGAGTTGTCAGGAGGCAACACTGAAAACCTGTAGCACCAGTTCCATTTCATGTGACTGATCAAACTTGTCACCTTGTCAACAACATCCTTTGTTGTAAGAAGAGCGTTTCGTTTGTACTGTTCAACATGTTCATTATGGTTCGCCAGAGCACACTGAGGTGCAGAGCCCCAAAACTGAGACACAGACCTGAAAGCTGTGCCAACTACCTTTTGTAAGTTGTCAGCCTGTGCTGTTTGAGCAGTGTAAGAAACATTGCTGGCAGTACAGGAACACGTACACAGAGTTCATCCTCGGTGCTATGGTATATTTAGGTACACAAAGGATTTGGGATGGTATGGGAAAGATGTAAGGCTTTTTTTTGTCACACTAATCTCCCATTAATTAAAAAGAAATGGACAATTTCACCTAGTTCAATCCAAAAAGAGGAGGTTACATTATTGGTAGGCAAACCAACAGACTGGAAACTTTTGGTAGAAAAGATTGCATTCACTAAAATTATTGGCATTTTTCAGAGCAGTTGAACCAACTTTTCCTTTTCTATTGAATTCCAGTATTTAGTGGCTTTGAGGAAGCATTACAGTCCAGGCATGTGAATTCAGAATCCATTTTACCTGGAGAGTATAATTAGTGCTTTTAAAATTCACGATATTACTTGTGGAAAAAACTTTCAGAAGAAACAAGACAGTAAAACCATTATTTTAAAAAAAGTATTCTCAGATTATTTAACATACTCTGTTTTAGGAGTTTCAGAGATGGGTTTTAAGTAGAGATGGCCTTATTTAAAATAGATCCAGATTTCACATATCACAGAAATCAAAGCATTTTTTTACCTGAGGTTGTCATGTTCTAAAGAAAAAGACTGTATATACTGTTTGGATTTGGACACAGGAATATGCATGAATATTAGAATTTAGGCTTACAAGCAGGGTAAAGGCAGCATGAGCTGCCATGGAAGGAAGTAGTGAATCAAGGCCCTTCATTTCCAGGCATTTCCAAGCATTGCTTTTCTTCAGAGAGAGACAGAGAGAGTAAGCTGGCATTCAGCCCTTAGTCTTCATTCAAATCAAATTCCAGTTGCAATATTGCCAACTCTAACTGTTAAAAATCAGTAAAAAAATAAAATAAATAAATGTTGTATATTTCTGTTTGCCGTCTGGTGTTTGAGACTTAATATGGGTTATGTTTCCAGGCTTTTCTCTGCAACCAGAAGAGATTGAAACTCTAGGGGTAAGAAGTTGAGGGAAGAATGAGATTTTCACAAAGCATTTGACTCCAAAATCAGTGCTTGAATTTAAGTCCCAAATATTAGGAGATCCACACCACAAAATCCCATGTGTCAGAACACATTGCAATAAGCTTGTGGAAATCTTATTGAATAACAATTGTGAAAGGACACCAAGAATAATTTTGTTATATTCCATATTACTGAGCATACTCTCAACAAGGGCAAAAAAAATTTTTTTAAAGAATTAGAAGCTCCAAAAGAGAGTTTTTATTCCCTGAACTGGCTTTTAAAGAGACCTCTCAGTGAATATACAAGATTTCAGTGTTCCTGACACATGGGATTCTCTGTGTGCCACATGTCTGTCCCCTGGAATAGGCTGTAGCATAAGAACAAGCCAGGACAAATGAGGACATTTGTTATAGCCTGTGAATCCATCCAGCCCAAATCTCCTGATACATAAACAACACCAGGTCCAAACATCTTGTCACATCTGCTTTGTACACCACACAGCTGGGTGCACAGATGCTTTGGTCTACTGGAGCATCTTAGGCTGAGTGCATTCTCTGTGTGCTTAGTTATTTGTTTTAATTGGTTTTGATGATTTGACTTAGACGGCTTCAGACCCAGCCGGAGTATGGGCACTTTTGTGGCTGATTGTGACAGCTGCCAGGGGCACATGAGAGGCAACAGCAGTCACCTAAAACTTCTGGGTGAGAGTTCACCACGAGCAGGCCCCGAGTTTAAGGACACTGACTTCAGAAGCAGGAGTGTTGCTCTCTGAGCTAGAAAAGACACTTCATCACATGTAATGAGGCCCTGCCCCCCAGAAAACAGTGGGAAATGACACTTAGAAACACACAAACAGTTCCTGGGAAAGGAAGTGAAAGTTAAACAGCTAAATTGCATAACTCTTTGTATACATTATGCATAGATCAGGCATACTTATACACACACATATATACATATATATATACATATACGTGTATGTATATTACATAAATATGTACTTTTAATGAGTGATAGAGCATCTTGTTGATTTGTCCCTGCCCTTCCTCCACAAACCCATTCTGTCAGGTTACCCCACCCCACCCCAACTCCACCACAATTTACTCTCAAAGCTGTTTTGAGGCAGAATTGGGTCTCTCTCCTCCACATGGGTAAACAGCCAGAACACCAATGAGGACTGTAAGTAATAGAGAGCATTTATTCTGAAAGAGGATATGCCCAGTGGCTCAGTGATTCCCCATGCTACTCAATCTTTTCATGATCCATTTCAGACTCACAGGAAAGAGCCCCCTTGCAAACAGCACCTCCCCAAGCACCTGGCATGTGTGTCAGTACTCTCTCACTGGAAGTATTGAATCAGTCCAGTGCTCCTCAACTAACAAAAGCAGAAACAATCACAGAGCTACATGGCCTGGCTTCTGGCCAAGTTTAATTAATTAAGTTCTACCAAGCATCACACATTTACCTCCAAAAAAAAATTCAGTTCATATTAAAGGAAAATCTTCTGAGGAAATGAGCCACCAAATCCCTGTCAGTACCTAATCCCAGTGTCTCCCATTGCAGGACAATACCCCTTAATTACCATTTCAACCTCAGGCTGCTCCCACATGGTGCTGAGCCCATCCCATGTTTGTTTTCTCTATCCCTTTGGGAAGCTTCATGCTTAAGGACATACCACACATGTCCTCTGTGCCATAAGCATCTACACAGAAGTGACCCAGCTGGCACAGACCTTTGCAAGTTTTCTAGCAAGCTCCATAAACATGTGAACAGTTCTTTTTTCATCTGATGTGTTTATTTTAAAATCTGTACAACAAAGAGGAAGGGATAGTGGTGACTGGAGAGGAACTTTCCCTAACTGGCAGGCCTGGGAAAGTGCTTTGTGTCTATTGCCAGTGAACAGGCAGGAGGGAATCCTGTCCTCCGTGTCCCCACCAGGACATTGGCTCACCTCTAGTCATTCTAGATGCACCCTGACATTTGCTAAGTCAGACTGCTCTCATGTCTCTGAGCACTGTCCACGAGGCACCAAATTGCTCACTTCTGTCTCCTGGGAACACCTCCCTGTCATCAGTCCTGTGCCACAGTGATACTGCATCACGAGTCACTTAAGATTAATTACAATTACTCCACGTTTACTGAACCTTGAAGGATCAGATATCGCTCCTCCTCCTCCTCTTGCCTTGCTGTGATAGGGAATTCACACCGAGTCCAGCACGGCTACCCGATATTCTTTGAAGTTACCTGCTGTTATTTATAAACTCTGAGATCTTTGTGACATACTACTAAGTTTTGCTTTCACTAAATTTTTCATTAAATTTCATTTTCCTGATTTCTGACCCAAACCATGGCAAAAATCAGTCGTTTCATTCAGTGCCAGAACTTGCACAAATGAAATAAGCACAGCGCTGTCTCTTGACATAAATGGTGGAAAATTACCTTTGCATTCAGCACTGCTTGTATAATTTTTTTTTTTGAACATGAGTGCAACCAGTTAATTGTTGAGCTCACCATGCACCAGGAGCTGTACTATGGCATCAAATTAGAAAGGCTGATAAACATTTTTGCCTCGGGTAAATAATTTGCAACAAGAAATGTATTCCGTGAATGTAGTCTCTTTTCTGCTCAAGGACTGTCTCTGGGAATGTTGCTGTTTCTTGGAGATGGCTGTAATAAAAGCTAAAATTAACGAAACAGGCGCTACTTTAGGCATTGCCAGTAATCTTGCAGGAAATGAAATAAAACCCCCTCAATCTATGCATATTTGTGCATGTAAGATCACGGTTTGATTTCCTCCCATTGCTCAGGGTAGTTAACCTCCATCACCCGAATAATCATGCAAATCAAACAGGAGCCTTGTGAGAATGGTAGTAAAGCATCTTGAATCTGTTCAGACACCGTAGGCTTATCTTTATCCTTTGAAAGGCTGTATTTTGTGAGGCTGAGATGGCGCTAAATGGTAAAATTTCTACTTCACAGGGGTTTGAGTGCCAAATAAAGGTAATGCACAAGTATGAATGTTTGCTATTTCCCGCTGTGGAAAGAAGATGACTACATTTGCAGTGCTGGAGGTTCAGATGGGAATGGCAGAGAACGTATGGTTGATATTATATATTATCATTTTGTGTCAAGGATTTGGAATGCCATCTCATGGGTGATGGGGTGGGCAGGAGGGTGAAGATAGAAGAGTGTTAATAAACAACCTTATTGCTTCCTACTCCTCATAATTTGTTTGCTTTTTTACAGAAGAAATCCTCTTCGTACCTTATGTCAATCATAGCTGAGAATATGAACTATTTTTCATGTGAATAAATGAATGTGAATGTATGTGAATAAAGTAACATGCCATTTCCTATCTGGAAATTATGCATACAGTTCATATGGTGAAAATCCATTTTTCTCCTTAAGCCCACATTGGTGTTTCAAATGCTGATGTTCCTGTAGACACGAGGAAAAAAAAAATCTCTAGTTGGAATTGGCTTAAAGGAAAACAGTCAAGATTCGCAAGACCATCATTTGGATTGAGCGAAGTCCTCTTCCTTTCCCCTCCTTAGTTGTATTCAAACAGCCTGTCAGTTTTTAGCCTTCTTTGGAAAGTAACAGTCAACAGTCGTAGCTCTGCCATGCCCGGGGACCAGCAGCTCCGAGCCGTCTGTTGGCCGGGACAGAAACAAACCTGGGGCTGGGATAAGTGTGAAAATTCTCAGCAGGGAAGCAGCTGTGTTTTGATCCTCCCAGAGCATCTTGGAAACTAGCAAGGGGAATGATAATTACGAAGACGATATTATAATATTCACATTTAAATATATAGGTTTCATGGTTGCTCCCTCTTCAATATGCATTTGCTTAGGCACAAAAGGTCACATGTGTGCGAGCTGCATATGCTTTGCCCCGTGCCACAGCAGACAGGAATCACGTGGATTGCATGTGAACATAGCTGTGACAAAATAAATATCCAGAATAGGGTTTGGGGGGAAGGTTTGTTTCCCCATTCCTTGCTAAGTGCCACAGTCATATCAAAATTCAGTCAGTACCCACGTTTCTGATGCTGTGGAGTGCCTTGGAGCCTGCTTGCAACATGGAGGCTTGTTTTGAGTACAGCTGCAAAACCCATCACCTCTGCAAGTGGTAGGAACTTACCCCACCCCCACAGATAATGCTGCATTGGGTTAATGGGGTTACACCTGGTAAGAGGAAGGGGAACTGCACTGCTGCCAGAGGACATTTTATAGGCACCATGGACCACTGAATCAGATTTCAGATAGCCACTTTGTTTGTAAAGTTTTAAGGCCAGGCCCACCTATGCAGGAAGACAGAGAGCTTCACACCTGCCTGATGAAACACACACACACTCAGAGCATGCATGCAATGCAGTTAATGTGTCCATTAACTACACATATCAAATGGACAATATCTGTACAGGCCACAGGCAAATAAATGTATGGAAGGGTCTGCCTTGGAGAGGGCAGGGAAGAAAGGTGAACAAGAAGGACTGACACAACTCATACCCCATCACTCAATACTGGCAGAAGTAGATCTTCCCAGTATTTCTCTCAGTTTGATTCTCCTTTTAATTCCCATCCTGAGTATGCTAGTTTTTGGTGCTTGGACTTCTACACCTGTTGTTTGTACACAGATTATTAACACAATACTCTTAGATGTGTCTGACTTTAAAACTTTGTGTTGCCATTAGGCTATTTCCCTTTCTTTTTGTGAGAGACGGACAATTAAAAACATTTCCCACTATTTGTAAATTCTCCTTGTGAGGAACACAGCAGATTGCCTGGATCTTCTGCTTGTTGTTCTGGCTTCAGTTTCAGAACTGAATGCACTCCTTCTGCTCCGTCTGTTTGAGTTTTGACAATGCAAAGGATGAAGCTGGAGGAAGTCCCATGTATAAGCGAGGTCTATGCTTCTGCTTCATCCCATTTTTAATTGAATTTCAATTGGATTCTGCTCACTTTTATGTAACTCAGTGCAGGAAGATACAGAATTTTTGTAATACACTTTCTGCAACTACAAGTCTTCTCTAGTCACGGAATGATAACATATAATGGGCATTATATTTAAGCACAGCTGATGTTTTCAACTAGTACCCTTTTCCTGCAAAATAAGTTGTTTTGCACACATTCGATCTCTAAAACATATATAGGAGTGGCTAAAAACTTCACTTGAACGCATTAGCATACATTTTCCCTTTTAATTAACTGCATGTTAATTATTCATCCAGAAGAAGACATACTAGTGCATTTCCTTCAGCTGACTATGAAGTGTGCTTCTGTAATATGCCCTCTTCTTGCTGGACAAAGGAACAGATCTCCACTTGGTTGATCTATGTAGGTGTTCCCCTTCATTACAATGTCTTACTGGAAGCCTTTTCTTTCACTTGGATTTTTTCTACAAACTTCTCACTTGACAGTTTCTTCTCAGTCTGGCTTTGTCTTGTAGGTTAAGATTCTGCATCCTTTCATTTTGCAAGAGCACCATACTGATAATGCCAGTGCTGCAGTAAATGCTTTTATTGTCAAAAAAACCATTCCTGTAAGAAAGTCTATCAACACAGGCATGATAACTTGTCTATGCAGAATCTTTATGATATTTCATACAGGTTACTTTAAAAATTCTTAATTGTGCAATGAGTCTTTTAGTTATTAATTAAATATTAATAGCATTCTTCTGTAGCTTCATATATGTCAAGTTTATTTTGTAGAATATTCTGGGATGAATTACAGATAAAGTAAGGAACACAAACAATCAGCCTGAAGTAGGAGTTTAAGTTTGCTTGAATAGCCCAGTTACACATTTCTGTGTGTATTATGAAACCAACAAACTTTTATTAGCAAAAAACTTCACTTGCTAAGCACTGGTTCAAGGAACACATGTCATTATACACTCTTTTTATAAAACAAACAGGCAAATGTAGAAAACTTTATAAGCTCATCTTGCAGCTTCTTTGAGCTTAAACTTAACAGTTTGCAGGATTGAATACTATAAAAGAAATTAAAAATTCAATTAGAGCACAGGATTACAAGATCATTAGAAGTAAAGTGGTTGCATCGTGCTAACCGAAAAATTCTGCTGCTTTGGGGCGTTGTAACTATGCCTGCTGCTAGGGTGGACTACATGGGTGGACCTGTGAGTTACATGACAGCTGTCTGCCTGGGAAATTCAGAATGTTTGTTCTGCTGGAAACACATAAGCCTAAAATTTGTGACTTGCAGTGCATTGTGAAATTATGAAATGCAGTGTAAATTCATAAAGTATTATTAGCTCAAACCATTAAAAAGAACTTCTAATAAAAAGCCCTGCAAAAATTCTGTTACTGAGCCATGCCAGTTTATCAAATTGAGACCAAAAATACTGATCTGGTCAAAAACTATCAGTGAAAGAAAGGAAAGTGTGCAGCCTCAGGTGACTGCTGCTTGTAGAAGCTTGGATTCAAGCAGAAGAAAGGGAAGAGTTGACCTCCCCTAGTCAGAGACACAGAAAATCAGGTTTCTGCTCTGAAACAGTCATGGAAAGTGAGAGAAGGCCACCTTTACAAGTGTGGCTCACTCAGCCCTTGGAGAGAAATCCCCATGGGATGGTTCACCCCACAGAGCTCCTGGCTTTAGTGAAACACCAAGCTTCCCCATGGCTAACCTGTGGGGCAAATCCTTTGTCCTTCGACCTGAGCCTGTTCTCCCAGCTCTCTTACAGAGATGCAGTAATTTTACAGAATTTAGACATTCTCAGGAAGGATATAAGTTGTCACTGAGGTTTTGGGGTTTTTTATATGTGTACAGTGTTTCAATGTATTGTCACCTGTGTTTCAGGTGGAAGAGTTTGCACCCAGGACACGTGCTGGCAATGCTGGCAGTTTTCTGTCTTTGGGCCTAGATTATGTCCCTGTTTCTAAACAGCTGCATTATGCAATCAAAAGGGAGAGCACACCAAGCCCTTTGGCATAGTCCTGCTGACAAAGTCCTCCATTCCCAGGACAGAGAAGGGCAGGGCTAGGCCACAATGGCCCATTCACCATCCTTGCTGCACAAGGTTTTGCAGCCATGCTCTCTGTGCAAGCAGGAACTGTGAGAAAGGCTTATCTCTCCACAGATCCCAGCCCACCATGAGTTTTAAGGCAGACAGATGGAAGCCCCATTGGATCTAGCTGTGTAGGGAGTGCAGATTAATTGCTATCTGACTGTCACAGAACGGCACCAATTTCAATAGCCTGGGAAGCACTGCCTGTTCCAAGCCAAAGGAAGAATAACATTTGCCTGATGCTGTTACTCCTCTGGTTCTCCTGACTGTGAGGAAGAAAGAGGCATGGTACTGCCATGGAAGCCTGTACCATGTACCATTTCACAGAGGAGAAATAAAGGCACCTCATCCTGCAGGCACCTAATTTTGCTAGTCTGCTATGCCAATAACCTGTTTTTAAAGCACTTTTAAATTAGATTCAACCTAATTCTGTTTCACTTTTAGGTCATAAGATTGTTTAGAAACATTATGGAAACACAGACACAATAAATGCTCCCTGTGGTAAAAAAAAAAAAAGAGAGGGCTGAGGTTTTCATCTTTGCTGCTTACTGATGGCCCCTTCGCTTGGCTTCAAAGGAAACCCAGCAGAGTGGCCCTGAGTACCTCTTAGCACCTCTGCCCCTGGTGCCCACACTTTGACTTCACAAGGTGGATGCAGCTGTCAGCACATTATGGGACCACTTAGGCAGCAGCACCAGGGACCTGCGAGTCATAGCTCAAAATGGCCAGGAGACTTTGGGAAACACGAAGGGAGAGGGCATGTGAGGCAAGAAGGGAGGTCTGTGCCTCTTGCTGCTGCCCTGCTGGCCGAGTGGTGACAACAGCAGGTCTCACCTGGAAAGTGCCAGGGGAAAGGTACGTGCTGTCCCTGCTGTCTCCCTGGGACAGCTGCTGATGAGGCAGGTGACCGGTTACATCTGGCAGATGGGGTCCTGGAGTGAGAGCACAGCTGAGCTGCTGTGCAGAATAGATATGAGGCACAGTGCTAGCAGCAGAACAGAGGGAAAAGACCCAGTTGTGTGAATTTCCCTGTCTCTGAGACAGCATCTCAGGTGTCTCAGCATCCCTGTCTCTCAGGTCAGCATCTACTGAAAATGGTATTGCCTATTATTCTGGCTCCCAGGCTTCTTTACTGATCATCTTGAAGACATTGCCTTGCAGCAGTAAAGTAATATTTGCATAGTGCAAGATAAAACTTAGAATTCTTAATTCTTCAGACAAGGCCTAGTATTTTTTCAGAGCTTACAGAAAACTTGGGCACATCTCTATCTGTTTAAACTGATGGATGTGTGCACAACTCCATTAAAATTTATCTCAATATAAATGCTGTTAATCCAACAAAGAACGGGTGTAAAGTCAGAATCCGGTTTCAAATAATTGTTCAAGCCTTGAAATTGTTACACATAAGTATGTAAGCCACACTAGTTTATTTTTACCATTAGCTAATGCAATAAAGTATTTCTTTGAATTTTTCTCCTTGTAGAGACATGTAATGTGTTTTAGAGAAGTTAATCATGTGCAGCCTCAGGTGACTACTGCTTGTATTTCTAGTTTATTTTCTAGCCTTCTTTTAATTCTCCCTTATTAATAGATGTACTGAGGTTTCAGAGGAAGCTTAACTTTCTAGAAGCCATTTCTCTTCAACTAGCTGTGACACATGCCTGCCTGATGGATGTACGGGACTTGCTCTCTCTGCAGATGAGTATCTGATTTCATTGGGAGTCCTCGCTGACTTCAATATTGCTGAGACAGCTGCTCATCTCTTTTTTTTCCCCAGTGAGGAAGCACCGTGTACTCACTCTAATTACAAATCCTATGATCTGGCCACCCTTCAGGTTATGCAGCCTGCCTGTAACTCTCCCTGTTGAGGTTTTAAAGACAATCTGGAAGTGGAACACCTGTTCACCCCAAAATATTCCATGTCATTTATTGCTTAGTTTTGTGCTGATCCCACTTTGATGTCTTTACTGGGGGCAGAGGGGTAAGAAAGTAAAAGGTTGTTTGTTTATTTATATTTTTATTTTAGGGAAAGGGATTGAGAAAGCAAAATGATGACTCCCTGGCCGTTGTTTAGTATGTGAGGATGCAATATCCAATGTATGCTTTGTGGCTGGTCCTAGCAGCTTTCCAGAGGCTCCTCATTTTTGATGGCAGGAGAAGTTCTGTGGTTCTGATAGGTGCTGGTGGCTGTGGTGCAAAATAACTATTGTAAATGGTGCCCACAGTAAGGCTGAACATGAAAAACTATTTGTGTATTTGTGACTTTTCTAACTACTTACTGTTTGACAATACCTAATTAAAATTCTTAAATAAATAGGTGAAAAATGGTATTGGAAAGTCCATCCCAGTCAGATGGAAGTGCTTTGATAGTCTGGAGATGGTGACAATATGGTTGAGTGTTAAATGGTAAGAGTCAGAAGGAAGGCCAACTGGACACACGTCCTGGCTGGAGTCTGATACGGATCATCCAGACAGGATGAAAAGGCAGATGAAATATTCTGTAAGCAGCTGGGACAAGTCTCACAAGCACTGGCCCTTGTTCTGGTGGGGGACTTCCACATGCCATGTGTCTTCTGGAAGCACAGTACTGCAGAGAGGAAATAGTCTAGGAGGCTCCTGGAATGTGTGGAAGATAACTTTCTGACATGGATGGTGAGGGAGGCAAGGAGGACAAGCACTCACTGGACCTGGTTTTTGTGAACAGAGATGGTCTGGTGGGTGCTCTGATGGTCAGAGGCCACCTTGGACAAAGTGATCAGAGTGATATGAAATGATAGTGACCTTATTTCTCGGAGAAGTAAGGAGGAGTGCCAGCAGAATGGTCACCTTGTGCTTCTGTAGGGCAGACTGTTTTTAGGAGGCCAGTTGTCAGAGTGCCTTGGGAGGCAGTCCTGAAAGGAAAGGGTGAACAGGAAGGTTGGACATCCTTCAAGAAGGAAATCCTAGAAGCGTATGGGCCAGCTGTCACCATGTGCCGAAAGATGAGCCAGTTTATATGGTCAGTGTTCTCTGGCCTTGCCCAGTACGGTTCATTTTCACTTTACAAGATGATGGCATTTCTTACAACACCTTTTTGGCCATATGGAATTCAAAGTTCTTGATAAACATGATACTCTTCCATGCTTTTACCTTGTCTTCCTCCCTCTGATGTTTGAAGCAATTTCTGTGTTGAAACAAATAGCAGAGACCATCCAGTAGATCTTTGGTTGGCTTTCATAGCTCCGTGTGAGAGCTACAGCCCAACACAGTGTGAACTTGTACTGATATTGTGCTACTCTGAGTGGTACTTCCATACATTTATTTTAAGTTTATTTTCCAGGGGATAGTGATAACTGCCCATCTGAGGATGTGCAGAAATACACAATCCAAAGAAAAGATCCATGCAGTTAGCTGCTAGCACCCCTGTTTTTCTTTCCTAAATCACATTGTTTACCATTGACCCTATATTTATGTATTCTTTTTTTTAAATCTCAGTTGTGTGGCTGAACAGTTAGAAAGACACACTAAAAAAAAAAAAAGTTTTCTCTCCTCTTCATTTTGGATGAACTCCACGCCCCCTAAAACAGATTCTGGCCTTAGCTGCTGCCATTTCACACCCTTTGTGCCCTATTGCTGTTCCAGCCCAGCGAAATAATTTTCCTTTCTGACAAAAGCTTCTAATATGCATGTATCTGGGAAAATTATTGTTTGATCCAGAAGATTCCAAAATGATGGTATTTGTCTCGACTTGCAAGCAGCCTTGTGCAGATGATATACCATTGGCCCCTATCTGTTAAGCATGCACGACACCCAGAGACATGCAGTTGTCCTTATTCCCTTAGGTAGTCTCACTAAAAAAGACTGTGTAATATAAATCAATAAGCAAAAATGAAATGACTGAGTGAAATCCTCATCTCACTGAAGTGAATAGCAAAGCTACTTCCATGGAAGAGTGAAAGTGCTTTACTTATTTCAGACCTCAATCTTTGTTTTGCGGATTCTGACTTAAAAGAAAACTTCTGCATTGACATCACAGTATAAAAAGTTCTGTCAATGGAACTCATGTTTTTGAATGGTAGGTGGCATGATTATTATTTCTACCTTGTCATGTGAAGTTCATTTAGAGTTTGCTAACTCAGTTAAGGAGTTTGTAAGTCTCAGTTAAATCACACCATAAGGGAAATATCAATGCATACATTCAAAATGTGCCTATACATCCACAATATTGTAATTAATCCAGAAAACTAGAGAGGTATGCAACAGAGCACATATAAGTATCCTCTAAGTCTAGAATAAATGGGGGCTGTAAACTGGTATATATTAATTTTCCCCATTATTGTTTTTAATGTCTTTGTAGCTGAACTTAGAAGCAGTGCAAAAATCTGCTACGTTTTTATTTGCACTTTGCCGCTCTCTGGTAGCATAATAAGCAACACAAAAGAGGAGTGTTTGAAATAGTCCCAGATGTTCGGCTTGCTAAAGCACTGCAGATGTGTCGGCTGTATTTGGTATTTTTAGATTTCTCTGAGATCCGAAGCACTATCAAACTCCAACAGCTTTTTCTCTGTGAATCTTCAATCCATGCTGTGTGGCACTCATTTGTGTTGTATGACGCCAAGGCAAGGGCTGAATAATCAGACACCCTGGCACTTTGATAGATTTTCTGGAACTACAGAAAAAACTGGGCTTAGGAATGCATTCTTTCACTCCTCTGGTAAGATCCATAGCTGATAGTGTTATCCCCAATCTGTTATGGGGTTAAAAATAAGAAAAAACCCCTCTTAATGCATTCTTCTTCCTTGTAAACCACATACAAATTTTTATATGCCTTCTGGCCTGATTCCTCAATGCTCCCCCCCCCGCCCACTCTGTCTTCTCTCATATAAGTTATAAAAAAATTATAGTGTTTCTCCTGGGCACCACGAGGTTGAACTGGAAAGCACATTTAAAGATGACACCTGTTCTCTATTTAGAGCAGATTCTGAATTTCAGCAGATGCACTTGTTTCTCAATAAATGCAGTAAAACAAATTGGACAAGACTCTGCATCTCCTTTCTTCCTCCCTCCCAGAACTTCTCCATCAGGCTTCTCATCTCATCTCCTTCTCCTTCCACCTCAGCAGCTCATCCCTGGCAGGAAGCACACGGTGATGCCTGTTTCCCCACACTGCTCACTGCGAACATTAAGTGGCTGATGGGATCACCTTGTTACACTGTTAGGAAACGTGTTGTGCCTCTGAGGGAACACTCACAGCTTGGGGAGCCTGCAGTGGCTCGGTCTAAATGCAAACTGACAACCAGGAGCTGTAGCTCAAGGAGAGGTTCCTCCCCACCATGCAGCCACCCCTGAACCAGCATGGGAGGTGTTTTCTCTGCTATTTCCAGCTTTGGTGTGAGGAGTCTCCTGAGTTATTTTTATGACAGATTTTTTTTTTTTTACAGCCTCTGCGTGCCCCTCCTGTACACTCTGTGCTGGCTGCCCAAGAGCTGCTGAGTGACAGACAGAAGGAGGGATGGTGGCCAGGGCGGTGGCTTGAGCCAGTGGGACGTGTGACCCACGTGGAGTTTGTGTAACGAAGCAGAGCATGCCTTGGCAGGACTGCCTGGTCACTGACCCCACACTGGCTCAGATCATTCCTTGGTAAAAGATTCCTTTCTGGGAAAGGGTTCTTAAGATCCAGGCCGTCTGCGTGTTGCACTTTGAAACCATATCAGGTTGCTGCTGCTGCTAGGGCCAAGGCTATTTGGAAGGCAGGTATTCAGTGTTTTACAGTGTCTTGTTAAAAGGCAATGGGTGGTTCTTCTGTGCAAGCACTGAGACTGGGACTGCTGGCCCCAGCACTGTGGCCCAAGTAGCACATCTCATTGCATCGGAGCTCATGAACTGAAGTGGCCTGAATGGAAAATACCTAGTACGACCAAGAACCTTAGTCCCCAAAATAAAAGAGCCATAGGGTCATAAAACCATAGAAAAATTTACATTAGAAGGAACCTTTGGAGGTTTCTAGTCCCACCTCCTGCCTGGGCCACAGCCAGAGTAGGTTGCTCAGGGATTCATCTGGTTGAAAAGATGAAACCTCCAAATACAGAGATTTTCCAGCCCCTTTGAATGCATTTTCCCAAAATCAAAGTGCAATTTTGAAGTATATCTCAGGTCTTCAGGTAAGAGTAGAACATACTTTGCTCCTTTGCCTGGAGAACTATACAGTGCCTCAGCTGCAAGGATTCAGGTCAGAAGTTACTCCTGTGACTACAGCAAATGAATGTGCCTAAATTCCAGAGATTTTTCCTGAAGCTTTTACCAAGGCCAGAGGATTATAAAGCTACCAGTTATGAGGACAGTGTGAAAATATGCCTACGTAAAAGAATCTGGACTAGCTGTACCTCTTGGACTAGTTTCACCTCTTGGATACTCACCAGTTTGCTGTGAGAGGATCCAAACACTGGATCTTCCACTTGAATTTTTATGAGGTAGGGATAGAGCCCAGGCAAATGCCCCAAATACCCCTGTCTGTTTCCTCTACCTACTCTCTAACACCTGCTCTAGAGAACTTCATGGTTGGACTCCTTAACCTGTGTCCAGGGCTTATTCTTCTGTCTTATCTCGTATCAGTATTTTCACTGTTAAGGTTAATACTTGATTTCCACCTAATTCTTTAAAAGCTAGGGACATTTTAATGGGAAATACATACAGGTGGGTGCATAGAGCCTTTGTGTAGACTTTCTGAACTTAAAGGAGCCAGTTACTTAACTCTGAATTACAGAAGACTTTATTAGTTCTTGCTGACTTAAAAAGAACACTAAATATGGTGAGTGCTGTCTTTCCTTGGGAGCAGGGAAGAAAGTTCAAACATCAGGAAGGCAGGACCTCCCATTGTCCTGCAAGGATCTCACACAGGCCTCTTGTTCAGGAACTTTGAACCAAGCCTTGACCTGAGAGCTCAGTTTGGAGTCTATCACAAAATTAATAATGAATTCTCAACCTTGTCACAGTTAAGGGTCTGTCTTGAAAAATTATGCGTTTCAAGTAGCAGGGGAAATTCACAGTTATGTTACAGTTTTAAGAAGAGGTACTCGTTTAGCAAAATTTTGCAAGTCTATGAAGTATTTGGTAAGAATGGAAAGGGAATGCCACTTCCCCAGAGCAAATAAAAGTCCAGCAGCATTAGAGTGCAAATGATTCACACCCTGATTTGGAACTGAGATATTTGCACCTGTAGAATTGTGAATGAATGAGCAAGTGAAGAGACATCTCAGCACCAGGGAGAGCGGAGAAGAGCAGTGCTGGCCCATGTCATAGCCAGAGCAGCCAATGTAGAGCTGCCTGCTGAGTCTGCAGTTATTCCAGTGAAAAAAGACTGGAAGCATTGTGACTGGTGAGCTTACAGGCTCCAGTGTGTCTTGTGTATTGGGAGTTGTGGTGATGGTCCATTTCCTCCCATGCAGACGTGCACCATAAGGCACCAGAAGAAAAATCTCTTTGCTTTGAGTTTTTAGACATGAGTTAACATAAAGAGTCAATCATTTATATCCTTTGATAAGGAATTGGTATGTGGGCAAAGCTCCATCTTTCCAATGGGAGTAGGATGAGTAACCAGCTGAGTCTGCTGTAGCCATTGGCTCTGTGACTCCCAACGCAAAATTACTAAGAATCTTACTCGGTGCAAAAAAATTTAGTCTTCAAAAATTTGCTGCTGTTTTTTTGTTGTTGTTGTTGTTGTGTTTTTTTTTTTTTTTTTTTTTTTTAAAATCAGAAAGGCAGAGGAGATAAAGCCCTCACTCCTCACCAAATACAGAAAACAGTGTCAACATGGAACGTATGATCTGATTTCACGGGCGACCTGTGACATCTGCAAATGCACACCATCTGAGCCAGACCTTAGACTCTCTTTAAATCCAGCTCAGACCTAATCAACAGAACCCAGGTCATTATCTGTCTCATCCTGAGGCAAATATCCATGCTTGGCCAGATGAAACATCTACTAAATCCCAGTTTCTATGTTGATTCCATCTACACTGATGATAAAGGAATCCTGTTTCTGGTTTTAAAATATTAAAAATTACCTTGTCCCAGCAAGAGTCCTGTGAGCTAAGGCAGTGTCCATGTGGATCCATAAGGGAATCAGAGGAGAAGGAGAGTTTTCACAGTAATTCTCCAGGAAAGATTAGCCACCAGAGGGAGAGAACACTCAACCCCACGGTAGGACACTGTCATGCTTACCAAAAAGTTTGCAATAAAACACAAAGAATTAGAAATGGGAATTTACAGAAATATATATTAGATGAGCTTCACATATGCAGAATTAATTTTTGGTTTTGTTACAAAATAAAATAGAAGGAGTACCTTAGGAAGCCTTAAGAAAAGCACAAACAACCCTCAGTGTGTTTTTCTTTTTCTTGATCGATTTAAATGTCGAAAGAGACCAATTGGATAATTCTTTTAAAGAGTTAAATTGAACATATTCAAGTGGAACTTGTTCTCTTTGTATATTCATGTGTTTTGTATTCTGGCATAATTATTTTAAAACATGACTAAAATACAATGAGTTTGATTAAGATGGTTTTAATAAGGAGTACAGAAAATGTGTCTGTATGTAATAATAACAATGAGCCTCATATTTTACAGTTTAATTTGCTGGGTCAACATCTAATGCTTTTCCCATTAGCATTGGTGTGATTTGATGTGGAAAATAATCCTGCTTCCCAACAAACTTTAGGAGATAACAAATATTTAATGACACCCTATGTAGAAACAATAAATAAATTTGAGTTGCTCTTGGACTCCTGTGGAAAGAGGTTGTGAAAATTTTATAAGTTGGGAATTAATAAATTATAACCTGGTTGTTAAAATGTGAATCACTAAAGACTGTTGACACCCTTTTCCTTTCTCTAATTAGAATTTAAAAATAAATAAATGAACAAATAAACCTGTCATGTTTAGTGGCTAACTTACTTTTCTGCACAAGTTACAAAAGTAACGAAAGTTGATCATATACAGGTCGCATATTTTCATTTAAAACTTAGAATTACTTAGAAAAGACAGGAGCAGGATAAAGGGCCAGTAGGATAAAACATAACCCATTTGTAAAAACATGTTGTAACATAAAAAAAATCAATCATCCCCCCAAAAAACCCTGGAGCCCCCAGATACTTTTAATGCTCTACATATTAAACAGTCATAAGAATTTTTAATGCAATCTTAATTTAGTAAAGCACAGTTATCTCAAAACATATCTGTATGTGCCTTTATTTATGAACACTTCACATTCAAATTCAGAATGAGCAGAAATAAACAGCATAATGATGATACAGGGACATTGGTCAAAACAAGACGTACTGAACATTCTGTGGAGCTCAGACATTTGTTTGGGAAAGATGGGAGTTATGTGAATAGGCTGCCTGGCTCTAGCAGCCTCCTGGGTCTTCATAACCTCCCATCTCTGCGGAGCTCTCCCCAGGCCTATATGGAAGGGCTGGTTGATCCTTCCAGGGCTGTAAGGATTCAAGGATGAACAGAGGGAAAAGGTGGGAAAGCAAACCTTTTACCCTTAGAGCAGAATGAAGGCAGGCTTCAAATGTAACTGAGCCTGCCCTTGCAAAATCAAAGTCCGTAATCTTGTCTGCTTGACCGCGCTTTCACAGCGTAGGACAAGATATGAAGAAATGTACTAGTGAATAACATTAAAGGATGTTTGGGCAGGCCTTTCATCTTCCATTTAATGTTATTTCTGATATTTTTCATGATCTGGCTAATCCTTGTGGCCATTTGATCATGTCTTGCTCCTCCTTTCCTCAGTATTTAGGACTCATGATGTCATCGTGACATCATGGAAACCTGATTTACAGCTGAGCAGAACCAGATCTTACTTGCAGCATCCTGTGTCACTGTCTTTGCATGTCAGATTACTTGAAATGATGGGTGCAAGTCTTCTGGCCCTGTAAGGCCAACCCAGACTTTCAGAGTGGATCCTGTTCTGATCTTCCCTTGTCCTGTCTCTGTGTGGCAATGCTTAGATCAAGGGGAACATCTGGAGCCATCGGAGAAAAAGGGACAACTGAATGTGAATAAAATATCCAAAACATCCCAAAATATAAAATTTTTGAACCCATGTTTGTATCATGTCCATCCTTTCTGCAGACATGCAGTCTATTTCGGATATATATTATTCTATGAAATTAAAAGAGGAGGAAATATTTTCCCATGGAATTGTTCTGTTCCTGCTTTTATTATGGTTCTAGTGGTTGCTGTGATCTAAATGATGAGCTCTATATGATTATTGTTCAGTTCTGCACAAGAGAAATACTCTCTTGTATGTAACAGGAGCATGGAAAAAAATTGAGAACCTGTCATGACTGAACCAATTACCTAAGTAGTGGTTGTTTCTTTTAGTCATACGTTCAGTATATTTTTGTAACATGCTGGAGCATTTCCTGCTTTTGCATGCATGAGTGCTAGCTTAATTCAGTCAGCTGAATTAATGTTATTTTCTTTAGAAAACAGATTAGAGACTTCAAAGTCTTCTTGGTTGCCTCAAAATGTTTTCAAGGAGAAGGTAAATGAAAATTGATACTTTCTTGTTCTAACGAGACTGTAAATAATTTAGGTACTTTGCATCCATATAGACTTCTATTACTAGAAAATTCAGAGAAAAGGTTTAAAACCTCAAAAAAAATTACAATATGAATTAATTTCACATTTGGGAAAAAAATGAGGCTCATTCTTGATGATCCTGCATTGATTCACTTGCTCTTTTTGTTAAAACATACTAACTTTCACATTTGTCTGTAACCCTCTCTTTATTGTATCTCCCTAGCAAAAAATCTGTCTCTCACCTGGCCACCCAATCTTTGTAAGGGAATTAGGCCTACCTGAATTTCCCAGGAGATATCTTTTGGGAGTACAGTAGAAGGCCAGGTTCCTCTGGCTCAGTTCTCACCATTTTTTCTGCCACTAAAAGCTGGCACACAATGATCTCTCCAGCAGCTAGCCACTTGGAATGGGCACCATCAGTCTGGAAAGCCAGTTCATCACTGGTTTGTCATCACTGGTGATAATTTTGCCCCCACAGTGTCTCACAAGGCAGGCCCAAGACTGAAGGAGCCACTAGTCTCCAGCTCACTGCTCCCAGAGCTTAACCATGCTTGAGCCCCTTCACTGTGCTTACAATGCCAGCACCCACTTGTATAGATACACATCTCTTGAGGCCAGAAGGAAGATTAAAGCTTGTAATGGATCTTGGAAGCTTAATTTCTCAGTAACAGCCCAAGGGAAGGTGGAGTTAAAAGACCTTTGGAATGGTTCTGCATCCTTAGCTAACAGGATGACAAGCAGAGTTGATGGAGTGGGGAAACTTTAATTTCTGATGTCTGTGCTGTTGTCTGTAACGGGTGAGCAGAAGCCCCCACAAGTGTTAGCAGCTCTTTTCCAAAACTCAATGACTGATAAAAATAAGATAAAAAAAGATCTGGCATTTCTGAGACTGATTTAGGAAGTAACACTGCTGACCAGAAAAGACTTTTAAAAATATGATTTAAACCTTACTAGTGTATTTCAATTCAAGGATTAATTTGCTTCTCACTAGAGGCCCTGTTTGCAAAGAGTAATTAAAAAAATTCATTAGTGGGGATGGTAAATTCTTCTGCCATTTCAGTCAATGCTGTAAGGTAATGTAGCCTGGAGCTTTGCACAGCTTGGCACTTGCTATAAAAGAGGGTATTTCTAACAAGATTTACATTTATTAGGACTACTGTGGCTGCTCCAATCTTGATCTTCTTGAAGCTAAAAGGAGAATTCTTACTGACTTGACATAGAGTCTGACCCAAACAGCAGGATAATTTGAAACAAAAAGCGACCTTATAGCATCCCTCATTTTACTGTGATAAGAAATAACTTTAAATCAGCATTTTTTCACACCATTTTTTCTTACTCGGCTATACAATGCACATGCTCATTCACTTATGGAAACACTTGGTTGGCATGGTTATTTTAAAATAAATTACCTTAAAATAAGTTACGTCTGTACAAAGCACATATGATACAAGACACAAGAAAAGGCACTGGATTTAGAACAAGTGCCTAGACCGAATTACTGTTTTCTTTTAGCAGCTGGCTAAATCTCTGTAACTTTGGATCCTTAAAGTAGAGGTTTTCCCTGTTAGGCATAATTGTGTAGATAGAGTCAAAGTGAGTTATGTTTGTGCCTATACTGTGATGTGCACTCGCTGCATTCCTTTCCCTGATCAAATACAATTTTCAGAGAAAGATGTGATCGTATGAGGAATCCTCTAAGCCACGGCCTCCTACCTCAATACAAAGAACAAATTTTAAGGCTGAATCACTCTAAACACCACCTGGGTTAAACCAGGATCTCTCATGTAATTAGATAAGTACAGCAGACATAGTGAAAAGGGTCAGCTGCTGAGGTGTTCCACTGCCTTAGCTTGGTATGGTTGTCATGCCATGTTGTTATCTTCATTTATATTGTCTCCTTTCATGGAGCCATGGGTTCCATTATACCAATTGACATCAACCCTAACTTCATAATACTTATTTAGGTTGAAGGGAACTTATTTTGTGATTTTTTTTGAAGAATTTGCCTTTTTTCAGCCAATAGACTCTACATGAAGCCTCCTAGCTTTCTTAAAAGACTTGCATGCTGAATTTACTCACATGCTTAGAGAAGACAAAAAATAAAGACATCAGTTGACTATGTAGCAAGTCAGAATATTTCTTCTGCTGCTGTAGGTTGATTGTGGCTGCCTAAAATGTCTTTTTTTTCTTATGGTATTGGCTTGTAAGAAGTAGAAGAATTCGGTGTATCATTTTCACTCCCCTTTCTCTCTTTGACAAAGATCATCAGGTACTTTCAGGGAACCTTATTGTTATTACAACAGGTTAAGGGACCAAGAAAAATTACCAAGTTCATCTGCACCATTTATTCATTCCTTGGCATCCAGCATTCAATTTTTCCTAAATAATTTTCTAGCTGTGGGAGTTGTTTTTTGGGAGTTGTGCCAGAGATGCATGCAATACTGAACATAGAGCATATCACAGAGTCTCCAGCATGCAGTAAAGGAGAAGAGTAATCAGCAGCATCATTGGAGCTAAACACTGGATTTTATAGATGCAAATAAGTATAAATAATTGCTTTAAGTATCCCAAGTCTTTCTGTATGAAGGCCTATTTTTCACTCCGAGTAAAATAGCCAGACTGGTATCTGCTTGTGAGCCAAGTCACACACTTTTATTTCTATTGTGAACAAGAAAGAGCTTACAAACAAAGATTTAATTCTTTAGCTGAATAAATAGTTTCTTGGCAGCAATTATAAGGGGCTCAAAATGCTTATTATGCTTTGATTATAATTATAATTCTCACTGAGTCATCAACTCCTATAGCAAGGACTGGTATTTTTTAATAATGAAGAACTGAATTTTTAGCCTTGAAGAGTTGTCTGCCCAGGACTGCAGAAATGTATTAAGCATACAGATAATGTGAATGAGTGTTTTCCTGCACTGCCATTATTACTGTGTAGTTTGGGGGAAGGAAGTATATCTATAAATGAGTAGGCTGCTTATAGCAAATACATAATTTCAGACAATTAACTTTGTTTCCAAATTATCTATGGATGACATCTCGGGATGCTTTTGGAAAAAATACTAGTTTTTTAAGGTATTCCCTTAGCTCTTTTTCAGCCATCTCTGTATCTATTGAGTTCTTTCTGACTCGAGTTGCCCAGCCACCCAACTGAAAGCAAGTAAGATTAGTCTGGCAGATCTGCTCCATTCCTGTGGCCACAGCAGCTATCAGTAACCCCAGCAGCTGGGCAAATGCTTCAGAAAATGGTCAAGACTGATACCTGGCTGTCACCATGGCAAATATTAATGGATGTCTTTAGAAGGCAATGTTTCAAGTTTAGCAAGCTGGCATTTTTCAGCACATTTTTGTCAAATAACTCCATAGCTGCTGCATCTGAGACACTGCAGTGTTGCCATAGCCTTACTGACAGCTTTTAGGAAGCACTTGAGTTCATAAACAGCTTGAACAGTATCCAGGAAAGTTGGGAACCCCAGGAAATGCATTAGTTCTTTGTCTCTCTTTTAAAATAACATTGGATTGACATTAAAAACAACACTCTTTCTGGAGTCACAGTGTTAGACTGTGGCCTTAAGCCATGACCATCATTGGCTATGAAGCAGAGAAGGATCAGCACGAGCAGACCTGGAAGCTGTGTTATTAAAGGAATCTGATCAGCTGAGCCAATATGTCTCTTGGAGATTCAGAGCAGAACATAGAAGAATGCTTTGTGCCCAAACAGTCATTAACTCTCACCTACTCCAACTCACCAGATCTCTTCTAGGAAACTACTCTCACATTTTTGTACTCAGACACTGAACAAAGGCATGCAAGTCCCTGCCCCAGTGCTTCTTGGAGCCAACAGGGGACTTCCAACAAATCCCAGAGGAAGAACTCTTTACATCTCCTCTCTCTCCAGCCCCCCTCTCATACATATATGTGTATGCACAATCAGGTCTTTATTTAATGGGAGCTGAATTTACAACACATTAAAACAGTGTGTGGTTTGTACAGAAAGTGATAATAAGGATTTAATTAGTTTGATCTTGCTTTCTGTGCTAAAGCTGAGGATGTTTAAATAATTTTTGTGACATTTCTTCTCTATTTGTTTTGGATGTATCATAAATAATAATACAATAAGTTTTCAGATGTCTTTTCTGGTGGCTATTAGGCTGTGAAGCAAAATGGGAGTGCTCAGTGAAAGACTAACAATAACTTTATTGTTACAGTATGTTTAATTCCAAACAAATCTGAAATCTAGATGACTTTACAAATATTATTCCTTTCACCCATCCTGGAAATGCTGATGCTTTTTGCATGTGTCCGTTATGAAAACAAGTTCAGAAAAGCACAAGACAACTAATTGGGACAGATACCCATCTAACCTTACCTAGTCTGACAAAATTTGAATGAGTAGTCCAGTTGTGCTGGCACTTCTTAGTGGAAAGCCAATATAACTCACCATCCACCTCTGTGAACAGCTGCACTAACCCAAAGGAAAGGGCAAGAACACATGGCCAGGATCAAAGAATCATGGGAAGACTCTTTTTCAGGGCTTTGGATTAGTTTAAGCCAGCTCTTAAAACCTCATCTGCTTGTTATAGCTAGAGAAGTCCCTTGTTTAATTTTAAACTGTGCTTTACTTTTTACCCCTGTACAAGTCACTTGTATTTAACTCTGCAAATTAAGACAAAGAAAATAATAGGCAGATCACCTGAGAGGCTTGATATTTATAGAAATAACATTTAATTTCATATTTCTTTGCAGATAAGAAGAACAAAGATGAACAAAGAAGAACATCAGTATAATGTTGCTCAGCCTAATGGAGTGGATGTTGACCAGCTAAGAAGATTTTGATATACCAAATAGAACCAAACTGACAGCAGGCAAATTGAGAAAAATGGAAAGAAAGGAGGAGATATGCTGAGAAGACTTGACTTTAGCAGAGCTGAAATTAAAGGAAATCCTTTGAACCAAAGAGGTCTCTGGTCTCAAAATCTACCAACGTCTCACTGGCTCCATGTTGAGACAACAGGGAATTTCAGTGACCTGTGTTGCACCTAAAGAATAAGCAATTCTAACACAGCCTGTGTGGTCTAAGTAAGACAGCAGCATGGATTTTTTTCCTGGAAAAAGCCATTGCTACTATAGGGTTAGAGGGAAGGAAGAAAGATTTATTTTTGAGAACACCACTAAGATTAAATTTGTCATTCTCAGGGAACATGATGTATTATAGTAATAGACTGATTGCTGGAACTTGACGAAACTACTTAAAAAATCCCTAAAATACTGACACAAAATAAAAAGTCTTGAAACTTACAGCAAACACTATTAAATGTTACCAGAGGAGAGATTACAGAAAGTGCAAATTTAAAAAAAAAAAAATAACAAAGGTAATCTACAGATATATTGTGGTATAAAAGAGCAAGGGGGTCACATTTTTTTTTCTTTAGAAAACAGGTATCCATTCTGAAAAAGTTCTGTAGGAATGAGCTCAATGAAAGGCCAATGAAAATGGAACTCGGGAAGAATGAAGAAGAACATAACTAATAGATATAAATATATATGCAATTTATTTAGTTATATCCAATACAAGGTGTATGTCAGTGTTTACATAAAAGCACCATGTAGACAAACTATGGGGAAAAAATTTATCTTTTTTAGCTTCACGAAAATTTTTTGAGGCATATATTAGATTCCAATATTTCACTCTGTTATCTGAGAAGACAAACATCTCTTTGATACTAAGCTAAATCTAAATTATTTAAAATTTTTTCAGCTTTTTTTTTAAATCTGAAATTTTTATGAGAAAATCTGAGCCTTGATAAGTCAGAGCAATAAGTATTAACATAGTACTTCACCAGAAATTCACTGTCTCCTACTTAACCAAACCAGGCTGACAAAGTTGGTGTTCAGTTCACAGGACTCTTCATCAGATGCTGAAATTGGTGACTTTTTCCACCTGCACACCAGATGGAGTACAGTGACAGTGACCTTAGCCAAGGGCTGGTTTCTCACAGCTCTGCCACAGTCCACTGTCAGAGCTCAGGGCATGACCAGGCATCCATGGTCAGGAGTGCCTGGAGGTACAGCAGGAGCCCACGGGTGTTCAGGGTGCTTTGGTGAGGAACTCTGCCCAAGGGCCGTCTCTTCCTCTGGAGTCCCTAGTTTATGGAAAAGAACTGGAGGAAAGTGACTTTGTAGCTGCTTTCAAGAGCTGCCTTTTCTCATTCCAGTGCCACCACCCAAGTCCTTTTGCATTTTTAAAGACTGTCCTGTATTTGTGGCAAGGGAGCACCCTCTGGACACTAGCCCAGCCCATGGCTTGTTCTACAGTGTGGGACAAACGAGATAGGAAACCATGGACTTGGAACAAGGATCTGCTTCCCACAGACAACATAACCTTCTCAAGGGGCAAACTGTTGTGTTCTGTGACTAAATACAGCTCAGAACATAGCAATTTCATGATGTATATGCATTCGATTAACTTTGATACTCAATATTCAGGTTAGTGTGCTGTCCAGTGCATTGTGGAAGTAGCACTTCATATTTTATTGCAGATAAATACATGGAAATGTATTTATTCTCATATTTAAAAAATCATTATTGGCTCAAAATCAGGACTTTCATAATTTGAAGTTTCTGTTTATTTCCTTGAGCACTGAATTCAGTTGTTATGATGAAGCCTCCTCTAACCTGCCACTAATGTTATTGACAGTTGTCCCTTTATCTTTGTGCCTTCCCACCTCCTTGCTCAGACAACTATTTCTGCTTTGCTCTCTACTCTTGGAGATACCTTTTTCCCTGGTACTTAGCTTCGAAGCTATGTCCCTGGGGATGTTCATCTGATGTACTTAACAGAAAAAGTCTAACATTCTGTGAAACTTAGATGCCTTTGGGTTTCACCACGGGCTGAGATCCAAGTTTTTCTAAGATTCATTAACCTTTTTACAGGGACTTGGTCCTGTCATAAAAACCGAAACCACCGCTTACTTTCATTATCAAGGACCACAGGAACCCAATGGCTTCATGACATTTTCACAGAAAACAGTTTGTAGTGATAGTTTCTAAATTCAAGTAATCTACAAGCCTTGTAGGAAACTCTGGGGATGTGCATACATACAAATCATGTACAGAAAAACTTTCTGGCTACATGTAATACTCTTAGATTTGTTTTGTTTTAGCCTTAGGTCTTGAATTATCTGTAGTATTGTATGAGTTTTAACTTACTTTTAGCAGTTTTGCTTAAAGCTGTCCCTCCTACAGCACAAATGTTGTCACATGGTTTCGTTTTATCTGCCGTGTGCACACATTTTGCCATTTTTGGTGTATCTTTCACAATCAGCTATTCCAATAAGTACTGTATCATTTATGTCTGACTCATTAACCATGCAGACATTTCTGTTTCACTTGGTTTTGCTCTTAGTAAAAAAAATGTTTTATCAAAATGGTAAAGCTGAGCAAATAATTTACATCAAACAATTTATCTTCCTTCTCCTTCTGGGAAATCTATGACCAGATTGCACCTATTTCTCAATTATTAATTATTTATACCTTTCCAACACCAACTAATTAATTTATTACTATATGGATTAATTACAGTTATCCTAAGCAGAAATTAATTTCCTTCATTCTATAATTAGTCAGCCAGGTCAGGTTGCTTTGTCTCAAATCCCTGGGCCATGTCATATGCAAAAATCTTTTACTTGGAAAAATGAAAATACTAGTGCCATTAATGTGGGCAGCCTGTGAATGTTTACAGAAGATACAAAAACTTGTTTCTTTCCAGGTGAATGGACTGTGTTTTGGACAAAATTTTTCTTTTAATATGTCAGGTTGTGAGGATGCCTAGTGTGCAGTATGGAAGTGAGGCCTTGATTTGTACTTTGGGGTATGAGGCTCTTTTTAGTATCTGCAAATGGTCTGAGTGACAGAAAACTCAATATATAGCATCTCCCAAGTGTGGGTCTCAGATGTCACCCTCCCTCAAAAAACTGCAGTGAAATTAAAGTTGAACTAGGGGTGCTTGTTCAGGCAACACCAGGTTGAAACCAGGGCACATCTTTCTGCCATGGTTGAATCCCAGCCATCCACCAAACCCCGTGCAGCTGCTCCCTCACTCCCCCATCAGTGGGATCAGGGAGAGAATCAGAAGGGCAAAGGCCAGAAAACCTGTGGGTTGAGATAAAGACAGTTTAACAGGGAAAGCAAAAGCAAAGCAAAACAAGGAATTCATTCACCACTTCCCAAGGGCAGGCAGGTGTTCAGCCATCCCCAGGAAAGGAGGGTCTCATCACATGTAACAGTGACTTAGGAAGACAAATGATGTCACTCTAAATATCCCCACCTTCTTCCCCCCACTTTATATCCTGACCATGATGCCATATGGCCTGGAATGTCCCTTTAGTCAGTTGAGATCACCTGTCCCAGCTGTGTCTCATCCCAGCCTCCATTCCCCTCCAGCCCCTTGCCAATGTGGCAGTACAAAAAGCAGAAAAGGCCTTGGCTCTGTGTAAGCCCTGCTCAGCCATAACAAAACCATCTCTATATCATCATCCCTGAGTTCAGCACAAACCCAAAATGCAGCCCCATACCAGCCACTGTGAAGAAAATTACCTCAGCCCAAACCAGGACACTGTCTTTGGAAAAGATCAACACTTGTCCCTGCTGCCCCTGAACAAGATCACCACTGGCATTAATTCACCTTGAAAGGTAGCAATGCCTCCTCACTGGTTCGTCTGAAGGCAGCTCTTCAGGAAAATTGCTCCAGTCTACTTGTGAGCAAGTCAGAAACAAGCCTGGATATTGGTAATCTCAGCCAGGTCTCCTTTGTGACAATTGCAGAGAGGAGTCTGGGGTGCTTCTCCAAAAGCATCACCCTGAATATGCCTTTGGTGAGGGAGTCTACCAATCATGGATGAAGTACTGGACTTCTCTCAGATTCCTGTTTGCATGAAGACCAAATGAGTTTTGTCTTCTAAATAAATAAATCTTTAAAAAAATCTGAATAAGTCCTGTTAAGTGCAGTTTAGTTCGTTGTTTAAAAGGATATGAGGATCTGGCTGCAGTATGCAGACAAATATGTAACAAGTACATTATTTTAAAGGTGTCTAACAGCACTAAGGTTTTCAGAATTGAACTTCTTCACCCAGACCCATCCTTTGAGCTGGTGTCCTCTTGACACACTCTCTAGGAAGCAGATCCCTCTATTAGTAGTTAGGGTGCTATTAGACCTGTAGTTGACACAAAAACAATTTGAAAACTGACAGGCCACTCTTCAGCCTCTCAGCATGGATTTGCATGGTTCTGTTAATAAGCCAGTAAACATTTCAAAGGGTAAGGAGAAAAGAGGGCTAAAGACAGAGCTGTAGCCTCTATCAAGCACAAGTGCAGGAACCGACATCACTTCCAGCTTTAAAACAAGGGTTTGTTTCATTAGTTGGGTTAGCCTTTTAAAAAACATATTCATAATGGTCATAACATTAAAAAAAAGATGTCTCTGGTGGAGTTGTGCTTCTATCAGCACCCATGTTGGCTGTGGTAATTAATCTGAACAGATATTTCTACTGAACTGCTGCATGGGCTCGGCTTGCTGAAGTCGGCCAAACTGCAAGAGAAATTAATTTGGGTCCATGACCAGCATCTAGAACTGGACTGTACTTCAGGTCACATCCCAGCCTACAGCAGATGGGAGGAAATGATAATACCTACCTGATAATTTATTCTAGGAAAATGCTTTGAGTGGCAACAATCAGTAAGATATTTGTCCTCCTTATTCAGCAGTTACATATTCTCTGTTCTCTGCAGAACATGGTAATATTGTGGGGTGATTTCCTCACTGTCAACTTATAAAAATACGACACTAATTTGTTGTAGTTGGAGTGGCTCTGCTGGGAACCCTTCCAAAACAGTCAAATACCTACATGCACCGACTTGGCTGCCTGGCTTACTACATGCACTCTAAATATGGCAGGGTGAGGCGTATTAGAACATACCAGCCTAGTCACCATCTCCCTGCTCTTGTACTCTGCATAGTAAAATCAATGCACATTGTGCTCTCAGGCTGGGGCTATTTTTAGGTGTTATTTTTCCACTCAGTCTGCAGCTGTTTTCAGTCACAAGCTTCTTTAACTAAAACAAATACACAGTCCTTGGCAAAGGAGTGGTTGTAAAGAGGACAGAAGTGTGCACATGAATCTTGTGCCTGCCTCACAGGGTTTTATGTAGGGAGGGTCAGAGGGGACCAAAGAGGACCACTGTGTCCTGAGAAGCCAGGGTGAACATTCACCATCATGAATTAGCCCAACTTTCAGTCCTCTTCCAGAATGACTGATGAAGGGCAGGCTTTTCAGGGCTGAAGAATGTTGGAGGAGGACAGCTGGAATGCTACCAGACCCTGCATTATCTGCAACCTCTCCCTGAGAGATATACACAGACACCTCCCTTGATGAGCCTTTCACCCTTAGTATGCACAAGCTCCTTTGGCAGACTATGTAATCCCACCAGCCCTACTGCATTGCTGTAATTTCCTCCTTCCCTCTCCACCTCAGGGAATGGAGAGAATTGAAGGAATGGGAAGTTATCACATGGATGCCTCAGAACCAACTGGTCTCTGAACAGGAGATGTGGCTGTTGGAGCATTTCCTAATCTCTGCAAAATAGAGATCACCTCCAGTTATAGAAAGGAAACGACTTTACTCTTTCTCCCCCATTGCTCCCCCTCTGCCCCAAGGCAGCATTGGAAGTCCCCAAGGCCAGAGCTGCAGCTTCAGTGTGGCAATGGCTTGGTTAGGCTTCCTGCTAACTAAGAGCAGAAGAGAGCAGATTAATCCAACCATGTCTTGTTTGGTAATCGAGATTAATATCATATTAGGATATGTTTGAAGTCAAAAGGGCTTATCAGTAGTCAGCCAAATGCTTTTAGTGTGGTTTGTCAGGTTCAGGTGATGGAGAGAAATGAAATGGGGTGATTGTATTGTCTGAAGCCCCTCCCACCCATCCCACTGGACATCTTCACAGTCTGCTGTGTTAACAGATAAGGTACTGAGAAGACACAGCTCTTGAGATGCTTGTTAACCTTTGGTGCTGCATACAAGCCATGAACACTGAGAATCACAGAATCTCCAGGTTGGAAGAGACCCTCAAGATCATCGAATCCAACCCATGCTATAACACCTCAACTAGACCACGGCACCAAGTGCCACATCCAGTCTCTTCTTAAACACATCCAGGGATGGTGACTCCACCACCTCCCCGGGTAGGCCACTCCAATACTTTATCACTCTTTCTGTGAAAAACTTCCTCCTAATATCCAACCTATACTTCCCTTGACGCAGCTTGAGACTGTGTCCTCTTGTTCTGTCAGTTGTTGCCTGGAGAAAGAGACCAACTCCCAACTAACTATAACCACCCTTCAGGAAGTTGTACAGAGTGATAAGATCACTTCTAAGTCTCCTTTTCTCCAGGCTAAACAACCCTAGATCCCTCAGTCGTTCCTCATAGGGTTTGTGTTCCAAGCCCCTCACCAGCCTCGTTGCCCTCCTCTGGACACGCTCAAGCATCTCAATGTCCTTCCTAAACTGAGGGGCCCAAAACTGGACACAGCACTCGAGGTGCGGCCTCACCAGTGCCGAGTACAGGGGAAGAATGACCTCCCTGCTCCTGCTGGCCACACCATTCCTGATACAGGCCAGGATGCCATTGGCCTTCTTGGCCACCTGGGCACACTGCTGGCTCATGTTCAGCCAGCTGTCAACCAGGACCCTGGGTCCCTTTCTGCCTGGGCACTGTCCTGCCACACCGTCCCCAGCCTATAACATTGCAGGGGGTTATTGTGGCCAAAGTGCAGGACTCGGCATTTGGATTTATTAAACTTCATCTTATTGGACTGTGCCCATCCATCTAACCGATCTAGGTCTCTCTGCAGAGCCCTGCTACCTTCCAACAGATCGACACATGCTCCCAGCTTGGTGTCATCTGCAAATTTACTGATGGAGGACTCAATACCCTCATCCATGTCATCAATAAAGATATTGAACAGAGCTGGCCCCAGCACAGACCCTTGAGGGACACCACTGGTGCCTGGCTGCCAGCTGGATGCAGCACCATCACCACCACTCTCTGGGCCTGGCCATCTAGCCAGTTCCTAACCCAGCAAAGAGTGCTCCTATCCAAGCCATGGGCTGCCAGCTTTTCCAGGAGTGTGCTGTGGGAGACAGTGTCAAAGGCCTTGCTGAAGTCCAAATAGACAACATCCACAGCCTTCCCTGCATCCACCAGTCTGGTCACCTGGTCATAAAAGGAGATCAGGTTGGTCAAACATGACCTACCCCTCCTAAACCCATGCTGGCTGGGTCTGATATCCTGGCCATCCTGTAAATTTTGTGTGATGGCACACAATATAAACTGTTCCATTATCTTGCCAGGTACTGAAGTCAGGCTGACTGGTCTGTAATTACCAGGATCCTCCTTTGCACCCCCTTTGTGAATGGGTGTCACATTGGCCAGTTTCCAGTCATCTGGAACCTTGCCAGTGAGCCAAGACTGTTGGTAAATGATGGAGAGTGGCTTTGCAAGCTCATCTGCCAGCTCTCTCATCACCCTGGGATGGATCCCATCTGGTCCCATAGATTTATGGATATCCAAGTATTTCAGCAGTTCTCCGACTGCCTCCTCTTGGATAATGGGAGGACCATTCTGTTCCCTGGCATCATCTACCAACCCAAGAGGACAGTTGTCATGAAGGCAGGTCGTCTTCTCACTAAAAACTGAGGCAAAGTAGGCATTAAGCACTTCTGCCTTTTCCGCATCTGCAATTACTAAGTTCCCTCCCTCGTCCAATAAAGAACAAAGGTTGGTCTTACCCTTCCTTTTACCATTAATATATTTGTAAAAACATTTCTTATTATCCTTTACAGCAGTCGCCATTCTAAGTTCAAACTGAGCTTTGGCCTCCCTAATTTTTTCCTACATGCTCTTGCAGTCCCCCTGAATACTTCCCGAGAGACCTGACCGTCCTTCCAAAGATGATACATCCTCTTTTTATTTCTAAGTTCCTCCAGAACCTCCTTGTCCATCCAGGCTGGACGTTTACCCCTTCGACTTATCTTTCGGCACACAGGGACAGTCTGTCTCTGTACTCTCAAGATCTCTATTTTGAGGCATGCCCACATTTCCTGAACTCCTTTGTTTTTAAGGGCTGCTTCCCAAGGAACACTCTGGATAAGTCTCCTAAAAAGACCAAAGTCTGCCCTCCGGAAGTCCAAAGCAAGAGTCTTACTGGTGCTCCTCCTGATTTCACCAAATATTGAACTCTATTATTTCATGATCACTCTGTCCCAAGCGACCTCCAACCACCACATCTCCCACCAGCCCATCTCTGTTTGCAAACAGAAGATCTAACACAGTCCCTCCCCTGGTGGGTTGACCCACCAGCTGCAACAAAAGTTGTCCTCCATACACTCTAAAAATTTCCTGGACTGCCTCTTATCTGCTGTGTTAAGTTCCCAGCAGATGTCTGGTAGGTTGAAGTCACCCACAAGAACAAGGGCTGATGATCCTGAAACACTCTCCAGCTGCTTATAGAATAAGTCGTCCACCTCTTCTTCCTGGTTGGGTGGACGATAACAGACTCCCAGGAGGACGTCAGTCTTGTTAGCCTTCCCCTTAATTCTTACCCATAGGCATTCAACTCCATCTTCCTTAGTTTCAATTCCTACAACATCAAAAGTCTCCTTAATATAAAGGGCCACTCCTCCACCTCTTCTTCCTTTTCTGTCTCTTCTGAAAAGCCTGTAGCCATCCAGAGCAGTGCTCCAGCTATGGGAGTCATCCCACCATGTTTCTGTGATGGCAACTACATCAAAGCTCTGCTGTTGTACCATGGCCTCCAGCTCTTCTTGTTTGTTCCCCATGCTGCGTGCATTGGTATACATGCACCTCAGCTGGGCTACTGACTTCACCCCTAACTCAGCCTTGGGCCTGCTTCCAGATAGCCCAGCTGCATCCCCTTCCCCCTTCAAACCTAGTTTAAAGCCCTCTCAACGAGGTCTGCCAGTTCATGAGCTAAAAACCTTCTGCCCTTAACAGAGAGATGTGTCCCATCTGGTTCCAGCAGAGCACGTGCCATAAAAGTTTCCCCATGATCAAAGAATTCAAAATTGTGCCGATGACACCAACCCTTAAGCCACTTGTTGATGATGTGGGTTCTCCTGTTTCTTTCGTCATTTTCCTCTGCCACCAAAGGGACTGAGCAGAACACTACCCTGTGCTCCTGCCCTATCAACTACTTGTCCTAGTGCCCTAAAGTCCCTTTTAATTGCCTTGACACTCCTCTTTTCCATGTCATCGCTGCCAGCCTGGAGTATCAGCAGTGGGTAATAATCAGAGGGCTGAATCAGCCCAGGAAGTCTCTCAGTGATATCCCTCACCTGGGCCCCAGGGAGGCAGCAGACCTCCCTGTGGGATGGGTCCGGTCGACATATGGGGCCCTCAGTTCCCCTCAGAAGGGAGTCACCTACTACAATTATCCTTCTTTTCTTCTTGGTGTTAGAGGTGGTGATCCATCTTACAGATGAATCATAATTGAGAGGCTCTCTGGGCAGACAATTTTCTTCTAAATTATCTGGTAAGCTCTCTAGATCCAGGGCCTCATACCTATTCTGAAGTGGCACCTGGCTGGGGGATGGGGAGGAGTTTTTGTTATTACCTCCCCGAGCGGGGACCCATTTCCACTCCCCTTCATCTACCAGGTGCCCTTCTATTGCCTGAGAGTGGGAGTTATGTGAGACCTCAGATTCTTGGTCAGAGAACTCCCTTAAAAATTGAAGGGTTGAACTCCACCAGTCTATCTCCCTTTCACTTTCCCTGATACTCCTTAATCTTTCAACTTCTTCCCTAAGCTCAGCCACCAGCGAAAGGAGATCATTCACCTGATCACACCTCAGGCAGGCCTCATCCCCTACACCCCCTGAAGCCACTGATAAGCTCAAACACTCTGGGCAGGAATGGGTCTGTACAGACACGTCCTTTCTGGAGGGCTCCACTTGGTCACATACACTTACACCAACCATAGTTTTTGACCTTGTAAAAACCATTACTAAAAAGAACCAAGGGAAGCAACCAGAAGTAATACCTAAAATAACACAGAGCACACCTTGCCAGCAAGAACACTTGCAACCCTGCCGGCTTGCCCTGCCAGCGCGAACTGCCGCGCAAACTGCCTTGTCCAAGGCCCTGAGTTGAGCCACGCCCCTGTTTGCCCGCTCCTGTTCGCCGCGCTCCCCAGGGACTTCTTATAATCAGCCACCCAGCAGCAAAGGAAGCTCCACCCCTCGTCCCTGAATGGCTCTCAAATGAAAAATGAAGGTGTGTTTCCTCTCACAAGTTTCTCATGACATAAATTATCATGGTTATGCTGGTGAACATGAGAAGATGAGCAGACAACATCTTCATTTCTCCATCATCCCATTCAATCCATCTGAGGGACATCACTGCAAAAAAGGGAATACTTTAGTGGATAGTGTGTGCCATGTTTGACAGCAAATTTTGGAGGGATTTGGAGCTCAAATTATAAAATCCCAGCTGACCTCCTTAATCCAGCACAGGGTGCAATTCTGACATGGAATAAGGACCAGAGTGTCTTGCAGCTTTATTCTGTGATAAAAGAATAAAGCAGGCCCTTCACAGCGAGGCTGGTGCAAGTAAAAAAAACTGTAAGTTTAGCTTTCTCTGTTTTCACTAAGCAGAGTACTTGCCACTACATAAAAAGCTAGCTAGCTATGGCAGTAATTAGAAAAAGCTGCATCGTGAGAGCCATTTATGTTCATCTTTTGACTCACATTGTTGAAAAATCAGCTTTTGGTAGGGTTTACTGTTTTGTTAGAAACTTTCTCACACTGCTCTCACACTGTCCATTAGGAGAAGCTCTGTCACTCTTCACATGGACTGTCTAAACCACAGGTGTGAAGTGCCTCTTTGTGCTATACTGTCAAGTCCTTCAGTAGGTTTTGTATGAAAATCAGACACTTCTTCATGAAATCAGAAGTGCCCAGATTATATTTCACATGCGTGAGTTTCCTTGTTTTTATTAAAATTAAGTTTGCTCATTTGCCATTTTCAAGCTAGTTTGAAATGAGGATCACCTTGTATCCTAGGAAACACAGTGAGAATTTTATATGTGATCACATTTTTATCCATGTTATGAAAAAGCAGATGGTAATTAGGTACATTATTCATAGGAAAGCTTGTTGAGCGCAGTGTCTGTATGGTTCCAGCTTCGATTAGAACTTGTTTGGAAGAACTACTTCATACCTTTCAACTGCCCCTCATTAAGTGCAATCATTACTCTTCTCTGGTCCTAGTGTGCTTTAATTTGTGCAAACCAGCATCCACAATATTATATAGCAAAAAAAACCCCAGCAAATTTCTGGGGTCCCTTTCATTCTACTTGACATCAGTGTGATCTTTCTGTCCATCTGAATTCATTATTATTTATTGCAGCTGCAAAAGTGCCTTGTGAGAGGCCACTTGGCAGCAGGAGAGGTGCAGAGCTGTCCTGTTCCAGGGACAGCACCTGAACCATTGGAAGAGACCAATTCACCTACTTAGGTAGAGGAAAGGATGCTGAGAGCACACTTAGAGGCTAGGCCACTTTGTGTGAGGAGGGTGGGTGCCAGCATTCCTGCATCTCCCAGCCTTCCACCATGGCCAGAGTGACAGAGCAGAGAAGGCACAGCCATGCTGCAACAACAACGAAGTGTCTTCACTAGGACTTGTTAGCTCAACAATGACAGGGAAGTAGGACCCACCACACATAACAGCTCTTGTTTCTCACTGAAAAAATCTTGTTGGCCTAGCCCAGCCTTGCACTCGGGCTTTCTCCAGAGACTTCTCTGTAAAAGAAACCCAAGAAGTCCTCACAGATGGCACTCAGACTTGGAGATCTCCATATGGAAAATATTTTTGGAAAGACAAATAACTGTAACTGGGTCAGACAAGGAGATTTTTTTTTCATACTGCCCCTGAAAATAAAGAGGGATAAGGCTATTGTTTGTCTGCTTATGCTACACAGACTTCTGTAACCTTCCACAGCATGCTACAGAGGGCATATAAGGATGTTCAAGTGCATATTAACTCCTGTATCGTGCAAGAAAATGTGTGTGTTTGAGAGAGAGGCTATTTGATCTTATCAGTACTATAGATGCCTGTGTTATTTATTTTGTGGTTGGGACATTCACAGCTTCTGCTACGTCATCTGTATTTGCTTCTAAAGAAAATTATTTGAGCGCTTCCCTTAATGACAAACTAACACTCTAATGTCTTCTCTCTCCTCTGCAGCAGACAATACACTTAGACAGTGCCAACTGTGTCCTGCAGAAATAGATTGCTTTGAAGTAGAGCTCAATAAACAGATGTGAGGGTCCAAATAAACCTGGCAAAGTATACACTCGACTAAACAATGCAACAACATATTTGAGACTTTTTTTTTCTGCATTTGAAATGTTTGCCAAGTCCCTGACTGATACAGTAGATAGGGTGGTCCTCAAAGTCTCAACATAGCCATCTTCAACCTTTGGATTCCCAGAAGAAAGGCAACACAAACCTCCCATGAAATAAAAATAATTCAACTTGTTTGCTAATGATGAAATTGAGGAAAAATTTCCTCTAGCTCTTCTTCACCTAGAATTACTTCTGAGTTGAGTAGTCTACCATTTAAAGCCTCACCATGATTTCCAGTATAGATTTTTATCATTCATTTTCAGGCTTCTGCTATCAGAAAAGTTGCTCTTCACTCCTGTACCCCAGCTCAGGAGGGATCTTAACGCTTGTGACAATATTTTTTTTGTTCACCCTCTGGTATTTAGATATCTGCATTGCAGCAACCTATCAGACTGCCAAAGGCACACCTTTCCAAGCACAACGTTTCTGACAGTGTTATCAATCCCGTTTCACACAAGACCCCAGATGAACCACAGGAAGGCTGAGTTCATTGTGTCCTTCCTCATATGATTTCCACATACACATTAGCTCTGAGTTCCCAGCTCAACAGAAGCACAAGGGAAATAAATGGCCTTCCTTCCTTCCTTCCTTCCTTCCTTCCTTCCTTCCTTCCTTCCTTCCTTCCTTCCTTCCTTCCTTCCTTCCTTCCTTCCTTCCTTCCTTCCTTCCTTCCTTCCTTCCTTCCTTCCCTCCTTCCTTCCCTCCTTCCTTCCTTCCTTCCCTCCTTCCTTCCTTCCTTCCTTCCTTCCTTCCTTCCTTCCTTCCTTCCTTCCTTCCTTCCTTCCTTCCTTCCTTCCTTCCTTCCTTCCTTCCTTCCTTCCTTCCTTCCTTCCCTCCCTCCCTCCCTCCCTCCCTCCAGTGCCACTCCCTTGATCTCCTCAGTCTCTCCAGGTGGTGGTACTAGCCTGTGTCTCACACTGGCAATTCACACCACATTTCTCTGTGAAGAAACAAAAACCAAAAACCCCCAATCTAAAAAAACCCCTCATTTTAGTCATAGTGATGCTGCCTAAATAATTAGACAGGGACTTAAAACAGTGGGCATGGTGAGTGCACAGACTGCTGTGTGGTTTTCCCAGTATCAGTATTTGTATCTAAATCCCTAACCTCAGGTGTCTGTCTCAACACAGAACTTCCTAGCAGCTACTAATGGCCTTTTCCTAAAAAAAAAAAAAAAGGCCAGACAATGGCAGGGGGGTTGGAACTAGATGATCTTTAAGGTCCCTTCCACTCCTAAACATTCTATGATTCTATGATCCTAAAAATTCTCCTTCCATTCCCACCCATTCTCCATCATAATCATCCCATTTTCCACCTACCCACTTATCAAATCCTCTAGACCTAATTGCTTTTCCAGAACACGCATGTGACCCTGCTACAAGCTTATCAGCTGAGTTGAAAATACGAAGTGAAGCAAAACAGATGGAATTTCATAACCAATTACATACTACAGAGGGAACCAGAGTGCGTAGGTTTCTTATTTTCAGACTGAAGTCAGTCGTCTTGTTAAGCCTCCTTGAAGCTCTGACAGATCCCCTATGTTTCCTTCTGCAGGGAGATCCTGCATGTTGTGAACATACTGAGATCCTGCTGCAGGACTAAAACCTTGCTCCAGAGAGCTCTAACCAGTGCCTCACCCTCCCCTGATCTAACTGCTTGACATGTCTTGTCTGCAGTGAGTCTCTTTTGTTATTAGTGAGCCATCACAGTCTGACTTTCTGTGCCTAGTAGTGCCCTCTTATTTCACAGCTCAGTGAAAAAATGGACTATCTACTTGTGAGAATTCTTAAACAGGTAGGAGATGTTAGGTTCACGATCAGTAAGTGTTATGGACTTGTAAAAGATAAATCCATGCTAAATATGGGTGAGGAAATTCTGTGGCAGAAAGGCATAATTAATGTGAAGAGGAACTCCCTTGGTCCAGGCTTTTACTCCTGTTGCATCTGAGCTTGTGGAAATCAAAGTTTATAGTACTCTTAAGTGAGCAGACCTTACCCAAGTGAATTACAACAGAATAAGATAACACATACAAAGTGAGGAGTAGGCTTAAAATATCAAGAGCCTGGGGATTTTTTAGTAAAGCATTCGGGTCTCTAGAAGTCTTACCCACTAAATGAATTCAAATGAGCTTGTGCAGATTTGCCATGCAGATATAAATACAGTGATGATGCAGGGAATCACCCTGTAAGAAGCTGCACAGACCATCACTTTTGACATCATCGTGACTGAGTTGGAGAAGGGTCAAAGACAAAGCTTGATCCTGTCAAGGGAACTCCCAGTGTGGAGTATACTGCCCAAGGAGACCCTCAGATGCCTCCAGCACAAGCTACTGAAACGATACTGTGAGATCTCAAGCACCACCAGATATTGAATGGCTGAGAAAAAAAACCCCAGATCTGTAATCCTACCACATGATTGAAGTATGTTGCACTGACAGGTGTCTCACTGAGGACATACAAAACAGCTGACTACTGTAGGTGAATGGAAAAGCTGAAGAGCAACCCAGGATGGTCTTTATGAGGAATGTGTTCCCTGCTGAAGAGTTGGTCTTCTGCTCTGTTCACACGCTCCACCTGAAGCCAGTGTGCAGCACAGGGGAAAACAGAGAGGAGAGGCAATGAAAGATGGTGAGGTTCGGGAGGGATGGATAGACACTGCTCCCTTCTAAGCTGCCCACCTGTATGTGTAAAAGAGAGGGAGAGAGAAAGCACCACACTGCTGGTTGTGAAAGGTTACAGGGGTAAAAAGAAACACAGAGTTAATGTAAGAAAGATGTTTCTAGTTAGTACTGGTACAGCAGTCAATTGAACGTGTGTCAATTCCCTCTCTTCCTCTGTGTGCTCAATATATATATTTAGATGTGAGCAGAGACGTTAATCTCAGATCCCAAATGCCACTTTGATAACTGCCAAGACTTGGGAGGGGCTGCTGTAGCAACAATAATGCAACGTTATGTTTTCTGTCCTGATGGACGATTGTATGTGCAGTGCTCCTGTCTCCAATATGTACAATATTTCAAACTTTCCTGCCAAAAATAAAAATGGAAAAAATCAAGAAAGCCTTGAGGCAACAATAACTTATTTGACATCAAGTTACATGGGTTTTACATGTTTATTTCCTCAAATATTCAATTAAAAGCTTACTTACTGCGGCAGATGTCATATCACATGGTGCATATGCTCCCTCTCCAATACAGAGCAGCTTTTTAGAAATTACTGCCAAAATGTTGTAAGAACTTTTATAATGGTTTCAGGATGAAGCATAAAATGTAATAAGCCACACATTTATGTGCCTATTTTATTGATCATTTAGTACTAGCTTTCTGTTTGGAAGTGGAGGGGTTTTGATAGGTTTTTCTGAGGGAGGAAGGAATTGTTTCCACGAAGAGAAGGAGAAAACTGTTGGATATTTGAAAAATGGGCATAGGTGCTTTGTTGTGAAAAGACAAGTGGAGTGACCTAAGTGAGACAGGTTTCTTTTGGTCTGCTCTTGTTCCTGAGTGTGGCTACTAATAAGAATTACTTCAGTAAGTTTGGTTCCACTGTAAGGATTTTGCTTCTCTGACAAAGATCTCTGAAAGCTCTACTGCTGGCCATTTGGTTAGCTATTATGTGGGTAAAACCAGGCTGTTTTCCAAAATCCTTGTCTGATTTCCATTCATAAATTAGCACACATGCTAACCAAACTTAGATTAAATATTAAATAGGTGTAATGCATCTACACATATCTATCCAAACCTAGCATAGCCACCTGTTATACTTCACAGCATAAGCCAGTAGTTGGTGACTTTCAAGAAAAAAGATGTTCTCTGGTTGACAGAGTCATCCATACCGGAAATATGGAAATATATTTTGCATCAGAATTTAAAATCAAACCCTTGCTCATGGGTGCTGGACTACCTACACAAGGGCCTAATCAGCTATGATAATCCTTATTTTGACTGGTACGTGTAAAATAGCTCAGAGAAAACGCTAAACAACATGAGTGCAGAGCTGTGAAAATGAAGACTGAAGGTAACAACACTCCTATTTGTTTGTGCCTGCTGAAGCCCTGTATAATCCCAAGGAACAGGGTCCCTGGGAAGATATCACTGTCTTATTCAGCAAAGGAGCGTCAGACCCAGGAAAGAGGGTGAGTTTTTACAACATGGCCTTAACAAGTGCCAGCTGACATGTTACACACAAGACTGGCTGAGGCAGTAGTATGGATCTGTCTTTGCTAGTGTTAGTGCCTGCTCCAGTCTCTGTAAACAACACATGTCAGCACTGGATCAATATACTTGAAATGACAGCGACTTATGGATTCTGAGGAGCTTTCAGGACAAAAAAACCCCAGATTTCTGAAGTGTCTTCACTGCAGAGCAGATCCTGACTGTCACCTGAACATGACACTTAGCTTTCTGTGGGCAACCACAATGAGTCTTTAACCCTAACTCCCCAATGCTTTCAGCCCAGGATGAGTAGCGTCTAAGATTTTGTTTCAGTTCAGCATGGGCTTCTGATCCTCTTCCTTTGCCATAAGAAGATAGGCAAGAAGCCCATGGCTGTGAGGCTCCCAAATTATTTCTTTCTCTTCTGGAAGTGATTCTGAGCTGAAATTCCATGCTTGACTCCTCTCTTCAAAACTTCTACGGTGTGCAGAGATGCCACACACAAAAAATAAGACTGAGCAAACTCACTTGTTTAAGATGAACAACACAAACTCTGCATTAGGGGTTACCCAAAATCTAGTAGTCCAGCAGAGGGGAGGCTGCTGCAGCTCCATGTCTCCAGGTCCTGCCAGTAGTAAGGCTGAGTACGTATTCCCAAGGGGCACACACAGACACATACACACAATCATAGAATTATGGAATCACTTAAATTGGAAAAGACCTCTTGTATCATCCAGTCCAACAATTAACTCAGCACTGCCAAATCCACCACTAAACCACGTCCTTCAGTGCCCCATGCATATGCATATATACAGAAATATGCAATATAGATCCCTCCTTAGATACTCAAGTCTATCCAGTAGCTGGCATTTAGATCCCTGGTCACCTCAGCAGCTGGCACCTGCAGCTGGCAGCTGCACATACAAGTGCCTGAGGGCCACAGTCCTCCTCCACCTGCTGGTACTCAACCCCTCTCTGACAGATACCCATACACACACCCACTACAGATCCCCCTTGGACACTCAGACTATCCAATGGCTCGCTCCTGGATCCCCCTGCTTCCCTGGTCCTACACGCACAGACACACACACAGAAGCAAACAGGTCTCTCTGGGAGCAGGTCCAGACCTATGGTCCCTCCAGTGCCTGACTCTCAGCTAGCTCTTAGTTCCTCTTGTCTCTCCAGAATCCATCCCACACCCTCTCTCACACCTGACTACCATGGCTGGACAATTGCACTGATCACAACCTCTCTACACATGGCCAGACCCTTGCAGCCCAGAAGGCAGACGAACACCACAGCAGGCACACAATATTTGGTGCCACTTGGTTAAAACTGGACCAACCACCTAATCTGATCAAGTGCCAGATTTTCCATTGAGCATTCTTAGGAGAGGATGATCCTTGGATTCTACGACCTGGAATGCATGTTTCACTGCTTGCCTTAGGCAGGTGTTACAATGAAAATTACCTTGTAAAGTAAAGATACGTTTTGTAAAACACACAAGGTAGATTCATGCACCTTTTAGAATAATGGGCCACATTAGGATCTAGAAAAGATAAATAAAAACTTCAAAAAGATGCCCTGTCATGTAATTTCAAATGAAATTTGAACTGACGTTTTCATCTTCTAAGATACTGTAGTTTACAACTTGATTATTTAGATTAGATGGCAAAGTTCCATTAAGGTGTACAATTGGATGAATAAGGGTACTTGCAAGTGGAGGAGTGATGTTCATTTTGTAGAACCCAGGCTCTAAGAACATGTTACTTATCCCTGGTTTCACATAGTGATGAAACAAACCAAACGAAGCTTTTAAAGTTGAATGCTACTTTGAGCATAAGGAAACAGGCTGGAATTAAAGCACAAACACCACATTTCACATATATACCAATCCCAGTATTACTGATCGTTTTTTAATGCATTCCAAGCTTGCAACTACTATTCCTTGGAGACAATTGGTCCTTTGTCATTTTGATAGAGAAACATACAAAAGAGACATGGGAAGCCTTTTCCATCCGCCCACGTTTCCCCATTAATTGTTCGACTGCTCCCTTTGGCAAGTTTTGAAAGGCATTTTCTGGTTCAGTTTCACATGGACCCAGCATTTCTCATTCCATTATTGACTTTTACACCACCATCTAAGGTGCTTCAGGGTTTGGAAGTTCTTCCATGATACTATGCTATTTGTTTGGAGTGGTTTTTTCCTCAGACCACTCCTACCACTACTGTAGTTGTACAGGGTGTATTGCTCTAACCCACTGACATTAAGTCATAGTCCAGGACTGGCTGGTGGTCAAAACTTGTCCCTTACTGACCAGTGTCTTTAATTAAAAAGCTGGTGAGATCAATGCCAGCAACCTTACAAGAAGCTCTTGAGTGCTGACAGCAATCGCATTAGCACGTTAACTTTGGGAATTGCTCTTCTGGGCTATCCATCTCCCTGGAATGCTGGGCTGGGATTCAAAATGTGCATTTCTGCCAAACCTTGTGAGGGATAAGAAGGTTATACAGAATATGAGTCAGAAAAATAAACCCTTTGAAAGAGTCCTGCTCCACAGATGCAGTTCTCCAGAGTTACTGTGAAATCCAACTTTCAGAGCAGAGCTGGGAAGGAAAGTAAGTGCTGGAATTTAATTTCTTGCACAAGACTGAAAAGCTCTTTGGAAGTCTTAATCCGACAGAAAAGCTTCCACAAAAATAAATGGTGATTTAGAGTCTCTATTGACAGCAAAAAGCATAGACCAAATATCAACAAGGGTGTCCTCCAAAAAGCCTGCTTAGTTTATTGAGGAACCAAGAGCAGTGTCTACAACAATAGCTATTTCCTTCTGGCTCTTTTGGAAAAGAACCCTGCCTACATCTCCCTCTCTTTTTATGAAGGAATGGCTATTCCAGGCTCTGTCCAAAGACAAAGGCTTAGAATCTCTAGTCTTAGAGGAACACTGGGGTCATATCTACTATGCAGCTCAGCCCATTCCAGCCTCACATGGGAAAAACCCTGCTCACTTGCAATTACAGAGTGAGCTTAATGAATGTGGAAAACAAATAAATAAAGTAATAGAGCTGAAATGCTGGTTTGTCAGGCATGAGGAGCCTGGCTGCCAGGTCATCTGCTAACACAAGTATTTGTGGAATCCCAAAGATAGTTTCCATCTTCCATCCATACCCATGTGGAAAGATGGGAGCTAGGTGAAAAAACAGCAGCTGCTCAAAAGTACTCTGTGGTTGCTGAGAACTAGTCCTTTGAGACACTGGACCTTGAACTGAAGAAGCAAATAGCATGCAGGATATTTTTCTTTGTACAATACTCTATCCAGCATCCAATGAGAAATTTGGATTCACATTAAGATGTCTAAACTTATTTTTTCACATCTCTCCAAGATGTCACTACAGTTACTGGAAACTTAAGGGCTATTCAAACACGCCTAAAACTCAATTGCTACACTTGGTCAGCTGAATAGCTGCAAAGCTAAATTAAACTTTAAAGTCTAAATCTGCAAGCTGAATCTCCCCCCACCGTGTCTCTCTGTGGCACACAGTTGGAATTCTGCAGCAAGAAATGATTGCAGCAATAATCAGACTCGGCTCTACCTCGAACAAAGAACTTGGTCATAGAAAGGCAAGGCTGAACATGTATTCATACACTAATGGAACAGGTGATTCCTGCCAAAAAAGGATAAAGTGAACAAACAATACTTCCCTTGATTTGACAGATCAGTTTTAAGATCTTGTTACAAATACACTTTTTCATCTGGTTTATGGCATCATGCTCAGTGTGTGAATAACTAAGGAAGTGTTGCTACCAGCCATCAGAATAGGAGATTGAATTACATTAGAGTTTGTTGGGATTTGTTTTTAAACAATCAGTGTCAAGGGGCATAATTTTCTGCATGTCTCTCTTCTGGAGTATGCAGTAGTTCTCTCCTTTGAATTTACCTGTGACAGTCACTGATCAATTTCAGCTTTTCTCTTGAATATTGGGACCTTCAGATATGTCCATATTGCAAAAGGATTGATAAGAAGGTTGATTTTTCCAGAAACTGTATACAATTTTCTTGAGGGGAAAAACACACTATAGTCTCGTGGACTGGAGGCAGAAATGTGGACACTGACCAGAAAATACCACTGGTGGAAAATAATGGAAATTAGGAATAATGGTTTAAGTAATTTAAGATCTAAATTCTAATCGAAGTGCCTAAATACATTGCAACAAAATATTGGAAAGGAAATATAACTATCATATATTCTTGTTCATTCTCAAAACTCCACAGAGCTGATTTGTTTTACATGTGAAGAAATGTCCTTTTCCTGCTAGTTTCAACTGATTTTACTAATAAAAGTTTTCTGAGGTGAATGTATCTGATACCAAAGCCAGGTCTTTACAGATCAGGAGAATTAAATGAATAATTCAGGGTTTTAACTCAACTTGAATATTATGATGGAGAAATTTAGTCATAATATATGATTTTGACTTAATTATTGTAAACCAAATTAGGTGATCTAAGACATGATACCTCTGGGCCTGTGATATTGGCCTGTCATGGTACACAATCAAAGGGAAAGCTCCTTTTTTTCCTAAAGATGCATCTTATGGAAAATTTTTCTTGCTTATATGATTAATAATTGAAGAGGATGTGTTCTGACCCGTCAAAGAATATTAAAAGAGCTATGTGGAACAACCTTGCAAAGCAGTTCAAATGCGTGCAGCAACAGAGATTAAAGTTACTTGGCCCACTCAGATCTTGAAGTCAAATATTCATTTATTGGAGTCCATAGTGAAAAGCAGGTACTTCCAGGGGCTGACTCCTCTCAGCTGTTAGACAGTGAGCTGCAGAATTGTCTCCTGTTTCTCTGCAGTGGTTAAAGAGGAAGCTGAGGTTATCTGCACGCAATAAAGTTCAGTTTTAGGTGAACAGCTGAATGAGTTCTTCCCTTATACTGTTCTGATCTGTAAAACAAACATTCTCTTTGGGGAAAAACATTTCCAGGCACACACTGTAGGTAGATGGACCTACACATGAGACTGCACCATCCTGTTCACTGATGCTGGTTAGATGAGCTTTGTCACAAGGTAGGTAAAAGACTCTGCTCTTTCTTTGGTGCCTGAGACACGGGCTGGGAGTGAGACTGGCCCCCACTAGAGCCCTTGCACACAGCACACAGCTGTCACACCCACACAGCACAGGTCTCAGGAGATGGGGAACATGCTCGAAACAGAATTGGGCATCAGCACAACCAATGAGACAGCAATGTACCAGGCAGATCCTTTCTTCTTGTGTTTTGGGCCACGTAGATCAATTTGGAAGAACAACTATTGGCCTTCATGACAAAAACCTGCAATATTTATGACCATATGTGTATGTTCAGAATTAACATTGCTCAGAGTCAAATATATTTTTCTCTCAGAAACATTCTATTATCTGAAAGTCAGAACTGACATTATTGACACTCTGCTCCCTGCATAAAACTGTTTTTGCAAATGTATATGCTAGAGATTTACATCTGGGAGGAAAGAAAAGCCCTGAGAAACATAGCATGGGATTTTGGCTACATTGAAATCAATGGCAAAACTTCTACTCACTTCGGTCATTGCTGAGGAATTCGTGCATGCAGCAGCTCAAGCAACTGTGAACATCCATGGTGTGATTTCTGAACGTGAGCAAAAGAGACTGCCATGGGTTAATTGGTACATGCCTTCACTAAATCCAGTGTCTTCCCTTTTGTTCTCCTTTAAAAGTACTTTCCTTTTAGAGACATACACCGCAAATTAAATTTGTTCTGCTGCTTTTCTTTGCAACACTGGAGGTGAATTACATGTACTGAGTGGATGATCCACTCTGTAGGAAGTACAAGACACCAGGGAATATTTATCTGTCATTCTGAAGTAAACAGAGCTAAGAAGTAAAGACAAAGTGGCCAGAACAGGGAAGTATGCGCATTGACTGGATGACCCGAGCATTATGGCTTTCAAATCTACCTGTTCTGTAACTGTTTTGATTCATCTTGGATTCGCATTTATCTTGTTTGGTTTGGTTTTGTTTGGTTTCTGCTCATTTGGGAAATTTTAAAAACTGTTTTCAGATTCACTGAAATAGGGAAAAAACCCCACGTCAGTTAAAAACCAAGTGATACATGAAATAATACTGAAAGTTAAATAAGAAGTAAATAGTCAAGTAAATAGGACAGATCAGAGGGGTTAAATTAACACAAAGGAAATATGCACATTTATTCTGAGGAAACAAAAAGTGTTCAATAGATCCACTCAAATCAATGCAAAAAAATTGAGTCTGACCTGGTGCATCGCTAAGAAAAGCATGTGAAAGACCATCCTTCTCCCTAGGAGAAGATGCTCTAAACTTCCCAGACACAGACACTTTAGGAGTGATTAACAATAGCATCAGTTGATCTTTGTGCAATGTTTTAGAGATCAGTCTCCTCACTAAAGAGGGAGGTTGATAGATGCATCCAAGATTACTCATTTTCAGCTGTTTCTAGTTTAACTAACATGTAAAATGCTATGTACAACAGCCATGGTTTGGAGGCATTGTTTCTACATTCCTTTTTTAATTTTAGCAGCTATATTTCTTCCTCTTAATCCCTATAATAATCCTGTTTTGAGGCACGATTAATTATTTAACTTTGCCATTCTCTCAGGGAAATTATAGACTAAATTGCACGCATGTTATTAATACAAAGCACCATTTTGTTAGCCAATTTAGAATTTCACACCCACATCAAACGGGCAGATGTCTATAATCTATTATTTGTGATCCCGCTGCAGCGCGCGGAGCGGACAGAGCCCGCACTCCTGCTCTCCCTCCCCGCCGCGAGGGCAGCATCCTGCCGCCAGGTCCCCTCAGAAACCCAGCCCTGTGCACTGCCACACCATCCTCTGAGCCTTCTAGTTTCACAGCCTTCCTCCCCCTTTCTCTTCAGTGGACACAGCTGGCTTCCCTTTTCTCTCTGGAAATTTTTGTTTTAAATTCCTGCGCTACCGCTCGATTGCCATTGGATACACTGCGGCTGGGTTAATGCCTCTCGGTTTAACTGTGCTCGTTTCTGGCCCAGGTTTTGGCCCCTTCAATCAACAGTCAGAATTTCTCCCAGAAAGAGGGGGCAAGATAAATTTAAACTTTCCTCCCAGTTGGTTTTGCTTCTTATTTAGAAATGAAGATCGTATATTTATTTCAAAAGGTTACATGTCCCTTTTCCCCATTTTTGGCTCTCACAGTCATTTTGTACTGCAACAAACTTCATTTTTAAGCCTTGTGCAGCACAATGTTGTTTCTCCTGTAATGCTGTTTAATGTAGCAACACAAACCTGGCAAGTGACCTGAATTTCACAGATCAACTGCAACCACACAGGAGACCTGCAACAAGAATGTTTTGTTTCCTCTCTTGATGTTCTAATTGCTGCCCATGATCCAACTGCTCCCCCATCTGACCTCGCATGCAATTTTCATCACTTATTCTTTGGAGGCTGTCTAGATGTGTGACATGTCTGCAATTCCTCTTGGTATAATGCATATTCAGCACCTGATCAACTGTGTGTCTCTGGGTGTGAGACAGTCTAAATGGAGCCATATCAAATGAATTATGTGATGTACAGGGTGTCTTCAAGTATGTCATAAGCTTAGTGTGTAAGCCAGATTCGAAAGGCAAAGCCCTGCTCTCTGTTGAATATTTTGCATGGACCATCTGAGAAGTCAGATGTCTTAATAGAGGTTCTTTTTTTAAAGCAAGCAGGTTTCTTTGGATAGGCTGAGTGGCTGGATTATTGGTACAAGCTTGTGAAACCTGATGATGTTTTCCATTTGTCACGTATCCTTCTTGTGACAATCTTTTTTCTAGTACTTCTCTTCAGATACCCCAATTCACTGAGAATGCAAAAGTGAGGCAAGTGTAAGGGATGCTGCTGAGACTTTGCCAGTACTTCTACAATTCTGCACGTGTTTATTGTAGTCTGCATCCACCAGATACTTTCTCCCAGGGCCAGAGCAGACTGCTACCCACAAAGCTTGTGTGCACTCTTATTGAAACACATTACATTTCTCCTTTCATTTCCCGTGGTTTTTGTTAACTGGAGGACCAGATAATTCTGGATGAAAGCTTTTATTTTCATTAAAAGTTAAAGATCACCCCATGAGTATGGATCAGCCTTGTGGTAAGTCTTAAAACTCCTTATTTACTCATGTTTCATGCACAGTATGTTCCTTATATCCCATATGCCTTCTATCTCAGAAACAACAACCTTACATGCACCAAAAAATCAAGCTTTAACGATATATTTTTAGTATACATCTATATGTTACTAAATGTATGTGTGACCTGGAAATCCTGCTGCACATTTAACTTTTAGAACAAATAAAGGAAATTAATATGGCTGTTGGGGGAGCTATTTCCAATTTGTGAGACTATTGTTTTTTATAAAAGGAGAACAACAACCAATGACTGATTCAAGAGGGCCAGAGTAGTCTAGAAATTCTTTCTTCGAGATCAACAAAGAAAGAGGGAGGATCCTCAGATGCATTTTCTCTAATGTGTCGTACATCCAGCCAGACAAGCCCTCATGGTGGGGGAAAATCTCAAATTCTCTGGCTCTCGGGGGCAGCATCTTCTTCCTTTCTAGATCTGCCTGACACACTCCGAGCATGGAAGATCTCTTCTTTTCTCAACTTCCCCATCTGATGCTGCTGGCAGAGGGGGCTAGAAGCCATCTATGGCTGCCACCCTGCTTGATGGAGCCCATGTCCAGGGACAAGGCACTGTGAAGATTTATGGATGCTCCAGCAAAGGGCTGGAGAGACCTAAATGGACCAAACGCTGGGCCATGCCTTTTCCAACTTAGATGCTCATGTTCACTTCCACCAACTGAAAATTCATAGCAGTCAGTTCCTAAAATGTTTTCACTTACCCTGCCCTCCTATGTATCACAACCTTAGATATGCCCTCTCTCATTCAAATATGGGAAGATATGCTGGAACTAACTGGGAAAAGACAACAGTGACCTGAACAAGGTTTTCTATCAGTTCTACAGCTGGCCAAATCTTAACCTTAAACAAGAAAGCCACAGAGGACAAACTGGTCTCTTTCCCCAAAGTCTGCTATTGCACAACCGCCAGCAGACAGAGCTAGTACAACCCTAAAATCCCATCTCTGCCTGTGGGGCATGCTTTCAAGGCACACAGATGTCCACTGATAGAACCTTGAGCTGAAACAGGCAAATGCAGCTGCCACCAGTGGCAAATCCAGTTATCATTAATGTTAACGTTAGAAGAACTTAACTGATGGAGCAGCACATCTGGATATGTAGAACAAAAACATCAGGACTTAGGAAGCGAAATTATATTCTCAGGAATGAATTATTCACTACATGTGTACAACCAGCAGGGAGAGAACCACAGGCTGAGGAAAATATGTTCAAACTTACCAACAAAAATAAATACATGAAAGTATGATGTGAGCATCAGCTACATTTCCTAGGCAAAAGCTCCACATGGGGGCCTGAAATCCAACTATATTTGCATTTTGACATATTATCACCAGAAAAGACACAGCAATGCAGCCCCTGAGGCAAGGGAATTCAACATTGCCAGGCCATCTGGGATTTTTTCTTATGGGTGGAAAATTTCTCTGCTCCCAAATGTCCTACAGCATTGTATAGAGAGAAGTAAAGAGGGCAAATGGGGGATGCCCTGCCTTAAAAGCAACAAAGCTATTGCTAGGAATCACCCAGACAAAAAACCTGCACTCTTGAGGAAAGTGGAGATTTTTTGCACTGTCTCTCTGAACCCAAGTTGTCCACTTGCTTCCTCTTTCTTCCCAGTCATGATGAGCTCACTATTACCTCCTGTGACTCTTCACAAAACTGTATCACTTCCTCTCTCATTTTCTCTCTGAGCAGATCCCCCCTCTTTGATTTGCCATTACCCCTTATTCCAGGCGCATCACTCCTACACACACAGGCACAGGCACAGACACACACAGAGAAGTCCTGAGGAGACATTATGATGAGTTAGTCCTCTTGAAGGCTGTAAAGCATGGAATAAACGGGAAGGGTGCTAAAGCTCTAGTCTAGTTTGACAAAGTAATTGAGGGCTGCACGTTGTTTGCTTTTGAATTACTGAGCTGCTCACAGAAGTTTCAGAATTCGGGGGGAAAAAAAGGAAAGTGCTTTGAAATGCTGTCATGGGAATGCCCACTTTGAAGCTGTGCTAGCAAACCCATCCTGGAGTGTTTGTGCTCCTGGGAAAATTCAGCCCAGATGTGACAGCAGAAACAATGATGCTTGAGCCATAGTTACCAGGCCTTGCCATGAGGGAGCACTACATGAGTGGGAATGAATGGAACCAAAGTACATTTCAATCAATGAAACGATGCTGATATGCTTTGAATCAAACAAAGAAACTTGGGTCTCTACTGATGCCTTCAAGGATGGCCCTGGGGCAATGCTGTTCCAGGAGAACAGAAGAGACTCACTTGATTCTCTGTGGCATCTGTTACAAGACTGATGTCTGAGTCTGAACAAATACATGCCTGACTCTGAAGTTTAGGCATGGCCCATGGGTGTATGAAATTTTCTAGGCATATGTAAGCTTTGGAACTAAACTGAAACTGGTCTTCAGCATTACTTTTTGCTTATATACAACATAATATGCATACATATGTGTATACACACAAATATTTTAAGAAATTTGAATCATATATTTGTATAATCGAGCCTAATGGCAAAAGTACAAAGCTAATTATTTGACTTGACAATGAATGGTAGGTGCTTGGTAAAGGCAAAGGTGGCAGATGAAAAAGCTTTCTCTTATTTTTACTTCATTACAGAAAAGTGAACAGCATGTGAACTGGTGTGCCATGCAAGTGGCAGCTCACCAAGGACAGGAGGGGACTGACAACCCCGTGCTCTTTGCTGGCTCACTGAAGGTCAGAAAACAGCATAAGGCAAATTTCAGCCAGCCTTTGAAGAGGCTGTCATTAAGGCGGTTTCTATTTCCACAAATGAAGGCCACTGCAGTAGTTAGAGGGAGCAGCTGCAAGGCAAGTGGTGGGCAGGCTAGACTCAGACATTTTCAGCCAGATATTATTCATGGATGAATAAGAGGAAAAGTGACTTTATGGATTTACCAGTACCCAGTGCTGGTGGCCAGCAAGCTCATGTCAAACTGTTACACAGGCCTTCCTGAATGAGACTGTGCTTAGCTCCCTTTCACACTGTAAGCGTGCAGCTTAAAGGCAGGTCTTTTGCCTACAGGATTCTGCCAGGCATGAAGCACGGTGGCCCACAGACAACCTCAGAAGTCTCAAACCATCTGGCTACTTTGATTTTAATGCTACTGAAGATGTCTCTATCATCTCAATAGCAGCTTAGTCAGCCATTTCTATCCTAACCTTATTTGTACCTACACAGTTCGACAGTAAAGACCAGCTGGCTGAAGAAACCATTTCAAAATCCAACCACTATGGCTGCCTTTGTTTTACACATCTAGTGGACATAAATTCTTGTCACTTTGCTTTATGTGAATGGCAGGATTTATTAGATCAGACAGGTCATTAAGTAATTTTTTTCTTTAATAATGTCTTTGATTCAGTGAACTCAAATTTATGCTCTGTTATAGTGTGTTAACAGCTATTTTTTGGCTAGGAAAGCTAGCAATAAATCTGAATTTAATAAACTGACAATAGATCTAAATGTGAAAAGTATTCAAGACACTAATTTTTCCAGTTATTTAAAAACAGTGAATCCTTGCATAACTGCAAGACTAATCCCAAACTAAAAGCATATTCTCTAAAAAACTAACTCATTGATCACAACATGCAATTCTACTCAATGTGAAGGTTTTTTTAAAGCCATCCAGCTATTGCCCTGGTTGCCAGTGGCAGTGTGCTCTTTTCACCTGCCAAAAAGAAGCAGAATTTGGGAACACAGTTCTGTACATGAATAAGCACACACACACACCTCTGTGTGTGCTCCCTGCTCTTGTGGTCACCCCCTTTCTCTGCATTTACACACACACAGAAAGAAGACTTGGAGCATAGTGGAACAGGTTGCCCAGCTAAGCTGTGGGAATCTACATCCTTCAAGATTTTGAAAACCCAGTAGGACACGGACCTGATCAACTTTGGCTTGCTCAGAGTCCAGCCTGGCTTAGAGAAAGAGGATGGACTTGTGTCCAGTAGAGGTCACATCCAACTTAAATTATCCAACAATTTCATGAGCTCATCAGCTTCCTGCTTTGTTCCACATTCATGAAACATTTCAGTAGCTCCATGCACATACCCACATAGGGAAAAATCTCTGGCAAAGCAACAAAGAACATGTCTGGGAACAAGGATAGAGTGGCTGTGCATGGCATTGACTGGACAGGTCTCAACATGCTCAAGAAAATGTAGCAGCAGCAAAGCCACAGGGCACAGCTTCACCACAGAAATGTTCACACACAGGTCATGCCATTCCTCACTCTGATCATCCCAGCATATTGGGCAGTTCATCCCATCCTGTCTTGTCTTTAAAGGACGTGACTGAGGTATTATGATGTGATGGGCATGCATGCTGCATATGGGAATCACGCACAACGAGGAGTTTTAATGACATTCTAATTTCTGAAACCCCCTCCAGCTACATACCTGTCATGGATACTTGAGGTCTGTGTCTCCCAGCCCAGCCGTAACTAGATCTTTGAGATCTGCTTAGCTAAATTAAATACTTTATATGCATCAAAGGACTGTATGTAACTCAAAAGCTTTGGCAGGCAGACTACCTATGTAAGCTTCTTTTATTGAAATCTGCCTCTTCCACAGTGTTTCATCTGCTGCTGACATAACTCTGAAAGGAGAGGGCATGTGCTGAGCTTGCTCCAGAGCACTGTAAAACAAATGCACCAGAACAAAAACCAAGACACCAATCTTTTCCTATATGTCTGGCCTAGATTGTCTGGCCCGTGCAACAAGGGTCAGGGAAGCAGAACTGCAATCATAAGGGAACTGTTTTGTATGTATGATGGGGCAGAAGATGAGGTAGTAATTACTACAAAGCAGACATACCCTCAGCCCTTCTCGAGACAGTCACAGGGGTGGGAATGTCACCTTCCGATATCTGAGCCCAGTGCTTGAGTTTTCTTTTCATAGGTCTCCATTTTCAAGAAGAACCCCAGTGAATCACACTGTTTGGCTATAAAAAGGGAAACTAAAAGAAATGTCAAATGTCACAGTGGCTTTTTCACGTTATCTCTCTGTTCAGACAGGAAGTAGGAGTGCATCCTACTCATGGCGCAGATAGGGGAGACAGCTGCCTCCAGAGTCTCTTTATCAGAGGGGACTGCCCCTTTCAGAGAACCACAGGGTTGTTTTCTTTCCTTTTCTCCACACAGTTTTGTTTTCTGTCCCCCATTCTGCCAATCTAACTCACACTCTGGGGCACAATGTTTTCGGGTGTCCTGTCTGTGAAAATTCGTTCTCATTTCCATTTCAACCCATATTTTGAACCATATTCATCCACTCTTAAATCATAGGAGTGGCTTAGATAAAAAAAAAAAAAATTTTGTTTTACATTTGAAAGCCATATTATCATCTAATTTCATGTAATCCATGCCACATGGGTAAAATGCCTCAGAATGCATTAGTGCTTGAAGTGAAGGAATAAAAGAGCCTCCCTCAAGCTATGCTCAGACCTCTTCCTAGGCAAGGTCAGCTGAAAGGTCTTGCAGCATATACTCACAATACGCAGAAGGAGCATTGTTGCAGATCCTCCATGAATGTTTCCTGCCCCATCTAGGTGACAGGCAGGTGTCTCCAGGTGTCTCACACGTCTCGAAGGGGAGATAACCTTTCAGCAGCTCTCCGGCCAAATCCTTTCATTCTATTCTCAAACACATTCCCACTTGGTAAGGTTCAGAAGCTGTGTGCAGTACTACAGCACATATGTGTCATACTCTGTGTGCTAATAAGGGCTGCACAGAGCTGGAGCAGACTGTGGAGACAGCTACAGGATCACCTTCTCACAAGTATGACTGTCAGGTGAGAAACTATCAAACAGCCTCAGACAGGCAAAGTTACTTGTTCTCTCCAGGAAGATTGACAGTCCAAATCATGCTCCCTTTAGAGACTACAATTAATAACATGGAGTGAGCAGCTAGGCACTAGACAAATGGTGGCTTGAGCAGATCCCCTCCTTGGTTTTTGGCCTTTAATGCTGAGGTTGAATTTCTCACGCTCCTACAGATAGGAAAGTAGTGTTTGCAGCCCAATTAGCCTGTAATGGCTCTTCAAGCATTTGTTGATGATAGTAATCTGGGCTTGAAGTCTTGGCATGTAAGAGATGCTTGTGATTGATTGTAGCTCACGTTGTCTTGCACTGGCTGAAGGCATGCAGAAAGGACAAGGGTCACTTGGTGCTATCACAAACTAAGGCCTCTGACATAAGGCATCCCTCAGATATGTACCCCGTTGCCCATGTGCTGAGCTTTGTTAGTGAGATCGTGCCAAAGCTCAGGCTAGAGAACTACCAGCTTTCTGAAAGAACAGCATTATAACACCACAGACAAAGCACTCTTATGTGCTTTGTGCTGTGCAAACTGAGAGCAAGTGGTAAATGTGTCAGTTTAGGAGTGTTTTGGACCCAAGAAGCAATGGAATGTCCTTTATATCTTTCGAAATGAGAGTCTGTTTGGATTAAAATGATCTCCATGTAAGCAAAAAAAAAAATACCAGCTTTCCCATTTCAAAGCTGGCAGGGCTTCTTACACAGGCCTCTATTCAAACAGTGTAGGGGAAGAGGAATAGGGGACTTTTTTGTTTAACTCAAATGACGTGGTGTGTGTTTCTAACATAAAAAGCAAGACAAAAAATGAACTCTGTCTGAGGCGAAAGATTTAGAAGAAAAAGGAAAGTATGAATGTAGGAAGCTGTCTGAACACAAAGGCAAGGAAAATGAACACTTTTAGTCATTGACAGAACATGCATTTTTATGAGTGTTAACAGAAATTTGGTGTGATGATTCCGATAATGACATCCTAGCCAGTACAGCTGGTCTAGAGGCAGAAAGAGAAGAAGCTGTATGAACAGTGGGTTCTAAGAGAAGTCTTTAGAGCATGTTTTAAGAATAGTTTCAGGCATTTGGGGAAGATCTGAGATTGACAGCCTAGTAGGGTTGAAAACCATGGTTGATAACAAGAAGGAAATTCCGGCTGAAGAAAGGCAAATCTACATGTCACCTAAAAATAACTACAGCCAGCCATCCTACCAAAGCCCAGAAGCTCAGGAAAGCACTGAGAAGTGGCCAGTCTAACCCAGGTTCCTTTTTTCCAAAAGCTGGAAAAGCCCAGTGCTGGACAGGACACTGTAGAAAAGGTCACGATGTACAATTTTGCAACAAAGATGAAAGTAACAAAACATACCATTAGGATAAAATGACCAAATATAACCTATTACCTCAAGTTTAGTTGTCACACGCCCCTGCTAAGAAATCTCCATTATCCTTTTTACTCTATGCCACTTCCATTCTCCTTACAAAGAAAATGCTAAATGCTACCCTCTGGCTATACAAGTACCAGAATAATCTTCACAGTGCTCTCCTTTTCCCCCCAGATGAAACTCACTCAGTATTCTCAGTTTTCTGTTACTCCCCAAGAACTCTACTTACAAACTCAAAGCAGTCACCTGCCTGCTTTGTTTAAGTGCTTTTCTTTGATTTCTGTTCCACTCACACTTCTGTCTGCTGCTCTTCCCACTTCTCACCTCACTCAGTAACACAAACCCGGAGCCCACCTTGGCCTTACTTTGTCTCACCTCTGATGACATTTCATCCATCCTGGCGGCCTGGCTATACCCACACTCCTCTTTGCTGCCCTCACAAGTTTCTCCTTCTATAACCTCTCATTGCAACACATCCAGCCTCGATGCTTCTCCACTCAGTTTTTACCTCTTTTCTCTGACAGTCTATTCTATGATCGTACCATTTCTAACCCTACTGCAGACAGCCAAACAATTCTGTCCATCATCTCTCAGCCCTAATGGAAATGTGTTTTTTCTGCTGTCACTGCCAATAAAACCACCTTCTCATTAAGATGCCTCTTCTTCTCTGCCACTCCCTTTCTCTATCTTCTTTTCCTTCTCATTTCTGCTCTTTCGAACAACCCTGTATCCAAGCCCTTTCCCTGCACCTACACTGTTCTCAGCCACCACTCTCCTCACATTGTCTCCTGAGAAATTTTGGAGTTTCTCATCCTCTTTCCACTCTCACTCATCCTTGGATGTGGATACCTGTGTGCTGACAACAAGCCCGTCCTATAGGTGTTGATTTCTTTGCACTTGAGTCCTTCTGTTGTCTTGTGTCCATGCTTCAACCTTCCCTCTCACCTGAGGCCACTCCTCAAACTATGTTCTCTCTTTGTTCCCTCTGCTGTTAAATTCCAGCTGTGACCAAGTCTCTTTCAGCATTATCCATTGCTCTCAGGCACAACCCTTCACCTGGGGTCTTCCAGTCCTTCAGCGCTTGCACCCAACCTTTTGTGCTTTCCCCTACTGAGAGCTCTGCTGATGCTCCCTTGCTGCTGTGATTCTTTCCCCTCTTTTTTCCCACTGCAAGTATTATACTGGCACTGGCTCAACTGCAACAACTGTTCCTCCAAGAGCAGGCTGACAACTGCCACTACGAGTTTGTTCTCTCCTTTTTCCATTCACCCGTTTCATGCAGCACTTAGCACAGTGGGCTTCTGGCCCACCAGCGAGGCATCTTAAGCACTGCACTGAATGCAAATATAATCACATGGCTCTGGAAGTTGTTCCTGCCATTCATGTGAATAGCTAACTGATTTTTATTAATTAACTTTTGGCCACTGTGAAGTTTTGTAGAAATCTTTACACTGCTTAAGACCGGCCCTCTCCTTCAGGAATGGTTGAATAATAGCACCAGCTGGATGTATCATAATTATCACAGCCTCAGCACTGTGGAAATATAAGACTTCTGGTGGGTGGAAGCCATTGCCTCTTTCTTTTCCTGTGTGCCTGGGCTTATCACAGGATGTCATTCAAGGTTAAAAAGCTTAGCATCCCTGCTGATCATGCCTTTCCCCCTGGAAAAAACATGTGATGGATACGATCACAAAGGGTTGTATTTCAGCTGCACAGTCTGTTCAGGCTTGTCCATCTTTACCTTACCCGTGGTGTCCCAAAACCAACATGTGACCCTGTGCACATGAGGCATTAATATCTGGATTCCATTTTAGTGACACTGAGAGAATCAGATCATTGTTGTGGGCCGCTCGCTCTGAAAGCTGGAAGCAAATGAGCAGAAACACAGCAATACTGCTTGCTTTACACCTCAAAGAGGGAGACTGACCTCGGTTTTCCCATTTTTCCCCTTTTAATTCTAAAATTAAATTAGACATGTTAGGAGACATTGACACATTTGAAAACTCCCTGCCCTACAGGTGCCCATTCCCCTTTCCTTCCTGTCAGTGATGCCTTCGTGGTATGTTATGGAAAAGGCTGAATATATTTTTCTTATTCTTAGATGCAAACACACAGAATTTCCATCTTGTGTGTTCCTCTCTACTTATAAAAAGATGCCTCTAAACATTTTGTCAAGAACACCCATGTTCTCTGCAGGGCTGCTCTCAAGGAGTTCTTCTCCCAGTCTGTGCTCATGTCGGGGATCACCCCAACACAGGTACCGCACCTTGCACTCGGACTTAATGTTTTGAGCAAAGACAATGTATTATAATTCCCAGTGAAAATTCTATAGTAAGTAAATGCTTGGAAAGACTGCCTCATCCTCCATTTGAGGATATAGTTATGCCTCAGTTTATCCAGATTTGGGATGGAGGCATCACATACTCCACAGCCAACTTCACTGTAATTGTACTGGCAAAGTTCCCAGGTTCTGCAACAATCTGGTGGAGGCAAAAGCCAATTCTGCCACTGCTTCTTTTCTGCTGTAACAAAGGATATGTTTAATTAAATAAATATCAAGATTAACAATGAGGACAGTGCAATGGTTTCTCTGTTACTCCCTCAAATATCTCTTTTCCTTTATTTAGCAGCCTCAGTTTTCAGAATATCAGTGTTGAGGTTCTTTACATCAGTGGCTTTTGCCTGCATTGTGGCATTTGCAGGAAGCATTCTACCCCAGACAAAATCAACAGGATACTTTATGAAAATACCTTACTGTTTAAAATTAGGAGAAAGCACTTATAACAAAAACTGGTCTAATAATGTGTCCTCATTCCTAGGTTTAAGTATGAGCTCTCTACACGGCCTCTTTTCACTTGCTGTCTATTTGCATATTGTCCCCACTAACAGAATAAATATATCATTGTTCTCCTGTTTACATATCTCCTATTTATTTCTCCTTTCTTGCCAGACTACTGTAGTGCTTAAAAAATACAAACAAACCCAGATTTTTTTTAGATGGATGCAATATTCTTTTGATATAAGGTGAAAGACCCCCTAGAATTGTGAGCTGATTTCTGACCTTCTGAATGCAGGGCATAGCCTCAGCTCTGCTGATTGTTAAAAATGCAGATAATTTTAATGTAAATTCCTTGGGCAAAGTAACTAAATGGGCTGCAGTACTCCTTTGCCTGGACTGACCTTATGACTAAAACACTGCCAAAATTTTACACATTTTCCTGTGGTCTGTTCCCCAGACAATGAAATCCAAGCTGCCAGATTTTTCATTAATTAGTTCTTCAGTGGATGGTAGAAAAGCAAGAATATAAGCTCAGATGTGTTTGTTTACTTAACATCTGCTGTTCCTTAACCTCAGGTTCCACATTTCTCTAGCAAATAGCATTTCCTCCACTATCTCATAACTAGAGTGTGTCCAGCCCTTTCCTTTTCATTCCTTGTATGCTTTCACCCCTTTGCCTTCTCTCTCATTACTTTTCTCCCAATACTGACATTAGGGCACCCCAGTCCAGTGACTGACCCCCTGCCCCTTTCCTTAGAACTGCCCTTCTGCGGAGTGAAAGGATGACTCCTGAAAACAATCTGATCTTTTGTGAACACAGGGTGTGTGTGTGTCAAGGTGGCTCTGCTATATGGGCCAGCTCTGGGATGATGGAAGAACTTCTGTCCATGTGCTAGAGAAAAAGGGGCCATCCTGTTTGGGCAAGGAAATTGCCCAGACCTTTCTGTCCTCTGCCTCACTCTCCTGGCTGACTCTGTAGCTGATGTTCATGTTCCTGGAGAAGGAGGGAAGAGAAGGGAGAGCCTCCAAGATATGGTAAAAAAAAAAAAAAAAAAAAAAAGGAAAATAAAACAGAAAGAAAAAAAGAGAGAGAGAGAGAGAGTGTTGGGGTGGGAACGGTCTGAATTATAAAAAGAGAGGTATTAAAAATGGTATCAGGGAAAAAGTATTGAAAAAAAGTATTTTTGAAAAAATAAAAAAGTTTGTTTAAAGTGTCTTTTAGAAAAAGTATCACAACGCCCCGAAACCCAACGGAGAAGCTCCACCCCGCTGCAGCAGGCAGGGGAATGTGCGGGGGCTGCCCGGGGCCAGGGCTGTGGCGGCAGCGAGCAGAGCGAGCCGCGGGCACCCTCTGCTGCCACCGCAGCCGGCACCTGCTGCTGCTGCTGCCGTGCCCTCCGGAGAGCCCGGCCCCGCAGCCCCGAGAGCTGGGCGAGTCCCGGCCCTCCCCACCAACCACACTCCTCTGCCCTATCCCCTGTTCTCACGAGGCGTGCACAGACCTCGCCCTTTGGAATTTCCACCTCGGTGTCCGCAGAGCCACCGCAGACCCGATCACAAGCACCCTCCTTCCTCTAACTTGGGGGATGGTGCTATGCAGGGTCAGGAGCTGGACTCGATGATCCTTGTGGGTTCCTTCCCACTCAGCGTGTTCTGTGATTCTGTGAAAGACAATCCTCCCCATGTAGCAATCGTTGAAGACAAAAATTCCCAAAGGTTTTTATACATCTTCCCATCCCTGCTCTATGACCAGCCACCCCATCACCACACATGCCCTTCACCCAAAATATGCTGGGATAGGACCTTGCCCTCAGGGGATCACCTGCAGGTGCTGAAAACAAATGGTAGGTGTGCAGGCAGATCAGGTGAGAGATGCTAACACAGGAAGACTCACATATCCTAATATAAGCTGTGTACTTTTGATTAGGTTTGGTAGGGGATGCACCACTAAGACACACAAACACAGACCTTATGCTGATCTAGTTGCAGATGTCCCTGCTAATTGCAAGGGATGTTGGTTCAAGATGACCTTTAGTGGTCCCTTCCAACCCAAATCATTCTATGATTCTATGAATGAAGAGTGATGCAAATCTGAGCTCACCCTCAAGCGCTCTGAATTGGTGTGGCACAAGGCTCTGCACAGGTACTGACCAACAAAACCAAGCCTGCTGCTATTCTAGGCTAGGAACTGCATGTTGTCAACTCTCCCTTTCACCTTCTCTGCTGTCCAGTGGTTTTCCTTTTTCCCAGATACCACCCTTCTCCCAGGCTTTGCAGGCCTTCTTTTTCCTTACACTAATTTTCCTTCTTACGTGTATGTCCCATCTCCCCCTTCCTTCTCTGACATAGGAAGTTTGTGGTGGAAGGCTGAAGAAGGAGAAAGCAATTCTCAAGAATCAAGTGCACAACATGGGTAATAAGGAGAGGGGCTAAAAGGTGGCTGTCCTGGGAAGGACAGGTTGGAAGGAAGAATTTCTCTAGTGGTTCCTAAGGATGGTTTCCTTCAAGCTGTCTGATGTCATGGAAGCCAGGGAATGAGCAATCCAGCTCATGTAAGTCTTTTTTTCTGGGCAAAACATTGTGTACTTGCTTAACAGCCCATAAAGTAAACATAAATGCCTAAGCCCAAGAATGTCATTTCAGCTAGGAGCATCTGTATCAACATCATGGTGACTTTGCTTGCCTCCTGTTACTGTGTCCTTGAGGTATATACATATATTATTTTTTATTCATCTTCATGAGTTTGGACAAGCACTGTACCTAACTCTCAAAAGTCACTGTAGCTCCAACTCTAAAACACAGAGGGTATGTGAGATCAAACAAGACAAATTCTGAGCTTGTAACAATTAATTTTTTAGCTTTATTCAAAAGTAGAATAAGAAACATTAATTCAGGAAAGCTAGTTGCAATGTAATAATACCTAGGGCCCACAACTGCTGAATAATTAAGAGTAAACTTTGCATCCAGTGCCATGAATTACACTCTAAAAAGAAGAGTATACAGTCAAATCAGTTAGTTCAGCTTGAAGTATCTCAGTCCTGATTCAGGATTTATGCCTGTATTTAAATGATATTCCCTCAGTCTGCATTTCCATCTCCAGCGAGAAGTGCCCATCTGCCTCAAGCCACACAGCTAAGCCCAGCACAGCCTTAGCTGTGCATTCCAGTCCAGGACTCATGTTTCCTGTATGATGTGCATGTGTCTCCTCCACACACATCAGTCCTGTTCAAATAATACTGCAACCCTGACTGACCTTTCAATACTAATGACAACACACTCTAGAAAGCACTAGGAGAAAGGTTTTCAAAGCAGCTGAAGGAGATAGATAGGATCTTGTGGGATTTTCAAATGTGACTAAACAGGCCAATTGGCTGACTCCCACTGCTTTCACAAAATCAGTAAGAGTACCTAACTTCTTCAGTCATGTTTGGAAACCTTGCCACAAGCATCTGTGAAAAAAACTAAGAATCCTGGGGTATTTGCTCTTACTTACAGATGATGTCTGCCCAGGCACACATTAAAACAAACAAACAAAAAATCTTCCCAAAACTGGTTAGAGCCTACCTAGTACTTGACAGTGCTCAGAAGAGCTGGGTAGCTCCAGGCAAGACATACTGAACCAACTTTAGCTTTGGTTCCATATGCTTTGTAGCCTGGATTCAGACCCAGCAGAAACTGGGGTAGCACTATTTTAGTGAAGCCAGATCATCTTCAAAGCACCTACATACAAATAGGAACAAGAATACAATGCTGGAGTGATGAGTGGAGAGCACCTGCATTTGGAACAGCTGCTTCATGTACTTGGTTTCCAAAAGAAAAGGGAAAAAAGAAAGGCTCTGCATCTCCACAACTTGTTCCCCCCTCCTACCCTGGTAACCTGGAGCATCTTTACCAGGTAGCCTGCAACCTGCAGCTACATTCCAGAGGCCTCACACCTGGGAGTGCCAACAAACTGTGGGCTGTGACCTGGTCAGCATCATTTTGCCTGCCACTCCACAGGCACTGCAGGTGGACTACTCTTCATTGACAACCTCTTGAACAAAGATTTTTTTTTTACCTCTGCCACCACAGACAGACAAATAAAGACTTGCAAGAAGTGCAATTTTCAGTAAAGTCAGCTCTGGTTTGAGAAGCATTTGTTCATATATGCACGATACAGCTGTCCTCATGGCAAAACCTTCTTTTACCTTAAATGTTGTATTAAACAAGAGCTTTTCTGTCTCTTAAATTCAGTCTGCTGTAGAAATCACAGCTCACCACTGAACTCATCACTAGCACGTGAAAAATATTTTGAGAGGTCACGTCACTCAGGTCTTCCCCACAAATCAATGCACTGAAGAAAAGAGAGCACCGAGTATATTGCTTATGCCTTATGCACAGATCTAGATTAATCCAATTTGACCTTTGATTCATTTTAGCCACATGGGCAAAATGATCCATGTTAATCTGCCCAAAATTGTCTGCCCTTCTGTGCCAAGCTCACACTCGCATTCAGAACCAGACATGCATACCAGCACTGATCCTCATCCTCTGATCACTCCGAGCCAAGCCTCCACCTCCAGCAGTATTTGTATTCAGGCTGGAAGAGGAGGCATCGCCCTGGTGGGGAGCTTGATGTGAAGCTCCACATTTACAACCCTGCCACCAGACTAAATCAAACGGTATGTGGTCCATAACACTGTCAGGAAGGTAGGGAATGCCGTTCTGCATCTGATTAAGAATGATATATTCAGTCAACCCAGATAATAATGTTGGTTTAGGACTAAAATGAAAAACTACTGGCAGATGCAATAATCTTTTCTTTCAAATGGTGAAGAGGATATGCAAATACACCAGAGTATAAAAACCTAGCAATCCTTATGATACAAGATCCTGGGATCAGGACAGGGATGCTTTACAGCCTGTGTGCTTTGCCTTTTGCCTCCTATTTGTTGTTTACGCTTAGGAATAGAGCCGTGTGGGATGGGATATTTAGGAATTGTCACCACACGCATGACATATGGGTGCTGCCTGGCTCATGGCATCTTTATGATGGTGTGACTTCTAATCCAGACATATGCAGATTAGCAGCAGATTCAGTCATGCTGCAAGCATCCAGGGCTTCCTTTTAAGCCCCGATCCCTTTCTGACTGGCAGCGATGTGACTGTCAGCTACTGTTTCCTGATGTCTCCCTCACATGACTGCTGAGAGCCGCGATACACCGCGCTCGGGTGGCTATCTCATTTCCAATCAGTGTACGGTGGCAGCAGACAGTAACGGGGGTTTCTGTTCCTGGAAGGGTGCCACAGTGTACTTGGAGACATTTGCTGCTTGCATGTGAGTTTTGGAATCCCCTTTCACAATCAGGAGGTCTATGGAAAAAGAAATCCCTACCACAGCATGAACATAATACTGGCTCTGCGTGATGCCAAAAGCATTAATCTCCTTCAGCCTTAAGGCCGTGTGCCTATGGATTCCAAATGTCCCAGTTCACTCAGCACATTTCTTTCGACCTTATGTGTGATTTTTGATAATTATAACATCACATGATATCATGCTATGCTGTCTTCGAGTCATGAAACTGAGGCTTCACATTAGTAGAAAAATTCAGGTAAATTTTTTAAATGATACATAGGAGAATGGAGAAGCCATTATTATGGGCTGCAAACCTGATCGTACAGTAGCTTCTAAATTTGGGGATGAGTAGCCTTTACCTTGGAAAAATGACACCCCAGTTTAAATAAAATCCTTCAATTTTGATTTTCATTGAAAGCCCACGGATCTCCATCTGTAACTGTCACTGGCAGTAGAGCCTCCAGCCCCACTTAATTCATGCCAGGACTCCACTTAAAATGCTTATAAATGAGGAACAGGTGACTAAATGCTATCTTGAGAGGCACAACAGAAATGCTTTTGATAGACAACACAAGGGCAAATGGTAGTAGGAGAAGGGGAATGGCTTTAAACTGACAGAGGGTAGGTTTAGATTAGATCTTAGGAAGAAATTTGTTACTGTGAGAGTAGTGAGGCACTGGAACATGTTGACCAGAGATGCTGTGGCTGCCCCATCCCTGGGAAGTGTTCAAGGCCAGGATGGATGGGGCTCTGAGCAAGCTGGCCTAGTGGAAGGTGTCCCAGTCCATGGTAGGGGGGTTGGAACTAGATGATCTTTGAGGTGCTTTCCAACCCAAATCATTCTATGATTCTATGATTAGTATTTTGTACCAACTGCTGATTAGGTTTTGAATTTAAAGAGTAAACCTGAAAACTAGGGCCAGAAGTTTTCCTTTCTTTGGCATATTTTGAGATTCTAGATTTACCAACTGTTTATATCTCCTGTCATGGCAGGGAGTCCATTCAGTCCTGCTGCTGTCACTGTCCCCTCTCTGAAAAGCTGCTTGGGCTGCAGCAAGAGATGCTACGGCATGAGGAAGCAGGAAGCAACAGGCAGCACACAGCTAGTGGGGATGACTGGTTATCCCACTAGGATTCATGACCAGTGGTGCACAAGGCAGGTGTTGCGAGGTTCCACTTCTATGGCACAGACTCTATGCAGCAGCAGGGCATGCACCAGACATTGCCAAAATTAAGACACTCCCTTCCATGGACAACTCATCTGCCTGTCCATCAGTCCTATGGCCAGCACAACTGGCACACCTGTAAGGGAACACAACTCTTGCCAAGGCTCCTCAGAAAAGAGGAAAGAAGGAGAAAAACAGAGATGCTTGCAAACTGTAATTTTATTCCCTTTCCCATCTCCTACTGATTTTTTTTAACCCTCTTTTATATCATTCATAGCATGTGAATACATCAGTGTCAGTGTCCCCTGGTTGTCCACTGAGCATAATTGACACTCAGATTGCTGCAGAGAAAGGAAACAGAGGTGATGCCAAGCAAATGTGTTAAAACAGACCATCAGAAACTGAAACCATGTTTTGTTGCCTCCAATCTGGACATTGCAGAATGGTTTCAATTATTTGGCATGTCATGAAGGCCTAGCAAATTTATGAGTCTTAAGGAATGCAGCATGCATGCGATCAGTGTGATCATACAGAGACTTGTAAAAAGTTAGTAGAATTTATGTTTTGTTACTGAAAGAGCTCCTTTCTGTTGAACTTCCTAAACAACTTGTCTATAAAACATGCAAATTCAATCACATGGTTGATAAACACTGCAGGAAAATTACCGTTTTCTGCACTGTGTTATAAATGCAATTCTGCAGGACCGATGGAGAGGAAGCTTCAGGTTTCTCACTTTCCTTTGTATTACTGCGTGGGGACCACGCACCGAGATCAGCTGAGTGTGGATCACACGAGAAATGACAGTGAGGTTCACCACAGACCCTCCTGCCTCTCTGGTCTGCCAGCCATCAGCAGTGTGGGCACCAGACACTTCAGCTGGAAGGGACCTGTGGGAGTCACCTACTCCAGCACCCTGTTCAAGAAAGGCAACTTCAGAGTTAGATAGTGGCTGATTAACAAAAAAATGAAACACAACAGAAACACCAGGGGTACGTATGTGTGTTGGATGTACAGCATCAAATGGAGAATTCGTAAGAATTTCATAAGTAAATGAAATGAAATGAAATTAAATTAAATTAAATAAAAAGTTGTTTTCACTTAACAACTACTTTTAAAACATATTTTAATGGGACACTGATAAATTACCAGCTCTCTCAGGTAAATGCTGCCAGAAAGCAGCAACTGTAAGCTGTTCAAATTTAGTAACAAATTGAGCAAAGGAAATCTAACGCTTTAATCCAAATATAAGCAGCAGATTAAAATCCTGATACCATTAGCAAACATAATAATGGCTTTCATGTTCTTTCAGATTTTTTTATCTTTTTTTTAGGAACTGTAATTTAACCTTGTTAAGTAGGAGTTTCTGGGTTTTTTTGGTGGGGACAGGCTCTCTCCAGACCAAAGCAGACCAAGGAGAGAACTGAGAGCAAGCATGTGCTCTTGCAGTCAGGCAGCTGAGGGTGACCGAATCTGCTCCTCATTTACTTCTGTACAGCTGGAGAGCTCTAACAGCACTCTGCCTGCTCTGCTCATATTTCCTTTTTACAGGGGACAGACTTAATCAGAAAGCTGGAACAAATTGCACCTTTGGTTAAACCATCATGCATTCTAACCGTTGCTTCCTCTTTCCCGGTATCTGACATCAGAGCCATGCTGTTTGAGGAAGTCACAGTTGCAGCAATTGTTTCTAACCACTCCCTTCTATTTTAGGCTGGTTAAGAAGGATCCCATCCCTTTAGGCTCTGATTCTGACTAAATACATTTATATCTGCAACCTGTACACCAAGGACTTTTGCTTAAGAAGGCCAGAGGACAAGACATTTCTACACAGAACAAAGGAGCAGAAAAGGGAAGTGTGGCTTAAAAAAAAATTACTTATTTTGTATTGATTTGAGATCCTTTAACAACAACAGCGCTTTGATTGATGCAAAGTCACAATGAAGTCACAGTAGACTTGGTGTGATGAATGCTCCTTTGACCTTTAGAGATGGTTGGCCTCATTCCCCCACTGCTGTGCACCTTGGGTTGTAATTTATACCTGTGGCAGCGTGGTTACCAAACCAGCATGGTAGCAGTTTATAGCATCTTGTGCAAATCATAACACAAGGAACAAGGCAGGGGGAAATCAGGCCCAGTGCCTTCTCCCACAAGGCATCAAAGAGGGGATCTTTTATAATTTACTACAATACTGCCTAAGCACCAACCTAAAGCGAGGCCCTGCCAGGCACCCTGCCAGCACGGAATAGTGGATGGCCCAATGGCTTGGCTACAGGGGGAAGCTACTGCTCATTAAATGAAGGTGTGTGCAGGGAGAGCAGCCCTTTGAGGCCTGGAAGGCACCAGGGCAAGTTAGTGAGCTACAGGGCTGACCACAGGCACAGCAGCTATGCAGAGGGGCTGGAACCTTGCCAGTACCCCTCCTAAACTTACCCTCCCACACGGATTAGCTCTGGAAACCTCTGCAAGGTGCAAGAGCCTGGGAAATATGCAAAAGACTTACACAGAGGAGGAGGTTTCCATAGTTGCGCACATAAGGTGAGAAGGACCTAAATGTGTTGGCCACATTTACTTTGCCAGATCTCTCCTAAGACTGCCTGACTCAGGTTGCCCCAAAGTAGAGGAACCTACCTATGTCCATGCTGAAGGTCTTCAGGTGTCCCAAATACCTCCTCAGGCAGGTCTGTGCTCTCTGGCCTAAAGTCAATCTCCAGAGCCCTCCAGGCGGTCAGACATCCATCGTGGAGGTCCTTGGGTCATCTCATCCTGAAGGCAGATGCACCACAGCCACGCTAAAACCTCATCAGGAAGCCCAAAAAAGGGGCCCTGCCTTACTGAGTGGTAGCCAAGATCACCCAACAGCAGATACAGCTGACTACACACAGGTGTGCCAGGGCTGGAGCAAAGGGAGCTCAATCTATCATCTCCTTACCACCAACTAAGGGCCAAAATCTGCCTTTTCTGACAGGAGCATTCAGGCTTAAACAGAAAGAAGATATCTTATACGGAAGGTGTTTTGAACACAAGGCATCTTGATGGCTTGTCTTCCTCTTTGTGAGCAAAGCAGAGGAAGCTGAAGAGCAAGATCTGGCCAAGGCATACCAAATGAACATACAACTGTGCAGCCCTTTTTCTGTCTTTTAAATATCCTACAATTCCCCAATGTAAACCTAAGACACTAATTTTGAAGGTACCCAAGAAAGACTGGGATTTTGCTTATTTGTAGTGGTGTGACAGGCAAGCTTGTGGGAAACCTGTGTACAATATTGCCCTGGACACCAGTGGCTCCAGCATCAGGCAGGCTGTGTGTGAGTCCAGACTTTGTGAGGAAATGGAGGGGACAGCTAACCTCTGCTTCCACACGCTCTCTCTACTTCCAAGACGCCTTCTTGCTTTCACAAGAACCCAAGGGACAAGTTTATTTAGCAGAAACTCTGGAGTTACTTAATTTAAACCAAAGAGTGGTTTTGAATCAGTTATTTGTTCACAGCCCCTACTGCAGACCCAGATAGGATGAGGCCTATGAGGTGTCTCGAGCATGATTTGGGGCAGTTTGTTCTGTGTGGTCCTTACAAGAGACAGCACATGAGTCAGCTGGCTAACCACTAGAAAACAAAACCATACTCCTCATAAGCTTTCAATTAGAAACAGTAAATTAACAAAGCCACAATCATTTCTTGAAACCTTCTTTTTCAAAGCAAGCCTTTTCCACTGTCCATTCTGAATTCTTAACAGGATCCTGAGATGAGGACAAACTTCATCCCCTTGTAAAAGATTGGAGGTGAGAGCAGGGCCAAGTGCAACCTGGGACATCAGAAGATTTTGGCTAGAAGGCATCTCAAGGTCTCCACTTCCACCACCTACTCAAGGCAGTGCTAGCTTCAAGGCAGACCAAGTTTCCTTGCAGACTTTCACTGTCTCTGTGGACAGAGACTCTACAATGCTTCAAAGAAACCTGTTTCAGTGTTTGACTAAATCTCCTGTGCAGTTTTTCCTTTCTACAATCAGAATTTCCCACCCTGCACCTTGCCACCTTTTATGGCCTCTTGGTTTTTTGCTCAGCAGCTTCAATAGTAGCCTGCTTCTATCTTCTCTGTAACCCCTCCTTTAGACAGTTGAGCTCAGCACTTCCACCTCCCCTTCTCCTTTTCTTCTGTGGGCCAAGTACCCCAGTTCCCTCAGCTCACCCCGCTGTTAAACACTCCAGCCTAAGGCACAGGAGCATTTTACTCAAAATTAATGACACTACTCCATTCCTGCAGGGGTCAAAACCAATGACCTTAGGATGTCATCCCAACTACTCCAATGACAAAATCATTTGAGGATTTTTTTTCTTCATTCTGTATATGTTAAATGCTCACATAACCCCACAATAAATTAAAAATTACACAGAGTAATGTTTTATTACATGCTGCATGAAATACAACAACAAATGATACCCTAGCAGGTGACCATCCCTCTCTGCTGGGCATTAAGCCCACTGCTTGGCCAGCTGAGCTACACTAAGCATCAGTTAAAACCTGCAGATTGATTAGACCCAACTGGCACCTGCAGAATTAATACCTGCAATTTTGGTCAGCTAGCTAAACTAATTGAACTGAGCAGCACAAAGTGATCAGATTTCACTCCTTCTCTTTTCACATATAACTACTGACGTCCTTTGCAAGCAGTTGTGAGAAACTGCATATTTGATTTAGTTTGAAATTTGATCATTTTTGCAGGTGACTCCAGCTTTTTAATGTAAACATGGAGATACCTCTTTATTCTCACTGGAAAACAGAGAGGGTTTGTTTTTTTGTTCTACCTTAGGATACTGCTATTGGATATTCAGTGATAAGCAGTTTGAATAGACAGATTTAATTTTTGCTCCAGCCCTGGTAACAATAACTATCCTTACATCTCTTGTAATTACCACCCAACATTTCACCCACAACTACACAACAGCCTCTCTGTATATTCAATCACTCTCTCTGAACCTCCAGCTCCACGAATGGAGCTGCTGGTTGATTAGCAAACAAGTAATCACCTGAGTGCCAGATCCAGACAGCTGCCCCGTGTGTGTGTGTGTCACTCATGACCCATCTGCAGGGCTCAGCAGATGCCAGCTGCTTGTCTTGGAGCAAGCTTGGCAGCCGGGCACTGGACACAGAGAGTGGTGCAGGCATACACACATGCATGTCTGTGCCTGCGTGTATGGCAGAGAAATAAGACTGAGGAAAGCACGGAATATGTCACAGAAAGGAAAGATTTTTATCTGCTCTTCTCTCATGGGTGTTTTTTTCCTTAGTGTGTCTCGGTGTCGTAACTATCGCACCATCTGCTGAAGAGTAGCTTTGGTGTAAGCCCAGGTAGACAAAAAATGAGCTGGCTGCTCAGAACATGCAGTGAGAGGAAATTTGGTAAGTGGTCCTGACTAATGTGGTGTCTCACGAGTTTTATACTTTCTAAACACTACAAGATGACAAGCAGTTACAACTAACAAAATGTTTGGCAAAATCTCCTGACTAAATCAAATTTTTGCATTTGTTTCGTGAAGTGACTGTGCAGTTCAACAAAAGGTGGACTTGTAATAATGGTTGGCATTATCCACACAAATACATTAATATCTTGATATTGCAGTCATCACCTTGAAAAGAAGTTAGAGTTTCAACGCCAGCTTCAGCAATTATATGCTAGAATGCTCCTGAACTGAAAATCTGAGAAGTCTCACTTAATGATGTGATATTTTATTTTAAAATATACATTTAGGCGTGTGGTTATTATTCAAAAAAGTTATAAAGCCCACTCAAATCCATTGGCTTCTCTAAGGCTGGATCTTGCTCTATTGTTTGATTTTCTTAACAAAAATGGCATTAATGCTTGAGTGGAACATGGGTTTATATCAGAGACTTATTAAAATGAGCAGTGCAAAAATGAAAAAAAAAAGGAAAAAAAAAGATGATACTTTAAGGATTTGCTGGACATCCTTCCAGTTGGAAAAAGATGATTAGGTTAGAGGTAACCCACCTTTTTTAACTAACCTTGAGTGAAACTCAACTGCCAAGTGTAGATGCACATTAAAACCTTAATAATATATTTACACTTTTTTTTTTTTTAGGTATAAGGAGATACTAACAAAGACACAGTCAAAGTGAGATGAAGAAGTATCAAACTTTTCCCTTCTGTGTCAGTAACTCTGAATGTCTGATCAGATGCTGCAAGCAGGCAAAGTGATGGGAGTAGCAATAAAAGAGCAGAAATGTTTTGCCCATCTATGCTATACCTGACTGATTACGATGAGGGAAAGGGGGAAAGGAAAGGGAAAGGGCCCTCTGTCAATTATAGTTATCTCTTTTGCCCTCATAAGGCTTAACATTCACATCTATTTGTTTAGATTGTACTTTTCCTTCAGAGCAACAGATTGTCTTCTGTGTTTGCCAAAGGAGACAAAAAGTCTCTTAAAGACACCCTTCTAGCTGAAATTGCCCACCAAAGCAGAGAACTCCCAAGTTATTAATCTGTGTGAGGGAATGCAAGAAGCCTATGCAGAGTTCTCTCAAATATTTCCCTGGTAGGATAAGAGCACTGTGTCACCAGAAATCTGTTTGTGCAAACAAACTTGACAGCAAGCACAGGCAAACCTTCTGAAAGATCTAATCTCAGAAAATGTACTAAGCTACTTGATACACATGATAACTAAATGCTTTGTGAGCTATAATCTATACTGCTGGATTAAAACTTCATTGCTTCTACATTTTTCCCTGGCATTTAGTATTAACTTAAGTATGTGGAATCAGCCATAATCATATTTGCCATAGGTGAGTGGTTACCAGGACCAGAGGGTATTAACTGCTAGGAAAAACTGCTAAAACCACATTTGGCTGTGTATATTAGCAATAGGTAAGTGAAAGAAGAGAGTGTAAACAGCACCCTGTCCTCTGGCTCTGCTGTGTACTGTTGCAGCACTGACTCCATGAAACATTTTGTGTGGATGTGTTGGTAAATCCCAAGGGATACTGCATTTCTTAAAGCAGGGGAGGGGAGGATCCATGACCCCACCTGTACTGGCTCCATACCAGCAGTCACCCACTGACACCTGCAGAGAGTGAACTTCTGCTACCTACAATCTGTTAGCTCTCACAAAAGGAGCCCAATCCCTTCCTTCATAAAATAGTACTGCATGAAAGTACAGTAATCTCCAGTAGAACAGTATAGATAGAGGTGGGGGGAATGCCAAACTGTGCCATTCACCATTTCCCTTTAAAAAGTGTTATGGGAAGTAGTTTGAACAATTCCCTTCTTTGAACAGAACAAACTGAACTCAGTGCTGGAAGATCTTAAATGCTGGCATCCACCTACTGGGTCACAATTTATATCATCTGCATCTATGTGACGATTATACATTTCCTTCCAAATTGTTGATAAAGGTATTGAGCAACACTGAGCCAAGAATAGCTTCTTATGCAACTTCAGTTCAAAATTTACAGCACTCCTCTGCCAGCTCTTCTAAAACTGAGATTTCCAATCTGGAGTGTGCAAAGCCCACTGACGGTCCACATGCACCCTCAAAAGAGCAGCCAGACACAATTACAGCTCTGTCTTGCTGCTTTCTTCTGGAGTCAGGGAGAGATTGCCTCAGAAGGTAAGAACTTCCTGCCATACTTGGGCTCAGTTTCCCACAGCAAGGGGAGAGGCTGCTGCCTAACAGCCTCCTCTCCTTCCACCATTCAGACAACTACATGACACACATGCAGGACAGCTCTTTTTCTTCTCAATATGCCACCATGGGTGCTTTCAGTATCACTGACAGCAATATTTTCTCTGTAGGTGAGTCACAGAAGTCATTACAGGATCAGATTCTTTAGGGATAGAAAGTGGAGAAGAAGTATTAAAGTAAAACCAAAACATGCAGCTGAGAAAAGCCTATCATGGTAGTAAAATTTCAAATCATTAACAGAAACTACGTGAGGAAACCTATAATCCAGGTAGTAGCCAATCAAAAGGAGGTGAAGTTGGAGCAATATGTAAAAATTTAAAGACCAGAGAGGACAGAATCAAATGGCACCTGAGAGAGGAGCACACATTTAAATATGAAATAGCACATAACAAAAGAAAAAAACCCAAGGAAGATAATGCATCAATGATATAAAGGAACAGAAACCACCAGGTACAACACAAAATTCTAGATAACAATCTCATAGTCCCATCAAAGGTCCAAGGCAGTCCCAGAAAACCATATACATATTTGGAAGCTGAATGCAAAGAGAGTTGCTCATTATCGATGGCACACTGGGGAAAGTAGGACAGGTAGAAAGGCAGACAAAAGCAAAGAACAACTTTTCCCATCTTCTGTATTCATTTCACCATTGCATCAACATCTTTTCCCTCTTATGCATGCACACACACAATCCATTTCTTTCCTTGCTCCAACCTTTTGAATTCTCTCTCATCATCTGTCCGAGATGCCCTCCTATAGTCTTTGCTCCTTTTGTGTACAAATAATCAGCCCAATTAAGCTTCTAGGATCCCTAGATATGTGGCTACAGAAAAAATGTACTTATGTAGACCAAATTAATGGTGAACTTCAGCAAACACTAAAAGAGAGACTGAGAGGTCAGTATACCTCAAGAAGTTACCATAAAATTATGAGCTGAAATCACACACCTTTCGATCTCTAGAAGGGGATGCCCTACACCCTTTGTTGTCTTCAGGGGCTGATGGGCAATTTTCTGTTGAATGTTATTCTTAGAAAATGTTGCTTAGTTAAATGCAAACTTTGGGGGAAAATAAGACAGTATCAACAAGGAGGGCCACCAATTTTGGTCAAAACCAGGAAGAAAGGAATGCCAGGATAATGAGTAATTTGCTTGTGAGAGAAATTCACATCACATGTGAGAGAACCCAGCCCAGGTCCCAGCTCTGCCTGATTCACAACAAGAATATGAAGGAAGCCAAGTCAGTCTTTCTGTGGTTCAGTGACTACTAATACAAGACAGAACAGACGCAACTGGAAAGCCTGTGAAAGTCCCACACACATTCCCTTGCAGAAGGTGCTGTCTGGAGACTACGCAGGCCACAGCCTAGTTTCAGCTGAGCAGGCACTTGCAACTACATTGAACTACCTCAGGATTATGCTGAAATGCAGAGGGTGTATTTATAAACCCTCTGTGAGTTTGATGGCTATTCTGCACCTACTTTCATGGTCCTCCTCTCTTGCAGCCCTCAAAAAATGTACAGTCCTGGTGGCTCCACTACAAACCTGCTCTGCTCTGCGAGCTCAGAGGAACAATTCATTGGCTGAAGCAAGTTGGTTTTTTGCTTAAAAATTTGGCTTGGCTTTGTTTCTTCTGTTGTTCTCTTTTTCTGGAAGGACAGGGACTGTGTACTTCCTAACATGAAGGAAACTGAAGCAGAGTAAATGAGAAGTCCACAAGTTAGACTTCTCTGAGTTATGCTCATTACAGCTGTATAATCTAGGACAAAGGTTAAAACCAGTATCAGCAACAAAACCCAACCAAACACAATAAAGACACCCAATGGCAAAAACCAAGAGAAAGTTTCAGGAGTTATGACTCAGGTACCAAATGATTTTACAAGTTCATAACAGAGAAAAGTTCAGCAGAAATTACTTTAAACTCACTTAAAAAGCATGAGAAGAACCTGTAGACAGATAAAATACATAGATTAATACTGAGAAACAGAATTAATTCTTTTCTCAGTGGCTATCAGGAACAGGAAGAGCAATGCTTCAGGAAACGTTTCCTGGAAGCAGAAAAAACACGACTGTTTCTTTGTCAGGACACGTTAGAAGAAGAATGCAACATCATTAAAACATTCCTAGAGATTTTTGCTCTTGCCCTGACCCAGAAGATAGTCTGTCTCCTCTTGATGATACTTAGCTTTGCATCTGTGCAATCACACAGGTATCTCCTGTTACTTACAGATGACGTTTACAACAGAAAATCACAAAGAAGTTGTTTGAAAGGGACCTGTGGAGATGATTTAGTCCATCCTCTTCCTTACTACTGTGGGTATTCCCCACACTAGCTCCTGTCAAGCTGTGGTTTGTCTGGCCAGCCGTTGGAAATTTCCTAGGGTGGAGATTGCACAGCCACTCTCAGTAAAATGTTCCAGGGCTGCAGTGCCCCTCTCATGGGTTTTCCCAACCATGCAACTGAACCTTCCCACGGCAGTGTGTGGCTGTTGCTCCTTGTCATATTGTCTATCACTGAACAGCAGAGTTTAGCTCCATTACCTTTGCTCTTCCCACTCCAGCTGCTGTGGGCTGTTGCTAAGATCACCCCACAGGTTCCTCTTCATCAGACTAATCCCTCAAGACTCTGCATATGTGCTTGATCCTTTGCTATCCTGGCAGCCCTCTGCTGGGCTCCCTCCAACTACTTCACAGTCTTCTTGTAACAGGGCAGCGTGGAAAAGGGGCCATACAGTAGGATACAGGAATCCAGCCTCACCAGTGCCAAGCAAAAGTGGATGAGAACAACAACTTTGCTTGACCTCCCGAGTACGTTCCCTCTAGCCCAGTGTGTAGTTTACTTTACAATGGATTATGGCTCAGCCACACATGATTCAACCAACTCACCACAACCCTGAGGTCCCCTTACAGCCAGGCCGCTGGTTAGCCAGCATCCATTTTGTACCAATGCTGAGTTACTCTGCCATGGAGGCAGAAACTTGCATTTCTTCTTGCTTAATCTTATGAAATTTCTGTTGTCCCAATCTTCAACTTTCTGATGATTCCTCTGGACTAAAGCTCTGCCATTCTGTGTGTCAATCACGCCCCCCCACTTAACACAGTCTGCAAATTTGCTAACGGTGCCATCTGCCTCCTCATACAGGCCACTGCCTTCTTGTCTTTGCTATGTTCGAAAATGAATTTCTAGAAGATGTTCTTTTTCAGTGACTGAGGTGACAGTAAGAATCATATTGTTCCCTGGATTCTCCTTCTTGCCTTTATGAAAGACAGGTGTTTGAGCCCTTAGCCTTTTCCCAGCCTTCATGGATTTCTGCAGACCACCCTGATTTTTCACATATGATAGACAGCAGGTAACACTTTCAGTGTCAAATGAAACTCATCAAGCACTATGGATCTGAATACATACAGTTGTGGTTGTCCCTAGCTCATTGCTCCTTCCCAGCTGGCTATCCCTCATAACAAACTGGTGTAAATCTTTGTCTGATGCAAAAGAGACATTGAAGACCCTGTTTTGTAACGCTTGCCACTATGTTGTTATCCTTCATTCTTCAGCAGGCCTACATTCTCTTTGAGCTTCTACTTGAGTGTTCCAGTAGAATCCCTTCTTGTCACCCTTAATGGCCTCTCCTTGACTTAACTCCAGCTGGGCCTCAACCATACTCATTTTTATCAAAAAATGCTAAAACAATACCTTTATGTCCTTTGTTCATCTTTTCAATTCTTGTATGCTATTTGGTTGTGTTAATGGCTTGCTATGCTTAGTCCAGAGCTCCTTCTGCTGGAAGCCCATTCTGCACAATGGGATGCTTGATTGTTCCTCACCTCCCAGGAAACTGAATTTTTCTTTTTGCTTGTTTTTGCCTTTTCTTTCTTTTTCCTTTCAGTTTTGCTTGTTTGTTTTAAAGCGGCCAGCTCTCCTTTGTCCTTTTCCCCCTTGGCATCTTCCCTAGGAATTTTGCCTAGGGAAATTCCCTAACTAAGCCAAACTCTACTCTATAAAGTCCAGAGTCCTAATTTTGCTACTTCTCTTCCCATTTTTCCTCTGTATGTTGAACTCAGTCATCTCATGGTCTCTGCAGCCCAAGCTGCCATTTCTGCCATACTTTTTGGCTGGTTTTTCACACTTTGCAAGCAGCAGGTCAAGTACAGCCCCTCTGGAATTTGCATCATAAAGTGTGAGCTGCATAATCTACAACTTCTTGAGTTGCTCACACGGTGCAAACCCAGCAATGCCTACCTGGACAGCTGAAATCTCCCAAGAAGACAAAGGCACAGTCAGGAGAGTCCTGTATTTGTCTGTGGAAAGCCTCATCTTTTACATCTTGTTCAGGAGATTTTGGTCAGACCCCACCACAGCAACTGCGGTGGCACTCTGCCCATAGGCCTTGACCCTTGGCTGATATATCCTTGGATTTCAGCTAGAGCTCTGCTAAGTCAAGGAGCACCTTTACAGAGGGGACAGCAACCTCACTGATGTTCCCTAAGCAGAATGTCCTCAGTCATGAGAGCACTCCAGTCAGGATCCAACACAAGAGTTTATGCATCTTTCATAAGATCTCTCACCAGAAGTATTGATGTCATGCATTTTGTGTAACACAGTATTACACAAAACATTACTGCTCTGTTTTACTTTTGTCTCCATCCTTTCTATACCATTTCTTCCTATAATCCTATTAACTAGTATTTCAGCTCTCTAGGATTAAGCTTTCCTTCTACATCTGTATTTCACCCACTTGAGTTCCTATCATCCCTGGCATTAGTATAACAATTTTCTTTTAAAAAATGATTCATAATATAGCTGGGGTGAGTGTTGGGGTTGAGGTGCAGGAAAAGAGGAGTAACAGGTTCCCAGTACTCATAATTTGCAATTCATTAAATTAAAAAAATATGAACATGCCTTAAAAGACTCATAACGATTTAGCATCCTTTACAAATGTAAGCAAAATTGTATGATCTAGTTATGTTCATTTATCATTATTAGGAACAGGAAAAACAGATAATTTTGAATCCATTCAAATGAAAGGGAGATAGACCTATAGGTGATCAGGAAAAATGAATAGACTGTAATTATACTACTTTTATTCGAAAATTCACTGCAAAATTACATGCAGTAATTATGCCACTGTTTTACTGAAGCCAAAAATGAATTTTAAAATATCCTTTACTTACACTGATTACATTCTACAATACTTTCTATGAGACCTAAGAGGCTAAAACCTGATAAAGGCACCAAAATTTCTGTGCTAATCTTCCAATAGAATACCCTGCTAGCTATTGTTGAACAGCATTTCATGACCCCAAAGAATATCCAAAGGAACAACAATTCTGTGGTCTCTAGATGGTGAAAGCAGATGCTGCTTTCTGACTTCTCCCTATCCTGTGCTGCTTCTAAAGGAGCTTTTCAAGATTTAGGAGGCCACAGACCAGAAGCATGGCCTCCAAAAGGCCTGCAGGGTTCAGGAAGTGATGCTGATGCCTCTTCTTGAACCCATCCTCCCATGCTCACCTTCGGCTCCCATTCCAAATCTTTTTCCCTGCCAACAGCATCTGAGTGAGGGACAGGAGAGGGCATTTGTCAGCTTCAGGGGAAGCTCTTACTAAGACAGTAGTGACCTGCCATGCCCAGGAACAGCCTCTCACAACAAGGGGTCTGAATTACAGGATGGTTTAAGTGACTCCTGACTGAACCTGTGTTATCCAGATGCTCTACTCACATATACTGATGCTTGCTTATGCCAGCAGCCACACCTACTTGTCCAAGGGACTGTGGTGCTGGATTCAGGTGTTGGGGAGGGAATCATCCCTGTCTAGCTGAACCACCACATCCCAGATAATTATATTTATGAAGGGCATTTCTTATACACAATAAGCAGCAAAACAATATTGAGATTTTAAGTCACTTCTTTAAAACTTCCACTCCAAGAATGGTACTGTTCAGATTTTTCTTTTGTCAAGTTATAACTGGTATCTCCACTGTAAAAAGTCTACTAAAACATGGATCTTCAAGGAACAACATTAAAGCAAACATGATGAAAGAATTCACTGTCACAGCCACAAGTGACTCTCATGTGTCTGTGTCTTAAGCTCCCTTGCCTCCCTCTGTTGCCTGAAAGGAGCATCTTTTCACCCCACTTTTTCCAGTAAGTCTTCACGGTGAGGACTAATAACCAAGGACACAGTTCTAATAAGTAGGTGGCTTCTGTGCAGAGCTCTTCTTCATTGCTCTTGCCAAGATGAATAGTGCCCAGTGCCCAGTGTTTTACCTGTGGGGAACTGTATGCCCCAAAAGGTGATTTATTAACCTGCCAAGCAACAGAGCCAAACGCTGTGGAGATCCTGCTGTCATCATCCAGCACAGTAGCTAGAGGAAGGTTTGTTCTCTCATCTAATCTCAACTATCACTACTGACATGAGTCATGTTTCCCACACTGTCACTGATTCCTCACCTGTGTGATGTCTGAAAGGGGATTTTAGACACCATCTCCTGCCCCAATTACTCACACAGAGCTAGCAACCTTATGCACAGACAGATACAGTAATTAGACATGTGTCACACCTCAGGCTTTAAATACTGCTCCAACCCTCTTGCATGCAGGATTTTGTGAAATAACCTTTGATTTTCCAAAGGCGTAGCACAACCATGGCAAATTCTGGCTGGCACATTTTTTGGCCTTGAAAGTGATTTTTATTTATTTACTTGGGGTTTTTAAGTCCTTAAGGAGTAGAGTTTCTTTTAGGCAAGTACATGTAAATGCAGGAAAGCAACAGACAGTGCCAGCCTGACTCTCACAGAGACAAGATCTTTAAAACAGTATTTCCGCTCCTTTTGAGGCTACAGCCTGTGGTTTCATCTGAGGTACCTGTGTGGCAACCTATTCAAACGAGCCCACAGAGTCTCGTATGTTAAAAGGTACCCGAAGGAAAGAGGAATTTCCAGTGGAAAATGTGATTGAATGGAGAGATGTTCACTTGGACAATCTCTTACCAAAGCTCAGCAACCAACTAGTGGTATCTGCTAGTCTCTTTTTCCATGCCATGAGGCACTCTGTCTTTACTGCTTACATCAATTAGAACTCATAATGTCATTACTGGGCACATCAAAGCACCATGCCTCCCTTCAGAAAGGCTCATAAGTCTGCCCACTCACATTGTGGTCTGCAAGTAACTATGAATCCCCCAGCACTTAGTGATATGTTTCACACCTCAGGTCTGGGATCTAAACACTGTTTTTAGGCTCTTATAGTGCTGACAATTAGACACCATTCCTCAGGACCCCGCAGGCTCAGGCAAACATTCTCTTTTTTTCATATTAATAAGAACTACTTTTAAAACACGATGCTCACAATTTAGAATATAGTTAAGAAAATAACCCATCTATTAACTGAATATTTCAACACTGAGGTAACAGTACAAGACAGCATAAGTACATATGCATTTACAGATTTCAAAATAAATTGTTCTAAAAATTTGCATGTGGGATTTTTAGTCTCCCATAGAATTTGTATGTGCATGTGTAACTATCAGAATCACAAGGATGTTTTGTAAGCATCAAGCTCTTTTCTGGCTACAGGTACTAATTATAACAATCACTGAATTTGTCAACATGCCACTGATGCTTAAGGGAAATGTCAGAGGAGATAGAGCCAATTTGAAAAGGACAAAGGGGATGGAAATATTATGGTTTGGGGTTTGGGTGTTTCGTTTGGGTTTTTTTCAGACAAGTGTCATAGCATTGCTCTTGGCTTCACTTCCATAACACGGTCAGTTTTCTGATCTCCTGACTGTGTGTTGGGGTGCCAGAGACACCACAACAGAAGTGACAAGAATGTGTAACTGGGGAGGAATAGTCAGCAGTGGTCCTGACTTAAATGTTGTTTATTTGCAGCCTGACTCTACAGTTGGGGAAATGATTCAGGAAAGTGTAGTGAAGAGATAGAAGTGAGAGGAGAGTGCTCAATGGTTTCTATGTATCTTGTCTTTGGAGACTGAGGCATCTCTGCCTGCTTGTCTTCAACTTCCATGAACAGCAGGGCCAATCTTAAGCACAGAGGACACAGCTGCCTTGGGCAGCAGGTTGACAACCAAACACATCCCTGATGACTTCTCTGTACACTGGAGCTGGTAAGAGCCATGCCAATGCAGCTGCTGACTCCACTGACAGGATGGAGTCAGAGGTTTCAACAGAGGTCTTTGCTCTCATCCCATTTTAACAACAGCAACAAGTTGAATTCCATAGGCTTTCCCCTCTCTGAGCCAGCTCCTTCCCCTCCTTGCTCCCCTCCCACAGCACGCATCCTACCCCAGCATCTCACTTTGGAGGTAGCAACACTGTGTTTGGTTTGCAGTGCCAAGAAGCCCCAAACACCCTCTGCTACTTCACTGTGAGGAGCCCAACCAAGCAGCTGTGAGCAGAACAGCCGCTGGTATTTGGGAGTCCTACAAAGCACAAACCTGTAAAGGCCAGGAGCTACAGGCATCCTCATCCTGCCTTAGACATCCAGCTAGTGCAATGTGCAATTGATCAAATGCCTCTGGAGACAGGGTGGCCATGAGCAGTCAGACCCCTAGAACTGCAGCCTTCTGCTGCACACTGCCATGGACGGGCTGGTTACTGGGGTTCAGCACCTCGGGTTATCACTGTAGGTCATCAACCCAAACAGGCAAAATGAGAGTGCCATTAAGCAATGAAGGATTATGCTGTCACCTGGCCAAATGAGCCTGAAGTGATCTGGAAGACCCTTCCCCAGCAAGCAAAGGAAACTATCCAAAGGCCACTGTCTTCCTTGGGGTGGTTTCTGAAAAGCTCTGAAGCAGAGTGGCTCCAGGTGCCACCAGCACAACCCTCTGTCCTGTTCTGTATCTCAGTAGTGGGGCCACAAAGAGCTGCTTGTGGAGCCCATCCCAATAATGTCACAGAGAGGTTTTGTGGTTGGTTGTTTTTGTGTTTTGCTTTTTTTTTTTTTTTTAAGGTCAAAAGAGTTGAAAACTACAAAAATGAATTTGTATCAAAATAAAGTTTTGCAGAATTGAAGACAAACGCAGTCCTTTGTCCAGCTGAGTATATAAATGTAGTTTCCTCTCATGTCTTAGCACAGACACATCTCAACAGAAGCAAGGGATATCTTAATAAATGGTGTTAAAGTGCATATTTTTCATTGAACTGGAGGGGACGGAAGCAAGGAGCAGAAAGCTAAGACACCTGTTGCACGCCTCCTTCAAAAGAAACTATATAATACTAATTGCAGGCTGTCATAAAAACCCTTATAACACCTCAAAGGCACTGGGTCAATGTGTTAACAATTTGCTTCATACTCTTAGTGGAAAATAAAGAGAAAAGAACTTCAAGGTATGCTTGGTCACTGCAAACTTAAAACTTCAGCTGTATAGTTTGATGAGTGGTTTTATGTTGGAAATTCCTTTATAGTTATAGGAAGAGAGAAAAAAACACCACTCCAGATCTAATATTGAAAAGTAACAGGGAGTGAACAAAAGAAAGATTTGAAGACATTCCCCAGGAAGGAAGGAATTATGGCTCTGTAACCAAAGGGCTATTTTTTCTTCCCTGCTTTCTCAAGACAAAACTTTGTGTTTAGTCTCTCTAAAAATATCTTTGCTTTTCAGGTGATGTCTGCTTCACTCACTAAGCACAGAAGTGTTAGGAAGGACAGCATCTGGGGAGAGACAAAGCCAGAAGCATTTATTGGAAGGCACTAACTACATCAGAAAGAGTACTTCAGATGCTGATTTAATTGAAATCAGGAATGTAGCTGGAGAAAAGAAACATTGCCAGCGTACCCTGGAGAGCAGTGCTGAAATATGTGCTACATTGACCACTGACAATCCGTAGAGAGCTGGCAGGTCACACTGTGCTGGCTCTTCTCCTTGTTTCCAGCTGCTAAATTACATTAAAGTCAGCTTAAAATTCATTAAACGCCTTCCTATTATTACTTTTCCATATAAGCAGTTGTTATAGCTGCTGAAGAGACATTGTGTGACGGTGACAGTGAAGAGAGAGGCCTGAGTAAATATGAATGGGAAAGGAGAGGTGATTTTGACCAGGAAAACGCTTGGGACCCTTCAGAATTTAACTGCTCTTCAAAAGATGAAAGCAGCTACACAGTAGATGGTGAATTCAGATGCTTAAATGCTCCAGAGATAGGTTGATACTGATTGTGGAGGTCACGTTTTGTTTGGCAGTTTTGCATAAATCCCGAACCAGTCAGAATCATCACTCTGTGAGACTGTCATTGCAGTGATGCTGACCCGGTGTCACTGATAATTACAGGTAATTTCAAGTGCTGTCATTAATTTCCCTTTTTCAATCTCTCAGCAAAGCCTTACAGGCTTTGTCCTGTATATAATAGTATTGAAGGTAATAAGATTTCTTCCATCAGGGATTTAAGGAATTGGATTTTACTCAGATGTTTTTAAAGGCTTAGCACTATTTCTTGCAGGTTTTGAAAAAAGTAGTTTTTTAGAAGTTTTCACCAATTTCAGTGGGAAGTTTTTTCCACCGCAGGGTAGAGAGAAACTCAGGTGTTACCAGAAATACTCAGTTCAGAAGGGAAGCTCCTTTACAGGTGGAAGTGGAGGAGAGAGCAGAGGTCCTTGCCTCCATGCCCATGTAAAACTTTTTGCTTTTGTGATTTTTTTTTTTTATAAAAGATCAAAACCAAAAAGATTCTTTGCTTTCTGGCCTTTAATGGCATGACATTTGCAACAAAGAAGAACCAAGTGGCATGCTGTAAGTGCAGCTTCACCAACAGGACAGAAATGACAGGCCAAGAACAGTATTAAATGGTATTTTGAAGCCAAACATCAGGCACAGGGCTGTCCATTCATTAGCTGCATCATCTGATGTACATGAGAAAAACATATAAAAGGGTCTTCAACAACACCTCTAGTCTGACTGAAAGAAAGAACCCATCCATTTTCCTGGGAGAGAAAAGTATCTACTGGAGGAAAAAAACTCTTTTTAAATCTAAAAAAGAAGATATAAACCCTTTTTTGTGACTCATATGACTTAGAGCTGTAAAGACTTTTTAAAATAGTGTTTGCAGTTTCTGCAGGGAAGACTTTCAGAATAGCACCACTAAAAATAGAATCAATGCCTTTAAAGACTTGCTGTCCATGCCCAGAAATCTTGAAAAAAGTAGAATATTAAAATAAAATAGGTCCTAACAGAAAGCCATGCCTCTGCAGAGCTTACAACTGGAGTCTGCACAGGATGCAGAGGTCCATCCACTAGAGACCACTGCTGCATGCCATGAAGTTCCTCTGCATATGCAATTCCCACTGGTATCACACGACCCAGTCTACACAAGGATGCTGCCAGCACACAGTAGTCATGTGTACTGTTACCTTATTCTGATCTTCACTAAATATTTGGAGCTGAATTTGGCTTGTCTGACAACTCAGGTGCAGCAGAAGATATGAAATTTCTGATGACTGTTGGCTTCCTATGAGTTGGGGCTATAGTAGGAGCAGCCAAATCAGCTATTGCAAACGTGAAGAAGAACAGCAGAAGACTGATGAGAATCTTCTGAACCTAAGGGTCTTCCAGGGAACTCAGTTAATCCTGCAGGTTTCTTCAGTGGAGTGTCTGCCTCTGTGGAGAGAAGTGCTGCAGAGCCACCAGCTCTCTTTGGGAGAACTCATTTATTTCGTGTTGCAAGGTGGAGCTGTTCTGCCCCCGCATGGCAGGTCACTGGCAGAGCACGGAGCCAGACCCGCTGCACGCTGACAAACCCACCAAACATCTCATGGCTAAGCATGCCAAAGATTCTGTGCCACATGGAAGGGATCCGTGTCAGCGTTCAGAGCATCGTGTTCTGTTACAACTGCACATGCCAGAAAATTGCAGGAGCAAAGCAGCTGAAAGGAGCCTATAAAAAATTAATGGCTGACATAAATACCAACCTCCAAACGAATGGTCAGAAGGGAAGATGCAAGAGAAGTGAAATCTGTGACTTTTTACAGGCTTTGGGACAGGTTCTCATGGTTTTAAAATATCAAGAATTAAAGACAGGTTTTAGACAGGATGAAGACTTGACTTCTGGAAGCAGAGGCCATACCTGTATATAAAATGCAGCTAGGAAGGAGGTCCTAATGATGTCAACTACTCCACAGAAGCAAAGAATGAATTACAGAGACAGAAGCAGGAGAAGGATGGAGTTAAAAGTTTCTGTGGAAGAATCAGACAGCCTTTTCAAGGAAGAGAAAAACTCAGTATCTCAGTAGAGAGAATTAATTCACAGAGCATAGGAAGTTCAGTTCTCATGGTGAAACGTTCCCTTGAGACAAGACAGTCCCATTATCCCCCAGGACAGCTTAGGCAACACCAGTAGTCACTGAGAGCTAAACAGGGTCTTGGCTACATTCAGCTGACTCCTCTGAGAGTGGGAAGAAGATCGTGACTGTTTCCTGACTGCATTCAAACAAATGTATAGAGCTTTTATGTGGGCAGGGGCATCTGGTTTTCACACCATATGCTACTCCTTTTGGAATATAAGTATATAGCTGAGTAAATGCAAAGGGCTGTTTATATGATGAGCATGAAACAGTCTGAAATGACACCAGAAGCCACTAGTAATAAATAAATTCTGCTTTTCATCACAGGCCTCCGGATTCTCTTGGTAAACTTTGTGCTGAGATGCTTGACCTTAAGTGAGATGGCCCTTGGACATGGATGGAAGAAAACACCATTATTTTTTAAGTACACTTGATACTTCCAAAGATCCAAAATGTGACAAATGAAACAGAAAAACAAAACCAAAGTAAACCACAACAGAATCTCACAAAATTCCATGTCATCCCAGTTGACATTCTCTCTCTGCAGTGCTTTCCATCAAAGATGCTACACTCATTCATTGGCAAGGTGGCCTCTTGCCATTCAATGTAAGGGAGTGGTGATCAAGTGACTAAACACTGTTCTTCATAAAAACCTGGAAAAATAAATATTGTAAGTGGTGCAGAAGCGCAGAATTTAAGAGGGTGCCACAGGCTTCATTATCCCAGTGCTGTGGGATCCTTTCTGTCTTGAAAAGGTTTCCATCAAAACCCTTCTACAGACAGCACAGTACGGAACAGCACAGGTTTTAGTATACAGAAGAATAAAGAATTTCACAGTCTGTGGTGACTGGCTTTATTAACTGTAGGCTGGGAGAAAAGATAGTCAAAATACAAACTACTGAAAACAAAAGGAAACCATCTGTCAAAAAGAGATTACATGTCTCAGACTGAAACCTCAGCTATACTAGGTGTGTATATACATGTGTACGTATTATTTGCTAATGTTGGTTTCAGTGCATTTCTTACTATATTACTCCTATGAAATGAAAGAATTTTTAAAAATTTTAATGTTTTAGTGGAAGAAGTTTGAAGATCTTGAGGTATATTAGTTCTTACCTGTTGTTAAAGAGTACAATCGGTGACAATACTGGTGGTACAGGAAAAAGTCATACATACAACTGGCACAATGAATTTTCTTGACAAGAAATATTTGAAGAGTGTCGTCCAGCAGAGAAAGACTGAAATAGTGCCAAACATGATATATAAAGCCAGGACATAGTGCAACTGTGCAGAGAAAGTGATACAATGATCTGTTTCTGGCCAGGGAAGACATTTGTGATTAACCAGTAGCTGGTGGACATTTGCCATCCCAAGCCATAATAACAACTTTCAATCAGACTTAATTTAGAGTTTCCACAGAGAAATGGCAATATTGATGCTCAGTGGATTTAGGAAACACACACCTGTGTGTGTGTATCATGTATGCACATATATACACATGTATTGCTGTGAATACACTCCCATATATTTAGGAGCACAAATGCAGAGCCACTAATATATAGTTACGTGATTAGACATGAACGTAGTTAAGTGGTGGTTTTATATTTGCCTCTGTAACTATAGATAAAATTTTGGCACATTATAAAAACACTGATATATATTAGAGGTTTCTTTCTATATCCAGAAGAAATAGGACGTACGTACATGAGATAAAGCTGTACGTAAATATCTGGCAGCCTGGCACACTGAGTAGGCCTGTGCTCTCACTGAAGGCTGGGGCTGAATTAATGTTAGTTTCCTTTCAACCATGACAGGGAAGGAGGAGGGAGGTCTGGAAAGCACCATCTGTTTTTCCAGATTGCTGTTAATCTGCCAATAATTCATATTGGATATAAAGAATTAATGCTATGGGAGAACATTAAAAAATATGCAAAGCCTTCCTCTTCAGCATATGGAGTGAAGACCTGCAAAGAAGAGGCATCAGGTTGTCTTCCGGGGCCAGGAGGGTGGAAAGCCCTCTGAAATTTGTCTCGTATGTTAAAGAGAATGAAAACACAGACAGATGTGGAAGAGGAAGGGAGTATTCCTCTGATAAATCAAAGAAAGAAACCTAGCATTCATCAAAAATTGCTTTATTTAAAAAAATTAAGATTGGCCAAGCAACACTGAGGAAACAGGTCCCTGGCCCAGGCAATGCAGAGGAACAAGTGATAACCCAGCCGTGGGGAACACTCAGACTATGCTTTGCGAGCCCATGATGCCTTCTCTGAGAACACACATTGTGAGCAAAAGGTCACACAAAGGGAGCCTGAAGCCACTTGGAAAGGGTGGCAAGGTGGCATCAGCGAGACAGCAAAACATGGGGTGATACATCTGAGGTGAGGCACTAATCCAGTAACCACTGACTGCGGATTTTACATTGACCAGAAAAGGTCGACATATGGTCTGCTGGGAAATCCGCCAGCAAAGCTACTGCTATTTTTGGATGTTTTTAATACAATTTTCAACCTTTTCCTTATCTGTGAAGCTTTATTAGAGAAAGGAGTGATGGTTAGTACAAGGAGTGGTCTCTACCTTTTATGGTACCTCTGCCGATGTTAAGTTGAGCAGAAGTGAGCTACATACAGGTGACAATTCACTGAAATAGGACTGTTCTGTCCCATTTCTGATGCATCTGTCCAAGCAAACTGAGCGCTGACAAGCAGTCAGCCTTCCCACAAAAGCATGAGTAATGTTTCTTGCACATCTTTGGCCCAGGCCAAATGACATCTTGATCTCTAGTACCACTTCAAGAGCTAATGCAGGTCAACAGCCTCTGTAATTTGCTCTTATGGCCTTCACATAAGCACACACTGCATCTTTGGGGCAATTTGCTAGTTCCAGTGCTTGAATCCAACCAATACAAATGAGTATGAAGGCTTTTCCACAGGCAAACATGGTATTCTGGATCCATGCTTCTATTCCTCCCTACCCATGGTGGCAGAGGGTCTTTACAGAGGTGAACAAACAGCATTTCAAAGCTATTTCCTTTGTATTCCTAAAAAGGTCCTCAGTGTCCTGTGCAGCATGAAATTGTCTTACAAAAACATTTAACTTTCACACCAGAAGTGAAAGGACTTATCTGCGCTGACACTAGGAAAAGAAAATCACCCACCTCTCTGAGGACAGAAAGCTGGTGCAGCAACATAAGTGATCTGGCAGTTCTTGCATAAACAGGAAGAGAAGAATTCCACAAATTTGATGACATGTGGTCTTTATTTTCAGAGTTGTTTGATTGACGACTGACTGTGAAGGGGTGCTGTATACAGGGAGCTCTGCTGATGGGCCCTGTGATCCAAAGCTGGAAGGAGCTCTAGACTGGTATCACTGCTACCTGATGACAATTTTCTGGCTCTGGGGGCTATTTCTTCTGTCAGACATGCTGAATGCCATATCTCCTTCATTTCATATGTCTTTTTTTCTTAGGCTTTTTTTTTTCCCCACTGAGTTTTCTTACAGTATAAAACGTGTGAATGGGTATGGGTTGTACTCTTAAATCATGAATGTGGTGTCTCTGTTTCACTCAAATTTTTACAATCCTCACTTTAGACCCAGTAAAATCTACCAGTAAAAAACTTGTTTTATTCTCCTCTCTGGTAAGCTTAAGCTGCAGGTTGAGAACTTCTAGAAAGGTCAGCCTTTGTAAAAAGACTACAAAAGTGGCAGGCGCCAGAGCCTAATGCCACACCTTCAGACCCTCCTATCAGTAAAAGCATGGACTAATGACTTGCTTTCCAGAAGCAGAACAAAGTTAGTAAATAACAACGTTTTTGAATCAAATAACACAGCTGGAAAAAAAACAAAGAAGGTAAGATTTGGTATACACAAGAATTTTAGGGGATTCTTTACCGTAAAGTGGTCATGGTTTAAAGCTTTAATATTCTAGATACTAGCCTTTATTTCCACAGATGCACAATGAATTTTAAGGGGAAAAAGTCAGCATATCATGTTCAGTTTACCCATGAAATGCAAAGCACAAATTCCAGAAATTAAAATTCTGAGTATATGAAAATACACTTATATTCTGTCTATCCAAAGTATATGCTGTTTCACTTAGTCATTTGTTTTATGAAAAGAAAATGAAAGACATCATTTCTATAGCTGCTTAATGTTTTATTCCTGGCTGGGTATTTGGACTAGGAAAACAACAGCTTTCCTTTTGGCTGTTAGTGCTTAATTATTCAATGTTAACAGCCAAGAAGTAAGCTGTTAGCCCTCCTCCTCTTCTTCACAGCTTTTCTTTCCCTCGTGGGTCTAAATCTGTCCTTCACACATATGAAGAGCAGTTTGAATTCTAGGGATTGCATTTTGGCCTCACAGGAAACAGCCTATGGCTTACAATAATTTGTCTTAATATCTGTGTGGTTTGTTCTCCAGTCTTTTAAAACAACACAGTAGCAGCTTAATTTCTTCTGTCTTTGATGCTCTCCTTTAAATACCATCACAGACTCCCTCACAGACCTGCTCCCAAGCTAATCTCTCTTGGTACAGTTTCTGAAATGTGATGACTATTCTACCTAAATTACTGTACACTGTGCTAGACAAAGTAAATAAGCTCTAAATCTAGTGGGTTTCCTTCTTTTTCCTTAGAAGCCTCAACAACAGAAGACGACTTCTCAAGCCCTTACCATATTGACTCTAGCAGCATTTAAAGGTTATCTTGAAAGACAGCAAATACTGGTATCAGAGGATGAGGACTGCTTGAAGCATCCCCAAATAATATCTCATAAATTAAACCACATATTCAGTGTATTTCCGTCTAGTCCATGAAGGCCAAATCCAGTAGTGTCATCCAGAGGAGTGTGTAAGCTGTGTTTTCCTAAAGACTCAAAAAAGTCATACTGCTTGCCTCTCTAGGATGAAGGCTACTCATGACATAACCACACTCCTTCCTTGAGTACAGCTCTCACCTTTACCTTCTTCTGAAAAAAAAAAAAAAAATCCTGGAAACAGATTCATTTGCTCCTGCTAAGCATAACAAAAGGTGGGCATGTACCCCTTCAAGACAGGACACTCCAAGATACTTTTGCTACATCAGTCAGGGATACAGAGTTCATAACTGTCCCCTAACCTTTGCTACCAAAGAATTGCCTTTAGGTTATACTATAGACTGCTTGAATTCGCAACAGTCTGATAAACTTGAAAAGTTAAGGGCAAAGGGAACACACCACGTATACAAAGCCATGATCTTACTGTGAGTCTGGCTGAAGTCTTAACAGTCTAATGAAAGATTTGCCTATTCAGTTACAATGACACTAGTGCTTCACAGTTCAAATTATATTACTTACAATTGTATATACACAAACATTTTAGCATCACAGAATCACTGAGGTTGGAAGAGACTTAAAGATCATCTCACCCAACCATCAACCCAGCACCACTGTATCACCCCAAAACCACAGCTTCAAGAGCCACATGCAGATGCTTCTTGAACACTTCCTACCTTCCTACCAGCAATCCTACCTTCTCCCTGGACAATTTATTCCAGTGCCTAACCACACCTTCAGTGAAAGGTTTGTTGTTTTTTTTTTTTTTCTAGTATCTAATCTGAACCTCACCTAGCACAATTTAAGGCCCTTTCCTCTCATCCTTGCACCTGAAACATGACAGAACAAATCAATCCCCACCTCATTACAAAATGGGAGTAGTTATAGAGAGTGATGAAATTCTCCCTGATCCTCCTCTTCTTCAGGCTAAACAACAACAGCTCCCTCAGCTGACCCTTATAAGACCTGTGTTCCAGACCCTTCACCAGTTTTGTTGCCCTTGTCTGGACACCTGCAGCACCTCAATGTCTTCCTTTTTGAAGGGAAGGGCCCAAAACTGGCCACAGGATTTGAGATGCAGCCTCAACAGTGCTGTGTAGAGCAGAATAATCACTTCCTTTGTCTTGCTGGCCACACTATTTCTGATACAAGCCAGGATGCCATTGGCCTTCTTGGCCACCTGGGCACATGCTGGATATTACTCAGTTGCTGCCAAATAGCACCCCCAAGTCCCTTCCTGTTGAGCAGCTTTCCAGCCACTCTGCTCCCAGCCTGTAGCACTGCCTGGGGTTGTTGCATTCTCATTGTTGAACCTCAGGGAGTTGTCTTCAGCCCATCAATCCAGCCTGTCCAGGTCCCTCTGCAGATGCTTCCTGCCCTTCAGCAGATCAAAATCCACCTAACTTGGTAATGTCTGTGAATTTACTGAGGTACACTTGATCCCCTCATCCAGGTTATTAATAAAGATATTAAGCAGGACTGGTCCCAGCCCTGGGGAACATCACTTGTGATCAGCCACCAGCTGGATGCAATTCCATTCACCACAGCTCTCTGGGCCCAGCCATGCTGGCAGTTTTACCCAGCAAAGACTACACCTATACAGGCCAGGGGCAGCCAGTTTCTGCAGGAGAATGCTGTGAGAGATCATGTCAAACACTTTACTGAAGTCTAGATAGATGAGCCTTTCCCCCATCTACTAAGGGTGTCACTTTGTCACAGGAGATCAGGCTGGTCAAGCAGGACCTTCCTTTCGATCTCCTGAACAGGCCAAAGTCTGCCTGTCAGAAGTCCAAGGTGGCAACTCTGCTGGCACCACTCCTAACTTCACCCAGAATTGAAAACTATCATTTTTGTGGCCACTATGCCCAGGCCACCAACCCATTTTTTTGGTGGTGTGTTTGCACTCTGGGTCTCAAAAAGACAGCTTCAGAGCTGGAGGGGGAGAGGAACAGTGAGCTCCTAGTGTTCAAATATTTTGCCAGTATGATGCTGATGGTTTCTTCCTTCTCAACTTGGAATCTGCATGGAATCCTTTTCACATGTTTTCTAACACCCCCTGCACCTTGCTCTTCCTTCAGTCTTCTCCAACTCAGTGTTATACATGTGTAACACTGTTACATCTGGTGTGTAGTACATATGTCAGATAACTTAGTTCTTTGTTATCCCTAACTGGTTTTACCCATTTCTAAATATTGCTTTTCTTCAATTGCTTGCAAGGGACCTTTGGTGAGCTTTTCAGAGCCATGGGACTTCTGGTATCATCCTGTCCTTGTAACCCATAAAGTGCTTTATTCCAGGATCAGTCATACACAATTCATTCTGCAGAGAATAACTGCTTATTATTAATATCTTCTAGTTACAAAAATATATAACATTAGGTGTTACACCACAGAGTTGCACAAAGTGATCAAAAGCTAAAATAAAGTAATAGTTACATTAGACAATCACTAATACAGGTAAACAAGCTAAAATAAATCTGTAAGTAGCCTAAGACAAGTCCATACAAAGCCCAACAGGTTCAGAAGTCTCCACTGTTAACTTGAGACAAAGCATGTGGCCTCTTACAATAAATGGAAACACCTTATCTACTTGGCTACAAGGCTACAGCTGTTCCTTGAACCCTGGCCTTATGACGGAGATCTGAAAGTATATAACAGAAGAGTCTCCAGCAAAATTCTGACCTTGAAAAAACATCTCAAAAATCCATGTCTTCAAATCAAGTGAACCTCTGGGAAGTGACATAGACTGTGATGCAAATGCTCTCCTCGAGATCAAATATTCAATTCAGACTAGATTAGAAGGGACTAGACTTCATTACTCATCAGTCAGTCTCCATGAGAAATGTCTGAATTACAAATTTGCCATCATAGAGGAAACAAACACACATTTTTATTCATTGCAAAAGAAGAGCAAAACTGAGGACTTCATGGCTGTGAAGAGCACTTTAACACTCTCTTTGGTCCAAATGAAAGCTTCTCACCAGAATGAGGTGACTGTACTCCCGATAGGTGCTCACTGCTGTTTCTCTAGCTCAAAATATGGAAATAAACATAGATGTGAGTCTTCAGGACAGTAAACACAATCCTCAGTCTCTGCTTGCATATCAAAACATAAATGCAGATTTAGACTGAAGCTCACTGTCCCTGACCTCTCTAGTTCCATATCAATGTACTATTTTGAAAGGTGTGTTAGTTTGAACAAAGTGGTTGTTACTGATTATATAATGAGAGAAAAAGACACCTATGAAATCCACATAATTCTTAGCTCAGCTTAGCTCTCTTTCGTGTTGTTTTTTTGTTTTTTTTTTTTCTTGTGAGGTTCTCTTATTTCAAGAGAGAAGTTACTATCAGACATGGAGTCTCATAGTTCATGAAGAGGCTTTGTGACCTTTACACCTATTACCTTCCAAAAATACAAGATTGTAATTTCATGCTAACATGCTTCTGTTATTTTCAGGCAGCTTCAACACCATCATTCTCATTTACCTCTAAGCAGAGTCATTACAGAATTTGGTGAAAAAAATTCCATCAGATGACTCTCAGATGTTGCTGAGAGAGGTGTTAATCAAGGACCACTGAACTAAGCCCTTCACAAACAGACAGAATGCAATCCTGGACCACTCAGACTGACTTCTGAGATCTGCTCTGGGTAGTACAGCAAGCATTCTCGTGTTCTGAGTCTACAATGCATAGAAAAGAGGAGACCAAACTTTTCAGAGCTTTGTCTTTCATTTGCAACCTCTGAAGCACATCAATTTGAGTGACTAATCTCAAAATAAAGGGAACAGGAGAAAAATAGCAATCATACCTGCAGAATTTTTCGAAAGTCATAGTTTCCCCAAACAAGTTAAGATTTCCTGTCTATCCTGTGTAGTGTAAGTATTGCAAAAGCAAAGACGCTTACAGATACAAAACAGATTGGAAAAACCCTGCCTTTGTGATTGAAGAACATCTCCACCTCTTAAATACTGGAAGTTGTTATTGATTTCCCCAGCAGATGGAGTAGCATGTACAGTTTTGATGATTCCTGCAGACTTATTTATGTGACTTATTTATTTGCAATGCATACTATGTTTTTTCACCTGATATCATGGAACTCTACTTGGTTCAGTCTATGAAAAAATCAAGCTCTAAAGACTGAATAATGTAACTGATAAAACTAAGAATCTTTTTTCTCTCCATAACTCTCCAAAACCTTTAAAAATCTGACGTAACTTTTATGGAGGTTCTGCTTTATCTTCAGCTCTTTGCATCACCCGCTGAGCAGCAGAGCAGCAGAAACATAACGAGTTTCAGAGGATGCAGACTTTCATCTAGGTGTCAAAAAGGCTCCACAAGAATCATATGGTCATAGGATAATTCAGCTTGGAAAAGACCTTGAAAGGTCATCTAGTGCAACCCTCTGTTAACTACACCTCAAAGGCAGGTCACTCATGAGATCAGACCAGGCTTCCCAGGGCTGTATCCATCAGATCTTGGAAACATCCAATGGAGAAAGGAGCCTGCACAACTTCTAGGAGCAACCTTGGCTCAACCATCCTCATGGTGAAAAGCTATCTCCTTATATCCAATAGATCTTGCTTCAACCTAACCCAAATTGTTTCTTGACCTCCTGCCACAAACTGCCATGAAAAGACTGCCTTCAACTTCTTCATGGCCTCGGTGTAGCTCTAGGAAGGATGTTAGTAAGCCCTAATTTATCCCTGTCTTTCCTACCATGAGGGTGATCACACAGGGTGAGAGGTGGACACAGCTAATCTCTGCTGTAAACTGACACATTCTGCCACTATCCTCCTGTATTTCCTCATGCTCACAGCTCATGCACAGGCTAACTCAGATCACGACTTTATACTTTTATGCCAAGCACAGCATTACAGAGGAATATCTATAACTTAAGGAACCCCAGAAATCCTGAATTCCAGCTTGACCTATGTCACTGAATTGCTATAAAAAAAGAGATTAATTATTCTACACTGCTTCCATGCAAGGACAGCATACATATCACAGAAAATATATATATTTAAGGTTCAGCCGAACTCAGCAAGTCTGGCCTGAGACAAACACTACTATTTCTTCATTAATGTGACAAAAGAATACACCCCCTAATGCACAGAGATCAGTTTTAGAAGCAGATGTGATAAGGTGGGACTGATCCAATGCTTTCATACCAATTTCTTTTTTCCTGGAAAAGGCAGGATGACGCTAGATCTCAGCAGAAATACAAGCAGTGCTTTCTGGCAAGGAACGAAGGTGGGCACATACACAAAGAAATTGGGAGTGGCACTGATGCAGTGTGGAAATAAAGCAGGAGCAAAGCACTGGCATTGCTTTGATGTCAACAGCTTTATCTCACAGACAGCAACAAAGAACAAGACCTCTGATTACTGCCTTTCTCAGCAAGCAGAAGGAAACTGCCTGTGCAAGACAAACCAAGACCAAGGCCAACTCAGTACCTCAGTGAACTACATCCAAACTTGAACTACAGAGAATCACAGAGTTGCAGAATGGCTGGGATTGGAAGGGACCTTAAAGAACATCTAGTTCCAACCACCTCACCACTGACACATGAATGATGCCCTCCTCCAAAGTAGCAACTGCTACTTTATCAGGATGTTATCAGGAGGTGAGCACAAGTATTACGATTGCTCAAAAGAACAGAAAAGAACTTGAGGGGGTTAGTCTGACCAAAGCTTGAAGGCAGAAAACTGGGAGAATAATGAAATTATGGTGGCATAGCTTATTACAAGCTAGTAAGTAGCAGGGGTTCTTAGTGCTACAGGGGTTTTACCCAGCAGCATCAAGTGATGGTGAGAATGGAAATGTAGGATGGGAAGCACTTCTGTCACAGAAGGTTCTGGAAATACTTAGCATGGACATGCTAATTAGGCATTGCAGTTACACTTTCAAATCTGGGCCCGGATGGTGTTAAATGTGCAGTGAAGAAATGGGACTTTGTATGCGAAAGCACGGCTTTGACTCCATACATTCGCTGGTTTACAACAGCACAATGGATTTACACTGGAATGCCAGAACCCACGGTGCCATCACTCTCCCACGTTAATCTGCCTTTGCAGGTTTTTCGCAGTTGGGTACTTCACAAAGACACTTAGAGTAAGATAGGATGCTGTGTTTGGGATGTATGCCAGTTTTTGTGACAAAGTTCTCTGTAATCTGATCCATGAATTATCAGTAGCAGTATTGTTGCCAACTTCAGCATTATCTGAAAGCCACTGTTTTACAGTAGATGGTGGAGGAACAGAGTCTGGAGCATGAATACAACTGTCTCACAGAACTTTTCTACAAAACACGGTGATTAGGTGGCTTTTTAAGATGGCTCTTTTCATTACCTGATGCTTGTGCATTGTAGGGGTAGGGGCACAGACTGACTTCCACCAACACCATCTTCCTAAAGTACAGGCATATTTACTTTGCCTATGAATCAGCTACAGATTTACTAAATCTGGCATGACTACACCTACAACTTCACTGCCAAGAGGTGTCTTTTTATAAGGGAGGTAGCTAACTGCTGTACATATCCCAGTGTACCTTCTCAGACAAGACGTGGGAAGTTCATATATCCTAAATGAAGAAGTTTGATCAACCTGTAAAATGCTTTAATGCTGTGTTGCCTTTAAGAGCAGGGAAAGTGAGCTTAGAGACATTGGTATTGTTTTCTCCCACTCAGTTTGGACATCTATATGGCAAGGATAAGCCACTTGTCAACATTCAAACATCTGTACCCAAACTCCCTGGAAAACATTCATGCTTCAGCCACTACCCAGGACCTGGCTGGTCAGCACTGGCAATTACCTGGGATTATAGGAAGACAATTATTTCTCAATCGCTTTTAACCTCAACTTTAGCCTCAACCCTACTTGAGAATGAGGTGAAAACCATCCAGCCTTGAGACTCTGGACAGACAAATATTCCAGGAGAAAGAACTCATCCCAACAATGAGCCTGCCAGAGGCCTTTAAGCCAGAGAGCAGACAAGAGGGATAGGAAACAAGATCACTGGTAAAGTTACCTAAAAATCTGTGTGGAGACAAGGAGAAGAGAAGCTATCCACCAAATGGAGCATTTGGACACACAGGTATCACACAAGTATGCAGTGGTTTAAACTAATTTTAGCAAAATATCTTAACAATCCTTTTTTATTGGCAAAGAAATGCCTAGAAGAATTGTTACAGTTATATTCCTAGAGCCCCTTTTCCTTTCAGAGAATATTCAGTTCAAGGGGAGAAAGAATACGGGGTGAGTATATACTTGGAAGTTTTCTTCCTTCTGCATTCACTGGGAATGCTAAGAGGAAATTCAGAAAAACACACTTTTCAACTGAAATCATACTAGAAATTAACTTTTATGTGTTGCTCTGGCCACCTAGTGCATGTTGTAGGGATCTTCTAGTAAAGTCTGTATGAGATCAACACATAACAGAAATGGTGCAGGCTACTGAGAAGTTAGAACTTTATATAAATCAGTTTATGAGCCAGCAGATAGATCTGAATGCACAGGTGGTGAGTGAGAAATGAATAAGCAGAAGGCCTGGGAACAGTGCCTAGTGAATTTTGGGAAGGCACTCTCAAGCACGTCTGAGTTTTCACTTGCATCCTCCATGCATGAGGCTAGAGCCTGTCCTTATGTGAAATCCAGCATCTCAGTGCCAGGATTACGCTCAAGCCCAGACATATCAGGTTTTTTGAGGATGGCCATAAACAGGGACAGAAGCTTAAAGTAATCCTGCAGTGATGCAAACTCACTGTGGTGCTGCTGGCAGGAAGGCAATTGGTCTCATTATCTGCATCTTCAGCAAGTTTATGGGGACACCACATTTCACAAAGTGGTAGCTGGTGGAGAGGAGCCCGGCACTCTCAAGAGACCTTAGCAGCATGGAAAAATGAGCCAAAAAAATCCTTCTGAAGTTCAGGACAAACAAATGTTAAGTCCTGTACCATGGATGGTGCAACTCCATGCAGTGAGACATGGCCTGACTCTCCAGAGCTCTGTACAAAATGTCCCAGTGGCCACATGAGCCAGTAGCACATCCTTGCAGGGACAAAGGACCACGGAGCAGGATGCACAATGGGCATGTCAAGTAAAGCACTGATTGATAAAGATTCTCCCTTATTACACACTCACTTGGAAAACTGAGTTCTGTTCCCCCAGTGCAAAACAAACAGCAACAAACAGGAGAATCTAGGAGAGGGATAGTTAGATGGTTGGAGGCTGGAGCACATGACATACAGGGACAGAGACAACCAGATTTGTTTAGCTCAAGAGGCTGAGGGTAAAACACAAGCTGCTGTCCCCAGCTAAGGTTAGAAAGTAGATGGAGCTAGAGCCCTCCCAGCAATGCACAGCAAAAGGACAAGACGCAACCACTGCAAGGTCCAACAAAGGAGTTCTAATTGGATGTAACAAACACTATTCACCAGAGAGTGGTTAAGCACAGAGATGGGTGCCCAGAGAAACCCTTTCCTTGGAGATTCTCAAAATGAAATTGCAGAAGGCCCTCAGCAACCTGATCGAGCCTTGATGATTACTTTGCTCTGAGCAGGGAGCTGGATCAAAGACATTCACAAGTTCTTACCAAAGTACATTTTGCTATGACCTATACCCATAATTCCAATACTATTTCACACTGTTGTGGTTATCTAGTGTTAAGAGCTGGTTTCAATGTGAATTTCCATTTAATGGAAAATTTTGGCATTTGCAATTAATTTCATTGTAGTTTCAATCAAACAAAAAAATCATTAAGAATTAAAAAATAATTGCATTGAGATTAAAGAAAGTTAAGTGTTAATTTTTAAAAGATATTTAATATTACATTTAATTAATTTTATTCATAGATTACTTTTTGAAGTAAAAGAAGGAATATGGAGACGAAAATGGAACAAAATTAGAAAGCAAGGTCTACCAAACCCCACAACTGCACCAAGTTCAGATTCACACTGAATTACAATAGTTTGGTCCTTTACAAATTTCTGTGCTGTTGTATCATGCAGTGATGTTGTCTCCCTCACAGATGTCTCCCTGAGGTGAGGAACACGTATGTTCTCCTTCACTGATTACAACAACTGCATGGCACTTTCATGTAAGTCGGGAGTAACATTATTTACCAGCCAATCTTGCTAATTTAAGGCAACATTGCTTTAGGTTCTTTTCATATTACCTAACCAGAAAAACAACCAAGACAGTAGCTAATAAACTGGAAGGTCTCACAGAATAGTGTTGGATAATTAAGCAGTGGTGGGAATGCAGCCCCTCTGAAATAGGAGCATACTAACCACAAATTTATTTCTGATTTTGGAAGCACTTCACTCAGATAATGTCCAACCTCTGCAGCCTTTGTAGGCATATTTTCTATCTCTCTGTAGTATGTGAGAAGAAAAGCAGGTCAGTATATTTACTCAGTGATAAATGCATGAACAAAAAAAATTCACACTAAACTAACTGGAATTTCACTTTTTTCACTTTTTAAGACAAGGCAGCTCTTTTGAGGAAGCAGTGCATGGGAAGTTTTGCTTAGTTTTATTTTATGAAATAATAGTGTAACTTCAAAGAATTTCTCAATTTTGGTTTGGTCAAAATTTCAGAGATACTACTTTGAAAAGCAGCCATGTGAAAAATCATTCAAAATAAGAAACAAGGATAATTATTTGCAACCTGCTGCCACATCTGTGACAGCGGTATCAAATCTGTGGTGATATACATCTGAACTTGAATTTTTGACTTAAGTAAAATGTGTCTGTCCTGTTCATTTATTATTGTTACTGCCTTATCTCTGCACCAGAGCATTATCCAACTACATGGCACAATTCAATACTTTTGGAGGTCTCCAGAGAAAAAGAGATAGCTAGAGCACAGAAGGAAGAAGAGAAGACAACAATGCATGTCAGGGATGAGATATATTCAGTAACTTCACACCTGCTCTTGCTTACCCTATCTTTCCTTTCAGTAATGTCTGAAATCATAGCAGAAACCACAAATGTTGTAAAAGTTTCCCCACAATAAAAAAAAAGCCAAAAGGCAGAGCCCCCCTTCAGAGATCTTAAGCTGAGAATCATTACTATTCTTAGTTTATTTTTACCAATGCCAAGTTTAGAAAAGTCTCCTATGAAACACATTTATATAAACAGCTAATACAAAGATGTCAATGCAGCCTTATTACCAAAGCAGGAAGTATATAACAAGTTAGATTTTGAAGTCATCTCTTTGTCAAAAAAAAAAAACAAAACCCAAAAAACCAAACAAACAAATTAAAAAAACCCACCAAAACAACAACAACAACAACACCAAACAAACAAAAAAACCCACAAAAACAAAAACGACTGGAAAGAGCATGTGTGTGCATATGTGTGCGTGTTGTGCAGAGGAGCTGGCTTCTAAACAGATGGCAAAAGTATAAGGTAATTCTGAAACACCAGAACTAATGAAGCCCATATACCTACAGATCAATAGCTCATGGGTGATCAACTTCAGTGTGCAAGTAAGTGCATGAGCAAAGGTTAAAGTTTTCCTATCATAAAGGCATTAAAGAGGTCTCTGTCCCCCTTTTCTTCCTGGGTAACAAGTTGAAGGTGCAAGGCTTTTGCACAGCAGGAGCTCTGAACATCTCCTTCTTCTATCAGTTACCTTTTCCATCCAACCCTCAAGAACACTGTCTTTCAGCTTCTAATTCACTATTAAATCAGATTGAACCCGGTCACATACTCAGATTTATTGCTGGGGGTGGGGGGGAAGGAAAACCTTAAGACACAGATGAACTGATGTGCAAAAGAATCATCTTCTTATAAAGCCCCTTCTTCAGCTGAGGGATAATGGAGTCTGAGGCTGCAAATACTTTAAGTCAAAGATAAAAGGTTTTTGTACTTTATCATCTCTTCAGTGGAAATACAAGTTCTTCCTGATATCTTGAATCTTTACTGTTAAAGAAACAAAGTAAAAGTCTTTGAGGACTTAAGAGCCTTCTGCAGCACCTAAGTAAAGGTATTTACAACAGTCAGCTCAGTCAAGCTTGTATTTCAATCACATACCAGCAGGCATAAAAATCCAAAGTCTTTCTAATTCCTAGTCACCTGATACAAAACTGTCCTTTCTTCTTTTCTACCTATTACTGAAAGAGTAGTTTTCTGTATCACAGACTAGCTACTGTTTATCAGTATGGCTATAATTTATTCACCCAGGCCAAACAGAATTTCACATTCATTATTAGCCAAAATTCCGACAAGTTTTTGCAACCTGCATTTCTTTATCTGTACCTCTCTGAAGCTGAAGTTTGATAAACATCAGTTGCAAGACTCCACTACAACTCATGTACATGAAAGACTAAGAAAATGAGCATGAATATCCAACACATTCATGCTAATAATTTAAATAATCACAGCTTGGAAACATACAATAGAGACATCTGGGTTTTAATGAAGTACAAGAAAAATAAAACTACCGATGTTTCAGCTAGCTGAATCCAACTTAAGTATCACCAGAGGTAAGCTGACACAAAATACAAAACCAAGAAAGGGCAGGAAGTAATTTGTGCCAAACAAGAGACATTAGGCTCTTTTGACAGTGCATGCAAAAATCCATGATACAGGCCATTCTACAAAACAAAATATTTAAGCAAGGACAGCACTGTCAAAAGTCAACATTTTTATACTCAGTTGAACTAAATATATTGAAATGTGTCTAAATGTATTAAAAAACTATCAAAAGGCTGTACAGCAATAAGCCATCACTTTCCAAGATCATCATCAATTCTGGTCTTTAGAAGCAGTATGACACCAAACAAGCCAAAATATGGAAGATTTTAAATGGAATTATTTGATGTGGGAAAACAGCTTTTAGGGACTGGAAATGTTTAAAAGAAAATTGTTTCCTGCTGTATTAAAAAACAGTCAAAGAGTGTACTAGAAAACATAAAAAAATATGTTACCTACTTTGATATTACTGTTATCCATTATTCCTTACTCTTACACTGTTTTAGAGTATTCCATTCCTTTTCCTTTGAGCACCACAAAACAGCTCAGCACAGTCTGTTCACACGGTCAGCAGAACAACTGACCTGCATTTGGTCTTTACATTTTCTTGCCTTGAAATAAAATAGCTGACTGCACAGAATTTTTCTTGCTAAGCAAAGCATTTAAGTGAAAGATCCTTATCTCCAGCTTCTGAAGTGGTGAGCTACTCCCCCTACTTAATTTATTTTCCCTTGTGTTTTAACTTCCTTTCCATATGCATAGAGGTAAATGATTTATGGATCCTTTTCCCTTTGATACATGATTTATTTGTATCAGTTTCCACCAATTTAGAGTTCTGCTACATCACTCACTGCCTTTGAGTCTCCAAAACTCCCTGTTCCTCAACTTCCAAACCTCTGAAAACACCTTCCTACTATTACATTTTCTAAGATAATTTTCAGTTTCTGCTCCAAGTCTTCGATCTTTCCCTCCCCATTTACATCAGGAACTATGGCATTAGCACAGCTCAAAACAATTACCTCTATAGCCCTGAGACCACATTCCTCATTCTTGGTTTTGTTCTGAACAGTTTGGTCTTTTCAGAAGTAATGCTAATTTAAGAACTGCTTTAAGGAAGGTGATAAGAGAGGCTGCCTCTACAATGTGCAGTTAGAACTTCTGTCAAGGCTGCATAACTAAGAATATTGTTTTCCCATGACAAGCTGATATTCAACCAGGACTCGACATGAACAGCAGGCTAAAATAATTCTATCCAATTTCAAGACCACATTAGCAGTGAAAAATGCTAATGCACAAATACGTAGATATCTTTAAGAAGAGAAGGAAAAGCTGTGTGACTGTTCAAAAGGAAAATACTGAACATTCAGAAGTAAACTGGAGTGATTATCTGAAGCAACACTTCACTGTACCTCAACCTATTTGCATGTCCTGTTATTTGAAATACAGTCATTGCCTTTCCAGTCCTCCCATTCCATTTAATTCCCCTTGGAAGAGTGCAGACCTGCAGTCATTGAATCACAGAATACCCTAAGTTGGAAGAGAGCCACAGGGATCACTGAAGTCCAACTCCTGGCCCTGCACAGGACAGCCCCAAGAACCACACCATGTGACCAAGGGTGAAAAATGTCTCTGACAGCCGTGCAAACTATTCTTTTTAAAATCAGTTAGGTACCAGTTCATGTTGTTCATCAAATGCAGCTCGAGAAAACAAAAACAAACAAAAAACCCAAACATACTTATATAACTTTTATGTATAACAAGCACTGAGTAAAGTTTAACTTGCATTTAGGAAGTAAAATAAATAAATCCAGCTATTTTTCTGGAGTTAAAAGAAGAACATAACCATCTCAGTTTTATTTCAACAAGGACGTTGGTTACCTTCTCATATTTGTGAACCTGATTTTGTCTCTTTCATCCACAAAAAAAGATCTTCTAGCACAAAATTATATAGCACGGTACAGTTTGGAAGAATCTGGTTTGGACTGTCCAAGAGCCTTTACTCAGAAATGTTTATTTATGAAATCCACTAGTAAAATGTGTTAGCTGTGGTATACTGGAAGAGGAAAAAATACAGTTAAGACTGTTTCTATTTCCATATATAACTTTTATTGCAACACCTGTATTCTAAGTGTACAGATACAAATACAAAATGACCCATGACAGGCTTCAAAGCTGCCCAAGTAGCAAACTGAGAAATTAATTCGATATTATAGCCAAAGTTGACAGGACTTCAACAGGTGATAGGAAGCTTCCCCAGTCTCTCTCCAAGAACAACCAGGATCCACCATAGTTTTGGTCCAAGATGTATGCTTTAAGCTGGCAGCTGAGTCTAGGAACGAGTGTATTTACCCCAGATGTGCAGCATAAACACAGAAGCAATAAAAAGAAGGCTCATGACCAAAACTGGAACAGGTCCACTAAAAATAAAGAGAAAATGCATTAACATAAAAAAGAAGTCTGTCTTGCCCAAAGGCCAGTCATTATCAGCCAAGTGAGCTCATCAGTTCATACAAAATTGTACAAGAAAACTCCCCTTCCCACAGAAACACCTTAGGGTACATAGAAATGAGATAGCCATCTCTATCAAAAACTGCTGCTGCTGCCACTGTTTTTAAAGACAGTTCTATACACCCTAAATACTACACAAAAAACCAAAACCCCCACTTGTTAAAGAAGCCATTAATGGTTCATTACTATACATCACAGTTTCCACAGCCTCTGGAAAAGTATCCTTGGTATTTACAACTCAGATAGCCACCTGAGCAAAGATGCAATCCGATAAAAAAAACAACAGAGTCCTCTAGCGGCTACTAAAATTTTGGCAAAAAATTCTCATTAGCTGTTTTATTTTAGGGGTTTTATTTCATTTGAAAACAATGGCAGCAGTGGGTGAGAGACAGGGACTTCTGCTTTCTTGAAAAACATACACAGAGTGGCAAAGCTATATCATTAAACCTTTACCTAAAATGAATAAATTATTTTTTTCCCTTCTTACTTTTATATATTGTTTAGAAATTGCACAGTAATGTTTTTAAAAAACAGGTTAATCTTAGGGTGCAGATTGATAGCTTCAATCAGCTGTTTCATGCTGTTCTGAGATGCAACAATTACATGAATACACTCAACACTTCTTCATACCACTCACTTCATTCAATCTCATTTCTGATTTTCAACATGCTATTGGGAAATCTGTTATTCAGCCTGTGTTACCCTCCAGGGTACTTTTTATAAGCATGTAAATGCTATCTGGATACAAAGTTAAAAAAAAGGAAACTGAAAAGGGATTCAAAGAGTTTACTGTCACATTTTTCTATGAGCTCATGATCCACATACTTGAAATGATCACAACTGTAATCTTACATTGAGTTTTAAAACCCAGTTATTATCTATCATACTTAGACTTACTTGGGTATGAAGAATCCTGAACACAGACATAAAGCAAATAAACCAATAACAAAATAAACAAAGTCCACATACATGGTGACTACACAAACAATCTCTTCAAGGGGTATCTTTCACTAAGCAACGGAATGTAATTCTGTTCAAACTCCACCATTTTATACATATAAATAAATATATTTATTTTATACATTTTATTTATTTATATATTATACATGTAAGTTTATATCCTACATAGTAGAAATCACAATTTATAGTCCTTACACTGTATCTGAATTACAATTTAACTCATTTGAGCCTTTAGCAGTAGGAAAAGGTAAGCTGCTCGGCTAAAGGCACACGGAAAAAAAGCAGCACCACTAATCAGAACAGAACTACATGGAAATAAACAGTGGGGACTGATTGTGTGTTCAGTCTTTTTTAGATATGCAGATGACACTGAACCCCTAGAGAGTAATCAGCTCTCCAATACTGACACATATATCTTATTTCCTCCAGCCCCAAAGAAAACCTGTTGAAATCCTGCAATTCTCCTCCACACACCTGCATCTTCTCAGCCCACCACAAATAAATAAATGGATTCAGACACCTCTAAAAATTTGGTACTGTGCATTCTCAGAAAGTCTTTCATAAGGCTGCATACTGTACAACAAGCTCAAATTGACTTTCTCTCCACCAGAAAGCTGCCTATAACTCTTTAAGCAGGAAAGCCCAAGACAAGATACAGGAACCACAGGCACCAGGTGACCCAAAAAGACGAAGTTTGGGTTTAGTTTTCTTTTCAAAGCATGTAATCTCCAAGCTTTAAAGAGAAAAATATCATATCCCCTCTCAGCCAAATGCACCACAACTTCCTTTTGCTAACAGTTGTTTTTAAAGGCATACACATCTTGAAGCATCTTGTAATGCAAATAAAGGATCTCTCCTTAGGGGAACCAGCATGCCTATTCAACATATTTATTATTTTGGATGTTGAATACAGATACAAAATACCAAAGCATCAATCTAATTCTGCACAATATAAAATACATAAACTTTTTTTCTAGAGTGAAATTCCTCTCGCTGTAGCTACTATGAAATAACCTGTTCTCAGGTGTTTTTTTGTATTTTTCATAGTAATTTTAAGAGCCTGCATTTTAAACAATATGAAAAAACACTAAAAAAAGCCCACCCACCACCACTACCAGGCTGAGCTTTCCCATTGCTTTATGCAGTAGTGATCACGACCATTTCTAAAAACAACTTCAGCTGAAGCACTTCACTGAGGCAATCACAAACCCTTGATAATCCAGTCTCACTTTTAAGTCTACTAAACAGGACAGAGAAAATAACAATTGGTTGCTACGGAAAAAAATTGAAGAAAAATACCTAGAAAGCCGTAATAAAGAAAGTTGCTACCAAGCCATGGCTCAGAAAATGTTACGTCTACTGTGGGGTGATTTGTAAAACCCACTCACTTTTATAGATTTGAATCTTTCATTAAAATCCTGACCATACAGTTACCCAAAGCAGCTGCCAAAAAAACCACTCCCAGTGCCCCAAAACCTTAAAATCGGGAACCACTGCACCACAACATAAATAGATGGGAAAATCTGTTTACTGATCTGCTTGCACTGAAGAGAGAACAATTGACTGGCCATTCGGCACCAAAAGAGACACCAAAGGATTCACAAGGAAACAGCAAAATTGTTAAAGCTTGTATCACAAGTCTATTACAAAAAATGCCCTTCTGGGTTGGTTGTTTTTTTTTTTTCTGTTTGGTGTAATTCATTTCTTAAATTGGACTTTAGTAGACCAAACAACAGAGAAAATAGTTGCCCTGCCTATCTGCATGGATTTGCCCTAGAACACTACTGTTGCCTACTGTCTTTTCTTTGCCTTGTCTCCTTTCTGGACTCAGAATGGAGTAAGCAAGGCAGAACAGCACTGCTTTGGTGGTTTGCTGGATACAGTTTGTTTTTTAAAGTTTCAAGTACATGTGAAAATGAAAACATGTAATTCAACTTCAAAAGAAGGATTATTCATGGGACTGTCACTAAGTAGCCTATCACCAGCCCTTCCCAAACATTCTGTTTGTGCAGCTAGCAGAAGCCCTCTTGAAGAACTCCAAACGAAAATATTAATGGATTTGAGAAAAAAAAAAAAAAAAAAGGCAACAGGATCAGCGCTGAGCATCTCAAGACTTTTCAACCCAGCAAGAACAAGAGCTCATAAACTGTAATTCTACAACAATCACAAATTTCCATTCAGGATATAACTTAGTATGCACTCATCAGCTCAAATACACCTTCCACCTTTGTTACCCAAGTATTAGGCTGCAAAGTTTGTTTGGAAAGTCATCTGAATGAATCAAACTGGTCAAAAGAGTAAAAACTTAGGTTCTCTTTACAGTTTAAGGGGCACTACTAGGTATTTGACCATAATCTTGGAATATTCACCTAGTGAAAATGGAGATATACAAGGTATTGGCACGCTATTTTCTAGGCAAGTTCAGCTAAAGTAATTTATCTGCAGCTTTTTAATAAAAAACCATGATGCAAGCATATGGTGTATAGTTATGTTGTTTTTTCAAGGGGTGCACAGGATCATAACACAGCTACTGTAAGACAAAACCCAAAATTTTTACTTAATAGAGAATGAACACATGCACAGAGATGCTTAAATTGAGACAAGTGATCTTTCTCAACTTCAAAGTGATTGCTCACAGCCTTCAAAGGCCACTTAGGGTAAGCTTTGGCAATTACAAAATACAACTTGTACCTACTTTTTTAAAACCACTGTAACTTTAAAAACTACTTCTCCAGGGTTACAGGTTAAATATGTCATCCCAACCATCAGCCCAGCAAGTTTTCCCATGCACACCAAAACACTGACAGATTGTTATTAACTCAAAGACTGCAAGAGGACACAAGCAGGGGAACTGTACAGCCCTCAGGCCTGCCACCACCCATTAACCCAACTTACACTTTGAGCCCCGGGGAGTCCTCAGTGTAGAACCGCCACATCCCACCAGTCCCTGTGGACGTGGCACGGCCTGCACTCCTTGTCCCACAGCTGGCATTCTTCCTTTAAGGGATGACAGAAGGAAACAAAGACCAAAACAACACGTCAGTACTCCACAGCTTCTAGGACCAAGCAGCCCAGGAGACTCTGCAATAACAGTACACTTCATAGAATCAATTAGGTTGGGAAAGACCTCTAAGATCATCAAGTCCAACCTATGACCCAACACCACCATGTCAACTAGATCTGCCACTAAGTGCCATATCCAACCTTTCCTTAAATACCTACAGGGACAGTGACTCCACCACCTCCCCGGGCAGCCCATTCCAGTGTCTAATCGCCCCTTCCTCTTGATGTCCAAGCTAAGCATCCCCTGGCACAACTTACGACTTGTGCTCTCCTATCCTGTCACTAGTTGCCTGGGAGAAGACACAGACCCTCACCTGGCTACACCCTCCTTTCAGGTGTTGCAGAGAATGATAATGTCACCCCTGAGCCTCCTCTTTCCTGGCTAAACACCCCCAGCTCCCTCGGCCACCCCTCATAGCACCTGCGCTGCAGACTCTTCCCCAGCAGCGTTGCCCTGCTCTGGCCTGGTCTCAAGCCTGTGCTGCCACGTCAGCAGAGGGCACCAGCCCGGGCAGCCCGGCACGCAGAGCGCACGACGGGGGCAGGAGCTGCCGGCACCGGGGAGCCGCGGCGGGCACCCACCTCTGCCGGACGGTGGATCCCGCGGCGCGGGGAGCCACAGCCTTGCTGGGGGAGCGGCCGGAGGAGCCGACGCTGGTGGCGCTGGGGTTGGGCCCGGGCTGCGGAGAGAGGAGAGAAGCGAGAGAGGGTGAGAGGCGGCGGGCAGTGCCGGCGGGGAAGGGGCGCCTCAGCCGCCCCCCGCCTCGGGCAGCCTCTCACCATGGCAGCGGCGCTGGCTCGGGCTCGGCGCGGTCTCACACACGCTCCACTACAGCCGCTCCGGCCACGTCCCTGCCCGCATCAGGCTCCGCCCCCGCGCCGCGCATCCCGGGGCGGCGCGGCTTCCCCGGATAGTGCCTGAGTAGCACCGGCCCCTTATCCTTGCACCCCTCGCTCCGCGGCCGCTCTCCGGGACCGCCGCCCCCCGTGACGCCTCGGTCGCGCCCGCTCCTTGCGCAGCGGCCGGGCCGGCGCGGGCCGGGGGGGAACGGCGCGTCGGGCAGCAGCGGGGCCGCCCGGCGGGCGGGGCGGGCCGGGAGGCCCGGGAGGAAGGCGAGCAAGGCTGACGTGTCCCACCGCGGCTGCCGGGCTGCGCATGCGACCCCGCGGCAGCGGCCATGGAGGAGGCGGAGGAGGCGGGAGAAGCGGGCCCGTCCGTGCTGTTCCTGCACCCGGACCTGGGCCTGGGCGGCGCGGAGCGGCTGATAGTGGACGCGGCGCTGGCGCTGCGGGCGCGGGGCTGCCGGGTGCAGATCTGGACGGCGCACTACGACCCCGGGCGCTGCTTCGCGGAGACGCGCGGGCTGGCGGTGCGGCGGGCGGGCGGCTGGCTCCCGCGCAGCCTGTGCGGCCGCGGGCACGCCCTGTGCGCCGCCCTGCGCATGGCCTTCGTGGCGCTCTACGTGCTGCTCCTCAGCGGAGAGAGCTTCGACGCCTTCGTCTGCGACCAGGTGCGGGGACGGACATGGACGTGGGCGTGGGGATGGGAGCGCCGCTGCCGGGATGATGGTGGGCTGCTCTTCACAGAATCACAGAATTGTTAGGGTTGGAAGAGGCCTCTGGTGATCATCTATTCCAAACCACCTGCAAAAGCAGGGTCACCTACAGCAGGTGATGCAGGAACGCTTCCTGGTAGGTCTGGAATGTCTCCAGGGAGGGAGACTCCATGGGCTCCCTGGGCAGCCTTTTCCAGTGCTCTGCCACTCTCAATGTAAAGAAGTTCTTCAAGGGAACGTAGAAGTTCTCATGTTTTAGTTTATGTCCACTATGCCTTATCCTGTCACTGGGCACCACTAAAGAGTAGGGCACCATCCTCTTGACACCTTTGAGATACATGAATTAATAAGGTCACCTCCTAGTCTGCTCTTCTCTAGACTAAACTGGCCCAGTTCCTCTCGTAAGAGAGATGCTCCAGAACCCTGGAGTACCAAATCCCCACAAAATCGGATTCATTATGTGGTGTGCAACAAGCCAACAATGACACACTCGAGAGAGAGACATTGATTGTTCATTTCGGTGCTGTGCAAGCCTGGCTGCTCCATGGTGTTCCACAAATCAAGGACACCCTATCAGGCTTCCTGTGCCATTTTTTATGAAATTCAGAGTTAGTAACTTCCCAAGCATGAGCCCTCATCATGTTATGATTAGTTAATGATTTCGAGAGAAGGGAAGCTGGAGGAGGATCTGGAGCACAATTCTTAGGAGTGGCTGAGGGAGCTGGGATGTTTAGCTGGGAGAAAAGGAGGCTCAGGGGGACCTTATCACCCACTACAACTGCCTGAAAGGATGTTCTAGCAGGTGGGGATTTGTCTCCCTGACAGCCAGTGACGGGATGAGAGTCTCAAGATGCACCAGGGGAAACTTAGCTTGGACATTAGGAAGAATTTCTTCAGAGAACATGATTATATGTTGAAGTGGACTGCCCAAGGAGGTGATGGAGTCACTGTCCCTGGATATATTTATATTGGATGTGGCCCTTTATGCCATGGTCTAGTTGACACAGTGCTATTGGGTCATCGTTTGGATTCAGTTATCTCTTTTTCAGTCTAATTGATTCTGTGATTCCATACAAGTTACATAACCTCAGTTAACTTCTACACTTGCTCAAGGAAATGGTCTTCACCTGAGCAGGTCTTTCTGACCTATAGGTGTGGTTTTTTACTGTTACAATGAACATATTTTAGCTATGGGATATATGGACCTTGAGTATTTTGCCAGGTTAGCAATGTGTACATAGACAAATCAGCATCTTGATTTACCACATCCTTAAGGCTTGTTAGTTCCAGAATGTTGTTGACTAAGGGATGCTAGCTGGTGCCAGTTCCACTAATTAAGTCTTCTTTCTTGCTGATTAGGCTTGAAAGTATACAAAGATATCAAAGACCATCCTGACTTTAGATAATCTTGACGTATTCCACATTTGGCAATTTACATCTTACATTCTGGGGCAGCTGGAGGGAGAGGATGCCATTGCTGCTTGGACTCTGCTCCCAGATCTCCCATGGTAGTGGCAGAAGGAGGTGCTTGGAGAAGTCCTGGAGCTTGGTGGGACCTTGGTGAGGAGCAGGGATAAATTATAGGGCCACAAAAGGTCCTGGATGAGGGAGTACAGCTTCATGTGCTTGTGTGGGGGAGAGGGAGAAGGCACTTGGGTTGCAAAGCAGTGGCTCTCAGAGCATGGCTTTGAAATCACATGTGCATGCTGGTGGCAGTGACACAAATAATTAACCTCTCCTCTTGTCCCGTCTCTCTGGTTGCACTAGGTATCTGCCTGCATTCCTGTCCTGAGACTGGCCAGAACCCGTAAGAAGGTTTTGTTTTACTGTCACTTTCCTGATCAACTCCTGACCAAGAGAGAATCTTTCCTGAAGCGCCTCTACAGACTGCCGCTGGACTGGCTGGAGGAGTACACGACTGGCATGGCAGACTGCATCGTTGTGAACAGCAAGTTCACTGCCACCGTGTTCAAAGACACATTTAAGTCCCTGTCTCACATAAACCCAGATGTCCTCTACCCATCTCTCAACATCAGTAGCTTTGAAGAAGTCATTCCTGCAGACATAGCTGATCTGATACCGAAAAAGAAAAAGTTCTTGTTTCTTTCCATTAATAGGTATGAGAGAAAAAAGAATCTTGCATTGGCTCTTGAAGCTTTGCATGAACTTCGAGGGAGACTTGATTCTCATGAGTGGGATGAAGTTCACCTGGTTATGGCAGGTGGTTATGATAGGCGAGTTCTGGAAAACGTGGAACACTACGAAGAGCTGAGGAGGCTCACAGCCAAACTTGGTGTTAATGACCATGTGACTTTTCTGAGATCGTTCTCAGATGAACAGAAAATCTCCCTTTTTAGTAACTCTGTATGTGTGCTTTATACACCAAGCAATGAACATTTTGGCATTGTCCCTTTGGAGGCAATGTATATGAGATGTCCAGTTATAGCAGTTAATTCAGGTGGTCCTTTAGAATCAATCTCACATAATGTTACAGGATTTTTGTGTGATCCTCTGCCAACCCAATTCGCTGATGCCATGGAAAAATTTGTGAGAGATCCTCTCTTAAAGGACACAATGGGAGCAGCTGGGAGAGTGAGAGTTACGGAAAAATTTTCTTCGGAAGCTTTCTCAGAACAGCTGTACCAATACATACGCAGATTAACAGAATAAAATTACATTCCTGTGTTCTATTTTACAACATTGTGTCTCTCATTTCTGTAGGGGACCAGTATTCATTATGACTGATGAAGAACTAGGGATATCTGAATGTCCTTGTTTTGCTTCTTGTGCTGCCTTATGTCACTTGACACATAGAAGGAGCAAAACATATCCCACTGTTTCATTAGAAGGTTAAATTTTCCATGTCATAGACTGATCTGCCATTGCAGGAGTTCTTTTGTGTACTGTGCCTTGGGAAAATGCAAAGTTAAATGGCAGTAACTTAGTAGGAAAAATACTGCCATTTAAAAAATGTTTTGTTTAATACTGCAGGGAATGGCTGATTCAATTTACAAAATTTGGATTTGTCCAGATAAGACACACACAGCCTTATTTTTATTTTAAAACGGCCATCAGTAATTTGTAAGTAAAAGGGCTGTATCAGCTGAAGTACAGACAGAATTGTACAGTCCAGCCAACTGCATGTTTCAAAAACCCAGCAGTGTTAGCAGTAGGGATGGCATGGTTTTTAATTGCTTGTCCAATTGCATTGTGTAGTCACACTGTTTGTCAGAAAAGCATACAGGTGTGTGAGCAGGAGGAAGTGAGACTAGAATAACACCAAGGGTATCAGACTACCCCAGGCAAAAAGGTTAGTGCTGAAATCTGTTTGTTTGTTATCTGAAATGCTTGAAGACGTAATTTTACTTTGGGAATTTCTGGTTTATAGATACTTAAATGATTTTCCCTGTATTTAACTAAGTGACAGCACACTTATAAAAAGGTCTTAATCTGGACCAGGCAATAAAGACATTTTATTTCCCCAATTTAATGGTAACTTCATGTTTTCCTAATGCAGTGAGTGCATGTGTGACAGTACTGTGACTTTTTTTCCAAGCTAGTCTGGGGAAAGGAATATATTTTTTTTGTTCATGTACCTCTCTTATGCATCTTTATTAGTTGATGGTTCTGTTTGGTTATGACACACATAATCCATACAATTAAATTTTAAGTGTGAAAATAGATCCAGTGAAATCCAGTGTTGCCTATAAAATACAATTTGTAGTGTGGTAGGAAATATAATTTGTAGTCTGAATTCTGCAATTTCTGTTTAAGGTAGTTTCAGGCATTTCCACATTAGTACTTCACAACAGAGAGACCATTCTTTTTGTGGCTTAGGACCAAAACCCAGGTCTCAGAATACTTTTATTTGAAGTAAAACAAACATGCACAAAGTTTGTCTTCAATCAAGAAGTTGGAATACTGTAATTTTTATTTGTTACAGAGTGAGAACAGATTGTCTCACAGGCCCTATTTCCTACATTTCTATTCAATCATAAAAACTGGCAAGCCTGAATCTATACTCTTTGTAGCCTGTTCCTGCATTTCTGCTCCTTTCCCACCCTGAAAAGTTTCCCTAAATGTTTGTGCAACTTTTTCATCATGGGTGTGGCAATGGATGACTGAAGGACCAGAAGGAATGGTGAAAACTCTCTGTGGTCAGACAAACACCCACAAGACACGTTTGGCCTCAGTTTTAAGTTCATTTTAGAAGGTACAAGGTGGTTGGGGCCAATTCCTGTGCTTGCTTAGTCTGTGTTACATTCTCCTCTCTCAGCTGCCCTGGAGTTAACCTGGAGCCTTAAGAGACACACTGGTGCATGCTTGCCAGCATAGCTGCAGGGGTAGCTCTGTTTCTGCTCCAGCCTTGGCCTCCAGCCCTTTCCTGAACTGTGTTGCTGGCAGGCATGTGCCTAGTCCTATATCCTGCATCTTCTGTTCACTGAATTTCGTGGATTCAACTTGGACCTGACCTGCCATCTCACATTTACCTGGTGATCAGTGTGACTGTCAGCAGCTGCTACTGTCACCAGGCTGCCCTGCTTGGGTGCTGTGCCGTGGTTGGTGAGGTCACTGTCCTGTGGTGGGATCTCCTCTGACTTTTTGCTGTCATCCCTTGCAGAGCAGCCCCAGTCCTGCTGCTTCATGGCAGGTGGGTTGGACCACCTCAAGCCTGAGGCTGACTGCATGGAGCCTGCCTTCAGGCTCCCCATCAGCTGCAGATTAGGCTCAGATTCCTGCAGGAAGCTGTGGTCAATGTTCAGAAGTGTGGCAGAGCACTGCAGGCCACTTCAAGATCTCTTGCTTTCCATCTTGAGAAACCTGATCTAGTGAGAGATATCCCTGCCCATTGAGGGGAGGTTGGATGACATGGTCTTTAAAGGTCCCTTCCAACCCAAACCTTCTGTTGTTTTATGGTCTTCCAGAACCATTCAGCAGTGACTGCACAATTATATTACGATTTATTCGTTAGATAAGGCTAATCTTTACAGCCTATCTAGGTACCATATATCCCAAGGGACATTAAATGATCAGCAGTAGTAATATCCCAAAACAAAGTGGGTTGTGACTGTGTGGAAGACAATGGCCATGTGGTCCAAAACCAGATGACTTCATTTAAGCAGTTTTTGGAGGGACCACAACCGCAGTGGGCAAGCACTGGAGTGCTGGAGCTCCATCAGGGGAAGTAATTGGCCAATAAAGACACAAATCAGTTGACCCTGGAAACTGGGTGTGAAAAGCAAGCCCCTTTAAAATCTATGTATGTCTGTGACCCGCAGCATGAGATGGTTAGGGCTGGCCTACCCCAGAGCTTGGGCCAGTCTATCAGTTGTATTCTGGTGGTAGACCAGCACCACTCTTGGTTCTTCTGTTGCCTCAAGAGTGCGCTACAACTCCTCAGGCAGCTTGGATTGCCAGGTCCTGTTTGTCTCAGATGTAAAACTTATTTGTGGGAGTGATGTGTCTAAAGAAAAAGACATGGGGGTGTGGCTCCTGCTTTGGGCTTGATTATGAGACAGTATAACCCCTATGGTCCAGAGACATCTGCTTCCATAACGAAATGCCCACCAAGACTTCAGGACAGTAAGGCAGGATGTGGTGAATGACTCCTTCTGTTCCTCAGGAGCTTCCTGTGCTTCTCATGCCCATGGGAAGTGAGGTCCCTTCCAAGTAGGTGCCACTAGAAGAACTGTGACACTGGGAAAGCCTGTTTTGAATTATCAAAAGAAACTGGCAAACTCTAAGAAACTCTGCACTTCCTGCATGCTAGAAGGGAATGAGCAGGAAAGTGCTTCCTGAACCAGATACAGACCCAATGAGGATCTTGTGGTACTGTTTGGTGTCTCCTGTGCACCTTCTGACCACCTTCCATTGTTCTGCACGTAATGTGCTGCACAGTCTGTTTGACAGCTATGCAGTGGTGTCCTCAGCAGCTTCGTGCTCTCCAGCACTCAACAGGCACACAGGCTATGCCAGGGAAGTCCTGAGTCACTTGCAGCAGTGGTGACTCCATGTCAAACCCCAGAAATCAGCTCTTTTCAACAGCACAGGGTGGAGTTCCTGGGATACCTGTTTGACCCTGACTGCTGGCATGTTAATCCCAGACAGGCTGAAGCCACCTTAAAATGGCAGGCTCCTGTGAAGGGTCAGAAAGCCCCATACCTTCTTTTGACAAAAAACATGGAGTGGAAGTGGAGGTAGTGTGTCAGAGCAAGAAATTAAATCTGTGATTGTTCTTAAATGTTTCCAGATTATGCTGTGACTTGTGTTTTTATGTTCCTATGAGCCCTGAGGTTGGCTCAGTTGATTAAAGCAGGGTGCTAATAATGCCAAGGTGGTGGGTTTGATCCCTGCATGGGCCATTTGCTTAAGAGTCAGACTCAGTGATCCTTCTGGATCCCTTCCAACTCAGACTATTCTGTGCTCCTGAGAGGGTAATTTTCTGTTCTCTTGAGCATTTCTCCATCTAATCTCATATTGTCATGGAATCATAGGGTGGTTAGGGTTTGAAGAGAAAGATCCTCTTGTTCCAACCACACTGCCATGGGCAGAGTCACCCACCACCAAACCAAAGTTGGTTGCTCAAAGCTCCATCCAACCTGGTCTTTGCCTACTGCTGTTTTAAAGACCCACACATGAAAACAAGGTTTTAGGTTTACAGGATAAAGGAACTTCTCATTTCAGAAGTGCAGGCACTCGGCTCCTTATTTTATCAGTGTAGCTTTGTTTCCTCTCTACTTCCTCTACTCCTTTTTGGAAATCCAAAAAGGATTACGGACATAGAATCCAGGATGTTTTGTCAGTGACAAGCTTCCTGTCAATTAAATGGAAGCAGCTCCATCATGACAGGACAGTAACTACCCCCATATTTTACAAGTTAGTTTGTTCTAGGGTATTTCAAGTACATTTTTTGTGCTGTCTCTAGACCAACACAATATGGGAAAACAAGGCTGACCAGTGTTGAGTTTCCAAAAGGGCAGGTTCTTAAACAGTAATTTTTTGTACCTGTTTTGAATCTTCCAGAAATCCATACTTTTTCCTCTCTTCTCCTTTATTTAAATTAAAAATATATATATTTATGAGAGTTTTATTTAAATCAAATTGCGTATGCCTTGTGCAATCTGCTGTCAGAAGAAATATTAAATATTGGACTAATATCATTAAATAAGTTATCATTAGTCGACAAGAAAATGAAAGTTTTAAATTCATATCCCACCAGTGTGGTGTGAAGGATGATGGAAAAAAAGGAAATGGCAGCAAGGAGGATTTCTCCTCTCCTCTCCTCTCCTCTCCTCTCCTCTCCTCTCCTCTCCTCTCCTCTCCTCTCCTCTCCTCTCCTCTCCTCTCCTCTCCTCTCCTCTCCTCTCCTCTCCTCTCCTCTCCTCTCCTCTCCTCTCCTCTCCTCTCCTCTCCTCTCCTCTCCTCTCCTCTCCCCTCCTTTCTCCTCCCCAAATTTGCATATCCTGCTATCTTCTCTTACACCCCAAATGAATAAAAAGAAGCTAACTAAAAAAGTTGTTTAAAGCATAATTGGAAAAATAAGGGCAGAGTATGTACAGGATATTAGGTGTAAGCAAAGAGAGGCAAGGAGAGAGGTGATTAGGCTTTAGTTTCTTCACTTACCAATACTGTAGGTTGGGAGGTGCAAAGACAGAGTTTTCCTTCTTCAATTTACCTTTACTCTAGTCAGTAAGACAGGCCACAAACAAATAACTTAATATGCATAATTTTATACTCTCTTTTTTTAGAATCTAAAAAGAAATCTGAAAAAGTTGTGATTAAGCCAATCTGACACTGCTGGTTTTTTCCTTTCCCCTCCCCCTTCATTGCTATTTTTTACAATTTTACACAATATAAAAAATTTATAGATTTTAACATTTGCATGGAGTCTATAAAAACCTCATGCTACATTACCATATTGGTAAACTTTATTATTTTTTATTATGGCTTTATTCTCTCTCATGGATGAAATGGCTGATATTTTATTTTGAATTGTAATTTATTATACAGTTAGTATCACAGGGCTATTTTTAATGAAACAATAACTGTAGAATACTGAAAAAATATAGTATTAAGGAAGGGGTATACTTAATAGCATGAATGTTAACAAAAACAGTAGAGAAGGAAAGGCATTTTAATTATAGTTACCCTTATCTGCTTTTATGGTGAAAGTAGAATGTGTGACCCAAAAAGAAATAAATCAGGGGTTAGTCTCTATTGATTTATGGATGTGCAGTTCTTTAGTGCCCCATTATTCTTTAGTGCCCAAGATTAATTGAGTTGGTTCCAGATTTTTGCACTGTTGGTCATACGAGAAGACCAACAAGTTTCACCTCATGAACTCTGAGACAGATCTATTAACTTTATACTATCTTTATTATTCCAATTTCTGTGTACTGAAAGAGAGAAAAAGTATGATGACTGACAAAATGAAAATAGAAATCATTTGGAGTGGTTTTACATGGAGAAGGGGAGCAAAAGTTGCTAAGTTTAAAAACCTATATGTAAGATAATCAGACTTGGGGAAATTGGTCATCAATCAACCTACTTTACAGGTACACACACGTATTTTGGCTTAATTAACTTTTCCCCTCACAATTATGCACAGAACTCCTGCACTGTATAGCAAGCTTTGTGAAAGACAGAAATCTTGTCTGATTTGTTCTTTTAAATCTGCAACCTGGCTAGCATGAGCCCCATAAACAAACCTACAGCTGAACAAGGTGCTGTGTGTAGTAGAAACCTGGTAACAACTGACTGCAGGAAGAGATCCTGACCATCACCTCCTCTGGGAACACAGGACAAGAGGACAGAGGACTGTGGAAGCATGAAACCTAGCTGGGATCTGTCTCCCACTCTTTTAGCACCTGGCAAGAGACAGAGCGTTTACCTCCTTCATCCCCTTTTAACCCCTGTTTTCTTAACAAACTGGAAGTCAAGAAGCCTAACATGACAAAGGACATCTTGGTGGGACCTAGTGACTGGAGTCTGGCAGGGCATTTGATGCCCCACCAAGGTGAGATGTCCAAGCAGAGTTCCTACAAGAGCAGTGCAGAACATGGAGCCACCAAATGAAGTGGGGGCTCAGCAGTGGTCAGGGAGAATGAAACCATGTTGGTGCTGACAAAGGAAACATCATTCAAATAGGTCAGGGAGAAATCCAGGGCAATCTCCATTGCCAGGTGTATCAGTTTCTCTCCCATCAAACCTCTCTCTTACCTCTCACACACATCTGGATTCAGTCAGCCTAGAGTGCCCAGGGAGCAGGAAGGACTGTTTGGTCACTAAGGGAGCCAGGAGCTGTGAAGTGGGCATCCCACAGTGACCAGGCAAGGTGAGCAGGGCAGACCTGGAGATGTGTGAATTACAGATCATAGCTGTTGCCCAGCTCTGGACTTAGAAGAAACAAAACCAGAAAGTAGCCTTTGCTCCAGGTAAATGACTGTATCAGCTGAGTGAATGCACTGGCTGTGTAACTGTTGGTTTTATTGGTTTAATAAAAACAATACACATACACCAGCACAACTCAGTGTGGATTATAACATGCAAACAACAAAAGTGATGGTCCAAGTACAGTAATTGCTTAGAAAGTCCATCAATATTTGTGATTAGGAGCTGGAAACTATATTAGGACACAAATAATACTAGACAGAAGCGTTTGCTTTTGGACCAATCCTGCTGAAAACAGAACATAAATCTAATCTGGTTCTTGATCCATATTTGGACCTCTTCGGTTCTCTGGCAAAATCCCAAACCATGGGAAAATTAATCAAGAGACCACCCAAAGAGCACATAGAGTGCTTTAAGTACATGAAAATAAACAACTCTCTTCCTGAAACAGTTCCTGTCTGAGGAAAAATGTATGCATTGGGATAAAAAGCAACATATTAAGAGAATTCTGCCCAGAGGGGGTATTCCATTCATCCAGGACCAGTGTCTGATTCAACAATACTTAAGGGAGAGGATGCTTTGTCACCTATTCCAGCAGCATATAATTTTCTGCATGGAAGTATTCTAACACTTTAGTGGGAATTCAAGACAAGAAATTGGCATTTTTAACTTAAGATACCAATTTGTGATTTACTGTGAATAAAATCTTCATCTATGAATTTTTAATCACCAAAGCTATATGTGAGTTCATGATAGGTGAGAGGGTAAAATTCCCCATCTTGCATTCTTGTTACATTTCATAAATAATCTGGGATGCTTGAGTCTCAAAGTACTTTGTGTATACATGAACCCACTGTGGAGAGCTGACCTTTTGAGAGAGAGAGGTCCAGTCCAGCCTCTCCTCCATGGGGATAAAAAAGCTCACAGTAAGGTTGCCTTCTGCCTACATATTCTTAAAGGGAAGTCAGTTCCTAGAACTTGGGGGTTATGGGGTTGTTAGTGAGACATTTCTAGAGGCTGAAGTAGATGTCAATTAGAATTAAATTTGGAATATTCTTTGCAGAGAGTAAGGGCACTTGCCAATTGTCTGACATAGTAGTCTAACCCATTGTCTGACATAGCAGCTCTAACAAACTTCTGTATTTGACAAGGGAAAGAGATTTTGATTACACACCTGTTTAAAATAAGGAAAAATACACTCTGATTCATACAGGTGAAAGGGTTCTCCACAAGATAATATGAAAAAAATTAGCAGCTGTGGTCATCTAAAATAAATATGAGGAATAATACAGGTGGAATTTTTACAAATTAATAGACCAGAAGTATTAGAAAACATGTGTCAATCTGATAGGAATGAGTAAGCATAAATATTCTTTTCTTCCGAGTGCGAAGAACCTGGTACCTACACTTTCAGAAGTTTCCTTAATTTTTATTTGGTTCCAAGCACAAATATTTTCCCCAAAAGTAATGTGATGGTTTAATCACGTTCTATATTTCATTTGACTGGAAGAATATAAAGCAAAACAGGCCCATCTTTAAATTACAAAGATAGTTTATTAATACACACAAAAACAACAAGAAAAGGGAAAAAAAACAACAACAACAACAAATGAAACTTCTAAAACATCTTTCTTTCTCTTTCTAAGTTTTTTACCTTTCTTCACTCAACATAAAAAGACATGACCTGCAACTTCAGCCAGTTTTACCATTTTAAAAATAACCTTTTATCAGTTCTTTTAGGAAAGGAGTCTCTCTGGGTTCTATATAGACATCCCATGCTCTACATCTGCGAGGATTTTAAAGGAACTCCTGCAAACTGCGAAATCCTACCCATTAGCAGCTCTCTCAACACTGCACATAGGCCATATTTGCTTATTGGGGTACTGTTTAAGGATGCCTCCTCTAGTATGACACAAAGATTCTCTTCTTCTATTTCCAAAATTATCTCAAGACCCAAAAAAACAAATCTCCTCTTTCTTTAGGAGCAAAAAGCTTCATATCACTTTTAACTAGAACCTTACATCCCCCCAAAAGCATTTATATGTTACAGGAAAAACTAGTTGTCTCTATAGTTTACCAGAAATGTCCAGCCAAAATTAAGCCACTCCTTGTCCTTTTGCCTTAAAGTCCTTTTCACTCTCCCTTTACCGACTGTAGCTCCATGCTGTGTCTTTCTATTCGCTATATTTGTTCTTCTTCCGGAGAAAGATGATGTTTAGGAAAGTCCATCTGCTAACAACAAAAGGTTAAACTTTTCGGGCTGCCGGGCTGCCCACGTGGCTCTGCAGCGGGAAACTGAGTCGTTTAGAAGCCGTGCGCTGGTTTCTTCGGCTTGAAAAGAAGAGCAAGGGCGAAGGGGCACTCCGTCCGAGCTCTCCCTCTTCTCCATGCTGCCTGCTTCTCGGCGAGACAGCGGCTCCTAAAGCTCCGGCCCGGCCCGCCGCGGCTCCAGCAGCATCGGGGCCCGGCCCGGCCCGGCCCGGCCCGCCGCAGCCGCCCGGGGTGGGGGGGGCACCGAGGCCGGCCCGGCCGCTCCCTGTCCCCGGCCTGCCACACCGGAAGACAAAGAGATCGCTCCTCCCCCCACCCAGCCTTTTTAAGCATTCCGCCAAAAGTCGCAGCTTGTCTTCTAATGGATAAATTGCTTGTCAATCAAAAAAACTGACCCCGATTGGAACAAAATCAGGCTTTTCCTAGCCTATGACAAGTAACTTAAAGCAAAAATCTCTGGTTGAGCAAAGGACACAGTTCCATCTGCTCCTTGCAGTTTTCATTAAATGATTCATTGTTCTGCCAATCCTAAAAACAGGTTGTGAGAAACTGAATCCTGAGACCACCATACACAGAAGAGCAGCAAATTTCAAAGATTTTGAAGAAGTAGATCCACTAGATCCACTAGAGCACAAAGCAGTCAGAAAAATATTAAAATAAAAGGCTAATAAAAAGGATTAGAAAGGCATGAAATGCCATGAAAAGCAAAGGCATGAAATAAAACGTTTTGTGCCAGGATCTTCTTCAAATCAAGACCGAGGAGGAACCAGGATTTTTACTGACAATCATAATAAAGGCAGGATTTTCAGCAAGAAATATGCTTTTCTCCAGAGCAGGTGACTTCCCCCTTGAAACAGTCTCCTGAAAGGTATTTTTCTGTCAGACATAAAATAGGTCCAAACCACATACTAACTTGGAAGGAATAACATTGAGATATGCAAGAAATTATATCTAATTTTCTCCACAGTAATGTGAATCAGAATCTATATACATGTGTGTACACATGATTTATTTTAATGAACTGTAGGAAGGCACAGCCTCTTCAACCTAAATTCCAAGTAGATAAATATATTCTGATTTAAGAAAATATGTAATAGAAGATCTTTTTATGAACTCAGCTGATAGAGTAATACTCTTCATATCTTCATCTAGAACCTGATATATCCCCAGTTTGGCTTGCCAACCACAAAATCTTTTTTATGTGCTAACAACTTTGTAATTGCTTTGGACTTGCAGAAGGGTTGTTCAGAAGAGAGGAAAAAGTACTCCAAACCCAAGGTGTTACTGTGCTGAAAGAAGCCACACCTCAAGTCCAGAAAGGTTATATTGGCATTGATGCTTTTGTTTGCTGTCTCCCGCACTTCCTGTCCCCTTGCTCGATATTGTTTGCATTTCTCAGGTTTCATTTCCTCAATCTCTTTACCTTTGTACTTCACCTCTGTACTGTTAATTGTGATACAAGAGACACCTTTCTATTACAAAATACTCAGGAATCTGTTCTCATCTCTGTTCCATCCTAGAATGGCCTCCGTAGTTAGCATGTGCAAGAAGAAAGGAGCAGAAGTTCCTGCCTGTTGTGATTAACACTGCGTGTAATTGTGTGCAGCATTGAGATGCTATTCTTCTATGAGCATGTGAAAGAAAGATGAAATCTGCAATACACTGTGTTGTGTGAGACCATGACCATGGTATGAACTTGGAAAAAAAGATCCCGGGTGCTCACATACCAGTACCCAGTCACTGCAATATTACAGCTGCTTGGATGGAAACTCCTGTGGGTAATAAGAAGATGATAAACAAGCAGGAAGAGCAACCCTTTTTACAACTTAATTCGAATCTCTCCCCTCTTGCCTGCAGGATTCATCTAGTTTTCACCTTTCTCCTTTAAGAACCCTTTTATATAAGATTTTCTCACTCAGGCAAAGAGCAAGGTCATTTACAATGGCAATAGAAAGTTGATTAAAACAAATAACAAAGGCTGTAGTTTCAGCAAGTTAAAAAAAAAGAAAAAAAAAAACAAACCAAAACCAAAAAACAACAAACCCTTAAGAGCTTTAAATGGACAAAACTAAGGCAGAATCTAAGTCTGATTGATTCCAGCAGTAGGTTTCATGTTTTTCCTTTCCATAGGACTCTACATCTTTGCTCCACCATAGCAATTCTGGGCTCAAAATTCACCTTAGAACTGTGTTGTTAAACACTGATGCATAAAAGGCCAAGGAATTGATTCCCAATGTTCCTGTGAAATCACAGGCTACACCATGCTCACTTCAGGCCTTTACAAGGTGAGCAAGGTAACTAAGTTCACATTTGAAACTCTCACCTTGCCAAAATACTCAGATTGGCCATTTTACTGTGCTTGGTGCTGGTCTTGGTGGACAGGGACAAGAAGGATGAAACTGGTTTTTCAACTTTGAAATGTTGTTTGTATTCCTTCTGTAGCAGACTCCCTCTGCTAATTGCAAAGAATATTTCAACCCCTACAGAGGAAAAGAGCAGGAGAAATGGATGGGGGTGGGCCTACAGCCAGAAAGTTATCCGTAGACTTTCAGACGACATCTCATTTAAGCTGATGAAACTCACTTTCACATGAGTTGTGACATAACCATGGCAGGAACTGACAAGTGTCAAAATCTTGTGGAACAAATAAGATTTCAAGTCCTATTCCTCTGTACCAAAGAAGAGCCAGCAAATGTTATACATTTATTCTGCTTTTTCCGATGGCACTAACTGCTCTCAGCAGCTTCATTGGCACTCTGTGAGCACGTCCAATTCTCTCGTTTACTTAGAATAGCTGCTGATATTTAACCTGAACTTTCATGGCTTTTCCATAGAGACACCTTCCTAAATATCCCTCTGCTGTGGGGAATAAAGAGTTACTCGATGCTCTGTCATCAGGACTGGGGTTTCTGTGCAGATTCTGCAGCCCAAGAAGCAACCTCAGTGTCCTGATGGCACACCAGTGTCTTAACAGAACAAACCAGCAAGCATGGACCTTGGCACAGAGGAAAAATAATGGTAAGAGACAGATGTAGGCATAGCTAGATCATGGTGTCAAAGTGCAAACGGAAATTTCCAGCTTTTTCTCCCTCACAGTCACGTACTGCACTGGAGGATATTGTGACCTCTTTCAACTAATCAGGTCCTGCAGCCTGTTTTTTTTCCAGAATAATGTCTAGCTGAATGGTAGAGATGAACCACACTGCAGGGTGTCTTCCTTGTAGCCCCTTTCATCAGCACACAGTGCAGACAAGTAGGGGCTGTGAGTGCCCCTACAGAGCAGGTGGGTCTATATTGTGTAAGGAGAAAAGATGAGAGAGAACTGCTATTGAAATTTTGGCACACTTTCAGCTAATTTACAGTACAGACAAGGCCTGGGACCATAAAAGCCCTGAGATGTGGGCAGCACAGGCTCACACCAGTCTGCTCACTCACCCAAGTAACAAAGACAATCCATCTAGGACAGAATGATCCATCTAGGGCTGTTGAACTTACCTGCAGTAAATAGTTTATCCAGTGTCTTATCTGCAGCAACCACAAGCAACAGAAATCTCTTCATTATTTATTGTTAGTACCTCATGATTTGACATTTAATTTAAGTCTTTCACTGTCTTGCCCAGAAGCTTTAGCATTATAAATAGGCAAGCACTTTCTTTCCCATTTAAGAACTAGCCACAAGGATTTAGATCTGTTTGATGAACCTTTCCATAAGGCTTGCATCATGCTGTCATAAATGGGTGATGCTCAGAAGGTTTCAGGCTTCTCTGTTATCAGGAAAGTTACCTAATTGCTGAAGGCACTATTGCTTCAAGGCATTTATCCATTGACAGACGTGTTTCCCTAAATACTGTGGAGATTAGGAAGCTTTTTTCTTTTGTTTACAGTTGCAAGCTTCTTTAAAAACAACTGGGTGGTTTTTGACAATTTTTTTCCTTCTGTTACAAAAGCTTCCATGGCACTTTGATGCAGGGAGCAGTCAGCATGGCCACAGACAACATGCCCTTGGCAAATCCATGTTGAGTAGTGCTGGTTGCTTTCTTCTACTTCAGGTACCAAGGTGTGGCTGCCAGGAGGATGTGCTCCATGATCTTTCCAAAGAGGGCTTTCACTGTCTGCTTTTCTTACTGTACTTCATCCTTATTCATGCTGCTTTACCCTTTACAATATCTCAGATGCTGTACTACATTTATTTGTAGCCTCCATTCTCAAATCAGAAGGTTCATGACAAATCCAAACATCTTCCAGACGAAAAAACTTTCCAATAAACAGAAAATAAGAAGTTTCTCTTAATTGGAACAGGCTGTTAAGGCCTAGAAGAATCTAAAAGAAGCAACCACTCATTGCTCTTCCAAGGAAGCCTCTTAGTCCTTTTAAGCATGGTCTGAAACCTGTCCATGCATCTTGCATCTGGAACTGAGAAGTAAATCAGGAAATCTGGTCTTCAGAGCCCTCACCTATGTAATAGACTGACCACTTTGTCAATAATTGCTTTTCAAAGCACTGTAAAAGCATTTCCAGCACTTATGCTGTTAGTGTTTGAAACCTCTTTGTGTTTATTAAATGCTTATACTCTGCTTATTAACATAATGCCCAAGTAGCATACTACATATGGCCTCAGACATCTCCTGGAAACAGGAAAATAATATTCCCTTCAATTTATGGACAAGGAGAACTCCATGTATTTTAAGCTCTCTACACTCTACTTCTGTCTTCTGACAAGACTCACCCTTTCATTTCTGAAAGCAGTACTTTGTTTCTGTTCCTTGGACCCTGTGATGCTGACCACAGACTCACATGGTTGGAGTGCACTCCTGGGATGCAGGGGCTGCAGTCTGGGACATCAGGAAGAGATCTGGCAAATCACATAAGCCAATACCATCATGGAATTAATGTCCTCTGGCTTGGACTGGAGATGGTAGGCACCACAGACTCTTTTTCCTCCTCCTTCCTCTGCCAGCAGCTTCTATGTGGACTGAACCCACCAGGCCTGCCCTGGGATCTGCTGGATCAGGTTCCCTGGCTGAGGAAGCAGCTGGCCTGGGGGACCTGAGCTGTTCTGAACTGCTCATCACTTTCCCTGGAGCACTCACTGTGCTTATCCATGTGGGATCTATGAACTAGAAAAGCTGCCCATCCTTACATAGACTTAATGTTTGCAGATTGTGTGCTTTGAAATGGCTTTCTTAAGGCACCAATTGGTATTATATTTGAGTAGCAGTGAGAACTCAGTGTTGTTAATAATAGGACTTTGACCATGCCTTCTATTGCTTTACATTTTATTTTTGTTTTCAACCAATTTCTTCCAGAAAAATGATCATCTTGTATTCCTTTAAGAGAGGGGTATAACTTATTAGTGGCTTGTATACTTGGTCTATTATCTTAATGAACCTGCTTCCTAGATTTCAGAAAGACTTAAAATTTTCCCTCAAATCTCTATGTCTTGAAGACTGTATGAACTGATTGAGACTCTTTGTCTTCCCAGAGGCTAGAATAGTCTCTATTCCTCTACTCTGAGGTTTTGTTGGTATAACTGTGCATGGGAAGACTGAAACCTCATGGTCAAATGGAACTCTAACTTGGCAGATGACACAGTTTTGTCACTTATGTATGGAACATTTCATCTTTACCTCCGTTTTCAGGGTCAAAAAATCAAAGACCCTGCTGCTGACATTTATTTGTTAGCTGAAGTAACTGTCCATGTTTTGTAAAGTAAAACATTTAAACATAGGGAAAGGATCTGCAGTGCAGGAGTAATGGCTTCTATTAAATGGTTTTGAGATAAAAATATTATTCCACTCAGAACATTAGCACTGGCTATTCCATGACATCTTACAAGTACCTGTCCTTAGAGCCTTGAGAATGATGCCTAAGCATCCATTTCAGTCTGTCAAAGGTGTGTGGCAGGTCAGGATAGGAGATTAAAGGATCAGTGGGAAGCCCAATGTAATAATGAAGACTTCCTTGAAGGCAGAGAACAAATGGGACATAGCTCTATGTCTGAGTGGTACTTCTGCTCCTGGTTCCTACAGTGCTGCTCTTGAAGGGCTCAGTCCTGATCTGGGTGAATCCTCTGAGCCTGAGCATTCAAGGCAGGATTACTCCCTTTTTTGCAGAGTCTGCTTGGAGCAGGGTCTCATTTCATGTGTTTGCACTATGGAGTAGAGTCCTGGCATAAACTACAATGTCAGACTGTGCTCTCCAACATAATACTGAGTCAAAAGCAGAGGTGCCACTGTGGGGCATAATCCAACCAGAGGGAGCTCTGAGGAGCACAGGCTGGAATCTGTGAGTGCAAAGCAGACATTAATAACATTTTTGCCATCTAACTCCATTTAAGGCCTAAACTTAGTCTTCTCAGGCTGCTTATTCAAATGCTTTTTTCTGGATTTCTAGCTGTAGAATTTCAGCTGATATGAGTATGCAGTGCATATAGATGTTAAATGTGTTTAGTTCCCTTTTTAATAGCACACAAAATTAAAACTTACAAAACTAGAATTTTCTTCCCCCAAAAATCCACGAGTGCAACTTTGTGATTTGTTTCATCTGTAACACAGGGATGATGATATCTTGCCTTTGGCAGATGAAAATGATAATTAAAATCCAAATGAGAAACACACAGCCTAATCCTGAAAAAGGATGACATATGGAAAATATTATATAATTTACCTGTAAACTTCTTTTTGACCTTGGCTATAAAACTTCTGGGTCAATCACTTGCCAGTCTTTTCCTAGCTATAGTAAATTTGGCTAGTAGAAGACTGATAAGTTAAAGGAAGTGATTCTTCCCTATGTTACACTCTCATGAGTACTCATCTCTACCTTTGAAAACAGATAAAGACCATGCAAGAGTTAATATATATTCTAAAAGCAGCTCTAGAAGTTCTTGAGAAGCATTCTGAGGAGAGGTGATTAGTTATATGATAAGAGATTCACTAGACACATACCTAAATAAAGTTAGAAGGTAAAATTGCTTGGATATCAGAGAAGTGTCCCTACAATCCTCTGATTTTGTAAGCTAACAATACCTTTTTAGCTACTTATAGCCTAACGGTGAGGTTTTAATAATGAGGGATATGAAGAAGAGGAAGCATCTCCTTGGAGGTGCAAAGATAAAGGACAAAAAAGAGACATAATTTGCAGGATTTTGACTAGATATACAGAGATAAAAAATCACTGTATGGGTAGCCAAATAATGGACCAAGTTTCACAGAGAAGATGTGGAATCATCATCTGTGGAGATACTTAGAACTCAACCAAGTGTGTCTCTGAGCAAATAACAGGATAATTCCCTGGCTGGACTGGATGATCTCCAGAGCTTCCTTCCAATCTAAATTTCTGTATGATTCTATGATTATGACTACATAAAGACCTCTTTCACATTCACATGAATCATGTGATGTCACTGTGTGAGCTCATATTAGTCCCTTCATACCATAATATGAGTCTTATGGGGTTCTTTTATGTTCTTGTTTTACACTGTGTCAATCCTTACAGACATTGATAATTTTTAATTCAGATAACTGTGTTTGCTGATCTACCCTAAGCATGACAATGGACATATGTTAAATGTGATTTCATTAACTTTTTTTGGGAGACCTTACCTAATAAGGCTTGATAGCAAGATTGCTATTTTTTCGCAGCAAATGTGGCTCTAGAACTAATAAAACTAGTGCTGCCCATATTGTGATGAGTTTTGCCATTTTTGGCCTATCTAGATGGCCTTATTCTGGTGGAGATACTTTGGAAGTGTCTTGGAATATCTGTATCGGTTATAGGCGGCTTGCATGCATTTCTTCTTGGGTGAAATGAAAAATTTAATTATATGAAAAAAATGCAAATTGCTGCCAACTGTGTTAACTGTGAGAGAGTTGCATTATCTTCTAACATAAATTGTCAGTGAATTGAAGAAAAGACGTTTTGGAAGCTGATCTGATTACTGTCAGGGAAAGTGCTCAAACTCAATTGTTGGCAAATGTCCAGTACCCATCACTGAACGATCATCACCTCATCATTCAGTCTTCTCAACTGACATGCAAAACAACATCCAAATATTCATTGCACATCTGTGCTGGACAGATTATGCATTAGCAATTCAAATCAATTCAATGTACAGGCAGTTTCTGTAAAGGCGTCTGTTTGGGTGAGATGCCTTGTTGTCTGGGATGGATAATAAGGCAACTCTGTCTAATCTTGGAGAACAATCAACCCATCTTGAGAAGGTGACTGACTACGTATGCTCTTGCCCTGACAGTGCTAGAACAATGGCCCCATAATGCACTTGACTCAGCTGGTAATAAAATCTACTTTTGATTAGCAGCCATGGCTTGTGTCAATCACTGCATGATGTACCATTGTCCTCTGGTCCTGAACACAGTTTATTTACAGGGAAACAAAAGCTTCTTGGATATGGCTGCTGCCCAGAGATTGCAAAATAGATTGAGCTGTCAGCCTCACACACTAGATGAAGATTAATGAGTTGTGCAGACAATAAATATGAAGCAATGACCATAAATATGCTAATAGGTATTATCCATATACACTATAATTGCTACAAAAATTAAAAAGTAGTGTAAAGGAAATAGGTCAGAGGGTGACAGATAGATAATCTTGGATGCTGAAGATCTTTGGTTCAGTCAGATTCTCTACAGGTTTGTTTCCTTCAATTAGACCCTTCAAAAGATTAATTGTTTAAAAGCTGTTTGAATAATCTCTTTTGAAACAGAGGTTTATGGGAAAATGCTTATGAAAAAGTGACTTCAATGAACATGTTATTGAAATAAAAAAGGTGACTACCAAAAGCAGAGATTAATGTCTCTGATCAGCTGCCCAGCTTCGCTGCGAGGTAAATATTTCTGAGTGTTACACTAGTGGGGACTGGAAGGAAAACATACCAAAGAGATAACAACATTTTATATCCACAAACACAAGAGACTAAGGTCCTTCCAAGCAAGATATAGAAGAGTTACCTGCACATTACATTGGTTTGTTTGATGTTTTCAGCTTAACCTATTTTTCCTTTTTTCTTTTGTTTTCTCCTTTTTAATTTAAGAAGAGAAGAATGCCTACCACTCAAATTTTCAGAGTACTTCCAATTCAGCCTCTGGCTTTCCAATTCCTTTCAAAGAGCACATAGTCTAGATTTTTGTCACCTATGGGTTTCATTTCTACTTGAAACTCAGAGAGTTAAGCTGTTAGCTCTGTGTTTAAGTGCTCCAGCACCTAAGGCTACTGAAATTGTAGTGGAACTGAAAATAAGGGCAGTCATACTCTTGGTATTCATGGCTTTGACTCTCTGGTCTCTCAGGCTTAGAAATGCCACTGGATGCTTTTCAGGTCAGCTCACACCATCCACCTCCTCTACAATTTTTAGTTTCTGGAATGGGGAAGCTATTCCAGACATTCTCCCAGGTACCATTTACTGTTATAATGCCAAGCTCTGTGATAAAAATGAATTGTTGTTTTTTTTTTCTTTCCATACTTTAACTAAAAGTTGGATCCATTTAGCTCTTAAAGTATCACTGCTTTGATTTTGGCAAATAGTCCACAAAGACTTACAACTGCCTGATTGCTTCTGTGCCAGTTGTCCTGAAAATACAGTTGAACATTAACTACACTTGCCTAACACCTTGGGAGTTACCCTTTCTAACTGTAAATGCCAATAAAACAAACATTAAAAATAAAGATGGGGAACCATTTAGGAGAATGCCTCACACAAAGCTGCACAGTGAAAGGAGAAGCACACAAGCACACCTCCTTTCTGGGAGAATTAGTGGAGAGAGAGGACCACTGGAAGCTGCAGGCTCAAGAACTGTGTTCCTGTTCCCAACCCCACTTCAGCAGTGACACTGTGTCTTTCTAAACTGGAGGCTGTGATGTCAGTGTCTCACGTTGCCAGGGCACAGTAAGGTCCAGAGATGATAAGCAGATTGAACCAAGAGTCCAAATCTTTGGGCAAGTTTGTAGAGGCAAGTCCAAGGCTTCCCCTGAATCCCTCCAGTGGCTTCCCTTTCCTGATTCCACCGAGTTTCTTCATCTTACTTTATGAGACTTCTAGTAATTTCTTCTTTCCCTGCTTATTTTCTGATATCTCTGCCAATCTGAATAGCCTTGAGACAATTTTTTTGCAATAAAACTTTTATTATTTCTAGTTTTAAGTATTTTTAGTTAAACAATTTTGTGTGTATTCATTATGATTTGTGTTTTAGGACTGAGTAAAATGTTACCTCATATAAAGTCTCTTCAGATTGTAAAGCCTTCCTTTTCCATGGCCTTGCTAGACTTTACCATCCTTTCCTAATGGGCTGTTTACAATATTAAATAAATTGTATTAACAAAGCCCCCAAAGATTTTATCATCTTTGAAGGAGGAATCCGCAGCAATATGTACAAAGAAACTGACATTTTTGATTTATTGTGACTTTGAAGAAGGCCTGTAGCATTCACTGTCCTATCCTTATGTGGAATTTTACCTGCATTTAAGCCTCAACGTTGGATATTTTATAACATTAAGTAATTAAAATGATAAATGAAGAACCCGAGAAATTATGGGGTTAAAGACACATCGTAATTACAGAAGACTTAATGCAAGCAGAGTAGAAAACAAAAATAACTGACATTAGAATTAAAGAAAACTAACATATATGAATTAAAGAGAAGTTGAATGAAAGACAGAGTTAAAAGATCACTGCTGCTTAGGGGTACATGGGCCAGATATTCCACTGCTAAGATAAATAGCACATATAAGAAGAGAGGAACAGATTCCATATCCTTTGTTCTATAACCCACCATGTACAAGATATAGATACCACACTATTGTGAAAACACTGTAGTTTGATTCTGTATATTTCCTCTTTGAGACCCACTCCTCTGGTAGTGTGACCTAAGCAGATATTCTTCTTTACCTAAGGGAAGCCCATGGATTTTTAATGAGCCTTATTTAAACCCTGGCTAGGAAAATCTGTGGTAAAGGAATGTGTGCCATTTGCAAAGACCTGTTCATTAAAGGCAGAGGCTCTGCTTTAGAGGGACTTGCACGAGGAAGAACAAAGCTTCAGTGTCAATCTGCTCATACAACACAAGGTCCCCTCATGGCTCCTTCCATATAGAAATTAATTCCCACCATCCATTGTTAGCTGAGTTCTGATTTCCAGCTCTGTGTAAGCCAGAGTTTTCAGGGGTAGCTGTACCAGAGCTGAACTCTGGGTGTGATAATCAACCCACCTGAAGCCTCTGCACGCCACCACTTTACTGCCTTTTTGTCTCTTGCCTTTACTCAGAGTTGTATGAATTCTTAAAACAAGGCAGTACCTTCTGCAGATGCAATTCAGTGCAGTTCAGAGCAGTGCAGAAGAGTGAACGAGGAAAGCTTTCAGCTACATCAGTTGCCAAACAATGACTCATGCACTAGTAATTTGTTTAAGTATCACAAGAGGAAATTACTTGGTTTGCCTAAATTCCATCATGGCAACAGCAGTATAAAGGCCTATTGACAAAGTTCAGTTTCATTTCCCAGCTGAGGATGAGTTTCAGTTTCTATTCTCCCTTACCATGGCAGCAGTTTCGTTTCCTCACTGCCAGCTGGAGAGTGTATAAAAAGGTGGGCTGAGCAGTGTCTGGGTGCTTCACTGGAATTCTCACCAGCAGAAAGCATCATGTCTGACCAGAACGTCCGCAACGCTGGGTTCACTCCCTCTGGCATCACAGGAGGATCCCTTGCCTCATCACTGATGTCCCAAGAAGCCAGAGCCTCTGGGGGAGGTGTGCCTTCTGGAGGCCCCACTTCTACTCTCCAGGAAATAGGTATGAGCAATTCTGTCTGTGGCTGTGTGTGTGGTTTTGTGGTTCAGTGCATCGGGCCAGACAGCAGTTTCTCCTTGAAAATAAGCTTGCCAAAGAACCTCTTCTCTCCTGCATTCCTGTATGGCACTGAAGAAAGAAGATTCCTCTATTTAACTGTGTGCTATGAGTGGGATATTATTGAGGGTGTTTTCTGTGTGTGTACATACTGTGCATGAACAAACATATACATATGTGGTATTCAAGAGATTTTGGGCAGTGTTTGTTTGAGGTTTGTGCTGTCACTCCATTCTGCCAGGAATCATCAGTAATATGAAGAGTCATGGTAGCAACAAGCAATGATGCACTTATGCAAGAGCATGATCTGTGTAGCTATATTTCATATAAATTATCAGATTTCCCTTGCTCTTTTCTCACACTCATCCATACAGGGAGAACTCCTAAAACCTTACGCAAACTCTAGAGGAGAGAAATGAGTTGCAGTCCAAGAGATCAATTCATGAAGGGAATGTATACACAACCTTGACAGCTCCTATCTAAGTACTAAAATAAGGCATAGCTGCCTTTCACATGAGCTAACCCTGCAGGTGTTTTTGTTCTGCTGCTGGCAGGGAGCAGTCTCTGACCTGATGACTCTTACCAGCTTGGCACTTGTTTAACCCAGATCCCACGGGATTTGTGCACAAGGTATTCTCCCTGCCAGACCTGCCTGTGTGACCTGATTCAGCAGGCATCCTCTGAACAGGCACAGCTCCACAGAACAGAGTGCCCCATGCAGTCCTGCTTTACCCAGCAGCTCAGCAATTATCTCTCTGACCTTGGATAGAGGCTTCCAAACCCCTTCTGCCTTTGGGGTCTTGGACCCAAGTGTCTCATGTGTCAGAGGTATGCCAACCAGCAGGCTGATTGTAGGTGGGCTTCTTTGCCATCTTGGTCTACCACTGGTCTACTGCTTCCATAATCAGCAGGTACAAATCTGAAGGATGCAGCCGAATGTGACTTCTCCAGCCATAAAATGGGTGGTTGACCAGGTGAGCTGGCCAGGGTCCAGATTCAGGGCATCTTTTAATAGCAAAGAGTGTTAAGCTTGACTGAAAGGAAATAAGTTGGATTTTTTTAAGATGTAATTTATATTGCTGCCAATATTATTCATAGAGTGAGGCCCTCTAGACAGTGAGGAATAGGTGACATAAGGGTCATTCAGAGACATACTAGATGTGACTCCTGTGAGGCATTTTTTTAATATTCACTTTGTATGATTTGATCAGTGAGTTTAGGTTGCTGAATTCAGTGTTTATTGAATATTCAGTAGGAAAGAGCTTAAGGGATAGTAGCAGCCAAGGGACAGAATATGAGAGGAAGTCAGAAGAGGAGGGGGACAGAGAGAGTGAAAAGCAGAGAGGAGAGCTGCTCTCAGGCACCATGCTGCCTTAGCAGCAGAAATCCTGGTATGCAGGAGATGCCAGTTGCTCCCTCTAGTCATATGTGAGTCAGCTGCACAAGCTGCCTTCTGTTACAGATCAGGGTGCAACACATTCATAACCAGCAGCAAACTCTTCAGTGGAGATGCCCTACAGAGAGCATGAAGCTGTCAGTTCTAAACTAAAACACTGAAGATTTCTATCCCTCTCTGTGCTGAGAATTTTTGTAAGGAACAAAGACAAAATAAGAATTTAACTAAGCCTAGTTTTATTCTTGCAACCTCTGTGTTAGCTATGGATTTTTATGAAAACCACCATTTTGGTGAAGAGAAGTCTGCATGACTCAAGGAAACCTTAGCCATGCCGACAGGAGATATTCCAAAAGAGCTTTTATCCATGTGGAAAATGCTAGCTCTGTAACATTGCCAAGACAGGTGTGAGCTTTGGCTCCCTGCAGCAGGAGAGCTTGCCACACATTCTTTGCCTGATTGAGAGCTAAAAGGGCCTGATTTCATTTCCGCAGGTGCTCACTGAAATCTCTCCAAACACATCTTCTTAACCTTTTCATTCAGACTGTAACCCTTCCTCCCCCCAGAACAAACATGCTCGAAGGAGCCACTGATTCTGCAGTGGGGCATGAGTATTGTTCAGTGTCACTTTACAGAAGATGTTATAACAAGCTCATCACCAAAATATTTGAGCATCCTCCAGGAATGCTTTAAGCATTATCACTAACATTTGTCGTCACTAATGCTTTACTTCTCTCCCAGGAGAAGAAGAGTTTGCAAAGGAATGTTTTGCTCAGGGCTTATTTAGTCTGAGATGAAGATGTAACTATAAATTTGCCACTGGCTACCACAACTTGTGGCACTTGAATTTTACAGGCATCTATTACAGGTTTATATGAGGGAATGTGAAGTGAAAGGAATGTTTATCACCTGGAACAGAAAGTGCAACAATTCCTAGTTTCTGCAGAAGTTTGTTCCACAGTCCTCAGGCTGTGCAATTTCAGCAGAGGCAAATTGTGCTGAAACTATTTTGGAGATCCAGACTTATCAAAAACAGTCTATGCAAGAGCCATGGATTTTCTTTGTGTTCCAAGAACTCCACAACAGCACTCATAATATTCTTTCTCCAAGGTGGCAGCTAAAAAGCAGTACACTGACAGCACAAGTCAAGTAATCAGCACTCACCTTGTCTTTTGAAACATTTGCTAGCCTTGAATTGTTTTAAAACACAGTAGCTTATAATTGTCCTGTAAGGTTCCTTCCTTTTTTTCGTTAGTGACATATCCTTTGTAACTGTTCTAGGTGCCAAGGGCACAACCCACTCATCAGGTTATACCACCAGTGGGATCTCTGGTGGATCCAGGGCTTCCAGCACGATGTCCAAGGAGGCCACAGCCCACGGAGGTGGAGTTCCCAGAGGTGGCACCACTTCCACTGTCCAGTCCATCTGTAAGTGAGAGTCCTCTCGAAAAAGATGAATTAACAAACGACTTTGGAGCAGCCAGCAATATTCCAGCTCATTAGCTGCACACTTACTAGATGAAGGGATGCAAGTGACAGAAGTGGCTGCTTTGTACTTGAAGCAATATTTCTACTGTTTGTTTCTCTAAATTTGGTGGGAAGGTGAAACTGGGGAATTAGTGGAAACAACTATGCCACAAACTTGCAAAGGTATGAGTGGACGGAAGAGACAGAAATCTGAAACTTGGTGTCAGAAGAAAAGCCCAGTGGACTTTTAGACTATGCTTTCATCAGCACCACAGTGGCAGCTCAATAGTTCTTTTTCAATCACAAATTTAGGATTAAACCAAGAGCTCCACTCTTGAACGTACAAAACAGATATAGTGGGAAAAAACAGTGAAACATGAGAATGGAGTTAGACTGACAGACAGGAATCTAGTCTACCTCTTGGGGCCTTTCAGAACAGCTTAGCTTTCTTTCCTTTAAAGGAAATTCCTTGGGTCAAACCACAGGAATCTGCCTGAACTTACCAGCTCAAAGCAGAGAACAACAGAAATCTCTTCATCACTCTGCCGGGTTAATGCAACCCATACCCAGATAAAACAAACTAAATTATGAGAGAGCCTAGTCTATACCTGAATGCATCAGTAAGGATGCTAATTGTGATAGTAGGATTCTGTGGGGTTAGGAAGAGCATTGGAGACAGGATTGAAGTTCTTAATTTCAAAAAGTGTCTTTCAAATAATAACAGAGACCTTTGATTTCTGACCTGGGAAGGCTTGTAGCCAATGCTTGTATAGTTTGTATATTTTCCTGTACTGCAACTCTGCTTTATATTGTCCTTACAATTTCTCTGTATTTCACCTTAGCCATGGGTGGAAAAGGAGGAAGACGCTGAAGAGAAGAAAAACATCAGTCTAGAAATAAGCACTACAAGCACTTCATCCTTCACCATTGGCTTTGAAAATTTCTCCCCTTCTGTGATCTCCCTGTTATGAAAGGCAAAGCCTTCCACGTGTTCAAATAAAGTTCCTGTTAAAATGATGGATTCTTGCATTAAATTAATGGGGACAGAGATGAGGGGTGGTTCTTTCCTCGATTAAATATTCCCTGAAGCACAGAAAAACACAAACCAGTGGAAGTTAAGGTACTTGGACCGTGAGGCTGTCTTAGAAAAAATCCTGGGTTTAGCAACACTAGGCTCTTCAATTGCAAGTAGCTTGCTTTGTTTATCTTCCAAAAAGTAATTACAGTGCAGAAGTCACCCTGTTGTGAGAGAGAAGCATAGAAACACTCAGTAAGGGGCACCCAGCAGTTCCTTCTAGATGTACTTCTAATAGGCTATCAAATTAAATTCTACTTAATAAAGGAGACACATTAGCAAACAAAAACAGCTCCCAGGACTGATTTTTGTATACCTGTAGAGTTTTTAAGGTCCCTTTCACAATAATTTCTAGTCCCTGTTTGCTTGCTGCAAGGTGTGAGTTTTGTCCCAATCAGACTGAAACTTCCCCTGCAAAATTATCATAGGTGTGAACAGGTAAAGAAGAGACCTCATTTTCTCTGATACTGGTCTCACTGTTGGGGCTTTTTGCTGTTCCTCACACCTGAGTCCTTTCCTTCATATGTGCTCATACAATATTTCCCCAAATACAGGTAACATTGTGCATTCCCTATGCAAATTCCCACATACAAACTACCCCACACTTTCATCTTCCTTTTTGTCTTTCTGGCTCCTCATCCTCCCTATTCTATCACCTCCCTCCCTCTGTATTTCAAACAAAACCAAACACGGCACAGCTTTTTCTTCCCTTCCTCCACTCCAAGATGGAGGGAGAGAATCTCACACCTTCAGGCCAGAAGTTAAGAGGTGCTGGATTTGGGGAGCTGCAGTCAGTGATCTTCTCCAATGACTCCTGTCACCCCTGCCTGAGCATTCCCATCTCAGCTGCATTTCTCCACAGCTGGGAAATGTGTTTGCTTCCATGCACCTCATGCTGTCAGATATGGTCTTCTCCCTGCTGTCTGGGCACCACCCACAATGTACATGAGAAGTCAACCTTAGCCTCCAGTTGAAGAAAAGTTGAATTATATGTTGAGTGGCGAAATGCTAGCATGGAGGAGAGACTAATGAAGAGGAATAGAAATGTATCTTTGCTTGCTGTGCTATACAAAGCATTAAAAGGCCATTGAAAAACAAAGGCTTTGTTTCATAGGCTAGAGCTGGTGCCCTAACAAGGAGCTATCTTGGGCAAATGTTTAAACGTAACCAGGACTTGAATTCATAAAATCATAGAAAGATTTAATTTCAAAGAGACCTTGGTGTGAGGAGAATGAGGCCATTTGTCTAATCTAAACCTCTCTTAAGGAAGGGTTTACCTTATTGTTAGACTTGTTTGCTTAGGACTTTTACCCATCAGGTTTTGAAAATCTTCCAGGAGATTTTTCATAGAAGTCTTTCATACACTTTCCTTCCCAGGTCTAATGCAGCAGCCTGGGACAACTAAAATAGAGCTGTGATCTACTGACAGATCTTTTTTCCCCGTTATGCCCTTAGCACTGGCATGATTTGAAGCCAGGAGGTCTACCCAGGGTGTTTCCCATTCAGAAGTTTTTCTCCATGTGCAAATGCCAAGTAATGGTCCCAGAGAACAGCAAGAGGGTTGATCCCCACAAGCTGACATTCAAACAACTGCTTAGCACTGATGATGATAAATGAGTCATAAGATGAAAATAATGTAAGAATGACAAGAAATACGAGAAAAAGTAAAGCACATACATAACTCATCAGACAAACTGAAGCTGTATTATCCGAGAAACAATGTGTGATCATTTCATGGCAATTACAGACCTTGTTTCTTATTCAAAAGGGGGAGATTCAAAAGTGGATTACAGCATTAATGTTGTCGTTACTTGACCTCAGGTAATTTTGTCTTCTTAAAAAATGACTCACATTAATGAGAGCTGAAAAAAGGTACTTATGCCTAAAAGAAGGAATCCAAAGCAAGGATGCTTAATCACTTATCATTTCACTTTTCAGCTTTTTACGTAATTCTGGTCTTAAAAGTTTGAATTACTTTCCCATTTAGATCTTGTGTTGAGAACTAGCCTAGATAGCTTTGCTGAAGCAGGGAGAATTCTCAGCTGCATTCAAAATCCCTTCACTGAGTCAGCTGTAATAGGTCTACAGGAGAACAAAGGTACAAGCATCCCCCTGGAAGCCTTCCTCGCAGACTGCTTCAGCAAATTCATATGTACAGAACTACAAATGAACTATTTACATATTTAACAGAATATAATTGGGAGGGCCAGATAACAACAAATATTGCAATTTGAGTCCTTCGTGTCTCTCAATCAATCTTTGCACAACAAACAGACGGGAGGAGAGAGAAAGGAGAAGAGGCAGCAGCGTGTGATTACTGGAGCAATAGCGCTGGAGCAAGGCGCTGCAGAGAGCACAGAGCTCTCTGCACAGAAATCAATTCCTCCCATGGGATGGGATCAATAGCCATCTGACAGGACACTATGCAGGCAATTTAATAGCATTTTATCTAAATGAATCTATTCCTCCCCCCAGCTGGCCTCACAGTTCATAAGAAGTCTCTCTTAGCAAAATAGATTTATTTTTTATAATACAACAGGAAAATATTTATCATTCTGAAGACACTGTCATTGTCTATTAAAAATCATTTATCCCTGTTAGTTACTAATTACCTACCACTCTTTCCCAACATCTTTATTTTAATTAGCAAATTCATGGACACAGAGCATAAAAATTACATTCAGTTATTCTGGAAAAATATTTCTTACCCCAAAACATTCTAAACTGTGAATCAGCTATTCAGGAGAAATAACCCCACATAGCAGGTAAACTCAGTTACCTCAAAGGAGTATTGGTATCTGAAATGACATTTTTATGAAACAAAAAAGCTTATTTTTTGAGGAATTATTTATACACAGAAATTGGTTGTCTGGTGTATCTATTTTAATAGTACTTAATAAATAATAAAGTCAATCTGATCTTATTAGTGGATATCTGTGTGAAGTAAATGATAATGAATGAGAAACCCTAATAAGTATAATTCCAAGGATGGATCTTTGGCACTCTGGGAGTTTGGTATTGTGCCCCAAAGGCTCTTGTAAATCCAGCTGCAGTTCTTGCTCATCATTTAAAAGATTAGGGACTGATAAGCGACAGTCAAGCCTTATTAGAACAGGCTAAGGCAACAGGAAACATTAATTGGGTAATTTAATGCACAAGGAGACATTAAATGCCTGCATTGTGGTTCAGATGTTGCTTCCCCTATTGATTTATTCACGTCTTGTTCTATGTAATTCTCCCAAATTCTTGGTGGAGAGGGTGTAAGACAAAGCCTAGGTTTAAAAATACCAAAATATTTTTGTTATTTCCTAGGGCTTCCCTTTGCTTCTTGTGTTAATAAGGGACCCATCAGTTGCCCTGCTCTTGCAAGCAAAAGAAAGAAGACTACTCCCTTATCCAAGGACTCTTCCAACAAAGGAGGGGAGAGATCCAAGCTCTAGTAGCTCTCCACAATGAAATGCTGTCTCAGTTGTTCTGGTTTTCCTCACAGTGTGTGCATAGAGCAGGAGCCCTGCAAATCTGGGAAGAAGCTCAGACACTCTCTTCCTCTAGAAAGCTGGGAGCACTTAACAAAACTCTCTTCTCTTGCATTGTTCTGGAGGAAATGTAGAAATAGTTGCTGAACTGATCTTCCTCTGGAAGTAAAGAAGATGAGAGAAAGGTCTTGACACAGCTGTTTCCTCTCTGTCTAACACCAGAATTAATCCACTTACGTGGGCGGATTAATGTGCTTTGTTCCCTCAGTGGTGGACACTGGTACCTGGAACACCAAAATCTCTCAATTACATACTAGGTCCTGATTTGGGTCCCATTTTAAGACTTCCTTCCTGAGACATCTTTCCCACAGCTGAACAGAAATGAAAAGTAGTACTCTGACAGTGTCAAAAATTCAAGATGAAAAGGGGACAGCCTTTCTTTTACCTCACTGACCCAGGCACTCTTTGTTTCTCATTTTCTAGTACTACAGCTTGGGAGATCAAGGGTGATAATTCATGGACACTTTATTTTAATAATTTACTTTTGCAGCAATTTAAATATTAAAATGCATTTTGAAGACATGCAAGCCTCATTAATTTCAAATAAACGCTGTACATTATGCTCTGTTTAACAGCATTCAATCCTACTTTTTGTAGCCACGGTCTCTCCCTTCCACCCAGCAGCCTGGCACTGTTCCTGCTGCCAGCAAGTTTCCCCATGTCCATGGCATGGGCTGGGAGGCCACTGTGGGCACAGCACCCCTGCTCTTCAAACTTCCTCAGCACTGTCACATTTGAAATCGGTGTCTTCTTCACACCTCCCCATGTTTTAAGGAAGAAAAGAGCCTCTCTGACTTTATTTACCCTCCCTAAAGTCATGAAAGCCGTGGGAGAAGAGGCAGAGTCCACCTACAGCCCAGCACATCCCCTCCAGCCCTGCATTCATTGGTGCTCTGGCTGTGCCCCTTGCATGTCCTCAAGGATTGACCCAAACATGGTGATCCAAGAAGGACCACTGGACCAGAAACCTGGAACAAGACCAGCACATTCCTTTCCAACTAGCAACTGGGTACCCAGTGGCTGGGTTACACAGGTCAGTCCCTTTCCCCTTCAGGAGAGGAAGAGCCCCCAATACTTCTTCTGTGGGCTCTCATGCCACAGAAGTTTTTAGTGTTGTAACTGTTGTGAAAAGCAATAAAATTGTGCTGACTGCCCACAATGGTCTGTTTCCTGAGAACCCCACACATTAAAGAGACACAACTAATAACTCCCTTTTAATGCACAATAATTTTAAAAATCATCATTATTATTGTAGTAATTAACATTAAATCATTCCCCATCCTTCCCTGTATCTCTTTGGGGTAATAGCAAGCATTGAAATATAACCTGGTTTAGTGCTTATCTAATATAAGCAGTATTTTATCCAAGCTATCTTCTTTTCATCCATTGTTTAGTGGGTTTTGGGTTTTGTTGTTTGTGGTGCTTTTTAAAGAATACCTGGATGTGAAAATGAATAAACACATGCACTTTCCTCAATGTAATAAAATTTCATAGAAAATAGTGTTGCTAAAGAAATTATGTATGCCACAAAAACAGTCCTTAATATTCAGATGTTGCTTTTTGCAATCTTTTGCTATTGGAATTTCCACCCAGCCAAGATTTTTACTGGCCAGTTTTAAGCTACCTCTGCAATTTATGTTTATACATAAACAGCTCTGATTTTAATTGCTATCAACTTCTTATACTTGATAGATGGTCCTAAACATTTTTTGCCTCCAGAGACTGCTTACTTTGCCAAGTATTGACACACTTTCAAGATTTATACTTCTCTTAGGAACAAAGTTTACAATAAAATGTAATGTATTCCGTGGCTGTGAATGGTAATGTTGCTAAACAGTCCAAAGATATTTCACAACTGATAGTTATTTTCCTCTCACATCCAGCACTGCCCTCCTTTAATACTACTATAGATTTAGGCTTTTAAAGAAAAATCAGGTCCCTAATTTGCCTAATTTAGTGTTTCAGAGATCCAATATGACTTAATTTATGTTTCCTTCCACTACAGCCATTATTAGACTAATGATTACACTTTCATTTTTCCCTATAATTATTTAAAGAGGCTAATTCTTGTGGAAGGGATTAATTCACTTCTGGGATTGGAATAACACCTTTCAGAGCTCAAATATCATACAGCAGCCAGAAAAGGGAGTGGTTACAGAACTGTAAACTACAATTGTCAAACATACAAGCAGTTACTAATTATTGGGCAGACAAAACTCAGTAGATGATTTAAGTCACATCTAGATTTAAATATTTGGATTGGATCCAGTTTCGTGGTAGCAATCATGGGTCACAATGCCCAGAGAAACCCCAGAGGAAAAGGAAGGGTTCTTAGAAATAATGCATCAATTTGTACCATCTCCATGAAGCTGCTGTGGCATTGCAGCAAAAGTAGCATCATCAGGCTCTAGCAGGAGCTCTTGTGAAATCAGCTGAAAAGATCTTCAGCATTGAAACAATTCATGGATGTCACTTTAGCGACCAAGTGCACCTCTCAGCCCTCTAAGAGCAAACTTGCAAGGGAGGAGATTTTGTTTTCTTGTTTTATTTTTTTCCCTGACATTTAATCTCTTTAATGCAGTTTTTTTAATATTAATCCATTCTGTAGATAGGCAGCACAGCTCCTTTGCACAGGCAAGAGAAAGACAGCTCTGGGTTGCATCACCCGTCATCCTCCCTGACCAGGGAATGGAAAGGATGCAGGCTAAGAGGGTCTGTAATTTCCCTGGGATATGTGATGATGCAGCCTGTACCAGATCAATCTGTTGTGAAGTTCTGAACTTAAACATCCCAGCTCCTGGTGAGAACATAATTCCACATTATTTGGCTTTTGTGCTCAAGATGAAGGAGACATTTCCTACAATTTCTGTAAGAAATGCTAAAAATTCTAGCAATAGTTTATTTTGTCAAAGTGACAATTTCTATAATTACGAATTTCCTTGCCCTGGTTCTCTCCCTCCTACCCATCTTACAGGGATTTTTCTAGAGCACAAAATAGTTTAAACTGTAGACAGAAAAAAAAAAAAAACCAGCCTGAGGAAAGCATAAGAATAGAAGTTTACAGAGAGAGAAACAAGCAGTTGCTTAAGTCTATTAATAACAAGATATAGCAACAATGAATGGTAATGATCAGAAAACAGTAAAGACCAAAAAGGAAAATATTTTTTAAGATTTCAACCCTGTGGGAGAAAGCAATAGAAACAGAGACCAAATTTAGGATATGATTCAAAAAGCATGTATATATGTATATATGTATATATATACATATCCTATGTATATGTTTATGCACTTATAATCTTACTTAAGCATTGACACACAAATGCTTAAGAAGTCCTTCATGTTCTGTCAGCAAGAAGTTAATTTTTACTCTGGCACAGTAGTCTGTGTTGCAAAGACTTTTTTGCAAAGCATTAGTGAATGTTCAACAAAAAATTTATTAGGGTGTAAATTAACTCTAGGAACCTGTTTCAAGATATCAAACCAATAATTCTTCTCTAGTGCATTTTATTTATGCTTTTTAGTGCTAGGATATAAATCTGAGAGTAATTTTGTACCAGTCCAATAGAGGACTTATGAAAGACAGTGAATGAGATAATTCACTTCTGATTATTCATGTTTATTTTGTCTTTAGCATAAATAGATTATGAAAATAATCTTTTCCATGGGTGGTGCTTTTTCGATGAATTCTAAATTATATGTGGAATATTCTTAAGTAGAAAGATCCTGAAAATATGAATTTATTATTATTTTTGCTCCTCTTGGCTCCCATGCTTAAAAATGGGATGTACACAAAGAGGTTAATGGCACTGTGATTTTCAGATAATCTGTTTTTAAACTACTGACTTGGAAACTGTGAGATTAATAGCACTGAGAACACCTAAAGGTAACAGGATTACAATTTAATATTAACTAAGTGTTTCTTGAGGGTCTGCTGTAGCGGTGCCTCATCTCTGGGATCCACCAGAGTAATTAATCTGTAGTGGCATACAGTGGTGATGCAGGAGAACTGCAGCTTCCCTGCCGCAGTTTGGATTTTCCCTTCACTGGCAAATAGTTTTTGCTTTCAATATCTTCATCAACAGGCACGGAGCAGGCTTGCAATGCTTTTGCCCTAAGCTGATGCTGGTTAGGGAGAGAACAGTTCTCAAAAGTCACACCTGAAGCACCAGTCACAGCCGAGCAGGGCAGTGTTGGGAGGGGTTTGGAGGCTTTCCTCCTGCTGCTGGAGGAGCAGGTTTTATCTATAAACGGGGCAGTCAATGGTGGGCAAGCTTGTTAGCATTGGAGAAAGTGGTGTTTACATCAAGATCAGAAGTCTGATGCTTGAGTAAGGCTGAAGTACAGCTGGGTCAGCTGAGGAGCTGCATGGAAGGGTGGCAAAAAGGCATTTTTTACCGGGCATCACTCTCCCAAACAGGAAGATGCATCGTTATTACAGGGATGCCCAAATCAGGAATCAGAAAGAATGCATAATAAACTAATGCTTTTACAGGGTCAGAGGGTTAAACAGGAAATGCTCAGAAGCAAAAGGTCATCTTACACTAATTACTAATCCTTAGGAGCTCAGACAGACCCATTCAACAAAGCCCTTCATGACAACCAGGCCCTGCCAGCCCCTGAGGTGCAGTGAGGACTCTGCAGCCAGAGCCCCTCGTCCTCCAGGGTCACACAGAGGGACCTCTGCCCACACTTTGGGGACATGTGCATCTCATGTGCATCTCACTGCTTGTGTGCAGGCCTCAGTGAGCAAAACCTAGGAGAGCTTTGTATCCTTGGTCACAAAATGAAAATGCTTAAGTTAGAAAAGTAGGCTAGCAGAAAAAAAACCAAAAGCCAAACCAAAACAAAACAAACCAAACCAACAACAACAAAACAAAAACAAAAACAACAACCCCCCCAAAAAAACCAAAACAAAAAACCAAAACAAGAAACAAGAAACAAAACAAAAAACAACAAAAAGCCCACCAACAACAAAAAAACAAACACCAAACAAAAACCACAACAAACCTCAAAACAAAACCCCAACAACAACAATAAGCCAACCGAACAAACAAACAAAAACCCAACCCCCCAAAAAACCCCCAAAAAACCAAACCCATAATCATTTGAGGGGGGGCTATTTTAATTATCTTAGTTTGCAGGATGTCCTCACAAAACATAATACTTGAGAATTTTATGTACTTCAAGAGCTGCCTCCTGCAGAATATTGGTAGAGTTTAAATGCTGCTACTTGTGCATTTTAAAATCTGTTTCAGGTAAGGAATATCTTCTGACTTTTATTACTAGGATCCATTCACCTAGAACATTCAGATCTACAGAGGAGCTCATGTGCTGCTGCCTCTACATAAAAGTCGTGTTATGCTTGGTATGAATCCCTCCCATACTTTCCTTCAGTTCAACTATTTAGATTTCCAACTATTTTTCCCAGTAATTTTAAGTCCTCTGCTTGCTAGGGAATGTCTTTATACCAGTAGGAAAACTGTTAATGTTGGGAAAAACATAAAGAAATATAAATAGTGAAGGCCAATAACAAGCCAATTACAAATGTAATACACAAAGCATGAAATAATTTTAAAAAAAAGCTCTAGTCATATTTTCTTTCAAGACCTCTGAAGCTCAATGGATCCCATCAGGTTATCAGATATGAGCCTACCTTACACTCACAAAACTCCTGTGAGGCAGAAAGCTTTATTTGGGAGCACCTGAGTGCATGAGGAACCTGAAGAAGCTCCACAGCTCTTCAGCAGAGGAGGGACCTGGGATTTATCAGGTGGCACTGACACAGAATTTTTTTCACAGAGCCTTTAAAACTTGAAGTCATTTAAGTCACATTCAAGTGAGTTAAAATGTCACCAAGATATTTTAAGTTGCTCATGTGACAAGAGCCACTGACTATCCCCACTGCTTGACCCTGTGCTCCCTCACTGGTGTGTCCCAGGGTCTGTAGGTGATCACTGCCACAATCAGCTCTAACTGTGCTGCACTCCTACACAGACTTCCCTTGTTCTGAGTTTTGTGTTACAAACTCAGTCCCACAGCATCAGAGACACACAGGGGAAAGGGAAAATAAATTGCCCAGTATCAGTGAAACATTCAGTAAAAATATGTGACCATCTGCCAAGAAACACCATCAGCGGTCAGAGGGAAGGTAAGAGGTGTATTTACAAGAGAAAAAGCAATGGCATTGGACCTTTGGACTGAAGGGAACAGAAGCCTCTCCTTCTGAGAAAGTACAGCACCTGAGCACAGAGTTCTGCTTGTAACCACATCTTAGCCACACAGGGTCATAGAAACTCTGGCCAGAAGGGACTTCTGAAGGTCATGTCCCACTCAGGGTGGAAGCTGATCATGTCAGCTTTGTCCAGCCAAGTCTTGAAAACTTCAAAGAACAGAGGGACCTCAAAATATTTTTGTGTCATGGTCACTGATTCCAACAGAACTTAGAAATTCAGATGCATACAAAAATCTGTGTTTGAAACAGTAAGACTGAACAGTTCTTCCACTGTTGGTAAAAAATAGTCACTGCTTTTTGAAGCTGTGATAAGTAGATCAGAGTAATCTCTATTACAGGATGATCAGCATATTTTGTAGAGGCCAGCCAGCACCTTCTGCCCTATGCCAGCCATAGAAGCTCCTGTAGGTGCACTTGTGCATCTTTCTTACCCCTTGAAAGCAGCAGCAGAGTGGTGACAGGGCAGCATCCATTACAGGACTAGAACATGTACCTGCAGTGCACAAAGAATTGTTTAATGGATCCCTTCTCATGATATTTGCAAAAGCAGGCAGGCAGGCATTCTCTTCATGTGGAGGGAGAGCAGCACAGCCCACCCAGGAGCTGTTTTTGGCCACTGCTACTGATGGCTGCCTGCAGTGAGAGAGCTAACAAAAGTATTAAACATTGATACATTTCAGTGTGCCAATTGACTGTGCATTTTAAATAGACTCTGGTATTCTCTCCTAGTGGAAAGATTTATTTTACTTTAAGAATATATAGGGCTGTGCTTTCAGTACTTTTTCTTTGTTTAACAAGCAGCTCTCTTGCTGAAAGCCCAGTAGACCACAAAACCAGTCAGGGGCTTTTATCCAGGATGTCTGACCCATCGCCTGACAATAATTAGTTCAGGTTAATTACAGCAAATCTGTAGATTTGCAGCCTGAAATCATCTCATCCCCTAAGCTGAGCCCTCCAGAGGTTTCTTTTATGAGCTCTGCATCCTAAGGGTGGACTTAAAGTAATGAATTTGTCTCTAATAAGATTCATAGGTTTGTTCCCTAAGCAATGGTGTCAATTATAGAATCTAACTCTGATGGCTTATTTTGCTGAAAATAGAGAAATTGAGAGTTTTTAATGAAGCATGCAGGATTTTTAATGCTTTTGTTTAACTCTTTGCATTGTTGGAAAGTATAAAAATACAATTATGCGAAATATCGTCCCACTTTCTAAGTATTTCTCTGTGTGCCAATAGCTAATTTCCTTCTGCTCTATAATGGAAAAGGTTAATGTAATGACTCTGAGATTTCATTTGGAGATGTTCCAGAAGAGTGTCTGAGTATTTGCTGCACTTAATGGCAGGAAGTAATAAGTGAGGTTATGTATTGGTGAAAAATATTTCACGTACCGAGAAGATTAATACTGGAGAGAGGCACATGGGACACAAGCCTGAGGCTCCCTCCTCAATTCTGGCACAATATAATATGCCCATACTTGATACGTGCCCTTCTGTAGTTAGCTCTTAATCATTAACAAAGCAGACAGCCAGTCTCTGGGGGACGTGGTATCAGGAGAAGAGAGGGAACCAGATGTAGGATTCTCCTCTCTCCTGCAAGTGAGTGGCAGACATCTCCACCTGGGAATGCTGGACCAGATGGCCCCGGTACCAGCAAGATGTCTGCATGGCAAGATAAAGCCATAAGAACCTTAAAGGGTTTGACTCTACCCTGACAATTCCAATATCTACACTAATTTCTGGGCATCATTATCGTATTTAGGAAGATGAACCACCATGTCACAGCTTCATTTCAGCATTTTATTTCACATGAGACTGCTCACCTATGAAAAATTTAGCATCATTGCATGTGAAAGATTTAGCCCTTTATTTCAAACTTTTAAACTTTACTTTCAATTGAGATCCTATTCCTGCTGCCTGAGTCAGTCCAAGTCACAAAACTAAGGTTTCAAGCTTATGAGAAATAGCTCCAGTCATTGATTCTACTAATCCTAATAATTAAATTATTTTGCTTTTAATAGAGAATTTTAAAAGGGCATCTAGTGACAGGACATGGGGGAATGGCTTTAAACTGAAAGAGGGTGGCTTTAGATTAGATATTAGGATGGTGAAACACTGGAAGAGGTCACTCAGAGAAGTTGTGGATGCCCCATCCCTGGAAGCGTTCAGGTCCAGGCTGGATGGGGCTTTGAGCAAGCTGGTCTAATTGAAAATGGCCCTGCCCGTGGCAGAGGGATTGGAAAAATCTATCTCTAAGGTCCCTTCCAACCCAAGCCATTCTGTGACTCTATTCCATAATTCTATGGAAGAACAGACAATGTTCAAGGACTGGAACTGGAAGGGGTTAAACATGGCAGCAGTCACCACTGGAAGGACAGATATGTCTAAGGAACACAGTAACTGTTCACCTAGAACAACTCCTAATACTTAAAGCACAATTTACTTCAGCAAGGTAAATTGCCAGAAAATTGAAGCTAACCCTCCACAGCTGGCAGACTGCCACAAGAGCTTGTTCTTCTTCCTGGCCAAGGGCAACACCAGCAGGCTGATGGAAGCTACTTTTTCAGAAAGGCCTTTAGATCAGCTGTGGTCTCTCTGCACTTTGAGCTGAGTGGGTTGAACTTAGAGGCTGTTGGGTCAGACTGGACAGGCTGCCGTGGTCTGGCTGACACAGGGAGCAGGGATTGAGGACTGTGTATCTCCTCACCTTCCCCAAGTCCACAACTCCACTGAATCCTCACATTTTGCTGACTGCCATGCATAATCTTTCACTGATCTCCTCTCTGAAGGCTGCTTATCTAAAGAAGTCTATTTCAGTGAACATTTGAAGCAATAAAGGTATCCATTAGGAAGAATGTTATTTAAAAAAGAAAAAAAATGCACTGGAGATAGATTAGAAAAAATTTTCTCTAGGTTAAGCACTGATCAGATGCTTGCAGTGACACACTTTTTTAGCTGGAAAAGGCTGGAGCACTGTATTTCATTTCCATGTCAAGGTTCCAGATAGAATAACCTCTTCCTGTCCTTACCTTGACCTATAAGATTTTGTCCCATTTTTCCCTTTTTTGTCCTATTTTCCTCTCACTCACTCCCCTTCCTTAGCAAGATCTTTGTCTTGCTGAGGAGGGGGAGTAAGAGAGCAGCTTGATGGGCACCTGATATCCAGCCAAACTCAACCCACTGCAAGTACCAAGGTCTAAACTTTGAATGGAAAAATTACTTGTCTCATCTTTCCCAGCAAGATCTGGGATGGTGTTTCTGGAGAAGGAAACTCTAAGAGCGAACATTGATTGATTGCTTGTCTCAGATGGCAGTGCTTCAACATCAGCTGCTGCTCTCTGTTTCAGGGCAGGGATCTGAACCTACAAACTGGGTGTTGTGCATGGGTACCCACTCTGCTGGAGGGAAGAGAAGGGCCACAACAGCCTATCTGCAGATCATGCTGCTCTCTTATTCATTCATGCAAATAAATAAAGACAAGCTATTGAAGGCTCTATCTGCAGCCTGGTGGCTCCAACGTTTGTCTTAAACACAACTTGATCCTGGGACCTATTACTGAGGGTAGGAGGATCATATTAGAAAATTTTCCTCTGCTGTTGAATAAAATAAAAGTTCTGCAAGCTCTCACAAGTGTCATAGAGCTAAAAAGTTGTTTTTCACGTGGCCCTATGGATTGACAAGTGGTATTAATTACTTAGAAGGCTGTTTTGGCCACCTCTGAAAACATTTCCATTACAAAGTTATCAAGCAGTGATACAGGTAGGGGAGGCACACAGTGTGCTCTCTTCTGTTAAACTTGTTAACTCAACACTGCAATGTATTTTGCCACATAACAACCCTTCCCCACAGAAAAACCACAGGAAAGCTCAGGTGCACAGACCAGCCACTGTTTAATCCTGTGTTGCAGTTGGAACTCTCCTCGCTTGGAACCTGTAACCTGTTAATTGCCTTACCCTCATTTATATGATAAGTGGTTCATTTCCTTTATTGTGATTGAATCCCCTCCCTATATTACAAGAAAACTGGAGCTGCAGAGAGTGCTTGATTGGATTTCATTGCTGTAGGCCATTTCTTAAACAGGTTACAGGTTGACAAACATAGAAGGGGGATCAATATCCATCCTTTGCCTCATTGACAAGCTAATCTTTTCAGTAAACATTTCATCAGTACCTGCCATTTGTATACACACCTGCCTCATGAGGATGGAGAAAGCTCTGCTTTATAAGGTTTAGGTAACTAATAAATGAAAAGACAAGAATATAAATTGGGCAAATCATTAAGGTAGCATTTTTAGGAAAACGGCCTTTCATTGCCTGCAGAATATAACCAAACACATTTCCAACCACTCTTAATTTTAATTAGGTTGCATTACACTCAGACCTGGTGTCAGCTCCTGTTTCTTTAACTCAGCCTGTGCTGCTCTCTTGGAAAGGTCTGTCCCTCAGCCCAAAATCTCACCCTCGCCAGAGCTGAAGATATTAAATGGGCTCAGGGGAACTAAACTGTCTCTTTTTCAGGCATGTGGCCTGCCCACTTCTTGCCTGCTTTTGCATTCCAGTGCAGATAACAAGGGCTGCCACACTCAGTAAAGTGACATCCTCCCCTCTTATCAGAGGTAACAGGGCTATTTTGAGTGGGGATTGAAGTTGAGGCTCTACTAACCATTTAAAACACATGAGTCATAGTCCAAAAGAAAGCAAAAGCATTATGTTAAATGCATTGGGAGACTTTTTTTTTTGTTTGCTTTTGTGTCACATGTTGAAGCCTCCTTCCCCCACAAGGATGTGGGCTAGAAACTGGCATTGTCTCTGACATAAATAAGGGCCAAGAGATCACTATATTTAGGCTTCTCTTAGAGGCCTGTGTATTAGAATTGCATGGCTGGATGACAAATTTTGCCAAAATTGGTGATGTTGGATTTCAGTCTAACTTAAGATGGAGCACGAACACGTTCCCTGCAAGGTCTGCGGTGAAGGAAAATGAACAGGAAACAAGAAACTTAAGTAATTCTGATGTGGATACTTTAGTAATAAGTTTATTATTACCCTCCTGCCTTTATTATTAACCAAAATGTATATCTTAGTGATGCAAACAGGCTCTGAAGCATGACAGGTAATTTAATTCTTTTACTAGCCCTTCCTTCCTCTGCTGCCAGGATCCAAAGCTGCTACTGGCTGTGCTGGGGGACTGCACTATTTCCTCTTGCACTTCTGAAATACCACCAGCAGAAGGATGTACACATGAAAAATACTCCTTTCCAGGTAGAAAAGCCTCCTTCCAGTGCTCGCCAAGACTAACAGAAGTGGGTCTGCTGGTGCAACCTGGCCATTGGTGCATGTGCAGCTTTAGCTAAGCTGCTTCTGATCACAGTTACAGGACTTGATATTAGTTGATATTACTCCACCATCAGGCAATGTTAAGGCTTCTAGACCATCTCCATACAGAACTGCCAATGGATGCTAGGATGGGAGATACTGGTCCACTGCAGTCATATCAATGCAGGTAGGATACTGCACCAGCTCTGCTTCTGGTGTATGTTTGTTCCTCTGGACATCTTTAATTTGCCATCTCACAAAGCCCTGCAAACCAGAAAAAGTCCCCTGCAATAATTTCAGAGGCAAAGTGTTTCTTCAATTTCTCACTAACTTTCTTGTTTCCTTTCTTCTTTGACATAAAGAAACCCTACAGAGTCCCACATTAACACTTCCTAGTCAAATACATTTTGCAGAGTAGAATATATTAGAGAGGGAGATTTCCCCAGGTGCAACTTTGCTGACATCACTTATGTAATACTAGAAATATTTTGGTGCTGCATCTTGCTAGTGAAAAATTATGTGATATCACTACTCAGTGGCATCACTGAGTGTAAAGGCAGGGTAAAGCTCAGGGGAACACATGTACAGTTCCATTTCTCCCTACAGGAATATTTCAAAAAGTATTTAAAAATGCATAGTAACTAAAAGCAACACATCTCGGATGTCAATTCCATCATCTATACAATATTAGGAAGAACAAGTAGAAAGCAAGAAATCAGATAATGTTCAGCACTCTGAGAAAGTATTTAATGTAACATTTTCCCAGCATATTGGATGTCCTCTTTTCTCAGATCAAGCTGGTCCACGTAGGCCTGAGAACTTTTGTTTTCTAGACTCTTCAATTAGCAAAAGCACTTAGAATACATCTTTTATTTGCTGTGCAGACTAGAACAGAAATGTAATAGAGAAAAAAAAAAACAAAAAAAACATACTCATAGGTTAATTGCTAGCAAATGTTGCTCAAGCAGTCCTGGGTATGTTGATTAATGGCCTCAGTGAGCAGCTGAAAAATAGCTGGGCTGCTGGAAAGATCATTAGCAATTTTAACTCCTCAGCTATTGTGATGAGCATAGAGAAACAATTGCTAACATATATAATACATTTTTCTGAGTACAGTGGCACACTGAAACCGGTTATAGCCAGGAAGAAACAATCGCTGAGTTGTTATTGAAATCAATTTTATAGAGGTTTACAAGACAGAGAAAGAAAATAATTTTTTTTTCTTGTTTTTCCAAAGCTTTTGGACACCTCCTTGATAAATGCACGGGAGGTTTTATACATAAACACAAATACTCAGTTCTGCTCATTAGATCCTATTATTTGAAGGAGGAGAGGGACAGAGATGCTGTGTGAAAGGTACCATGCCAGCAAGCAGACCCTGTTCTTACTTGTAAAGGCACAGCAATATTAAGCAGAGCCTTGTGACAGCACAAAGCTGGCAGTCCAGGGGCTGAGGAAAAGAATTATGATCTTTCAGGCCATCTCTGATCTTTGAAAGCTCTGAATACCACTGCCTCCAGGAGACTGTGATCCTTTTGGGAATTCATGACAATACCTCTCCTTACCCAGAGTGGCTGCAGACCCTGAGGGTGCCAAAGTGCCAATTGAAGTTTTGGGGTGGAAATCTCCCAGCAATCAGAAGAGGGGAGTTCAAAGCTCTTACAGACCACTCTTGGCCATTTACACCACATAAAAGCAGGGCAAGGATCCCAACATCCTCCTTTGGATGGATGCCCAGCTCCACAAACACAGTCATAAATTGCCTTTTTCTATCTAAGTCCTCAGAAAAGAAGGAAACATCACCTTCAGGCTGACTCTTCCTAGTGAGGCTTCTGCAGGCTAGAGCAGGGCCCCACAAAGACCTGAAGCACTGCATGCAGGAGGCTGGGAAAACAGCTAAGAAGAGGGTTCATAGAAACACATGATAGTGCTTTGTTCAGGAATAAAGCAGGCTCCAGAAATTACGATCAGGTTCATGTACCTTTCAGCTGACTGTGTGGGCAGGATGTATTGGTACACAGGTCTGTCAAAGCCAGCTCTGTGTAGCTGGATGATCTTTCCAGCCCTAAGAGTCCTCAGCTCACTTCAGGCACAGCTGGGGCATCTCCCCCGTCTGCTCCGCTGCGTGAACCAGACATGCACAGAAGGATCCTCTGAAGTCCTCTGACATTTCTGTCAACCCTCCCATATCCTTCAGCCACCTGCCACCTTCCAGAAATTTCACAATGACCTCTCCCCCCAGATCACATCTTTACTGAATAATAGCATAAGGGTGATACACTCTCATGAACAGTCATTGCTGTCTCCTGGACTATCCTGTGGTAAGTCCTGGTCTAGGGTATAGGCACCATATAAACCCTTTAATGAAGCACCCCTACTGCTCAGAGCCCTCTCCTCCTGACATTTTTCTGTGCTAACCCAGACAAACTTGTGACACCTACTGTCAGAGACTCCATGATCCATATTAGCACTCAAATCCCAGGAGGGGGAAATAAAACAATCCTGAACGACAAGAGAAAAAGGGTGGCAAGAAGCTGAAGGCTATAACTGGCTGATAATTAGACAAGTTCAATTGTAGCAGGCTCCTGGAAAGCTCATCAGGAACAATCCCTCACATGGTTTCAGAAATATGCAACAGGAAATTACTGCCCGAAGGCACTGTGTTCACTAGCAATTCCCAACCAAGGAAAAGAGAGACAACACAAACCAAAATAATTGCATAAGACTCTTTGAGCTTTACATGCAAGCTCTGCACTTGTCAAGGGAAGTGGGCAAGCAGCCAAAATTTATCAAATATAGGAGAGAAATAGCCAGCCTGTTGGAGAAACAATTCATAGAAATAGAGAAACATAGTATGCTTTCACAATGGAAAAGACCTTTAAGACTATCAAATCCAGCCATGAATCCAGCACTGCCAATTCCAGAACTAAACCACGCCCCGAAACTCAGGATCTTTTAAATATCTCTAGGGATGGTGACTCAACACATTTGCCATGGTTTAACTCTGTCAGGAGCAAGGCATTTGGTATCTGTCACGGGAGGGCAGGGGGAAATCCCTTTCATGCTCCTTACACTTGGCAGAGCTTTTGCATTGGGGCTTCTAAGAGGAGACTCAGCGTGGACACAAAGCACGCCAGGCACTCCAAGCTGCTTGCTTTGGGTAAGAAACACACGGGATAGGTAATTTTGTGCAGGAGCTTGCTGCTGTCATAAGGCAAATGAACCCTTCTTGGCAATCCCACAAAAAGCCAACTCTCTGTTGCAGGGGGTTTCTTCTCTGTCTTGCAGAAAGCTTAATTAAATGGGAGGTAATGAAGAAAAGTGGAGGCAGGAGGAGTAGGGAAGCCATCTACATGCCCTGCTGCAGCCTGGAAGGACACTGCTTTCCCTCAGATGGGAGGAAGCACTACAGGTCCAGCCAAGCTGCTCTGCAGCAGTGTTCCGGGCAGTGACTCCCTCCTCTGTGTTCTGCTGCTCCCAGCACACTGACAGACACCTGTACACGTACAGGTATCCAGCACCACCCTCTCCCTGTGCCTAAGGCCAGAGAGGATGTTTAGATATTGTCAGGACTACAAAACAGCACTGAGATCTGTGTCAGCCAGGACACTTTAATGAACGCAAGCTTTGGGGAATTTCTACATTATTGTTTTGTTTTGTGGCAGCTTTTTGTGAATTTCTGCATTATTGCTTTGTTTTGTGGCAGCTTAATGTGAATTTTGGATGCAGGTGCAGGTGGACCTGCAGCCCCCGAGCCATAGCTACAGGTGCAGACACTGGGCTCACCAAAAAAAGGACAGAATATAAATTCACTCCCTGTTCTCATCACTTTATCTCGCTGTATATTTGGACGGGCTGAGTTAAACCGCTTCCAAATCGCATTTTCAGTCAAATCCGTGCAGCAGAGCCCCAAACCCCAGCCGGAGCTGTTCCCCCGGGTGCCGTGGGGTTGCTTAAGGGTACTGGGAGGAGGCCGGAGCGCCGGGGCCGGGCGGGGCCGGGCGGGATGCGCGGGGCTCGGCCTCCCCCTGCGGGCCGCGCCGGGAACGGCGCTCCCGGGAATGCCGGGGCACGGCCGGGCCGCCGGGCAAGGCTGCACTCCGGCGGGAGAGCCGCGCAAGGCTGTGCTCCACGGGAGAGCCGGGCAAGGCCGAGCTCCGGCGGGAGAGTCGGGCAAGGCTGTGCTCCGGCGGGAGAGCCGGGCAAGGCTGTGCTCCGGCGGGAGAGCCGGGCAAGGCTGAGCTCCGGCGGGAGAGCCGGGCGAGGCCGAGCTCCGGCGGGAGAGCCGGGCAAGGCTGTGCTCCGGCGGGAGCGGCGCGGAGAGGAGCCCAGTGGTGGGGAAGGTAAGAGGTCAAACCCGCCAAACTACGAACTAGACTGAGGGGATATCTGATCACAGACTCACAGAACGGTTCGGGCTGGGAGGAACCTCAAAGATCATCTGGTTACAATCCTCCCAGCCGGCCCCATCCAGCCTGGCTTTGAACACTTCCAAAGATGGGGGTATTCACAGTTTCTATGGACAACCTGTTCCAGTACCTCACCACCCCCACAGTGAAGAATCTCTTCCTAATATCTAATCTAAACTTAGCTTCTTTAAAGTCAGTTTAAAGCCATTTCCTGCATCACTACATGCCCTTGCAGAAAGTCCCTCTCCAGCTCTCAAGCAGGTCCCTTTTACACACTGGAGGAATGCTACAAAGTCTTCCAGGAACCTTCTCTATTCCAGGCTAATCACCCCCATCTCTCTCAGCCTGTCTCCATAGCAGAGGTGCTCCAGCCCCTGATCACCCTCATGGCCTCATCTGGACTCAGTCCAACAGACTCACATCATTTTAACACCAGGGCCCCAGATGCTCCAGGGATGCAGCACTCTGGGAGCAGGGAGAGAGTCTCACCAGAGCAGGATAGAGGGGCAGAATCCCCTCCCTTGCCCTGCTGGCCACACTGCTTTGGATGCAGCCCAGGACACTGTTGGCTCTCTGGATTGCAAGTGCACATTGTCAGGTCATGATGAACTCCTAGTCAACCAACAGCCTCGAGACTCTGCAGGAAGAGATTTTGTCCTTTTGGGAAGGTAAAGGAGGGAAGCTGGCAATTGAAAATGCTTAATGCAGACTTCCTTTTAAAGCAGCACCTTTTAAAGACCAATCCCAGTTCTTCCCCAAGTGCTCTGTTATTATTTAACCCAGAAGACTAGAAAGTAAGCCTCAGACCAACAAGTATTCCTCCTCTTCCTCCTCCTCCTCCTCTTTCTCCTCCTCCTGCTGCAAAAAGACCTTAGAAATCAGCTGCAGGCCTCTAAAAATAGGTATTTTTCTCAGTTTAGCCCATTCTTTGTTCCCAGGGCAAGTGTTACTCCTACCTCTAAAACTCTGTCTGAGGAACATCTTGTTTTGCTCTAACCTGACAGGAGATAACCTTTCTTTGCCACCTCCCAATCTCCACAACTCTCTACGATGTGGTAGAGAGTGGGGCAATACACCAACACAGAGTCTTTTAATACTGATGGCTGGCAAGCCAAGGTTCAGTGTTCAATTCCCAGAAATCATGTGGCTTTTGAGTGAGTCACATCAGCAATGTTACCCTTCCCTTTGCATTTGGACTCCTACATACACCATGGTTTGCTGCACAGAGACCATTTGCAGAAGGTATCAGCATCATAATCTTGGGTCAGGAAGAAGTAAATTAACAATTTGGGATGTTTTAATTGTTACAGTCATACTTACATGGACTCTTTGTGGAGTTCATGAAGCAAGCACTGAGGCAATCTGAGTGGCTTTGTGTTTCTTCCATGCCCAGTTACTTCTGATGCCCCTTCAAAATGGTCTGTCTAAAAACCTCCAGAAGTTCACTTGCTATTATCATTTTAAATAAAGATAAGCAAAGCTCTGTTTTGTTTTGTCCTCTCTTCATCTACCTTCCCAGTTCTCTCTGAACTTAACATAAAGCCTAGGTGGCAGCTGAGAAAGATTCTGACTTGACTCACTCAACTACAGTATGTACAGTTTTGCATCAATCATTCAAGGAATCACAGGACCAATAGCATGAAATCATTAGGAAAAAACCAGAGTATTTTACCTCTGCCAATTTCTTTAACATCAGCTTTTAACTTTACCTCAGTTGCAGCAAGCCTGTTATTTATTTTAGAAAGTCCTGTTTCCATGACCATCTTTCTTGTCAGCTGAGGGCTGAGGGGAGGAAGGCCCCAAGGCTGCAGCTCCTGAAACACACACACACCTGTGTGGGAGGCGAGTGTGTTTTCTTTACTGACAACACGTCAGCTGAGAGAGGGAGCAGCAGAAGGAAGGAAGGTTCAGAGCAGGAGCTCGGGAGACAAAGAGGTACGCCTCTTCAGCTTCAGCTCTTCCCTCAGTCTTTGCATGGAGTGAGGATTTATGATCTGCTATACAGCAGATTTAGCCTCTCTTAGAAGGTCTCTTCTTTCTTTCCTGGACTAGAATAGTTGCTGCTTTTATGTTCCCCAAAGGTTACAAAAGTAATAATGTCATACAATAATGTCCTGGAAATAAAACCTGAGGATTATTCAGTAAAGAATCAGGTAACAGCAAAGGCATGAGTAGTTCATATTCAAAAATATTTATTTTTCAGTTGTTCATGATATGTGTCAAATTCTTGGTTACAGCAAAAAATGGTAACAAACAGCATCACAGTGACATATAATCAAGCCATACGAGTGCAGTTTATTACAACTGTGTAAACAAAAATAAGTTTTTCTGTAATGGCACTGTCCATGAACCAGATTATGGCATACAGAATGTCAGCAAAAGTCAAGAGAAACTTTTACAAAGAAAACAAATGCCTAAACAGTATATGAATCTGGCCAAAATGGCCCAATCCACATTTAATCAGAGAAAAAAGTGTCTCCATATTTTTTGTTTGGCTTGCTCTGAAGGAAATTAAATCTTCATTGTTTCCAAGACATCAATGTGAAATATGAAACAGTACTGTTATTGGATAATATGAATAAAGAGCCAGCATCCCTTAATGACGACAATGTGGATACCCCTATTGTTACACTATTAAAGGAGATGAGATGATTTGGGAATGTTATCACCTGTATAGCATGACACCTTTAAAAGATATTCCCCAGGAAACAAAAATAAGTTACTGAGAAATACCGTCCAAAGCACCATCAAAGAAACCTTTTGTGCATAAATATCAAAAAAGTAGAATCTTATTTTTCTGCAACGGAATGAAACAATTTGATTATAATACAAGGTACATACTGCAAACTGTAGGATGCACTTTGAACTTAAAATACACTCATCTCAAACATATTTTATATATCAGCATCTAAAACGGGATTAAAAATGTAGTTTTGTTTTTTTTTTTTTTCTTTAGATCATGCATTAGTTACAGCTTGCTTGATGGCTACGGTTTTGCCAGCAGCCTTTTAGTGTTCTGCAAGATTCTCTTAATAAAAACATACTGGTCTGAATTCCACTACATTTCACACATGTACCCTTCATACTGGAAGTTTTGCATGTGTTCCATCTGCAGAGAGTAGGTCCCACAACAACAGGAGGTAAAGAGAGAGCAATGAAGGTACACTTATTAAAAAGTACTGGACAGCTGGGAGTACATAATATAATTACAAGCTGGCATCTTCATTTTACAGAGAGCTATACATTTGTTTGTTAAAAAAAAAAATAGACATCCAACATGTGCTTACTGACATGCTGACACAGAGTTCACGCAAACAATTAAAAAAAAACTTACCCATTTTATCTTTCAGAAATTCAGAAATGCTGCATATAGTTCATCCTCAAATAAATTGAGGTCCCCTCAGAAACAACAGGGGCCTGATGTGCAGATTGACTCCAGCAACATGTAATTGCTTCCTCCACACCAAGACATGAACAGCAGTATCAAACAGGAGATCTCATTTAATTGGGCTTCATTTCAAACACTGTTAGGTCCAAATCCAGGTTCACTTGTCATTAAGCAATAACACTACCTTAAAAAAAATAAAGTTATTTTCTTGGAGGAAGAACATTTTCTTCATAGTAGCCTGGATTTACTACATTTCCAGCTGGATCATATCTAGCCACCACAAAGGTTGAGCCATCACTAGCAGCTGCCTTTCCAACTCCCATCTTTTTTGTGTTCTTCCACACCATTGCTGTAAAGTGACCTGAAGACAGAGAGAGAAACATAAACATTCCCTTTAGACACTAAATCTGTAGCATCCCCTTTAGCATGTGAGCTGCTGGGAGAAAAAAGAAGAATACACAGCTGCTTCTTCATCTAACAAGCTAAGGATGTGAAAAGGAACCCTACCTCTAGCATTTTGCCTTGAAAACCCCTGATCTGATCTCTTTTCATGCTACTATTCCCATTTCCATGTCCTATATCCAAATGAGAACATGTAGCAGGAGAATCATGAAAGAAGTAGTTTGGTAAGTGTCTGACTTAAAATTTGACAAAGACATCACAGTCTTGACTCCCTGCAGCATGAGCAGCAGTTCTGAGAGTGACTATTATTCATTTGTTTTAACCACCTCATACTCCCCCACGTGTTTGCATGTGCAGCTCTTCAAAAACCCCACTGTTTCCGTGGTTTCTTCTGCCTAGTTAAATAGCCACTCCTACATTGTTGTTCCCACTATGCATAGGCAAATCCCAAAATCAGGGAGAAAAGCATGATTTTCTCAACCTGAAGCAAGGTCAGGTAACTCTCTTGCTTGAGCATTATTTGAGGAACAGTGTTCTCAAATTCATTTTGCACTCGATTGTCAATATGCAGCCAATGACCCGTTCCCAATCTCCACATTTTAGCTGAAGTGATCTCTGTGAGTGATATGATTCAGGAAAAGTCACAAGTCACAAACAACAACACAGTATATTTAGTAAGCCTCTTATATGATTCCAATTTAGTATTTCTTACAAATTAATTTGCCTTAAAAATAAGTTGCCTGTTCAAAACTTTGCAGTTGGAAGGAAAATGCAGTACTAAAAAACCTCTACAAATTTTGCTTAGTTTCCAATTTCTCCAGTTTTTTTAGACTTTTGTCAGTTTTTAGCATAACAGTAGAAGTTTTGAAGAGACAGTTCCCAGTCTGAACTTACCTGTCCTAGAAGAAAACCCTGGGTTTTGAAAGCTGTAATTTTTTATTTCACTGTACCATCTGTCAGCCACATCTTTTCCTGAAAGACAAAAGAAATGTGCTGCAAAATCACGGCATAAACACAAAAATGTAGCTCACTTACAGCCTGGCCAGTAAGATATTCTGTAACTTTCAGTTTGGAAGGTAATGAAGACACATCTCCCTCATCTTGGATAACTGCTGTCATCAGGCTTATACATACAGCTTTCACCAGCTTTTTCCTCTTGAAATGTGTTTGAAAATGCTGTGTGCTGTGTTTTCTAAGCAAAAGGCCACACCTGTGGATGTTTACCCCTTCCAGCTCCAGGTAAACCAAAGAAAAATTAAATTTCTGATGGCTTTTTGTTTCCCATGTTCTCACCAGCATTAAATATTTTAGATTTCTGAGTGCATTTATTTTTAGTGGTTTCTACCTAGCACTGAAGCCCTTGTGAAGGTCCCTTTTGAGGCACTATAATCTGGGGTACTACAGAAACCTCAAATATTCATTCTTAGGAGCTGCTTCTGTGTGTCCAGCAGTGTCTCGTCCCATCCAAGGCTTTCCCAGCTGTCTAAGGACTACGACTACAGCCAGGGATGTAGCTCTGAGCAGAATCTGCAGATGCTATGCAGACAAATGCCAAATGTTACTTGTTTTCCATTACTGGTTGTTAGGAAATTCTTGTGTCAAACACCAGGGGGATCAGTGTGGTCAGGTTTTTCCCTGAGCAACCTCGATAATGAAATTTCTGCTTAGCATTCCAGGATGCATCATCAAGGCAAGGCCAGGAGATCTCAAAGCAAGCTGCCAAAGCTGTTAAGCCTGCCATCATGAAGAATGCTGGTCCCTGGTGGACTGTTGGCTGCAGAAGAGCAATGACTCATGCTCTGCTATTTTGCCTCAAAAAGTCTTAAACTTGCGCACTTCTACAAGTCAGACACTGCGTTAACTTCTTTAAACTTCAGTTTGTTATGACTGAAGTCAGCTAAGAGGATGATGCTGTTAGCCTGGCAAGCTGGTTGTCAGAGCCCTGGCTGATAAGCAAATATTGACTGAAATGCCCTCTCTAGAGAGCCTTATGAACTGGAAGTACTATGAACTTATATGCCACACTGCTTGTTAGGAATACTGCTTAGTAGAGTAAATTATTTTTTCCTACATAAAAAGGTAACAAAACACCTCTTGCCTCCCAAAGTAAAAGTTTCAGCAATAACAATTGGTTTCTTCTTTTCGTGCTCCCCTTGCACAAAAAAAACCCAAATCCAGTATACCTGTATTATGGCTGAAGTATGTAACACATACTCGTTTGCTCATTTCTTACTCACACTAAAGCTAAAATGAAGGCTAAAAGAAAGTGGAAATAGTGACCTTTATGCAATACAAGGGGAAAAGAAAAAGCACATAGTGAAAAACCACACAACAAACCATGCAGATCATCCTGTCCCATGGATGTCCTTCATGGCTATGAAGGATTTAGATGGGTTTGTGGTAAGCAGGGTGTAACAGAAGTACAGAATGTGACTGCTGGCATATCAGGCCTTATGAAGCCCATGTATTTTATGTGTACAAGTGCTGAAGTGACTATACCACATAACTAGGATTTTAGCAGATGTAGGACTGCATTCTCACTGCTGCCAGCTTTTTATTCCCTCTGTTAATGTATCAGTGTGATCTGGTATAAACAGTATTTAAAGAGAAAGTCACCCCCACTCTGCTTACTGTAGGCTGCACGTGACAGAACTTAAAATCTCCATAATGCAAGTATTGCAGGGCACATGGAGGTTTTGACAAACACTATAGCTTCATAATTAATTTGCTTTTAATTTAAAGAATACTATAATTTGAAAAATTGTTTGCTTTTTAATTCAAGGGAGATAGCAATGGCATCAGGTAAGACTGCCTCAATCCTGTACCTGAAAGAAAATGAGTGTAGTTGGGCAGCACAGTCTATCATGTGTTAATTCCCAGATTTCAAGGATGAGAGCTTTCAACTGACTGAGGCCAGGCAGTTAAAGCTGAGAAGCTGATCACTATTCTCCATTTTTCACATGCAGGATCAAGTTTTCATTACATAGCATTGCTGCCATCATCCTTGAATTAAAGGAGTCATGGCCTCATAAGCTGTGAGAAAATAAAGACTGACTTTTTTTCCAGCAAAAGAGAAGGTCAGCCAGGGACCAGGCAACTTCTGACAAACTCTGTCTTGCAATCATGTTAAAGAAGTGTCCTGTAAGTGAGGGGAATGAATTGCATCTGTCACATGGCACAGGAAGTGAGGGGCAGCCCAATGTGGAAGTTATTATCACATGAGAAGACAGGTGAGTACCTAGTGATTAAACAGTCTCTCTTTCCTCTGAAATACTTTTCTTCTGATTCTTTGCCCTTTGTGGAACAGTAAACAATGCCCTGGTGGGACACAAGCCAAACCAGTGTTGAAAGTGGCAGCTGGCACACAGGGGACTTGGGAAAACCCCTGTTCTGAACCCAGTGACACCCAGACTCCCAGAGAGAAAACAGCACAAGGGTCAGGAGTGCACTGAGCCTTCCTGCTTTAGCAGCAACTTGTATCCTCAGACTAACTGGTTCAGAAAACTGACCACAATATTTCCATTTAAATGTATTATGGAATAAATTATGCAGTCATATTTGGGGTCTGTTTTGATTGCTTTTCAATGTTTTGTTGAGAACATTGTCCCCTGCTCCCAAAGTTCCCCCAAAACAGAGGAAGTTGGTTGCTGTTCAAAATGCTTTTCAGTCAGAAGGAAAATACCACAGAAAAGAAATTGCTCACATCTCTCATTCCTGATCAGAGCAGAAATGTTAAAGTTTACTCCTTTCAAGAAACACATGGATCTGCCCTGCAGTCAGAGCTGCAGTTTCTCTTCTGTTGCTCTGCTTGTGGAACTGATTCATAAAGATTCTGCGGGGCTTTTTTATCATCTTTCCTCTTTGCACTGCTGTAAATCAAGCTCAGAGTTTCAATACTCTCACTATGGAAACACAGTCTGACTCCACCCTTCTCCCAGTGGGAGAGAGCTCACTGCTGACCTGCTCAGCACCAATGACCTGCTTACTAGATGTTCATTTCAGAACAGGCTGAATCTCCCTCTGATGAGTTTCAGTCATGATGGACAATCTTCCTCACATGAAAACTTGGTGCAACAACTCTTAAACTAGTGTCCAAGTATAGTTTTGCCCAAGACTAGGATCAGAACTAGCATAGTGATTTGATTTCATTTACACTACATGCTTGCAACGTGGCCACACTGACTGTGCCTCAAGCTTCTTCAGAGGGTCAGAGGAGTGACCACGCAGGCTCAGTCCATATGTAGGACTAACAGTCTAAATGATGCTCCCCTTATTATCACTGCATGCAAGCAGGTGCCCTCACTCTTGCCTGGCCACATTCTGCATCTCATCAGTTGTGCTGTTGCTGTGTAGAAATGTCATTTCTGGCTATTCTCCTGGGCGAGGAGCTCCACTCTGTGTGGATCTTTAGGGTGTGAGTGCCAACAATGGGTACCAGACCAAGGGTTGCAGGGACCTCTGTGTCTCTGGTGCAGCACCAGCAAAGCACGAGAGGGACCTGCTGGTGAGCAGGTGAAGTGCTCTGGGAGGAGTGGCTACAGACGTGTATGGCCATTGCAGGGTGGGTTCTGGTCAGCAGCCAGGGACCTGTGTGTGTGAGATGCACTGTACTGGCAACTGGAGTGAAACTGCAACCTCAGGAATCAGTATGTCCAGGTGCAAGCTACTGGTGAGATCAGGATCCAGGGACAGCTACTGGGAAGACTGAGTGTCTGAGCTTAGTTACTGCTGAGATCCACATTAGAATTCTATTATTTTTATATATATATACACATATGTAATTTAGCTCTATAAAATACACATTATATTTACTTTTAAATCATTTACTGAGAAATGGATATATGCATTTTTATATACTATATTAATTTACTTATATATATACACATATGTCATTTAGCACTATAAAATACACATTATATCTACTTTTAAATCATTTACTGAGAAATGGATATTTGTATTTTTATATACTATATGAATTTACTTATATATACTCCAGTAATATATATTAGAACATACATTGGAATCAGCTGGAAAAGGAAAGAGGAAGAGGCCACTGGTGCTGTTCATTTCAATACTGACTGCATCTGTTTGTGCTGCCCTGCACACATATAGATGTGTGTTAGTGTGTAAGGCTGGAAACATGTTCTCAGACTGTGCAAGACTGGACACACATTCCCAGCCTCACCCCTGGGAACAAAATGCTGTGGCAGCCCTATTCCTGTACTCAGCTCCCCTCAACATTTAATTTCTCTGGGCCCAGCCTTACTGTTTCTCCTCATACCAAAGAACAGTTAAATCCTCAAGCAATCCCACTAAGTTGCTAAAAATATATAATAGAATCACATAGACCGTATTTCTCTGCAAATGGGCAGCACCTTGGTGATCTAATTAAAAACTAAGTTTTCACAACTTTTCTTCCATTAGTCTGAGGGAAAAGAGGGGAGATTTAACATTGCCTTCAAAATAAAATATCTACCTAGTCTAAAGTCATACCAGTGGCTTTTGGAAGTAATTCTCTACTTTCAACATCCCTCATGCAGGTCCTTATTTTATTTTACCTTATTTAACAGTATTGTATGAGCCTGGTGTTAGACAGCAAGAGAGACATCAAGGCAAGCCTTCAGTCAGAGCACACTCCTCCAGGATTTGGACAGGCAGTGCTTGTGCTGTTCTGCACACTGGTCCCAACCTTAGGAGACCCAGATTCCTCCCATGACAGATTTGGGGGACAGCTGACCACGGATTTCTCTTACAAACTCTCTAGAGAGTTCATAAGCTGCAGTGCTTCCAGCAGCAACAGGGCATCTTCCTCTCAGGCACATCAGCCATCCCGAAGAGAATTCACACATCCAGTGCTGGCCTTTAGCCTCTGGACACAGGAGAAATGAGAGGAGGCACCCTGAGAAGCAGACACAGCACAGCTGCCAAGGCAGGCTGTGCTCTCCCGCATTAGTGGCAGATGACAGCTCACTTATTTGAACACAGACAAAGAAAAGTCTGCCACGGAGCAGTTCCTGCAGGACTGGAGGGAGGAAACAGCTGTCAACTATTTCTTGGATTACAGGGATAAACATATTTCTAGCAACAGCTTGAGGCTATGTAACCCTAAAATCCTGAATAGAATTCGAGGTATTCTTGTACCAGGAGAGGAGTCACATTAGAAGTCTTTATAGTTGAAAGCTTAAATCTTCCCTGAAACAAGAAATGCATCTTCTGGCATTATTACAGAACTCAGCAAGAGCCAAAATAAACAACAGCATCACTTTTTGAGAGAGAATACAGAGTAATCTGGAGGTTTATTGAGTCTTGCTTTATCTGGGAAAGAAACCAGAGGACACTGCCTGCCTTTGTTTAGCCCCCTGAATGGATGTCTTAATCCAAATTTCAGCCTCATTGAGCAGGGTACAAATTAACTATGCAGAAGGAACTATATGAGAAAAAGAGGAAGAATGAACCAACTCCACGGAGGTGAAGACTAAGCCTAGATGAGAAAGTAACTTCCTTTGAAGAGCTAGCTTTCTCATTCTGGTACTTTGAGTAATCCTGCTGCATTGGAAATTTAGAAATGTTTCTCGGAACAAAAGAGGATGTAGGTTAATTTTCTCAATATGGCATTTAATCCCGTGGACAAAAACCAGCAAAACTTCTCAAAATTGGGAAGTTATGTATGGAAACTGTGTATTGAAGGAAACAGACCGGATCCAGAGAAAAGACAGACATTATGCAGAAGGGTTTGTGTGTTATGTTTCCAGCTTTCTAAATGGGAATTCCATGGCTTTAACCTCGAGGGAAGGAGCACAGGCCATTAACACAAACAAGAAGAAAGAACTAAGCTCAGTCAGTGAGTCATAGCCACTATGTAAACTCTGTCATACATTTGTGTTTTCCCATGCTGCTCCAAATCCTTTCCTCATACCCTTGCAAAGGACAGGATGCCAAATATGAGCAGATCAAATTGTATTTTTCCACCATGGGTTTCTTTTTGAACATGAAAATGTACCCACTTGGGACTAGAGTTGGCACTCTAGTGAGTGAAACCAAACAGCATCCCTGGGACTAAAATTCACTAAAATTTCCAGGTCCTTCAAACAGAGCCTCCAGCCTGCAGAAACAAGCTTCTGTCTCTTTGGGGCTGTGCTGGAAATTCCAGGGGTAGATTGGAATAAAAAAAGCAAGTGGTCACTTTTAATACATCCCACCTGCTGTCCCAGCAGGCTGAGGCATGAGCCCTGCTCACTGGAAGGAGGCAGGAAGGAAGAGCCTGATGAATTTCTCTCCAGCTGAGGGCTCACTACAGGCTGTCAGCCTGAACAAAATTCAGCTCCTGAGGCACCCAAACCAAAGGCTCCCAGTTACATATTACATTTGCAGTCAGAAAATATATGGAGTTAAATAGTCTTCAAAAATGTAATAATGGAAAAGGGCTTAAAGGCTGTTTGCTGACAGAGTGGGAGATACTAGTGGAAGGACATTAGCCACTGTCACTTTGGTGTCCCATCCTCTGCTTTCACTCCCACAAACAGGAGCTGCTGTGCAGTGTGCAAGAGCCTTTTTTGCACTTCCCTGACCACAGCTGGGCTGTGGGCAGACCTCTCTTTGGCTGGACAAACTAAGGATAAAGGTAAAGCAGGGGGCATTGTCAGCTTCCTTCTCTCCTGCCATGGACACACAAGTACCACTAAGGTCAGCTCCACAGCAGGGACATAAGGAGCAGCCCAGCTGCCAAGTCCTGCCTCCAAAGGGACATTACACACCACCACAATCCCTTACTCCCTCTGTGCCCACATATGCTTCCTGCTCTCAGGACACATAGGTGACTGCAAACCACCAGCCTGCCCCCAGGGAACCTGGGCTGGGCTGTGCTGGATAGATTTTTGAAGCAGAGGAAACACCAGCACTCTTGCAGCAGATGCTCTGAGCCCAAAGTACTTAAGATAAGACATTTACCAGGGGTCTGTGAGACAACAAGAGAAGAGAGCTCACCTGACTGGTCATAGGATGCCCATGCTAGGTTTTCTCCACAACTCCCATTAGCAGACTCGGAGCTGTGCTTGAGGACCCTCGTGGTAGCCAGTTCTTCTGCATACCTGCAAAGGAATCCACACATTGGTCAGGAACCACAGCTGCAATAAGCAGAAAGGAGGAGGAACAGGAGGAAGAGAAGGACATGCAAGCAAGGAATTGTGCTGGAAGATGATGAGTTTAAGTCGAGTTGCGAAGCCCTGAAGCCAGAGATGCTTTAAGGTCACATAGATCTATGAGTCAGGCAAAGGAAATACATATTTTCCCTGTCTTTATGAGCATCTATATAAACTAGAAGAAATCAAAGGGCAGACCCCCTTGCACCACATTTTAACCAGCACCTGGAAATCCACCAGGCATCCTTAGCCACAGCTGCTGGTGGGAAGGGAAGTACCTACAGCAATTGCTACAGGTGTTGCCTCCTGGCATTTCTAGGTCCCTCACAGGAGTAAATTAAATGTTCTCAGTGAGACTGGAAAAAAACAGAAGTGGGGATTCAGTCACAGCAAGTGTAAACCCCCTACATACACAAATGAAAGGAAAAAAAGTCAAATGCAAAAAAAGAGCAATGTACCAGGCAACAAGATGGAAGAGAAGGGATCACATGGAGACTCTAAGGCAACAACTGTGTAAACCAACGTAGGGATAAGCAGCAGTTTCTGTAGAATTTGACATGTAGAGTGTGGGATGTATTTTATTTTATTTAGAACAATAGGGTTAAGAAGAATATAATGAGTAAAACAATTACTCTCTTTATTCAGCATTGGAAAGGCTTCAGTACAGAGACAGGGAAATTGGAAAGACCATTTGTTATTTCTTATTGTGGCAACAGAGAGAGTCATAAGGTTGTAGATTTAAAATTCAAGTGAGACAAACACTGCTTCCACACTGTGTAGCAGAAGTCATTGCCACAGGACAATGCAGACACCAAAGCACATGTGAGTTTGAAAAAGAGAGAGGCAAATTCACAGTTTATGGATGTGGGGAGGAATCCTCATGGAATGTTAAACAATAGCAATAAATAAATGAGGATACAACTTACTGCTTAGGAAAACTGTAATTTCCAGGATAAATCTGTAATTTCCAGGGGAAGATAAGGAGAGAAGGATCACATTTGCTTTGTCCTCCTACTCCTGCCCTAATCATGAGTTATTGGCATCTGTCAGAGACATTAATTTCGTCCAGCTGAACATTTTGATCCAAGCTAGTACTTCAGTCAATAGGTTCTAATTTCCTTCTGCCCTAATCCTCCCACCAAAACAAACAAACAAAAAAAGACAGTATTTAGCTACCTCCATTAATTTAGAGATAATGAAAACTTGTCAGTTGTCATTTTGCTAGATCCTGGACTAGAGGATCTTTAGATGCTCTCTCTACAGTCCTGTAATTTTTCTCAGGATCCTCATATCCCAAGTTAGAGACAGGACAGGACAGGACATCCATTGCAGATGGATGAAGCTGCCCAGGACTTGAGACAGAGGGTAATTTATCCACTCCAGCTCAGGCAGTTGAAAGCATGAGATTTTCATCTGAGATCATCACTCTATGCTTCATTGCAGTCAGAGATAAACAGACACCTGCTGAGGCTGACTCATCTCATCTTAAAGCAGGGATCCAATAGTCAGTTCACCTGTCACAATAACTAGACCTGAAAATAGTAGGAAACACCATTTTCATCACAGGTCGAGAAGCACAGAAAGTACCCAGAGATACACCAAATACATACCAACAAAGGGGTATATATACAGGATATACCCAAAGAAAAGGTGAAGTTCTTCTTTTAATTTAAGAATATGCAAAATCTGTCTTGACAAATATGAGATTTCTTAAATTTCATGGTTTTTATTCAGACAAAACATTTATTGTTCTTGTTATCAACCAGTTTTACCAGTCTCTGAACGTGTCTTTTAACTCTTACAAGTTAAGTTACAGACATCAGCCAAAGAGAGGCTTCCTATTGCTGTTCATCACAGAAGGGCATCAGCTGAGACCAAAGATGGCTGTGAGGAATTTTTGAAGGATCTAAAAATACCCAGCAAGGGCAACAGCACACTTAGAGATAAATGTGGAGCAATGCATATTTGATAGAATAATCTGAACTATTCATACAAGCCGACTTGTTCAAACCAAGTGTTTCACTTCTGAGACCCAGCAAGTGCTATTGACAAGTCAATGAAATCTCTTCCTCACTGTGAGCATGAAAAGCAGAAACAAACAAACAAAAACCCTTAGAAGAACAGAAGGAAAGTCCCAGCAGATTACAAGGTTGGTGAATGAGTCACTGCCATTCCATGTCTTAGGAATACTGTATCCAGTTATAATGGTGTCTCAAGAAAAAGAAAAAAAAAAAAGGAAAGGAAAAGTGAAAACACCAAGATTTTTCTTGCTGCCAGAGGTCATATCCACATGCCATTTACATGGTGTGTTGTACAGCACAATACCTGGGAGAAATCTAGAAGCCAGGAGCCAGTTCATCTGCATGACAGCTGTGTCCCATCATGCTGGGACAATAAATCAGATTCTGGAAAGACTACAGCATCTCTGTCTCCCAGTCACCCAGCACAGAGAAATCTGCATGCTTATGGTAGAAGGCTAATGGGAGGAGATCTTATGTCTAGAGTAGGGATCAAACTGCCCACCATTTAGTATAATTTATCTTCTGAATAGTTTAATCAGCATTTATTCCTTCAGTTATCTCCTTTGTACTGTGAGGATCACATGAAAAAAACCCCAAAGGTCTTTCAATCTACATTTTTGAAAAGATTGCTGTAAAGAGAAGGGAATTAATCTGGTTATTGCAACAACAGTAAAGAGGACAAGCAGTATTGGACTCAAATTACAAAATTGGACTCCTTACAAGGAAGACTCAAGTCAGAGAGCAAGAAGATGGATCCACTAGTATATTAGACAGAGAAGAAGTTGTGCAGTCTTCAACATTGGGGAAGAGGCAAGATGTTTTTTTCCTGACAGAACAGAGAACTTATAATACTTCTACTTTTGGGGCTGGGAGATAGATAAATTAATCTGAAATTACTTCCTCCTGATTCCACTGATCTTAGACCAGTCACCACTTCTTACCATGAAAAAGTTCTTTTCTCACTATTTCAGCAGGAGTGGGTACTCTCCTGCAGATGACAATTCCTCACCTGGCAGAAGTGGTGGTGAAGTAGGTTTTAGACAACTGCCCTCTGCAGAGGACACCTACCAGTGCAGACAGATGTAGTCCACATCTGAAAAGGCTCCAAGAAAGTTTTATACAGTTGTGACCACAGAAGTGTCCACGTGATCAGCTACTGATATGTGATGGGAAAAGAAGGGATGAAGAGTAGAATCCCTCACTTTCCTCTCGGTAGGTCTTCTCTGGTTATCATCATGTCAAAAGGCAAATATCTTTGCAGTAAACACAGTCAAACCTAACAGACAAAAGTGTCACAAACCTCATTAGAGAAAAGAAAGGACTGAACTCACTGTTGGGCTCCTCTGTTTAACTTCTTGCAGAGTTTTAATGGGGGGACTCCGTGTTTCTTCCTGTAGTCATTGTGTACTCTCAAGACTTCTTCAGCAAATTGTTTGGAAGCTGAAATCACATTAAAAAAATTGGAAAGGTCTGTCAAATACAGACATTAATGAAGACAGAAAAAGCATACCCTGTACCTCAGCCACTGGCGCAGGCTGGACAGGAGAGCACAAGAGTACCACCCTCATTACCTGGCAGCAGGATGGAATGAACCACTAGTGACTTCCACCCAGAAACAAACTCTGAGAGACATTCCCATTGGGAAGCTACAGACTCACCAAAGGTTGAAGAAAACTGTGATCCTTACTGCTTTCCTGAGTAGCTGGGTGATTTAAGGTTAGTCAATCAGTTTGTCAGTTTAAAACAGAAATCAGTGTGACTGACTTTCATTTTAAGCTAACAGTGCACTGCATCACCATTCCAGAGTAAGCAACAAATAAGTCCTTTAAGGAGATACATTAAAAATGAAAATTATTTCCCCTCTATGCAAGAATTGTCTGTATTAGTCAGGGCACCACCTAAAGAGAATGAAGATACTAAAATGTTTAGATCTCTGCAAGTACTTTGAAACATGCACCATTCTTCTACTTCATTTTATAGTACAAATTCATAGAAATCTCAAAATGCACCTTTACTTGGCTCAAGAAAAATAAATGTCACAGACAGCAAGTGGTAAGGAAAGAAACAACTACTGTGGCATGGGTTTTTATATTTATTAATGATTCATCAGCTTCATTTCTGAATATCCCAACTAGCATGACTACCATCATTTTCCTTGTAAGGCACTTCAGAAACCCAGAGATCCTATGACTAGAAAGTGTTTCCTGTTATTAACCTTAGATTTCTCAACTTCCTCTCACTACTTGACCCTAACAACTAAAATCAATCATTCTCTGTTGCATTAGCATTATTCTCTTCTGCTGTTTGTAATGATGCACTTTTCCCACAACAGAGCTGCCAGTTTGCACACACTACTCTCTGAGCTTTTTCCTAAGGTGATTACCCAGCCCACTCTCATGCTTTAGGCTGCTCTTGGAGTTCTCTCCAGTTTCCTCAATAGCACTGGGATAATATAGCAGCCTAAAATAATCTCAGCATCCAATGCACATAAGAAAGCTGTTATAGTTTCATGCAGTACCTTAAATCTTTTGAACACAGTCTGAAGTTGGGTTGACTCCTGACCAAGGTGTCATTGTAGACATATATTTAATATATTCTCCATACCACGCTTTCAGGCTCACTTTTTTGGTATCAGTTTGTTGGTATAACACAGCAGCCCTGTTGAGCAAGGTGACATCTGCCCACAACCTTCCTCCTCTTCAGTTCTCCCTCAATTTTGTGTATCACAAGTTGCACATCATCAAAAAAACCAGGCACCTCCATTCTGGTATTCAAGCACACAAACTCCTTTTTGCTAATGAACCTGTCCCATCACTCTTGTTACCATTGCTCACAGCTCACTGATTCTATATGGCCAGAGTCCTAAACCTCTCATCTGCTCTGCTATAGAGGTAGCAAATTTCTACAGCATCTATCAGAAGTTGCTGAGGAAAGCAAGCCCACACCAAATTCACCTCTTCCCTGATGCAGGGGGTCCAACTTCCTAGCAAGGAAATGATAATACAACCTACAAACTAAAGACATTGAAAAACACAGCTTTGAAACTTGCATCACATACTCCAGACTACTTTTTTTTTTTTTTTTTTTTTTTTTGCTTGAGGCCATGCTGAACTTGTGGCTGTTATCACCTAGACTTAATATCCCACCCACTCAGCACTGAATAAATAGATAAACAATCTGATCTGCAAGTATGGAAGGTTCTATCCAAATCATTTGCTCTCAATAACAACATCAAATTGAAATTCTACTTAAAAAAAAAAGGCAATGGAAATACAGATTTTGTCAGTGCTCAGTCCATACATTAACAGAAACACTGCTCTGTATAATAATGTTGCTCTGTACTAACTTCTGACAAGGAGTTGTTTCTGACACAGACTTGTTACATAGAGTAACGAGTCATGGACAAAACTGAGTTGCTTCTAGCCACAGCAGGCACTGCTATGCTGTCCCTGGAGAACCTCCATCCTCCCCTTCCTTCAAAGGTGGCTGCTATAGAAATGCTTATCTTCTGTGACTCAAGCTCATGTGCTAACCACCTCCCTCTGTACAGCTTCTCCCCTGCCTGATGATGTGTGGAGAGGGACGCCCAAGTGCCAGATATATTTCAGATTTGTTTCAGGATGCATGTTAAGTTTTTCCATTTCACCAGTGTTCCATACACTGAGAAGCCAGGCATTAAAAGTGAGAGTTAATGGGAGTTTTCAGGCTCCCACCCAAATGGGAACAGCTTCCCAAACAGCTGTGGAGACGTATTTCTTTCCCTTCACGTAAACTGCTTAAGCTGCTAGAAAAAAATTATTTTCTACTGCCAGAGAGTTAAGTTTGGTCATGAATCATTGCACAGCTTAATAAGTAAAACAACTGAAGGTATTAGATACAGTTGCTTGCTCCTCAATATTCAATTATTTCCCTCTATTTCTTATTCTTCTGGAACATTGGCTAAGATAATGGTTGCATGTGATGATGAATTTCTAGGCTATGATGTGGTGCAGAGCATACCTTACAGCTGTTATGTTCTTGGACTTCCAGTTTCATTGATCAACTTTGTGTGACAGGGAAAAATAAGCAGAGGAATATAGGATGCCTTTTCCCATCACATTTGTTTTTCAGAGAATTCTATTTCTCTATTCTTACTGTCTCTAAGCAGTGCCAATCTACTCAGTCCTTCTTGCATGAAGAGCTCTTCATGCCTGAATCCATACAGCCTCTTCTTAGAGCCATCTTCTCCTGACATTTCTGCCTTAGTTTGGGCACCAAAACAGAGGTGAGTTACCCAAACACGTGTTCCACAACACAAGCTGCCCTGCATCACCTTTCCAGCTGTCAACTGCCCCTCCTCCACTGGTCTTGTAGAGCCACAAGGTGATACCAGTGAATTGTTCCACAAAGCACCAAATCCCTACACAGCAGAAATGTTGTGGGTAGCCTTTACCTCAGCACTCAGGACACACAACATTATAGCACACACACACGACTAGCAAAGCAGGTATACTTTATGCCTAAGTATCCACCCCAGTGGATCACCCAAAAATGAGCCCTGTGTCAGTCTCTAGATGTATTGTTTCTTCTCAGTACTTTTTCTCCTATTGTTATGGATTAACCTTCCCTGGTAATGTTTTACTTTCCATAAATACTAAATTTTTCTTTTTAGCCTTCACATAATTAATATATAATGCCATCAACAAGAGGGAGTTGGGACTGTTCAGTCTAGAGAAGACAAAGTTTTGGAGAGGCCTTATTGTGGCTTCTGCTTAAAGAGGGCTTATAAGAAAGATAGAGGCAGACAATTTATTAGGGCCTGTAGTGATAGGACAAGGGGTCATAGGTTTAAAGTCAATTCAGGCATGCAGATGTACGGAAGAATTTTTTTCATGATGAGGGTGGTGAAACATTGGCACAGGCTGCCCAGAGAAGTGGTGAAGAACCTGTCCCTGGAAACATTCAGTGTCAGGTTGGATGGGGCTCTGAGCAACCTGATGTAGTTGAAGATGTACCTGCTCTGGGGGTTGTATTAGAGGACCTTCAACAGTCTCTTCCAACCCAAATTCCCCTATGTTACTGTGAAACAAACCTCATTCAGAATCCTACACAGAAGGGTACCATTATGTCTGTCAATCTCTTTTTGAACCATGACAGAGGCCTCAAACTCTCCACCCAGTGTGTGCATTAGAGGTAAATTGAGATAATGATCCCACTTTCAATCCTCCCCCAAAAGTAAATAACTAGAAAATGTGCTCATATTACAACAGGATACTGCATGTTACTTCTGTGTTACCCTTTCGGGCCCAGAACTTGGGCAGAAAGAAACTGTCCTGCTTCCAGCCAGGCCTGGGCTAATTTTTGCAGTAGCCAGGAGGGAGCACAGCTAGGACCTGGAAATTATTCTATAGCACCTCTCATCATTTTCCAGGAATGGGAGAAGGAGTCTCTTCCATGTCAAGGTACTGTGGCATGATCAGGCATTTTTGACTCCAAGTGGTAGCGAGCATTTGTGTATGAATGGCTCACCTGTCTTGTACATTTTTCTATTAATATTGATGCTGTTACTCTTTGGTTTCTTCCTGTTTCCAGTAAATTGTTTCTCATTGCTGTTTCCAGTAAATTGTTCTTATCTCAACATGTCTTTACTTTTTTTTTTTTCTCCAGTTCTCCTCTCCAGCCACCCATGGGTAGGGAGAGAGGGGATTGAGAGAGCAGTGCATCATTTGGGGTGATTTCAGTGGGAACACTGAAGTGGAGAATATCATTCCTAAACCACAACAGAAGCCAAGTGCCAGAATGCATGGAGAAGACACATGCAAAGTAGAGAGAAAACACATAAAAGGTAATCAAGTGACTGTTTAAACACTGAGTTTAAAGTTCTGCTTTAAAACTGAAATCCCTTCAGTCCCCCTTGGTTCTGCAGAACTGCTCTACCCCAGAAGCAGAAGTGGGTTATAGAATAAGAATGCAGCAAATTCAGCTTTTAGTATGCCCAACGGGTTTGTGGAAAAAATAATTAGAAGCTTTAGGGGACTGTACAGCAATTAGATTAAAAACTCCTTTGTTACTGTCCCAGGTAACTGATACTTCTATTGTGACAAACTTCTCAAAGTATCTTCACCAACTGGAAACAAACCAAATTCTTGAGTAAAAGAGATCCCAGCTTCTAAAGACCACATTTGCATCTAGACTCTTCTAAGAGAACTAATTATTAACTAACAACTAATTTCTTATTAATCTTTATCCACACTTGAAATGTAACTCTCTGGAAACCATCCCTATCTGAATCTTTCCCACTCTGAGAATAGCACTCCTTCTATGGAGATGTGATGGATTCTAACTCATGGGAAATGTTAAAAAGACACTGCACTTTGACTCAGCTCTTTGGTTTGAAGCCACAAATTCTTCAGGGTGGTCTCATGCTGGCTGGTGTCTGCAGCAGCCCAGGGAGTGAACGTTCCACACTTCTTTCTCCACGTATTTAACTGCATTTTCTTGCCTCCCATCTGGGACTGTAACATCTTCCAAGACTGACCCTTAATGCTACATGTCATTGGGGAAAATGGATCTGACATTCCAATTCATGAATCATTTCCAGACATAAAAACTTATCTCCTCCAGTATTACTTTTTCTCTAACATAACTGGCTGATTCCTTGGAAATATATAGAAGAAATGAAACCATGTATAAATCCTAGAGGAAAGGAAAGATAAAATCATACTATGTTTAGAAAGTATTGTATCCTGGGTGGGGTTTCCTTGTCTCCTTTTACACAATCAAGAATTAAATAAAGGGGCAAGGTCTCCATCCTATACAATAGGCATTTATGAGAGATATCATAATTGTTAATACATTATTTCCCTTCCAACCTGAAGAGTCCTGTAACCTTACTTAAAGTTAGAAGAGAAAGTATTGCTTATGGAAGTGAAAGGAATTGGGAGTTATAATTAGATACCAGTTTAAATGGGAGTAGTTTCCTGGAACGTTCTTATGTTTGCTGCTCAAAATAGCTTTCCCTTCAGCTCAGGAGATCCTTCTTCAGGGAGAAGTTTCTGTGACGTTTCTCAGCATCCAGTTCTGCCTAAACTTTGCTCACACACCTGCTTATCACTGCAGTGAGCTTCAGGACAACAGTGAGATGTCTGAGTTAACTGGATCTGATGGACAAGGACCCCACCTATTTTAGTATCTGGGCTTGCTCTACAGCAAACTGGCAACTTTATAACCTTGTATTACCTGTGCCACATGACATAACACTCTTTTCCCCCATACCCAATCTGGGGCATGTGGCCTGAGAATATGAAGCTGCTGATGCAATAATGTTTTGATGGCATTAGTCATGTCACTATTTGATTGCAAATCCTATTCTTGCTATAATATACAGTGCTGATTATTTCCTCACTTAAGGCCTTTTATAAACAGTAAGGCAATTGACTGCCCTGATTAAAGAGGAACACCTGGTAAACTGGAGGCTGCACAGCCCTGAGAGGCAGCAGAGCCTTCCGTGATACAGGCATTTAAAAAACAAGCAGCATTAATCAGCTGTCTTGAGGCCTTGAGCACTCACAGAAGTTTTCACTTTCACTGGAGGCAAGGGTGTGAGGAGAAGTCCTTGCCTTGTTGCCCCTGTCTCCTCCAAACTGACCAACAACTAGAACAGCAAGCAGTCACTTCCATGGAGTGTTCATCTTACATAAGTTTGGAACGGACTGCTCATCATCTCCAGAGCAGCCATTCCTGGCTTTGCATGAAAGACAATCAAAAGTGTTGTTTTTATTACTATTCTGCCAGGAAGGACACCTGAATATTGTAATCATGCCACACACCCACAGAGACAACATTTGTAGGCAGCTAATGTGTATGATGCTGTCCCTTTTAAAAAGACTAAGGAGACCTTCCCATCAGAAACACCTTCTATTCTCAAGTCCACCTGCCACAGAATTCCTAGGGCACGTGCACATCCAAATACAAAGCCACAAGTGACCTGCACGTGTTAGAATCACGCCATGAAGGAGAAGTAATTCATGTAATCTTCTCCATCTCTTCTTCACCCAACACAGCATCTGCTTAGAGTTTATAATTACAGAAATTTATTGAAGAAAACAAGGCACGACTATATTCATTAATGAGTAACAACAGAAATCAGTTGTTTTGAGTAATTGAAAACAAGTAATTGAAATGGATTTTTTTTCTGGTCACCTATTGATATTTTGGATGCTGCATGTTCTTATGCTCTGTGGATGGACAGCAACAGACAGAACCTGGTTTTTACCCAATGCCAAGTTCATTTTACATAGCACTGCTAGCCGTGTGGTGCCAACCAAAGTCTTTGGGAAATGAAGAATTTTGTAAACAAGAACCAAAGAGAGATAGAAGAACTATCCCATGCCTCCTGGGATACACTCCTTCATTTTACACCTCTACAATTCATGTTCTATCATGTTTTGGGGTAGGCCTACCTGAACTAGTTTTAATCTCATCAGCTCCAATATCCTCCCACCTTTCTTTTCTGCCAAGGACATCCAAGATAGCTGTGGCAATATTCAAAGTATGTTTACTTATGCAGCTCCCCGAGGCATGGAAATATGGCCATGCACATTTCTTCTGAGCACTGATGTGTGTGAACTCACCTATCCAGTAGCCAAAGTCAGGCAGGGAGGGACAGAAGTCTTTCTTTACTCTCATTTACTATCAATTATATCACATGTTTTTCATCCCTCTGCTCGACAGGTTAAACTCCAGTTTTCACAATTTAAAATCTTCTGAAAAAGGTATTTATTTCATAGAATCACAGAATAATAGAATGGTTTGAATTGAAAGGGACCTTTGAAGGTCATCTAGTCCAATCCTCCTGCAATGAGCAGGGACACCTTCAACTATACCAGGTTGCTCAGACCCTCATCTGACCTGACCTTGAACATTTCCAGGGATACATTAAATTATGTTTACAGTGACCACGGGCCCATACTGTCTTCCTATACAACACCCCTGACTCCTACCACCTCCTCACATCTACTTGCACAGGAGCCAGCTCTGCACCAGGGAGATTGGGCACCCTCATCCCCCTCTGCAGGGCCACCCAGCTCAGCTCTGGCTGCTGTTCAGACCTTCAAAGACTGGGCAGAACTTGCCTACATCTGCCTGTAAAAATAGAGATAGGCTCCAACTTATCTTTCAGAGAACAGCACAGCCTCTACAGAAAGAGAGATCTGACATAGCCTTCTGGCCTGTTGAGATAAACAATAAACAACAAAACAGTTAAAATCAAAATACTTGTTTTCTCATACTTGTTCCTGCACATAGAGCAGCAACAGAAGCAAATTCAAATCCAGACAAGACAGACACACTGTACTGATAGAAAATGCAGAGTTTGCCTGGTTTCAGCAACAAAAGCTTTCTTCATGCTCAATTTTTTTTTTTTAATGTTCAACACAATAGTATGGGAAACCTTGGTAGGTATCTCAGTTTCTACAGACCATCACATTCTATCTTATTCACACTTACTTTGGTATTTATCTGCCTTGAACATGAGGAGCTAAGGGTATAATCTAACAGCTGACAGGAGCCACCACCCCACTGTTGCATGGGGTGGCTGCTGCATTCTCCTCCCCCACCAAAACCCTGATGGTTCAACAGACAGGTAAAAATTCGGCCCAGAATACTGCCAAAGCCTGACACATTCCTGGAAGACTTTTCTTTTATCTGCTATTTATTGAACTTGAACCCAGCAATCAACGTCTTCTGCACAAAAACTGGAGATGCGGGGCTATGAATTAAATTAACTTTGGGTTTGAAACATCATTTCCCACCACACCTCCAGTTCAGTTCTGGGTAAAGAAAGAGACAGTAACTCATTGGCAAGTTCTGCAAATGTCCCAATCTCACCAAATGCAAAAGCTCAGTTTCTAGCAGTTCAGAACAATCCATCTTCCCTATTCCCACCAGTCCTGTAAAACCAGCCAGCACAACACTTTGTCATTTTGGCAGCTTGGGAGTATTTCATTTCTCAGAAAGCCAACAGGTCACTTGTCTAGTATGCCTGTACTTTTGTCATGACCTGCCACAGCTATCTCTTACCAGGATGCTGAAGTACAAGTCAGCATTTCAGCTGAAGAGGCAGCTCATTCTGCAGAAAATACAAAGTCCTTTTTACTGTACTCTGAAGATGCATCTTAAGAATTAAAAACTAGCACATGCTTCTAAATGAGATTAAATCAAGCATGAAAACTGTACTGAGTCCTGTTCCTGTCACTTTTCCTTTTGTCAAAACCCTTTCTGAGCCCCTTTGTTTTTTTGTACTGACTCAACATGCAGAGCAGTGTGTAACTCCCAGCCCTTTCTCTGGAGTCCCACCCACATTTGCAGAAGGGAAAAAAAAAAAGGAAAAACAGCAGAAAAATAAAACCAAACTATAAAAAGAAAACCAAACTCTATAAAATATAGCAGTATTTACTGAGCCTGACCTCGACTTTGACACCATCTGCACCCACTTGCCAGAATAAAGAGGGCTATTCCCCCATAGGGAGCAAGTGAGGCAAATTTCCTTCACCCACGAGGTTGAACCCAGGGGCAAGTGGGAGAAATAAGACTTTTTGCAGCCTTTCCTACCACCATCCCAGCCTTTTCAGAGACTCCCACCGCTCAGCAGAAATCCACGTGCTCCAGAGCGGAGGAGTGGAGCTTGCAGCCAGCTGCTTTCCTTTCCTGAGCATGGCCTGCAGCTGCTGGCAGGGATGGATATCCCCCGTGGGGCGGGGGCTGTCCGCAGGACCCCGGCACAGCTGCAGCGGGGTCAGAGCCCTGCCAGCACGGCAGTCTTAGCAACAGGGCAACCAAGAGCTGCCACCTCACCATCCCCTCCTTTCCTGCAGAAATACTTATCCCTTTGGTCTTTTTGGTCAGAGCTCTCTGGGATCTGTGGGGCCGGCTGCCTGCACACCCCACTAATCCAAATGGTGTCTGAAAAGAGGGCAGAGGGGGTCTCCGTGTTTAGCTTAAGTATTTGCAGGAGTTGTGACCACGGGAGGCATTTCTCTAACCCTGACAAGGAAGTTTCAGTATGAATCTGGTTTCATCAGCAGAAGAAAGCTGAGTCAGATGCTTTCAAAACTCAGCTCTATCCAGTGAAACTCAGCAGTGCTAAGTCTCTAGCTCTGACACTTGGAATGAACATTGCTTCAAATATAATCTAACAACAATAATACAACATTATTGGAGAGTTTTATCGAAGAACTGAGATTTCCAATAGCAGGTTTCCTTTGCGTGGGGATACTTAGACCTCAAGACAGATTTACCAAAACCAAAAAGTTAAAGAAACCGCTCATTTATACTAAAGTATAAACTAATATATACTAAAGTAGTGGCCTCGCTTGTAATGAATTACAGCATTCTTAAATTAAACTTTGGATAACCTCTCCCTTAATCTTTCTGACCCAGGAGAGAGCAAGGAATCCGTTTTGATGTCAGACAGATCTGTCATGCAACCTGTTACATGTTCACGGACCCTAGCACAGAGAAATTTGTCTGCATCACACCTGAAGAGCACTAGAGCAGGAACCCATTCTGTATTTCCCACAAAACACAGAGGAAGCAGTACTCTGTCGAACAGCTGCTCTCCCCATTCAAAGGCAAACCACACTGAATGATCTCAGACAGGAATTTGAAGACTTCAGTGAACTAGAAAGGGCAGATGGGATTTAGTCAATAAACCAATTGTCAGGACAGGATTTCAGTTTTATGATTCATCTAAAAATATTGCACACAACTCAAAGACAATAACCTGACCCAGTTTAACATTGGTTTGAAAAGCGTGACACAAGTGACAAAGCATTTTTAACATGTACCTAGATCTCAAGTTCTATTTGTATAACCACTTAAGGATGCAAACATTACCCAAGCCTTGGCAAAGGGAGTTTGTGGTCTGTAATTGTTCCTAAGTTTGTAAAAATCAGCTAATGCACAGCAATAAATGTGCAGGGAAAAAAAAATTAAGATGGTAATTGCCTTATGACTGTTTTAGCAATTTGCATGTATTAGAACAAGAGGAGATTTTTATTCTTTTGGGGATTGGGAGGCGCACAGTGGAGCATCTCTACTGCTTTTGCCCAATGTGCTTTGCTAATGTAACGTAGAGGCACTGATTTGGTATTTGTACTTGTTATTATGTTAGCATGGGAAGGGCTAAACTTGATACTTCACAGCAACTACACTTATTTAAATTGTTATAGGGTTATTTATCCCAATCTAGCTGCCAGGATATGAGGCCAAACCCACACACTAGCAGCTGGACTTGCCAAAAAAAAGCAGGTGGTTTGTCTGGACTGGGTGCCATACCAGTAAGCCCTCTACAGTCACATTTGCAGAAAGCTCTGATCTCATCTAGCAAGCTGACCTTTAAAAATAAAGAAAAAGGAAAAAAAAAACCTCAATACACCCATGCTCAGGCCCTTTAAAGTGTTACTCACACAAAGATTTTCCTTAAGTTTCTCTGAAGAGGCCGATAATTTTGAGTTGATCAAGTACTAGGTTTTGCTGAGCATGTCCCCATACGTGCTGTTCACACATAGGACAGACAGACAACATGCCACCAGACTCTGATTTATCACAGAAACAACGCCCCAAGAACAAGAAGTCCCATCCAGTTTCACGGCTGTTTCAGAAATTCAGGACAGTTTTTCACTCGTGGCCTTAACAGGACAAAGGTGGAGAAAATCCAGGGCACTGAGCACTCCCCTCTCAAAGTCTCTGGCTCCTTGGCAGCTTTGGGGAAGTCTCTTCCAGCCCAAACCGGGCAGGGCACACAGACAGCCAGCAGCAGTGGGGAAAGAAATGACAGCACAGCCAGCAGCAGCAGGGAAAGGCTTGAAGAATATTTGCACAGCTGGGGAGAGACTTAGGAGCTGAGCAAGGATGTCAAATGGTTACCAAATCTTACATTTAAATCCTTCCGACAGGAAAGGTGATAAAACTTACCCCCCTCGAAGCATCCTGCTGCTTATCTGCAAGGCTAGTAAGTTTTGTCAGAAAGCAAGACACAAAATAACTTTAAAGCTACAGGATTCATAGTCATTTTTTACAGCAAAGCAGAAGTACTTTAGGTTACAAAATACAAACTGTATATGAAATACAACTACCTCTACACCGCACAGGCTGAGGAGGGGGGTCGCTTTTCTTTTCTTTTTTCAGTCCAACCCTTTGTCAGAGAGAAAGCTCCTCCCAGGCTGTACCATGCACAAATGAAAGCAGCCTTCTCCGAGGAAAGTCACTGAACGCTTTAGCAACGCTTTCCAAGCACAAAACAAGGCACGGACTTTGTGCGAACACACAGCCAACTGCACGAAGGCATTTGCTCACCTGATTTCCCCATGACCAAGTGGGTTTCTTTTTCCTTTTTTTTTTTTTTCTTTTTTTTTTTTTTTTTTTAATTTCACCTGCTCCTCCTCTCTTGACTGAGTTTTGCCGCTAAATGCCGGATGAAGTGCTCGCAGTTTCAGCTCAACTTCTTCATTCGCCTGCGACCGCTGCTGGAAAAAAATCCTCAGCAGCACGAACCCGCTACCGCCCCTTCTTGAGCGCTGGATTAAGCCTGCCCATGCCTTTATAAGGCATAGGGGCACTGCTCTTTTTCTCATGAAAAGATCCTGGTTAGGGTCAGGAGCTATTTATCCTCCACAGTAACCAAGCGGCTCCAAAACACCATATGTTTTCACATACCATTTTAGCTTAGTAATCGCATCTGTCTTCTGATAAGAGTAGGCTGTGAGAAGAAATTCTGCTGACAAATAGCTCTGCTGCCACAGTGGGCACAGCCCGTGGGGCTAAGTCACACAGCCAAATGCTGTTGAAGTTTTACCCACTTGCTGAACGTAAAGTTGAAACAGAAAAGTGATAAAGCACTTTGAAGTATAACTACATTTGTATGTCTAAAATGAATCACTTCCTGCACTGTTACAACACCATCTGTAGAGGGTATTAGTAAAATAAGATTTTGCAGGTTAAAGAGGAACCGTGCTGATGGTGTGTTTCCGTGAAAAGCATTGGATGTGAGTATGTCTCATTTTATCTGTGTAAGCACGCTGTGCCACTGTTATCTTCACATTACATCGAAATGCCTCAAGCTAATCTGGCAAATATTAACTACTTTAACTACAGCCAACATGATACTTTGATTTAACTTCACAAGTGCTGCATATCTACAAACAATAATTCAGTTACGTGTTTCCAACTTTCATCTTCTCATCATCACAAAAATCATCTGAGGTTAATGCTTCCCAATTTTTTACAATGCCTTTCAATATTTCAAGGTTCTTCTTGGTTTTGTGCCAAGTCTGCTGGCTCAGCAGGATTTAATTATCCTTTGTCCACCTTCGTAGGCTTGGCTCCATGGTAAGAAAAGGAAAAAAAAATATGATGCAAGGGTTGGGTTTTTTTCTTCATATGCAAGTAGCAGCAGCAGGTGGGAAAAGGCAACGTCCTTTAACCAACACACTGCTCCTCCTGTGGTTGTTTCACTGGCAGGGCTGAAACACAGGTTGAGGGAGTGGCACTGACAGCTGATGGGCTCACTGAGGAGAGGCATGAGGGCAACTGATCACCACCCAGAGGAGGAAACCGCAGGGTGTGAGACCACATTCATCTTCACAGCTTCCTTTTTCCTTTGCTGGCAGCAAGGTAGGGAGCAGAACAGAAGGAAGTCAGAGAAGGTGCAGAAGGAAATCTCTTCCCAGTCTCTCTGCTGTAGTAGTTGGCTGAGGAGGAGGGTGGAGAGCTGGAGTTGGTACGATCAAAGCCCTATCAGGAAAAAGCTGCTGTTTCACTTGCTTGCAGGAGTGAACAAACCATGGACCAGTCTGAATAAACCAGATCCCTAGTCTCTGAAAATGCTCAGCTAAACTTGAAATACTGGGCTGTACTACTCCAAGGACATACATCAATGCTCAGCAACAGCCAGTGCCACCCTATGGCCATGACAAGGAGTAAAAGGGATTTGTATTTGTATAGTTGGAAGTCTCTGGTATTTGAAATGTTCATTTATATTTTCATATTTGATTGTTATATTTTATACTGGTTATGTTTCAGATCTTTATAATATTCAGCTCAATTATAAAGCAACATCCCTTTGTGACCTGGACTGCTGTAGGAAAGAGCACCAAGCATTTTCAAAAGTGACCAAATACACCTGCATGCCATTGACACAACATCCTGTGAAATCACAACTGGGGAAAGAGGGTTTCTCTGATCTGACAAAAATCCAGTGATACCTACAGGGGAAAAAAATGTGCTTTTTCTGATCAGAAAACAAGGAAACCAAAATCAGTGCTCTGCCTGAAACGTAAAAGTATCAGCACAAAGTAAATGCAATGACTCATCAAAGACAGGAAAGCAGTGTAAGCTGAGACATACAAAAGCGAAGAAGAAGGAGGGAGCTGGGCTTTTTTATTATTTTAATAATAAAAGTTGAAAGTTCCACACTAAAGAATATTACTGAAGAATATTATCAGATGGAAATTTAAATGAGGTATGTACACTAATAATTAAGAATGCAAACAAGCCTTTAAAAATAGTAAGAGTGATTAAATAAAAGCCGCTACTAGAGATAATTTTCAAGCTGTGAGCCATTAAATATCCTTTTACCTGTTTCAGGCAGTATCAAACAAATGTGAATGGTAACAAACAAAATGTTTCTGGAAAAGGAGCAAACAAAGGTACAATGTGGACGGACTAATTTTTAATTGTTTCATCTTCCTGTTAAAAGGAAAGCAGAACAGAAACAGCTGGCTAAGAAAAGTAACACTTACCTAGTAAAGACTGGTGTAATAAATATTCTTTCTGGAAATAGACTACAGAGCACATGAGAAGGAAAAATGGATTTTGAAAGGAAGTGCATGAATCATTACAATCAGGGAGGCAGTGATAACTCATCTGCAGCAGAGCTATTTCATCTGCATCCTGAAAATCTGTGGCTAAAATTCTGGTGTCAAACTGACTGGGCCGTTCAGATGACAAAACATTCCTCCTTCTATCCTATCTCCCCTTTTCTCCTAACAAAGCAAATTCATTTCACCTGCCCACATTAGCCACTTCTCTTTACCTTGATGTGACTGACCCTAATGCCAGTCTCATAGCCTCCTCTGTTGCCACCAGATACTCCCCTTCATTGCTTTCCTGTCTCTTCTGGAAGCTTCCTGCACCTCTTTCTTTCTCCTGCGCCCCAGCCTGCCCCATGTGACCTGCTGCTTGCATTGTGACCAGCCCTGGGTAGCCACAGGCACCCCTGAGGTGCCCAACAGGTTGCCCCAGGGCTGTGGACCTGGCAAGGCCAGTGGTGGACATGGCAGTGTGGATTTCTGGGCTCAGCTGGGATCATGCTGCTGCTGCTGCTGCCTGCTGTCTCATCCAGCTTGGTCTTCACAGCCATGTGCCAACAGCCTTCGATATTCCTCCAGGACCCTCCATCAGCCAGCCATATATGGCCAAATCTGTAGAAACTCAGGATTAAACAGATGTCTTTTGATAGAACAAGGAGCCCCAGGCAGATCCCAGTTTACCTGTTGTCTTCCCAGAGGTCTCCCTGCACACAGCTAAATATCCCCTTCCATCTGGCAGGAGCACCCCCCTAAGCAGGGCTCCCCAGCAGCTGTGTGCCTGTTGCAAGGGCTCCGGTAGCATCGTGGATTTCAGCCTGCACATTTCTGTTCCAGCAGCAGGGCAAGCAAGGGAGTAACAGCCAGCCAGCTGCTGCCTGTGCAGATCCCCAGCTGCTGGCAGGCAGGTTCAGACACATACAAGGAAACCTGAGATGAACCTTTCCACATGTGCATGCTCTGATGGGTCCAGCTAATGCAAATCCTGTCATCATCCATGTTTTGAGTCATTAATTCATTCCATCAGTCAGCATCTATCAGGTACAATTAGGTGTCTACACAGACTGGGACAGACATATGGCAACGCTGTCACACGCAGGCCCTGCCAGGGAGGTGTGGATGCATCCCATCCTGCTTTTAAACACAACACTGAGCAAGTGTTGTCCACAAGTCAAACCATGCAGACAAAACGTTTGTGAGCAATTCTAAATGTAACAAATCTGTTTTCCACAGACACCCTTAACAAGCGACACTAAGGACCAACAGCATTTATATGACTATATAAACATCACCCAGCAATAACATCACATATAGTTACAAGAACCATGAGTAAACCTGTAAAAATATGCACAAAGCTGTATCAGGCAACCAGAAAACTGCTTATTTTCAAAAATGTAAAAGGAAAATGAGGCAAAAAATGATGGTAAAATATTTGAGAATATTCCTTCTCTTAACAGGTATGCCAGGCTTTGCTTCTGGGCTCTATATTGGTATTGCCATTTCACCTGTGAATTAAGCCAGGTTGTGTAGCAGATCACAAAAAGTCAACTTGAACACAGTTGGAGATGTTCATTTTCCTTGCAAGACAAGATATTGCTTTTTAGTTTGACCATAATGCTCAGTTGCTGAAGAAAATGAACTGAGCTGAGAAGAGGAAGAGTGCAAAAGCAAGGCTATACCCCTTCTCTCAGCACTGTTCTGTTATCAGATGGCCACATCTACAAAACCCTCACACAAAAAACAGCAGACTGTGATTGCAGAGTAGTCACTGACTTCAACTTCTTCCTACACACTGCAAGATAAAAGAAGCGCGTGATTAATCATCCTCATAGAATTACAGAATGCTTTGGGTTGGAAGGCACCTTGAGGATCATCTAGTTCCAATCCCCCTGACATGGTGGGGGTTGGAACCAACAACGGTCTCAAGGACTGGGCTCCAAGGAAAGGTTTGGGGAACAAAACGTGTGAGTATCATTGTCCAAAGGAGTGTAGCACAAGCACTGCCGCTCTCTCGAGAGGCTCAGCTGACATTCCTCAGGACCATCTAAATGTCTGAGAGCAACAGGACACTAATCTCACCAGAGCAGGGCAGTGAAATGCCCACTTTGCACTTGGGCCATTCCTCAGCATGGCTCGAACTATGGGGGTTCTCGCTTCACAAAAGGATCAGAGTAAAACTCTGGTAGCTCTCAACTAGCTCAAAGCAGAAGCCTCCACAGGAAATGCCACTTCCCACCTGTCCAGATGCTCAGAGTGCTTCCCCTCCACCCCACCTGGGAGAAAAGGGGCTGTGTAAAAGGTAGAGGGGAAGAAGGCACCCTGGACAGATGTGACACAAAGAAGGATTTGGGAGCACTGAAAAGGAAGCAAATTCTGTTGTTTCCTCAAGGTGTTACCTGTCTCCTCCAAGGCTGCAGTGGGCTGAACAGTAACTGGGGCATGCTTCATGGGCTCTCTGCTTCAGCCCAGTACCCCAGGACCATTTTACCAGGACCATTGCTCTGTAGCTATGATAAGAAAACATAAATGACAGCCCAGGTGGAGCACAAATACACAAAGGGGTCAGACAACTAGTCCAGTTGCTGACTTCTAGTAGTGGTGTATCCACACAAACACACTGACAAATGCAGCACCTGTATTTTACCTTCTTTTGTATTGCCTCACCATCTACTACTTTTTATATCTGATCCACACAACCTTTGTTTTAGCAAAACCTCATCCTACTGATTGGAAGTAGCTCCTGCTTAACAGCCACAGATTTAGCTATTACATTAAAATATCCTTGTACATGAACCACATTATGAGTCAGAAAGTAAATTTGAGCAGTTACTCATAAATGAGATCACACAATTCTGATAGGTCCTGGAAACCATCAGTTTAAACACTCAGAACAAGACAAGAAAGCACATCTGATATAGGGGAATAACTAGAGAAGAAACAAGAAAAAGGCAGGTTGTGGTACTGTTTACACCTCTGATTTGCTTCTGCCTTAAATTACATGCGTAGTCCTAGCTTTCTGATCTCAAATAGAAATGGACAGGTTTTAGAAAAAGACAGCAAGGACATGGAAGCTTCATACACAGAGTAACAGGATTTTAAGCAACCTGTTCTAGAGGAAAGTATCCCTGCCCATGGTGAGGGGTGGAACCAGATGATCTTTGAGGTCCCTTCAAACCCAGGCCATTCTCTGATTCTTCAGCCAATGGAAGAGATCATGAAAAAGGAAATAACAGACATTACTACAAGAGGATGAGCAACACAGATGGCTCATGACTGTTGATTGTGTCCTCCAATACAAGAATTAGAGGATATTAAAAGAAGCTTGTGGGAACAGGGTTCAAAAATATGACTGTAGGATGCAGCAGAGAAGGTGCTTTAGCAAGGAGACTTTATTTTTGTGCATACTGCCTCTTGTCCTAGCAGCGGGCACTGCTGAGAAGTGCTTGTCTCCCTCTCCTCCACCCCCTCCCTTCGGGTATTTACACAGATTGGTGAGATCACTGCTGAGTCTTCTTCAGGATGAACCCTCCTGCTTCTCTCAGACACTCCTCACAGGAGATGTTCCAGTCCCTTAATTGTCTTTGTGCACCTGAACTTACTCCAGTTACAAGATCTGTATCTACCCCTCCAGTATTTTCTCTCCAGCAGCAGCTTCCCTACCTGACACTTACATCAGGCTTTTCACAATTCCCACAATGTCCATATTCAAGCACCATCACATCTACATTCATCCCAGAACTTTGGTTCAGTCTTTTCATCCCTGCAGAGTGCTGTTTGCCACCCTGGGGCTATGACAGAGCTAGCAAGCACATCAGGCAGATCTGTAGCTTAATGTTTCATTGAGTTTCATCCTGGGCTAAAACTAGTGCATGGCCAGCAGCATGGAATGAATACCCAACAGCAGTTGCAGCAAGTCAGCTAAACTCCTGAGCAAGTCTTTGGCTGTATTCAATCCCAAAAGAATCCATTTTACACCCAGAGGCAGTCCCATAGTACAAATTAATGAGAGACAGAATGCTATTCAAGATGGGCACTGGTATCTCGTGCAACCCTGCTTTCACTGACCTCTTTCTATTATTGACTCTGTGTCCCCATAATTTCATCCAACTCACTTAGCAGAACCTTGACTTATCTCACTGGTACATGTAATGAGTTTGTAATGGCACTGCTCATCTACCTTGTTAGCTAACAACATCATACTTGATTTTCTTTAGGCAAGATTCCTCTGGCATTACTGCTTTCTTGTCCTTCAACTACAGAAACACAAATTCAGGAGAAGTCAAGCTAATAAATCCTGAAAGAAAATACAATTTTTTTCAATTATATTGTTTAGTATTTTCCCTCCCAAAATTTTTTTTTGCTTAATAATACACCAGATTTTAGATGCAACAGGCACACTTCCAAAAAAAGTTCCCAGCAACCTCTGACACCAAGAATAAGGGCACTGCTTATAACTAGCAGATGAACCATCACATTTTAGTTGATAAAATATTGCTGGAAGCAGGCATCTGAGCAGGACACAGACATCTCTGTAATGACAACAAGAAGGTTATTCCCAATACCTTGTTTCTTCCCTGTTCTTCTTTCCCTCTGTGTTTCCAATCAAATTGCAAAGCCATCCCTGAAGAGAAAAGGGCTAATCAAAGAAACATGAAGGAAACAGATGTTAATTCCATAGCAGGCATCTCCCCAGCTGTACATGGAGAGACACAGCCAGGGTAAGTGCTTTGCTTGCCTTCTCAGGAGGATGGCTGGGAGTAGAGGAGTGTCACCCCTCAGCCTTGTGCCAGGACATCTGTGCTGGGGCTGGATTGTTTGGCTTGGCAGGACTGATTTTTAGCCAGAACAGTCCAATGACCTGGCTAACTACCTCCAAGTCCTACTGCTTTTGAGTAACCAGAGGCAGTAACAGCAGCCTGGTCCAGACACACACACTAGTACTAGTCCACAGTTCTAATACAGTTATAGCCCCTCCTAAAAATATGTACTTGGGAATAGTGCACACTGGAGGGAAAAAAAAAAAGCTCCTAAACTGTGAAAAAATAACAACATCACATATATATGTCATGTCTGTGCTCACAGCTCTGTCACCACGAGTTCATACCTTGGCATGTGCCCTGGCTAATCTCCTGGTTATGCTATTTTCTGCCTCTTCCATTCCTGCATAAGGCTCTTACAATTCCTTTTTTTTTTTTTTTTTTTTTTTTTAATGAATCAATCAGAACCAGCTTTATTGCCAGTCTGCAATTCTCAGGTGCTTCTGTAATAGTGCCAGCCCTGAGTTTTAATGTCCTAGGATCGTGGAAACTTCTGCTTTTGTTTTTTCTTAAAGGTTGCTCTCTAGGCCTCTTGCTTGTAAAGAAACTCCTGACAGTGTCACCTGTAAGGAGCAGATGGCAATTAATTTATTTTTAAATAATGTAGGCATCGAGCTATTCTCATGAAACCTACAGCTTCTGAAACAGTGGGAGATACGAAATTGAATTGGATACTTATCCTTCTTTTCTCAGTGAGTGCACTTTCCCCCATGAATTCTGTCCCTTTATCTTTTCACTCAGAACTCTCTGATGAAATCCTTGCTAACATTCAGTTAATTTTCTTAAGTCTGTCAGCACATTTTTATATCTGTATTTTCAATATACTTTTTAAATATACTACTTAAGATCCCATATAGATAGCACATTGGAATGATTATTAATGCAATGTTAATGTATTTTTATTACTTTAATAGTCCACCAAAGAATGTACAGCTGGTATTAAAATGAAATACCATTTCGAGTCTTCCATGTAAATTTTAGACAGGATACTTTAGTCTCCCTACCATATCCTTCAGTCTGACATAATTCCAAAGGCATTATTTCAATTTTTCCTTTTCACACACTGTATCTATAGGTGATTGCATTCTGTCTCCCTGGCACTGTACTGTACTGCCCACGAGCAACATCTTCTGTCCCCCTTTTTCTGTTTCGCTTGTTCCTTAGCACTTTTAAGGCACCATGTACCATTCACACACCCCTTACAGTTTTTCAAAAATCATAAAAAAAGGCTAGCATTGAAAGAGTTTGTGAGTAGATAACATCAGGCAAGAAAGTCAAGAAAACTGCCCAAATCTCTGAGATCAGCTGCAATCTGTGCTACCATCTTTAGGTTATACTACCACCCATCGGCTTGAAGCAGAATCAACAGAAGCAGCTGAGTGGACAAAGCCTCTGCTCTGCTGCTGCAGCACAGCCTGCCAGCAGCTCAGCTCCTACAGGAATATGAATCCCAGCAGCAGGAAACTCCTCTTCCCTGATGGATTTAGCTGCAGTGGCTAGAAAGGTACCAACCCCTGTTACGGTCCTCTTTGACCATAGCTATATCTGACAGGGATTTTGGGTTTTCAACGATTTTCTTGGTAACTGGTCCAAGATTAGATTTGTTTTCTATGAAATGTGAGGATGTTTAAAAAAGTAATTGCTTAAAAAAATCTTTTTTTCTTTTTTTTTTTTTTTAATTTACCAAATTCAAATATAAAGTTCTTTTCACAGAGGAAGGTCCAAGCTATTTTGTTCTTCCTTCTCATTCTGGGAGATCTTTCACTCAGGATCACTCTTTACAGCTTAAGTTTTCTACTTAATTCTTAGTATTGCAGGTAAAACTACTTAATCTTGAAGGTTATTGTCAGCAGAAGTAATGAAATGCTACAGGTTTTGATGTCAATGTAATCCAGTGCTTAAGTAATTTATCTTATTTGATCAGATAAATCATCAAATCTGTTTCTTTTCATTTCAGTTATCTGCATCCTTCTGTAATTTCTTTGGGCTTTACTGCAGTTGCAGCAGCACTGCTTGATTAGAACAAAATCTGCTGATCCAAAAATAATACAAATATCAATTTTTATGCACCAACTTCAGGCATAGTTTATCATATAACTAAATACCTATGTAAGACAGATCATGCTGATTTTTGTCCAGGAGCTATGAAAAGTGTAGACCTCTAACATTCAGTCCAACCTGACTGTGATATAACCTCACTGTGAATATCTTGTGAATGCAGCTTCTGTGATGTATTGACATACATTGTACAGGAAACAGGTAATTTTTAGAAAGCTGCAGCATTAGTTTCAATTAGCATTAGGCTAATGCTAATTAACACTGGCCTAAAATATACATAACTATAAGAAAAAAAAAAAAACTTTTAGCATTACTTTTGCTAGGATTGCTTCAAAATGTTTGCTTAATGACACAGAAGAAAAGTAAGATTTGTGTGCAGACTCCTTTGTTGATATTAAATATTAGCTCATTTCATGTGCCCGATACCCAACCTTTAGCAGCTCAGCACAGTAACTGCATCTTGCTTTACACCAGTTCTAGATGAAGAGCTCTGCATGTTAAAAACAGGTGAGTTAGCCCCATAGCTACTAGCTTGTATCTCGGAACTCAGGCAAGAGGTCAAACATTGTGTAGTGAAAAATGCAAGTACAGCCTTCTGAGGCTGTGAATATTCGTTTCAGAGGATTTTGAGACTCAGATTTTGTTTACAGCTAGCAAACACAGTAAATACTAAATCTAATTCATAACAGTTATTACTGGTTTCACACTAATCCAAGGTAACAGCAGACAGAATAAAAGAATATTCTGAGTCTTTCTTTACCAAGTGTGAACATTTGGGATGTTTTTTACACTCTACCTGTGTCGTGAGACTGAGCATGAATAAGGAGACAGCCAAGGTGCAAACAAACCAACAGCAGAGTGCACTTTGTCAGTATTATGAGAATGCCCTAATTTCATAACCATGAGCTTAATTTCATAACAGATGAACTGTGACCTTGGTATTTTGTACCATGTATTTTTAAAAGCCATAATTTATTTATTGTCTGTACTTTTATAGCATTTCCTTAAAAAAAGTCCATGTATTGTCCATCATTCTCAGTAATAAAAATATTTTGGAGAATTTCCAACATAGAACTATACTAATTATAGGAACTGTCTGATTTTTGTTTGTGGTGTGCCTTGAAGATACAGCTCTTTTTTACATGCAACAGCTCAACAAAAATGCTCACTTCAGAATATATGAACTTTCACTCTTATTAATATGCACAACATTGTGTGAAAAATACTCAGCTGTATAAACTCGCTGAAGTCTTTGATTAATATTTCAAACAACATCTGTTCAAAAGAAACTGCATTTTGGCTCCACACAGCAGAGGGCAAAGTTATTTGAGAAGATGATACATTTAATTAGAAAGTTCTTCTAAAGGTAACTTCTTTTTCTCATACCAGTGTTAGTATGTTTAAGAATATTTGACTGTAGCCTTATGTTGCTACACTAATATGCAATTTTATTAGATCTCACTGAGGAGGGATAAAACTTCAAGCATTATTCATGAATACACTGAAAGGCACCAGGCTTCTTAGAAATGTAACTGTTGCTCCAGTGTAACACCTGAATAATGAATTATTTATGAAAACAAGGCGAATGGGAGGGGAGCTCTTCTTCAAAGTCATGTCTGTTTCCTTCTGCATGTTTAGATGTGATTATTTTTCTAGAGCCTTGATGTTAAAGTTCAGGTAAGCTTTACACCACAACTGCTTTTGGAGCCTACTAACTTTGACTTGAAAACCTTTGTTTTGATTTTTAATAAATGTTGCTTCAGACACTGAAGATGTTTAGAACCCAATCTCTGCTGGTCTTTGGAGACAGGATCTATTAGTATATAATCTCTGCTCTGCAACTCCATACCTGTTTTGTTCATGCAACATGAAATCTAGAGAAATATTATTTCTCTAAAGCACTCCTCCCAGACTTGAATTTTGAGTATTTCTAATGAGTTACATTGGCAATAGAGCAGCAGAGCTAAAACTTGTTCAGAGGAATACATTAATTTATGATTAACACTGCTAGGTGGGTCAACACTGTCCAGTGAAATGCAAAACCACAACAGGGGTTAGCCAGCTATTAGTTTATTGATAATATAAATTGCAAAAGGCATGGGAAGCCTCAGTAACCATAGAAAGTTGTGAAGGAAAAGCAATCTGGTCAGATACCTGTCCAGAGTCATCCCTCCCTCAACTTAGACACTTGTTCTTTTTGACAGCAGGTTTTATACATCTATATCTCTCTCTACATATATAAATCTATTCCATGCCCACCTAGTTACACATCAAACAATACAATGATGCAATAATTAAAAACTTGGGTCACTGTGACCTGAGGATCATCAGTGGGGGCAGGATGTTTGCTTTGTGAACTGGGACTACATCACATGCATTGAGTCACATCCTTGATTCCTTGCTGATCTTCTAAGTCCTGCCCCTGCAACAAGTATATCCCAATGTGATGCATTTCTCCTTACAAACTGCAGGGGCCAGGCTTAAAACCTTGGAGTAGATGATTTTATGCATAGTTTTTCTTTCACCTCAACCAGCACATTATGAAAAAAGAGCAATAGACCCCCATCTTTGTGGTACAGCTACTTACATTTGCAGCAGCATAGACATTTACGTGTTAAAAAACTTATATACAATAGTATGTTTCCTATTATTTCTGTATTAAAAAAAATGTAATGCAAAAATATTCTTAAATTCCTTCCCCAAAATAATCTGAAAACTTACATGGGTGTTTTTAGGAAGGCTTTTGAAATAATGTGCACAAACAAAGATTACCTGAAAATATTGCCTGAAGGAAGACAATGAGAATCAGAATGGCAATATGCCATCAATAGTGCTTAGAAAATGCAGCTGTTCTGAGTTGGCGTTCCTTTTGTTCACTTAGCTCTCTCTATTCCAGCTGATTCATATCAATCCCAAAGCAAAAATCATCAATAAGGTGCTTCATTAAGACATGGAAAATAGTCTTCAGTCTTGAAGAGGACTGGAGGTTCATAGAGGGTCTGCTGTTGTCGTGAGGAAGACGATTTCTGCAAATTAGATAAGTTTATTTTTTGCTTTCTTCATAAAGCATTTTAAAACAAACCCTGCAGAGCTAAAATGCAAAATAAGAAAAGTTTCTAAGGTGTATCTCTTTAGTTGAATAAATTCTTAATCATAGCTCAGATGAGTCTGGCATATTCCTAATGTCAGTGAAGAAATGCAGCCTTTGACCTTTGCCATTTCAGCACCTGCCTGACCCAGACCTGCAACACGTAGGATATGCCAGCACCGCAGGAGCCAAACTGTACCATCCAGCTGATGGGAGAGCCATTGTAACCTTCACCCTTTCCAAGCCACAAACCTTTACCTTTCCTTGAAGGCTCCAGCCTTCAAATTCTCCTCAGCCGCTTCTTTTGAGTCAACTCTGGGCCTGGGTTCTCATTTAGTTACTCAAAAAGTCTTCCCATGCAAACACACCTAAGCAAATTACTCTTTCAAGAAGGTTGCTGCTCCTGCTGAGCTTCTTCATATGACACATTGTTAAAAATAATCTGGTAGTGGACTGGAAAAGAGCTGCTACACTGTTTTTCAGGAAAGGTGTACATGTTTCTTTTAAATATTAACTGAACATTGTTTTGCTATATCAAACAGCTCACTGAAAAGGGACAACATCAAGGACCACTAGTGACTACTGTGTCAGCCTTGTCAGCTGCATGTAAATAATGCTGCAGCACAACACAGACACAGTATGTTTTCAATGCCTGATATTAAACAGAATGCTTAAAATCAAGATTTCATTCATTAAAAGTTGTTCTTAACTAATAAAAAGATTTTGATGAATTATTTTGTAGAGCCCTGTCAGTTTGGAGTGAGGAAATTAGCCTTCCCCAATAATAAAGTTAAAAGTATACCAAATATCATTGGTGGCCTTGGAGTTCAGAATGGTTTTACATCACCAAAATAAAGATATAAACAACCATACCTACAAAACAAAGTGGAAATTCTCAATATTCAGTTGAGCTGTATACTTGTATTCCACATGAAGTAAGTACACATTTCCCTGCTATATACAAAGTTGCTGATATATTAATTTATGTCCTTAACTTTACAATACCATTAATTTCTCTAAGTTTGTTTTGCCATTCAAGCTGCAATGAAATTGAAAATATAAACAAAGATCTGATCTATAAACAGAGTGTATTATTAGTGTTCTCTGTATCATAAATTTTGCCAAATGTAAAAGCAACCTTCAAAAGCAAAGTTGTGGTTTTTAAAATAATTTCCTACCCCATACTGTCCTATCAGATAACAACCTGCAAGCATGGGAAACTAAGGCCACAGGTTTTCTGCAACTCCTGACACAGATTTAAGAGGAGTTGTATTTGCCTCTGTGCAAGAAGGGGGCAGTTTCAATCCAGTGAGGAAATTTATAGGCAGGCTCAGTACCCACAATTGCCTAAGCACACATTTATGGTTGGTTATTTTTGCAGCTGCTTAGCAGACATTTATACCTTTTGAGAGTCTACATTCTTAGTGATATTAGAAGTCTTATAGTACAGTTCTTTACACTGCCTGATATTCACAAGAGAAGAACTTTGGGCAAAATCTGAAAGGGAGATTATAAACACACACCTTGAGAAATAGAAAATACAGCCTTTGTATAAAGAAATAGATACATTTAAATGGGAAGAGAATGAGGGAACCTGAGTAAATTAAAACTAGCAGTAAAATGTGAACTACAGCTACAGTGAAAACCATGACACCAGAATAACCTGCTTTTCCAAACCATGTATTTTACCATTGATGTATTGAGCTAGTTAAATATCAGGCATGTGGAGAAATCTCTATAGGCATTTTCACTCACATTATGCTTGTGCTTACTACTGAAATTAGGTATTTTACTATGCAATACCCAGCAACACTGTAGAACAGTAATCTGCCTTTTAGTGAATCAAATAATGCCAGTAAGTTCTGAGTGTTATTTTACTGCTATCCATAATCAAAATAAGAAACCACTAGAGATGCCAGATCTACCTTCCTGACACTTTCAAAGATTTTCTACCTTGTAAATTGTGGAAAAAGTGCTGATTTGATGAAGTGTTTCCATACAACACTAAAAAAAGTACTCTCTTAGAATTATCAAACTTTTCAAGTGAAGATTGTAATTCCTTGGTTGATAACTGTTTCTAGAAAAAAAATGGAAAATAGTGTTGAATATTCTTCAAGGCAACTTGTGCAGTTTTTTGGTTTTGTAACTGGCCCATAAAGTGCACCTTTGTGTTGGTTTTAGGGCTTTTTGTAAGAAAAAATGATAGCACTCTAAAATTAAAATTCAAGGAAAATGAAGGAATGAGATGAGAAATTAACTAACTTAAAGACTGCACAGTAAAGAGCAGTGAAGAACAATTTCCTTGAACTGAGCCTTAACAAGACAACACATGTTCTTTTTATATTTTTTTCTCTGCTGCCATAGATGCTTGGAAGATGTAGGAACAAAAATATCTGAAAGAGCCACAACCTTCTTCCTCTCCCCCTCTACAAAACTATTTTTTCACCATTCTTACCAGAATACAGAAAACTGAGTCAGTACAGGATAAATATATGAAAAGAAAAAACAATCTGTAAGCTGACAAGATGCAAAAGAGTAGAACTTATAAATGGTGTACTGCCAGGTGATGTCAGGAAGCATCAGGTATTCAGCTGATTTTTTTTTTAACCAAAAGGTTATTTTAAACCCAAGGCATAATGTCAGTTCAGAGTTAGGTAAGGCATCTCTGGAATATACCAGAGAGAGTACTTCATGGTTTTTGTAAAGGAACAGTCCACAAGGAAAGAGAGAGAAAAATGCATCTTAGAAAGTTTACCAAGGTGGTAACATGATTATCAAACTGTGTGGACTGAATATAAACATGACCTTTATTAAAAACACCCTGCAGATTAGCTTTCATTTTCATTTTTGTTAATATTTGTGCAGTGATGTTATCAATGCAGAAGGATCCTTTAACAGTGTTGCCTGTATAGGCTCTTCCTACTTGCTTTGCATCATGTGCATTATGTGCATGTTTGTGTCCTTCACATTCACTTCTTTGTATGCTCGGCCTTCTCTTGCAATGTTACACAAGTCCTTAGAAGAAACTAAATATTTAAGTTTGGTTGTTCCTTTTTTTTTTTAAAGAAGCCTGAGAACTCTGTAAAAATCCTAATAAAGTGTGTAAAAAATGTGCAGCTACATTCAGATACATGGGTAACAAACTTACTATTATTTTAATAATCTGCTTTAGTATGCAGAGCAACTAAGCTGGTCACATGGCAGCAAAACTTTACTTACATTAAGGAAGGATGGCATGCTGATTGTGTGCAAGATTTTCTTGAATGTGCTCGGAAAAGCTCCAAGGTCTGTTTCCGCCTTAATGACCCGCTCTTCCAGTCCAGCTACGCTATTCCCAATCATTTTCACAAAAGCCTAGTGTGAAAAAAACCCCACAAAGTAAGTATGACATTTTCACTAACAAAATAAAACAGGATTATATATTGCAAAACAGTGGTGAAAGATCCATTGTTTAAATGAGGAGTCAAAAACTTCATGCTCTATTTCCCTTCCGCCTACAAGTCCATTTTAATGCTAGAAATTATTTGAGATGCTTAAAAGGCTGAAAAGCAAGTTAAATCTAATAATCTTCCTTTTCCAATTTACCTTTCAAGTAACTAATTTGGAGTTTTCAAAATCTAGACTTCTACCTGCCTTTCTACTACCAAAGAAAAACCAAGGATCTGAACCACGGTTTTGAAGCCTTATTAGGGATCAAGAGATCTCTCATTCCATTTGTTTCTGAAACTCTAAAAGCTAACACAAAAAACTGCCTTGCTTCAATCAATCAATGAACAATTTATTTTTTTAAAAATATGTTTTAAAAAGTTCTAAAACACATCTGGAATTCCCACAGTCCCCAGAAGTTCTTCCTAAATGTAGCCCTCTTTATTAACCCCGAAGCATTGAACCCAGCGTGGGTACAGAGAGCACAACTCACCTGAGCTCACTGCACACCTGTACACATCTGTACATAAACATGCAGACATTGATTCTTCCCTCTGTTAGGAAACAAAATGCATCTAGAAGACAGCAAATACATACCTCTAGTTTGTCAATCTTCCTATATATCTGCCTCATTTCTGTGGCTTTTGTGTAAATTTGAGGTATACTTTCATTGACAACTTGAGAGGAATCGCTTCGAATCTAAAGACAGTGCAAGGAAATAATACAACAATCAATGAATGAAACAAAATGTTTAGTAGATTTTATTCTGGAAACTAGAACTGTGCTCCAACGAACAGATTAAAATTTAGAGTTCAAATATAGCAAAATAAACTAGTATATAAACACTAAATTAAAATAAATACACTATAGCTTTTTTGTATAGTTTCTAAGGAACTTTGAAGAAAATGTATTTTGCAGAGACTAATATTTACCTTTATACTTAAATTAATAATAGGCTAATACAATCTCTTCTGAACTGAGATGGAGCATTTTCTAAGACATACTAAAGAATTAAATATATTAAGCTAAAAAAATTGTCTTAAGTTTTACTACCTGTACCTTTCCTAAGGTTTGTTGAAAAAGGCCACAAAAATCCTAGTTTACTGGCATTTAAAAAAAACACCAAACCTACAATAGAATTGTGCAGGAGAACCACATGTGCTACACTTTAAAAGACAGCCTATCTACCAGTGTCAGCTATCATGAACTTTCCATTCAGTTCCCCCATCCAACCCTATGAGAAAAGTGAAAACAAAGCTGCCTTTCTGAAAAGAGGGTCCCCTAAAGACAAATCTGGCTTTGGTGGTTTGGCAACTCTGATTAGATACTTTCATTATAAAACAAAGGATGTCTTTATGTATTTTAAAGGATAAGCAGAATATCATACTGTTCTTTAAAATCTCTGTCATTGCACCATTTAAAATGGGATTCTGTGCATGTACATAGACAAGAATACAAATACAACTACACACGTATGCAGTTAGGAGAAAATTTCTTCACTGAAAGGGTTGTCAAGCATTGAAGTAGGCTGCCCAGGGAAGTGGTCGAGCCACCATCCCTGGAGGTATTTAGAAGATGTGGCACCTGGGGACATGGTTTAGGGGTGAATATAGCAGTGCTGAGTTAATGGCTAGATTTGATGATCTTAAGAAGTTTTATGCGATACTATAGCTATATGGACACATTTTGCTCTGACATAGTAGTTTTCATCCATGAGTTCCCTGATTACCAAAATAAATCATCTGATTATCAAATGCGTTTTCATACTGGAACATACTGGCTTTTCGTGCCTAGACGAAAAGCCTCTTTCTCTCTGTTTTACGTACAAACACCGATTAAACTGTGTTTAATCTGACTTCAAAAACACAACCACATGCAAGTTATACGTACCATGTCCAGCATTCCCACGAATTCATCCACCCTGGTCAGTAAGTCTTCTAGACTCTTGTCTAAGCTTTCTATCTGCAAAACAGAGGTCACTTAAAGCGCTTCAAAACACACACACACATGCACAAAACCCTAGCCAGTCTCACAAACAAGACCACCGAGTACAGACACCGGTCACACTACAGCCAGTCCCAGAGGAACCCCACGGCTTTTCCCTCTCTCGGCTCCGTTCGGCGCAAGGGACGGGAGCCCCGGTACGCCCTGCCCTGCACAGCCCCAGCCCGGCAGCGTGTCCAGCTCCGGGGGGCTGTGCTCCCCTTTCCTGTGCCCGGGAGCTCCGTGCGGGAGCCCCCTGCCCGGCCCGGCCCCCGCCCACCTGTTCGCTGAAGAGGCTGCGGTCGGCGAGCAGGTACGCCGAGTAGGCGGCGGCGGTGGCGCTGAGCGACGCCTCCGAGGCGTCCTCGTCCTCCACCTCCCCGAGGCCGGAGGCTCTGCTTTGGCTCTGGGACACGTTCCCGCTGTCCGCGCCGGGGCAGGCGTCCAGCAGCCCGGCTCCAGCCGGCTCGCCCGCACCCGCGGCCGCCGCCATCGCACGGCCCGCTCCGCCGGGATGCGCCGCCCCTCACATGACCGGGCGGGCTGGCGCAGCCGCGCTCCCGGCAGGCGGGGCGGGGGCGGCCCGGCCCCCACGGTCCGGCCCCGGGAGCGGCCCGGCCCCAGGAGCGGGCGGAGCGCTCGCATCGCCGGTGCCCGGGCCGGGAATCGGGGCTGCCTGGAGGAAACTCAGGCTCGGCCGCCTCCGAGCCGCCCTTGCCGCGCGCTGGGACAGGAGGGCGGCTCCGTCTGTGGGAACGTGTGTGGAGGACGTGGCCTTTAGCGAGGGCGGGCTTGCCGCTGCTCCCTCAGCCGCACACCCTCAGAGCCCCGGCCGGCGATTTAATCCCACACCCGAAGGGGCCCGGCTTGTGAAACCCGAGAGGTTCGGCCGTGTTTCCACGCAAATTCCTCCCGTTACGGCCTGAGCTGAGAAGGGAGCTCACCGTGAGTGGACACCGTACAACATAACTTTGCTTATGGTTATGGTGCACTCAAAATAGAAGCTGAGTTGTGTGCATTTATTTTACCCACGAGGGCTGCAGCAGGCCGTTCTATGAGGAGGGTAGGAAGCCACTTGGTTCCGATGGAAATCAGAATAACAGGAACCTTTAGTAAAAGCAGCACTGAGAAATAACTCTGCACTAAAATGGTTGCATAGTTGAAAAGCCACCCAAACCGGATACCTTGTTTTCATAGGGAGGGGAGATACTTCCACATAAAATGCTTGAGGCACCAGGAATAAATACAGAGTAGAAGTAAGACAGTGAACATTTTATTGCAGACAAGGTCACATTTTCATCAGTTAACTAAGGTAAAATGAGTAACTTCAGCCAGACAAATCCACTTATCCATAAAAGTAGTCTTATTTGAGGTGTAACAAAATTTTCCAGATAAGATGGTCTGATTGACTGAAGCATATCCAGCTATTCATTTATTTTACTGCACCAATAATCAGATTTTTTTTTTTTTTTAATGAAAACCTTTGGTAAAATACACAGTTTTAAGACGAACAGGATCAATGTTCTATTCTTACTGTGCTGGGAAAAGTAAGTACAGCTCTATAGCTGCTTTGATACCTAGAAAAGTTTTAATTAGAGTAAGTGAAAGACTTTTAAAATAAACTCTTAAAGCAAATCTAAAAGAAATAAACTAAGTTCAATGTCCCAAAGATATTTAACCATGAGCAGAAGACTGGTTGTTCCACAGGTATTCTAAATTAGCGACAATGAATTAGTCCACACGTCCTTTTTCCAGCCATTACAGATTCCAAAATGGAATGTAATTTTTCCAAACCAAGACTCCTGAATTTTCATATTCATAAAATATTTAAGAAATGTCTATTCCACCATATAAAAAAAGCTTTAATGTACTACAAAGTTAAAAACAAAGAGCAAATGACACAAGCTAAAAGTAGAAAAATACATTTTAAAACATTTATATTTTGTTCCTTACACTGATCAAGATATAACAAAATATTTTAGATTAGACCACTTTGATAAAACTCATGGTGTTTCCAGAAGCAGACAGGTACTGACTCAACAGTCACTGGTCACCCACGAGCCACCTGGCCACTCAGCAAAGGTGTCTGACCTTCACAAATATCCAGTATATTTTAACTTTCTAGAAGTCCTGTGTAGACATTAAGCTTTATTACTGGAGGAGTCCAAAAATAACAGAACTATGCTAAGTTAGGCTTGAGAGTCAGTCGGCACCCCTCCCCTCCGTAGGGCAATCTCTTGGCAAGGAAAGACCTTGTGGATTCGGGTTGCCCCAAAGGTACAGCAAGGACCTGTGTCAGCTCTGAGGTTTGCACACCTAAAAACTCACACGAACCATGATTTTTAAAAATCAGAGGTGATGCGGAGAGGGAAAAAAACCCCAACAACAACAACAACAAGAGGAGGTATTATCTAATAAATACGGTGAGAGAATACGAGGTGCCCCTGCCGGCCGGCAGGTGGCGCCCACGGCCCGGCAGCCGCGGCCTGAGGCCCGCGGGGAACGCGCGGGTTTGCATGGATATGGATTTCTATCGTTTCCTTTGGAAAATGTGTCTGCAGCGTCTCCCGAACGCTGTTACTACCGCAATAGGAAACGGCTGCTTTTACAGAGCTCGTCTGGATTAGACATAACGCTGAGAAGATGGTGTGTAAACAAGTCGGCGGAAGGGCTGTATGTAACACAAGAAGACGGGATTGCTATTAAGAAGCACTCTCTCCTTAGCTGGTATTAGAAGAAAACCAGGTTCCACTTCAAATAGACACGTCTGTTACTATTAAAATCTAATTCATATACATGCATTTATAAATACATCTACCCATGCTTTCAAACCCGATTATATAACACTGCCATGGGTAGCCTGTAAGACTGCTTAGGTTTATACCAACTAAAACAAATTTGTGTTCTCACTCCAGGGCTGGGACATAAACCAGGTTTTGCAGTCTGGCTTTCTCCTGACAAATTTTGCAGTGCATGACAGTTTTATGTCTAACTCCAAATGCCACGTTTCCTAGAAAGCAACAATTTTCTGCACCCGTGAGGTCTGTGAGAATATCAGCTTCCTGTTTTGTGCACGTGTTGCACGAGTCAATTGTCCCAATTGGCACTTAAGACTGTAAGGAGAATTGCAGAAATTGCTACTAAAGTGTAATGACTGTTCCGTCCTCCTCGATACCTCCTCTGGGGATAACCAGACTGTGTCGGGGATCAGTTTTTAAGGAACTGAGTAATTTGTGGATGTTGCCATTGCTTTCTCGGCCAGAGTTGTTGTTGAGCACCAGGTCCCTTTGAAGTCTGTGGCTAAGGCTGCTGCCATTGATTCGAGAGAGGCTACTGGAAGTAAGGCTGTGCAGTTTAGGAATGTGTTGTGGCTCCAGACCACCCTCAATGACAATATCAGCCTCTTCGTCACTCTCCATTTCATCGGGATGGAAGTTCTGCAGCACGTGGGACGTAGACAAGCTGTGGTGACTCGCAGTGCTGTCTGTAGACTGGCCTGAGCTACCAGACATCCTACTGCTCCGAATGATATTGTTCCTCTGGTTCGCTGGCTTGACTGTGATGATGAGATTGTGGCTGTTGGCAATCATCATGTCTGTCACTTGGTCAAGAGTCTTTCCTGCTACTTCAATGCCATTGACTTCCAGGACTTCGTCATTCACAGCCAGCAAGCCTGTGCTCTCTGCCAAGCCGCCGGGAACCATACGGGAGATGAAGATACCGGGAACTTTCTCCAGTCCGTGAGGAGTCACCCTGACGCTGGTGCCGTCGCGAATGTAAAACCCCAGGGGCTTCTCACACCCGTGCCGGTACAGCCTCACCCTCCTGTGTGTTTCGGGGAGAATGTCCACATCGATGATGGAAGACACTGGTCTGAAATCGTGAGGCATGCTGATGTTGATGTGGGGGCGCCGGCGGAGGTTGTCGTTGCGCAGGGTCACCAGAGCCTTCTTCTTCCTCGACAGCGTATTGGTCCCAAAATTGCTGTAGTCCACTTCATCTGAAAGAGAAGCAGGACCAATGTATCAAACAGGATTGTTCAATCTGCAGGGCATTTTCCTCCTCCAACTGGTGCTAATAGTAATATGGAAATAATAATAATATGAAAAAATAATACTAATATGGAAAAAATCAAATTCTTCCATTTACTCTAATCTTTGTTTCACTTTATGTCCATCAGCACAACACTCAGAATGAATGAATTGCTTAAAATGACTGCCCATACTTCTTCCATGTTTTGGAGAAAAGAGACTTCTGATTCTCAACTCTTGTCAGCTGTGCAGAAGGTAATTTCTTGCTGCAAGCCTGATACACCATCTTGGAGTGAGACTGTATTTTCAGAGCTGGATTGTAATTTTACACATACCTCTCAAGTGGGCAAGGAACACATACACATTCCTAACCTGAAAGTTGGAATTAGGGAGTATTTTAATACCCAATACAGTGCCTACCTTAGGTACAAACATGAAAGCAGGAGTGCAAGAGAGTAGTTAGATATGTTTTCAGCCTAGGTTTTTCTAGTAAGGGAGTTTTGTAAATAAGCATCTCTTAGTGCATCACTTTTCTCTCTGGAGGATTTTACTTCAGTTCAGCTGAACTTGACAGCAACAGAAAGTGCTAAAAGTGACAGATAACAAAAGGTACTGTGTAAGCAAGCAGCCTGGTAGAAAGAGAAGCTGGTAAAAGGAAATTCCTCTGCTTAGTCGTATGCTAAGGATCACAGAATGGACCTGGATTCACACACACACTCCTGCCTTTGAAGAGCAAGATTCACAGGAAAATGCCTTTCTGGGATCTGCAGTTTAAGGAATTGTTTAAACATTTCAGTCCCCGTAGCAGTTATCTCAAGGGCATGTGAAAAGTGATCACCCTTAAATTGATCCAATCTAAGTCATTCCACATAAGAAGTTCATGTGGTGCTTTGCATAAAAAATACTTAAGTCATGAAGTTGTTAGTGTACAAATTGTGTCACTGCATCTCACAATAAAATACTGTGCATATTTTAACCATGAACCATGCACTAGGTGCAAAGTTATTTCACCAGGAGTTTAAGCATGCTTTTCAGATAAACTAACAGACTTTGAGTTTGTTCTCCTGTTGCAGACAAGCAGTACCATACAAAGTACAATTACAGAACTGCCACTAAGCAGATTGCTTCTCTGACAAATTAACCTTGCACAGCAATGTTTGAGAGAGTAAGACAATACCTCTAAGGTTGGAGGAGGGGGAAAGAGTGTTAGTAAAAAAAAAAGCTTATAATTGCATTTTTATTTCTTGCAGGGTTTCATTTTCAAGCCCACCTTCAAGATGTATTATTGACAGACTTCAATTAAATGACATTAAGTTACACTAATTAAAGGACACCAAAAAAAAAAGTGGTCAGTAGATCCTGATCAGTGGTCAGATCATCCTGATCTAACTGACCCTCCTCAGAGCAGGGTGTTAGACTAGCTGGGCTCCAGAGGTGGTCCCCTCCAATCTAAGTTATACAGTGCTCCTATATAGTCCTTTGGGCTGGAAGAAAATAATTTAAAAACTTCAGAAAGATTATTTCTGCATTCTCCTATAATTTGTTTACTCTGGCTATAGTAACCCTGAGATCACAAGGCATCTGGAAGGCCATCCTGAAGAAAAGGTTTCTGTGAAATCAAGATATTCCTTCAACACATCTGTTGTGTTTAACCTCACTTCTCTCTCTCCTCTCAGGATGTTCAGAGCTGTACCAGCTGCACAGCCCTATTGTGTTATTTATACCTGTGAGGCACAGGATTGGAAGTCCTTAAAATCACCCAAACACAAGAAGCTCCCAGCTGGTTTCTGGAAGGGTATTCACAGCCAAAACAGAGACTGTGGAGAGATGGCACCTCCTCGAGTCCACCTGGTGAACAGTCAGTGCTGTGCCTACTCTTTTGAGTACCATAGCAAATTACTGCAGCCAAAGCCAGGTGGTATTCCTCTTCTTCCATCAACAGGATCACCATCTACATTCAGCTGCTTCTGATGGATGATTCCAAAGGTTCACAACAAACATTCTTCCGTGTAAAATACAGGTGCAGAAGAGGTATCTTTCGACCACAGTCACCAACTGTGCCCACCTCACCCCCACAATTCACTAATAAATTTCTGTGACAGTCCTATGAAAATAACTTGGAGCCTTCAGATCTAGAATCCAAACTCTTCCTTACTTGAAATACAGTTCTGCAGAACAGTAGTGCTGTGCCTTAAGGTCCAAGAGAACCTTTATCACAAATTTTCAGTTTAAGATGCCCATTAAAATTACACATAGGCTTATGCATTTAAGACTGTCTCTAGGAGTACTGGCAAAAAAGCTTAAAACAAAACCTGCATTCCTTAAAGACTCAGAAAATTAGACAGGTCAGTACAGTTCATTGCAGTGCAGGTAAAGTGAAACACATGCCCTGGAAGCACGCAGGTAGCTGTTATCTCCCTCTCTCTGTTAGTATATTAATACTTAATTACTTTAAGGCAAACTTGCAAAAGCTTTACCAAATAATTAATCTGTGAATATCTGTTTTCTTTCCTTTAAATTAACAACAACCTCGAGAGTTAATTCTCACAAGATGCAAGTTTGTGATGATAAAGTAGCAAAGTCACAGAAGTGTTAGGCCCTCCTAACACACAAAGGATTCTGAAGCATCTCCCTTGAGCTGAACCGCCAGCAGGGCATTGGCACAAAAGAAGTGGTTGTTTTGTGCCTGTGACCTCCTCACCTGTGCTCAGACCACTAACCAGTCTCCCCAGATGATTGCCAGCATTCCTAACCTCTGAAGAGCTTCAAAACAACCACCTCCTTTAATAACAAAAAGCCCATCTCACCACAAAAATGCTAACTTTTTCTTCCAAACAAAAACCAGGCATGAGCATGGATTACATTACAAGTGATGCAGGTCACCTTCAGCGTGGGACCACTGACTGTTCTAGGATTTAGTATTACAGGGCTAGACCATGTTAAAAAATGAAGTCCATGCCCTGCTGATGACTGGAGCTTTTGTTTTTAAAACAGTGCCAAGCAGTAGTTCCCAACTCTGACTATAAATGGGATTCTGTAAGAGGAAGATGAAATCTAATTGTAACAGGTAAAAACTGTTAAAAACTATTACAGGTTGGAGAAATGAGAGCTAATTTGAAGAGTTTTTAAGAAAAAATACTAACTCTATTTTCTAGAAACGATTTGAAGTTCAGAATACATGCTCTTTGAAAATACAGGGATTATTACATTACTTGAATTCAAGATAACCTGCTCTCTAGTGGTTACATTCGCTTGAGACATCACCTTAAAATAAAAAAATAGTAAAAACAAAACCCAAAAATCCTGTACAACAAAACACCCTCAATATTATTTAGAACCACTACTCTTGCTGCAGGAATAAAGCAAAGTATCTCAACTGAAGTTTAACATCAGCTGTTACTGTGGCAGCAGAAAGTCATCAACCACTACCACAATGAAAATAAAATTTCCTTCTTCGCAGGGGAATTGGGAGAAGTTAGCCAGCATCATTCACTTTTATCAACTATGGGGTGGTCACACAATGGTTCACTACCCCTTTCCAGTACTGAACTGCTCAGATGGCATGTGTCAGGCTGAAATGAAACTGTATCAATGCATAATTTATGATGACACACTTCTAATGAAGGTCAGCAGCTCGTTAGGTTTTGAGTTTCTCACCATACAGGATTTCAAGCAGGAATGCCACTTCAGCTAAAGAAATGGACTGTGCTTGATGTCAGGTCTCAGGCAAGAGCAGAATGTACCATATGGAACCAGACAGAGCTCATTTTTCATTTTTTATTTGTTGCAATATCAAATTCCCCTTTTGCTCTGCAAGAAGAGTACATAGAACTCTGCATGTACACTAGCATGAGAAGTGTCATCAAATGGTGTATCTGAACAGTGCTTAAAGCACTGAATCTTACAAGGTGTCATATTTTCTTATGTCTCAAAGGAGGCCAGAGTTAAATGTTACTCACATACATGTGAGAGAGGGAGAATTAGTCTTTTAGGTCTTGAATATATCCCTCATTTCTTGGAATATGTCAGACTATATCGATCATTTTAATCTACAAGATGCAGTGCTTTCAGATAAGACGTACTACAAACTGGATGGATAATCCTGGATAACAACTAAACTTTAAAATTCTTGGACTGGATTTTACTTGTGCCCATAATTTGCTTCTGACTGAAAAATACTGTTCCTGTAAAAAGAGATGAGGAACATAATTTACCACAGCTGGAGAAGAACTCCTGACCTTTTCAATTCTCTCTTCCTTGAATCTGCAACCCAAAGCTACACAAAAAACACCTCAAACTCTTCTGTAGGCACTAAATAGCCCCTCTTTTCCCCAAAAGCTTCAGCTTTCAGTATGTTTGAAGGAACATTTTCTCTATTAATGAGTTACACAAAATCTAAAGTATTTTGGCTTCATCTTTTCCATTAGTTTGGTTGGTGGGGTGTTTTTTGTTTTGGGGATTTTTCTAATAGCATTGTCACTATCTACTTACCCACAGGAACCTTCCAGTTAGATACACCTACAGATCTCTTTGTGCAGAGATGGAGACTCTGCTCACTTCTTGACAATGGTGATGGTGGTGGTGGTTAAAAACATACCTGTAAAATCTGTAACTCTGAGGTGCTCTTCGAACAATTCTGTAGTCAGCCTGTGGCTTTACAGAACACCTTACACCTTCCTAGTGGGCATCACAAATCCATCACTAAGTCACACAGGACATAACAGCAGAGCATACTAAAGGGCTATTTATAAGGCTAAGGAAACTGCTTAGAGCGTTTGGTTGTAGCCAAGAGAGTATTGTATTTCTGTAATTTACATGAAACAAGAAATTATAGACTTTCTGAAAAAACCACCAGGAGCACCACTCCCACTGCTTGGACAGCTGCTTTTCATAGGAACTGCCTGCCAGATAAAATACCAAAGCTTAGCCAGATAAGATTGTATAAACAAGCTGAATTCCACAGAGAAGCAGACTGCCAGGCTCCTATAAGAACAGTTCGTTTCAGACTCTACATTTTCAGTGTACATGCACTCATGGCTTATTATTTCCTCTGGGAACTGTGGAACATTAGTTGACAGCTCTGGAAAGTACTTCAAAGACAAAATTACTTCCACTAGGGAGAGCGGCACTTCAGGCAGCTTGGGAAGGAGGCCAATGAGTCATTAATAGTGAAGGGTAACCCCTCCATCCAACAGATCTCTATTACTGAGCATTCAAATTAGCAGCAGTCATAAAGCCACTTCAAGGGAACGTGTCATGTTTAACCCTTCTACCTTTCTGTGTCCTGGCTACAAAACACTGTCCATGTTTGACAGAAACTGCAATCACTTTCTATTTTCTCAGAAAGATCAACACCAGAAGCATTTGTGAAAGCAATCAGACGGCAAATAAGCAGGCAGTCTCTCATTTATGACCTGTAAGGCTGACTGCATGCAAAGGGATTTAAGAGGAAACAGATATGAAATGAACTATGACTTAGGGAGAGGACCTGTGCCAATACTGCTCATCAAGGAGGATTTAATGGCGGTAAAAAGAAGGTTATCTGAATGCTAACATTGCATTGTATGTGTTGCAGGAATATTTAAAAAAAAATTCCAGCCATACTGCTGCCAGCAACCTCTGGGTGAACCAAACAAAAAAACCCCACACTGCAGGTAAAGTAGTTGTAGCTGCTATTCTGTCAAAAATTAAGTAATGTATCCCACACATGCACAGACCCACGCACAGATACTCACTCCCCTCTCTCCCCTAATATCACTGTATCAGAAGAAATTGGACACGATCTCATCAACATTTGGAAGACCACCTAAATGTTATAGTTTATCATTAACATTCAACAGGACTTTTGGAGCAGGAACAATGACTAACAAACTGCAGTTTTGCGAAAGGCAACCTTCTTTCTCCAGTGATTCAGTCAGTACTAGAGAGATAAATTTGCCTTCCTATGGAGGAAGTGTTCACTAGTAGGTTAGCATTAAAATCTAACACAGATGTATAATACAAATCTATCTCTACTTCCAACACGTTCATAAACTTCTAATATCCTACATTCTTTCAAGAAGGTAAATGTTATTTTGTTCTTTGGTTTAGCATGTTACAGCAGTCAAAACTAGAATTGCATTAATCTCTGTCTCTTTACAGTGTCAAACATATAAAAAACATTTTTAAGCTGGTTGCCTTGAGGATGGAGACAATCAATTCCTTGGGACTTCAGCCTGCACTACTGGTGTGCCTCCTGCACTTCTCACTGCCTGTCATCAGAGGCCAGTGTTCCCTTGCTGAATCTCTTCCCTTCCCAGCAGAAGGCCCTTGGTTTTGACTCCCAGCCCTGCTCCAGTGGAGCAGAAGCACGACCTGCAAGTTTGCCCCATGAAAGAAGTGAGGTCTTTGGAAGAGATAGATGCTACCAAATATAAGTAAGCACCCAGGCATGTACCTCCCAAAGTTATCCTTGTCCTCAGAAATATCAAAGCCCAGCTCTCCAAACTGTCCCATAAGCCAACTATAGGACTGCAAATTTTCCAGTGAAAGTGCAGATAGTGATTACTAGGATTGTCAGGGTTTTCTTCCTCCAAGTTGGATATGTGACTCCTCTTCTATCCTAAAACATGCCAGAAACAACAGCCTTTCTCCCCTTGCTGCTTTCCACAAACCACATTATGCCAGGATTACGTTATTGCAGCAATAGAAAATTGTGGGGTTTGAGCTTTGGCTTCTTTGCTGGGTTTTTTTAGAGTATTAGTTAATCTTTCCCACTTCCTGCAGGAGGTCAGTTGGAAGTTGGGAGGAGTAATGTTTCTGCTGCACTTCTCAGACATCAGTCATTGTTATGTTCATCCCAGGTCACAGGTGCTGCCCGGGAGGTTTTGATGGTGAGATGGTTTCCCAGGACAGTCAGCAGTGAGGACACCCAGCAGCAGTGCTTGGTCGGCGATGCATGCAGAGAGCAGCAGCATCACCCGTAAACAGCTCTCCTGCTGGCCTGGCAAAAGAAGCCAATCACCATGTATCCAACAATTCACAGCAACCATCAACAACGGTATTCACCCAGCTGATGGCATCAAAATGGGAGGGAGATCAATCCTATTCAAAGATGTTTAGGGGAACAAAAAAAACACCACACCCTAGAAACCACCCTCTCCAACTGATAATTTCATACAATCTATGCAGTGTTATAAACTTTAAGATTTAAAGCTATTAAAAAGCAACCTTTAATTATTTTATTTCAACTACTCCATTTTTCACCTGCAAACATTGTCCTGTTTGTTCAGATCAAGCAATTGAGGGGAGCACCATTTGCTCCTTCAAACAGGCACTAAAGGAACCACTTTTTCCCACAGAAAAAGTGTATGTGTTATGCAAAACAAATGAGAGATGAAACTGCAATAACTCTATTAGCCAGTGCAGATACAATAAAAATCTCATGAATGACACAAAAAGTGGTAAATTTTATCAAGTGAATATTGAATGTAACAGTTTCCCAGCTGGCAGTAGAAAATATTACTTCTTGCACAAGTCTAAAGTGTGGAGAGCACAAAATATTTACAGATTGAGCCAAAGAGAAAATTCAGGAGAATATAATTCTATTTTTCATAGCTGCAATATTTGGAAAAACCACAAGTAAAAAAAAACTTCACCTCAAGATCACATGAATTCAGAATAAGAATTGTATGCCTCTGAAAAGAAACAGAATTTTTGTCTCATTCTAGTCTCAGGAGAAGCTTCAAATGTAGCTTGGAAAGGCAGCACAAAATAAAGGTGGTGTATTTGCATGATGAGACTATTTTCACAGCCATAGGTGAAAGGAAATTATTTTTAAGGGCTGGAATACTGAACCTGATCAAAACTATCATCTTGCAGATGCATTTTCCTTTTTTCAGAGGTAACTTGATCAGCATCAAAGATCATTTCAACAGCCAACAGAGGTGAGCCATGCCAGGAAGGCAGGACTTCTATTACCCAGCTGACAAAGCTTGTGGCTCACCCCAGGGAACCTGAATCCAGCGTAGTACTTCACACTCCCTTCTGCTACTGTCTGCCACTTATGGACACCTTCTCTGCCAGGTGCCCTCCTCCCTCCATAGCTAAAAGCAAAACTGATAGCGATCAAGATTCTTTTATTATTACCCCGTGCTCAGCTAATCATGTTTCTGTAGCATGCAAGCAGTTTCTCTTCTTGGAAGGAAAAGATATCCCAGAACTGGGAGCACTTATTCAAAGGTGGCAATAGAGACATTCAATTGCTGCAAACATTAAATCTGTGACACACTACTGAAGGACACTACTAAAAAGACTATTTTCTGTTCTGAAGTAATTCTTTCTCACGCATTCTTTTGCTGAGTAATGCTGTATTCACCCCAAGCTAGTTCAGACAGGCAAGCTAGGAGGTGCCTTTTCACTTGTTGTTCTAAATTCCCAGTAAAAATAATTAAAAAAAAAATCACCAAACCGTTGAGAAGTTCATATTTAATGAAAATATAAGTCTCAAAGAAATAAATGGCAGTCTCTTCCACACTCTTTATCCTGGAGTGTGCTGAAGTTGCTACCAGGTTTTCTCAGGGAAAGATGTGATTTTATGCAGTTAAAAATTTTGTCAGTTTGTGTTTTTCCCTTTTCAAAAAAAAGAACACAATAATGCTTTTATAGCTTCACTGTTGTGATGTGATAATACCACATACATCCTGCAAAGGTGGGGGGAGGGAGAAAAAAACATTTGCAGTGCTTCACAAAGCACTTTTCTGGTTCCTGTCTCCAACCCAGCAGATTGTAAATGAAGTCCAGATTCTGCCTCTTATCATGGAATTAAAAAGGCTTCAAAACAAGCGTGGCATAAGAATTTAATTACAACACTTGTCTTTCAAGTCACGACCTCTGGGAGTCTCCCAAACTTTGCTGGCTGGAGTCAGGTTAGTCACAAGATAAACACGGGTCGTGGCCAGCCCCGACAGCTGCACCTCTCCTCAGCCGCTGCCCCGGATGCCCCGGGCCCTAGGGCGCTGGCAGCTCCTGCCTCCACCTGTGGCCTCCCGGATGCACCGGGATGCCCTCCTGGCTGCTGGGACTGTGGGAATCCCAGACAGCTTATCTCCTGTCTTCTGGTGCGGCAGGAACAGGCGGCACTGCCCCTGCAGAGACACGTTTTCCAGCCCCCTGTTCCCCAGGCGGGAGCAGGCCGGGGCAGGCAGGAGCGAGCCCGCGGGCAGGAGGAGAAGGAGCGGCACTGAGCCCGGGCAGAAGCAGCTCTGAGCCAGTCATCATCCGTGCCAAGGGGTCTGGCCAGTGCAACCTGCGCGTCCCACACCGAGATGGTGGCACTGACAAGGAGCATCAGCAAGTGAAGCAAAATCGTGGACCCCTCAGGTGGTGGGGGACAAGGGAGGAGCGACTTCAACGTGCTGCTGGTGCAAAGCAGAAAAGTTGCAAACGCCTACTATATAAATGTATTTAATGTTCGGTTTTCTAATGCAGAGGAGAAGCGAGGTCAAGAGCCCAGTCTATTTCAATTCAAACTGCATCTGTAACACTTCCCCAAGTTGCCGGCACTCTCCCCCCTTCAGAGGACAATGGCTGCTCACCTCACAATTGGAAATCATCTTCTTCCCGGTTATAAACAAAGCAAAAGCCAGGAAGCCCGCTTTCCTGAGGACAGGTTACAAAGCAGTAAAAGCTGCCAGCAGAGTGCAAAGTCAGAATTCTCCTGAATGATCATGAGGGGCAGAAGCAAAGGAGACTTTTCTCTAGAGTTCAGTCACTCCTGCAGAGGCCCAGCCACGTGCCAGGCAGTGCAGGGCCGATCTGCTCTACAGAGAGAGGCTGGGAAGAACTCCCCATTTGGGAAACAACCCCATTCCCAGTGCACAGCTGCCCCCAGCTGAACACTGCTACTGGTGTGCCCTGAGCCCCTGCCCACAAGCTAAGAAAGGGATGAAAAAAAGTCACTACGAGGAGGGCCGCCTGTCTTTGCCCCAAGTACAGCCTCCCTACAGAGCCAAGGGCACGCTGCTGGAGGGAGAGGCTCCACAATATTTTTTTTTTCTTTTTCTCCCAGTACAATAGTAGATATTTAAAGAAAAAAAAAAACTTTATCTCACAGGTTCTCAGTGTTATATTTATCATAATCCCTGTGGTCTTCAGACTCGTACACATATATGGCACATGACTATGTGGCTCCCATAACCCCTGCTGCAATGGTGGCCTCACCTGGGCTACAGCAGCACTGCTCATTTCCTCTGCTGCCCTAACGCCCTGAAGCAAGAGGATTACAGCAATGTCCCCACCCCTCTTCCTCAAAACAGAAGTGAAGCCTTGCCTAACATACAAGAACTATGGCTTCCACTACTTCAAACAAAATCAACTTGTTACTTTTAATGTTAGATTAGCAATAACCTTTCCTGGCCATCATCAGAAAGCGAGAGGCCCTTAACTCTCATCCCCAATTCTGTCAGTAAAAACTGCATGTTTTACTTAGAAGCAGCTTAAAGGATCATGGTGATTCAGGCAGAAGGATCAGCTTTGTAGAGTTACTGGCTAAGTGATTTCTGTAACATTTTCATAATGCTGTATTCCTTTCTCCATCACTGGCTACAGCTCCATACCCAATTATGTACACAAAGTAATTAAAGGCTGCAGCTTGGCCAAACTTTGCACCTGAGGAAACTCCCCAAGATCTGCTGACACTCACAGCACCTGCATACTTGAGGGGCTTATCCCACAGATGACCACTAAATGGACTGTGAAGTTTCTCTTTTCCTAGAACATTAAGCACTGATCTGCAACACTGAAAAAAAACAAACAGGAAGAAAAAAAATCCCAAGTACACCACTTATGTTTACATTGCTTAAAACTTGGCTTCTTTCTTCCAACTCTTGAGATGCTCCATCATTACGTGAGTGTAGCAAGCTCGTGGCTGGTGCACTTTTTCCTTTTAAAAAGTGCTTCTTCCTATGAGCACATGATACAAACAAGGGAGTGGCAGACAGGAAGCGATTATTCAGAAATTAAAGAATTAGATCAGGTTCCACGACATCAGAACAAAACATGACACAAGGCAAATGAAGCTGACATTTACTGGCTCAAATGTAAGAAAACTTTTCTTTATTTACTAAATATAATTCAAGCCTCACGCAAGCATTTTGCCTCCTTAATGAGGATCAGTGTTGGCAGCTATGAGCATCGACATGTCCCCCGGGAGCACCAGCTAATCCACGTATTTCACCAGCAAAGTTACACTTTAAACAGAAATACAGACCTACAGCTTCTACCCAAATAAGTTTTCTTGGATGAAAGCATAACTCTGCCAGTAGCAGCAGCAAGTGATGGCACTTCTGCTCATGGTTTGACTGGCACAGCTGCTCCAGATACGCTAAACACAGACACTGCTCAAGTTCAGCCCTCATCTCTGCTGCTAACAATCTCCTGCCACAAAGAACGGAGGTTGGAGGTTCCCAATGCCACGGGTACACCCAGTATTCATGCCACTGGGAATTCCCTTAATGATCTCAGTTTTCCTGTTACACAAGAGATAACAACACTGAGTCATCACCACGTTTGCCTGTTTAATTGTTGGGGAGCTGGGGCAGACATCTACCTGACAGAACATACAGCCTTCACAGCCTGATCTGTGCTCAAAGTGCACAAACTATGTTAGGACATGAATTTTACTGTAGCTGGAAAATAAAGTTGTGGCCAGGCTACTGCTGTGCGACTCCTTAGTGTGGAATTGCTCCTCCTGATTTACTACCATTTCAAGTTCCAGAAAAGACACCTTAAAGAAAAGCATCCCACACTAGAGAACTAATTACATAAAGTCCTTTTCATCTGTGAATCCCGAAGTGCTAAAAATAAAAGTTTACTGTTCACGGGAGACTAAGCTCCCATTAAAATGGTTAAACTAAAAACCTGGAGAATACATCAGAGGTTACTCAAAGCCCAGCAGCTTTAAAGGAAAGAGGAGGGATTTGCAGGGTTCAAAGGCAGGAAAGAACAGATGAGGTATGTTAAGACTTATTTTCATTACACTGCATAGTTTGTTTCCAAGAATGCTTTCAACAGAAGCATCCTCTCCATACAAAAGGCAAGTGCTTGTTAAGCTGACAAGCTTCCACAAGCTGTGTCCCAGCCCAGAGACAGTGAACTGCTACCAGTAACCTTGGCTCACCACTTCTTGTGTCTGCCTCTGAGACCTTTCTCCACCTTCAGTCCCTCGGGGGCTCTACTGTGAGCAGCCAGATCACGTCTTCGCCTCCCGTATGAAACAAGAATGAATAAAAAACACCTTCTGCTTTCTTTAGACAAAAGCCCAGTGTCCCTTTCTGTCTTTCCTCACCTCACTTAAATTGCTAGACAGCATCAGGAATTGGCAAGATCTTTAATAATAAGATCAGGCAGTATTACTAAATCCATACTAAATTCCCACAACAGGAGCCAAACGGTGACCAAGACAAGAATTTTTATTCAATGATGTGCTTCATCTTCAGAAGAAAAATGTTCCAAGCATATGAAAAGTGAAGACAAATAGCTATATAAAACAAAACAATGGCTCAGAGGTTGATGTGATTAAAATGCCTTCTTGCTGAGATGCTCCTGGGGGGGGATACAAACAGTGCTAAGTTGTGCCGTATTTTAACGTGGACTCATTAACACATTAGCTAATGAAACAACTTATTTTCAGTCTACCAGCTTGACAAAGTTTTGCAGCTGCAGTGTAGAGAACAACATTAAGAACCAACAACTCACTCTCAGGGTTAAGGAAGTTTTCTTTGTGCTTAAGTTAAGTGTTATGGACATGTTTAAAGGTGGCCAAGAACCAAAGTGCAGCACAGTGCAGCACCTTTTTGTTCTGGACAAGCATCAGTGCAGGGCACCTCCAGCAGAAACCGGGAAGATCCCAGAGCTTCCTCCCATGCTGAAGGACAGATAGAGAGCATCAGAGACAGGTTAAACAAGTCCCAAAGTTAACGACACCTTTCCTTAGCTTAGCAGCTAACACCACATTAATTCAGGGAGCTACAGTGAGAAAAAAATATAATAAAACAGAGAAGTAGAATTTTTTTTCCTGGGCCTCTTTTCCTTACCCAGGCAGATTGTATTTATCTGCTCAGCTCCAGTTTTCCCTTCTGCGTGGATGCAATTCAACAGCCACATCACTATGCTAAAACTCTACACAAGACAGCTCATCTTCCCGTTGTCTGTATCAGCTCATTTCACACAAGTCAGGCCTTCGACCATGGCAAATCAAATGATATGTTAGTTGAAAGGAATCCATTTGAACTCCTAGTCTCCACTTTTTAATACACAGATACAGTACTGAAAGTTTAAGAAAGAAAATTGGGAAAAGGGCTGTGGCTATGAATTACCTGTTTGTGTAATGAATTTTGTTTGTGCTATGAATTACCTGTCTGCGGAATAAAAAAATCTGGAAAATCAAGACTACCTGAGGTACAGTGGAAGAGTGGCGAGGCATTCAAGATGAGCTAGGCATCATACAGATCAAAAAGCAAGTCAATAGAAGGGAGAATCTCATTTATAACACATATTTCTCCTGGGAAAGCACCACTGTCCTGTTTGGTTTTATGCCTCTCATGTCAGATCAGTCAAAGGCCAATGTAAAGTTAACACGCCAGATTTCACATCATCTGCTTGCCCAAACAGCTGGGAAAACTGTTTTAGCTGAGCTCTGCTCTTTTGCTGGCTTCAGATTGTTGTGTTAATTAAAAAGTCTTGCTCTTGTGTTGCACAGCCCACAGGAAGTGAGGAGGAGATTCCTAACTTCACAATCACGTTAGCCAATAGCTCCCAGCGCTCTCCCCGCCGAGCAGCAGCGCTGTGCTCGCGGGCTGGCAGGCTGTGGGAGGATGCTGCGTAGGAGACTCCTCACGTTATGCAGCGTCAGCCCGAGCTCCTTCACAATGGGAGCTTTCTGCCAAAGAGCAACAAAAAATCCTCCCTAAAACTACAAGCCTGTCCGAGCAAATTTCCCAAACAGAAAGCCAGCTTCACAAAAAGCCACTTGGTAAGCAAAAGGTAGTTGCTGGCTGGGAAGTTACTGGATATGGATGTGTCCCCTTTGGGCTCAGCCCTAGCATAACAAGTAAAAAATACTGCTATTGTCACCTCCAAGCTTAGACTTTAGAATTTCCATCTTGGAAGCACTACAAGGAGTGAGTCACTCTATATACCTTGGCAGTGACTTGCAGGCCAACAGGGAATATCCAGAAGGAAATAATGTCACCAGTTGGTGAGGCAGCAGCTATGTTTACCAGCCTAAACAAGCTCGTGTCTCAATACTTTTAGTTAAGTGTGGCCAACAGTGAATCTCCAATTCACAGGTCATAAAACTTCCAGTTCAGAAGTAATTTACGATTTAATATGTCTGAAAATTAGAGATCTTCAAAAGTTATCCCAATCACTGAAGAAAATACTAGATATTAGAATCACACCAAGTGGTGAATTCTTTTGACTACCTTATTGTCTGTCCTTTCCTGATCTCTGCAAGGCCTTTATCAGAGCAGGAGGTTTGGACACTGGAAATGCAGAATGTCAGAGTGGCTGCCACCTTGTCCTATCTCTGGGAAGCAAGGAGGAAGCCTTCACAAACAGGAGCCAGGCATGGTGGCACAGGGCACCCACAGGACAGCAACCACAGCAGCTGAGCACAGACAGGAGGGAGGTAGGGAGGTAGGGAGGTATCTACCTGATTGATTTTGACAGCCTGAGGAAGGTTTAGGCATTTCAGCAGCTACCTTTGACCATCATCAAGAATTTGCAAGGTGTGACCAAGCTAATTAGGAAAACACATAAAAACAAAGCCCCCACCCCAAGCCATTTTGTACCGGTCAAACTGAGTTTTGAGGGAGATACCAATAAACAAGGCACTGAATAATTAAGAGGACTGCTTATGTGTCAAATGAGATGGTTAATACTGTACAAGGTGGCACTGATTTACTAGCTAAGGCTAAGAATAAACTGAGGAATTAAGGGCTCTCAACACATCATCAGTTTACTCCATAAGCTCTAGCAGTTTACACCCCTGCTACCTGATGAGCAGTGTGCTAAGACACTCAGCAGTGCACTTAAGGAAGTATTTCTTATTTCATGGCAAATACACTCTGCACATGACTTACTCCCATCTTGAGCTAAAAGTTTACTTTTGAAAAGGGCTAATGGAGATACATGGACTGCACCTTTAAAGCAGAGGTGAGGGAGAAGCACAGAGCCAAGTTTATGGCATGGTAGAGTTAGGATGAATGTCACACCAAAGGCTGGCTAGGAAGCTGTGAGAATACCACTAAGCAGCCACTTGAGAGAAAGTGTATTAATGAAGCAAGACCCTTAAGCTGGTTTTTGTCTGCTTCTAACAGATCTATTACCCTCGGAAGATTTATTCTTTCCAAAGCATGCCAACTGCCTTCATTACTAGAAACGCTTTATAAAAAGCTGGACACTTGTATGAGCAAGTACCACATGCAACAATTGCATGTTTTCAAAATGGTCTGCAAAAATGAGGATGCAAAGCCCTTCCACTACATTGATTCAGAAATCAGGAGACATATCTTGTCACCTTTGCCACTCCCTAAGAAGTTTTAAAACTGTCTGATGATAGACTACCTACACATCCTTTCAAGCCTTTTTATTTGTGTGTATTATTGCAAGTCTCTAGGATACTTTTCTTAAGGCCACAAATGAACAAAGTAACCGTGAGTACTAACTCTTCCCTATTCCTCTCTGGAATTTATAGATGCCTTAAGTAAAACTTTAAGTAAGGCACAACAGTCTGACCAAAAATGCTTAAATCCCCAGATTTTATCGCCTTTACTGTGTACACTCTATGCCCTATCAGCTGCCCACGGTTAACAGGCAGAAACAAAGGTATCATAGGCTTTTAACACTGTAACCGCAAACCCACAAAATAAAGCCCTGAAAGAACCTCATTTTCTTTTAATAAAATACTTAGTTTCTGCTGTCCACTTGTGAGGGCACTTCAAACATCCTTATTTTCTAAGCCAACAGAAACTGTGTCTTAGCAAACTCAAGGAAGGCAGCCTTACAAGACCTATGTTAATTTCTTCTTAGGAGGAAACAGTTTTCCAAAATTCACTTTAAGATTTCCATTTTGAGGTATCAGCACATGGGGCAGAAGCACACTTGAAGTGTCCCTAACTGGCATTTGCAGTTATTGCAGGTTGAATTAATTGTTCATGCAGATATTAATTGTCAGCACACACTTACCACCAAGCATAATTATTTACAGACTCTTCAAGAGAAAGCCTGCCTTTCTATAATAATGCTCTCACTACACCCATTTCAAGAAATCACTCACATTACAACTGAGATAAACAAATTAAAGTGACCATCTTGATAAAGCATTTACAATTGGAGTAACTTGTGAAGTTTGAGAATTTGGTTTAGGCAGACTGTTTGCACAGCAAGTTCCCTTTAGATGACTAAACTGTCATTGAAACTGGCTGAAACTCTGAACCACAATTCCTCTCACAGGGGGCTTTGCCAGCTCTGCTGCCTACTGCCAGTTTTCATCAGCTCAGCAGCAGCCGGCACCGCCACCTGACAAAACTGCTTCCAAATTCAACTTCAGCATCATGCCTTGCAGTCTAGGGGCAAGGTAAGGCAGCCAAGCATAGCAAGAAAATTCAGACTTCCTACACTGTGGAGCTTGACTCAGAATGAGGGAGAAGTTCTTTTGTTTCTAGGAATTTACACAAGATCAATACTGATATATGTCTCCAGGAGGGAAAGCCACATGAAAAAAAAAGATTACTGTATCAGACTTCTTCCCTCCTCCAACATTTTTATTTCTCCCTTTCACATGTCTAATGAAGCATGAAAGCTGTTGCTCTGTTCCCTCTGCTGTCTCTCTCTGTCAGCAATACAGCAAATAGATTCTAAAACTTAGACTGTATTATAACCTGTCAGAACCTCTAATATATAAAAAAATATGCCAGATCACATCCTTCAAACAATTTTCAGAAGAAGAATCATGCTGTCAGTGGGGTGCAGAAAGTGGAATCCTGTTTACTGTTAGACTTGAAAATTTACTGGGGAAAAGACTTCCAATTACAAGCTAATACCTGAAATGCCACACCAATTTGTGTGTCATTAGCACAGATGTTTATCTAGAAGACCAACCTAATGTTTGTGGACGAAGAATCATTGTAGAAGGGTGACCAGCAACTAACATGAGAGGAATGAGACATGCAGAAAAACATTGCTCAATGCCTGATAGGGTAGGAAGTGATACCAGAGGAGAGACGTGGCTCTGTCCTCTCAGAGGACAACCGTGCAAAAGAACTTGTACTCTGTGTCATGCTATTGCACTCCCAAATGTCATTGTCAGGGCTCAGACTGCTACATGGATTTGGACATTGAGCTGCCAGGCATGCACTGACTTCAGCTTCCAAAAGCTATGATCTGTCATTTCATTTGAGGACAGGCTTGACTTTGTGATGTTTTACCTTTTAGATGCTGCATTACTTTTACAGTCCCTTAGAAGTTAAGCCATGAGCTGTTAGCTGAAGTCAGCTTGCTAAAAGGTACCTTAGACTTGAAACTCAAACCTGATCACAAAATGCAGGCAAAGAGTCACTAGTATCCAAGTGTGAGAGTCAAACAAAGCTGGCAAAGCTGGGTCTGCCACTGCAAGGAGAACATACCTAACATCCTGCAGCGTGCACAAGTGGATGCCACATGCTTCAGCCAGAGCACAGCTCTGTCCTACTCTTACTCAACTAATCACTGCAAAATGGGGAGAGGGGAAGTAGACACACTGTGGGTCTTCTCATGAAAGCTCCCAACCCAAATAAAAGCCACACTCCTGCCCAGCGTTGGGAAAGAACACACCTGCTCAGGATATCACCACATCTCTCCTGAGTAAGGGCAGTGAGGCCCTCAGAACACAAGCTGCCTCATTACTGAGCTGTACGCAGACAGATCTCATTTCTGCCTGTTCACGGGTGGCTGATTTGTACCAACAGTGCAGCTCTGCCAAACCCACCCAACAGGCCCAGTCTGAAACCTCCAGTGCTGCCAGCTTCCCATGGACAAACCTCATCTTTGCTAACTAAACTCCACCCTCAGCTCTTTCATCCTGACAAGAGACTAGGTTGTCCAGGATGCTCCTGGCTGATAAGCAAACTCCTTTTGATTACTGCTGGTTATACTAATACAGGCAACACTCTAGCAGCTGGCTCTACACAACAGAAAGCTTGAGGAGACAAAACCCCCATCACCACATCAATAAAAAACAGTGCCATTAACAGATGAACCACTTGGAAAAGCATTGTCAGCCATTGGCCTGCTCCATTCCGATCATGCAGCAACTCTGTCTAGTCTCTCCTGACAGACTTCTTTCAGGGCAGGGACTGGATCCACATTTTTGGTACACTGAGTCTTCAAATTCTAAACACAATATGGAGATAATTGAAGTTTGTGGAAGAGATAATGCAAGCAGAGAAAGCACTGGTTTGTAAACAATCTAAAAATTTTCCTACAAAAAGAATGCAATGTCTTTTATATATATACATATATATATATGCAAATGATATTCATACATACATATGAACAAGCATTTAATGATTTTCAATCACACATTTTCATTTGCTTTGGCCCACTGCTGTCTGGAAGACAGCCACATTGTATTGAACATTCCACAGTTTCCAAGTTTAGACAGAACAGCCTGAAGACAATCTGGATTCAGCACAAAAAGCAATTTTGCCTCAATTGAACTTTATTGGCAATTCTGCTTGTGAAGAGGCAACCTAAGAGAAGGAAAGGCTCGTGTCAGTGTTACATTCCATTTCAGTCACAGAGACTTTCAGTCTTTCTCTGAAAAAAGTTTTTCTCTGTTTGCACCATGAGAAGTAAAAAAGCAATATGGAAAACACATCTGAGAGGCAGTAGGAAAGAAGTACTGATACTGCTAAGTTCTGAAGAAGAGCTATGAACAGACATGAGTAATGAGGACCACATCCAGTCTGTCGGTAGTTTTGCAGAAAGGACAGATTCAATCCCTGAGCAATTCCAGCATGCCTCCATGGTTCAAGTTTAGGTCTCAGACTGAGAATTTTAAATACCCACTGTACTCAAATTTGAATTTGGGTTGATTTCTTGCCTACATTTTCATCTAGCTTTTGTGGATAATCCAATTGGTCCCTGTCTCTATCTTCTCAGGCTGCTGTAAGCCATGCCACGGTATGACCATAGCCTGATCTCAGGATTGCTACAGCAAGTCAAACCCACAGCTGTATCTTTCTCCACTTTCCCAGGACAGCAGGTTTTGTGGCCAGGTAAGAGCATTTCCTTCCTGACAGCCTCCGAGCCATCAGGAGGAAGTCACTGCTAGTTCCTGCAGATAACCAACTATGGCTTTTCAGTCTCTCCCCATGGGAAACTAGAAATTTGGGATTCATCAGGTTAATGAAGTAGCAGTAATGCTGCCAGAAGTTTCACACACCAGTATTAACAAGATGATTTTTACTTTAACCTTTTCTTGACTGTGGGATGCCTAGTGCATTAACTGTTTCTTTTGAGTCCTCCTAGCTAAACAATGAGATGTTTCCAAGCCAAGTCAATTCACTCAGCTCTCTCCTAGAATTTCCACCATAATTAAAAAGTTTTCACTTCATTGTCCTCTTGCTCCTTTCCTAAGAAGTTCCCAGTGTGACAAAAAAAATCACATACATTTTCTCAGAGTACAGAATTATTTAATGCAGTTTATGTGCAAGTTTGTAGCAGAAGACTACCAATTCAGGATCAGTAAGTTATATCACAGGTTGAAAACTTTGGTCCTTAGAGCTATATGTTTCCCATATTGTCTTAGCTCAAAAGCCTTGCCTGCTCCAAGTTTGATTTGCATACTTTGCTTTGGAAAAGATTTTTTTCGAGTCAGGAGAGGCCTGTTAAATAAAGTCAAATACATATGACAGTTCTGTATCAGCTATTTCTGGATGCCTTTATAGCAGTAATCAGCAATCTTATGCGTGTTATCACCTGACTATACAGACACCACCTCTGAAGCAGCTACTGAGGAAAGCAGGCAGGAAGTAAAGTCATGACTTCTGCTTTGGAGATAAGGGAAACACTTGAAGGACTATTAACAAAAACCATAAAGATAGCAAGCTAGTAACTGGCTGTTCATCTGTCCTGGCTTCAGAATAAATCCTTGAAATTTGTCTACCAATCCTCGAGCAGCCCCAGGATCAAAAGGAGAGTGAAGAACCTCTGCCCTCATCAAGCTCCTTCTGGAACAAAGATGTACATGCACACATGCACTGGAGCACAGATGATGATAAGCTCTGCAGAGCTAGGCCATGTGGCCAACATCAGAGGGGTGATAAACTCTGTGTGAATGTATCTGCATAGAAAAGGCCTTTAAAGTCAGATTGCTGACTGCAGGATGTGCTGCTCCTACTGTTACCAGCCAACAACTTGCTCCAAAAGGATGACTGCTGTCTGTATGGCTGCTCATTGCCTTGCAGTGCAAAAGAGAAGCTGGCCTGTGGATTTACCACTCATGAATGTAACCCCAAGTTCCTAAACACAGGGCTATAACACAGATTATGTTCTAAATGTCAGACATCCTTCCAGTCCAATCTGCAGAGAACTGACAGCAAATTACTTCAGTATGAGCAGAGGAACTGGAGAAGGGACAGTGCCACGACTCACTTTGACAATCTGGTTAAATTCTGAAGGAACATCAAAAGAAAGGAAAGGTTTGCATCTGATGTTGAGTGAGACTTGGAGTAAGAGCAGATAAAAACCAGAGTTGTTTGTCCTAGGAGGTTCTGACAGGATCTTAAAGCAATACTTAGGGTCTGGTCAGCATCACTAACAAAGGCCAGCAGAGCTATGGTGATATGCCAGCAGATGGAAAGCAGCGTTAAGTGCTACTGTGGTGGGAGCAAAAAGCATCTGACCATCTGCTGAGCTCACTGAAACAGTGGCTACTTAAGAGAAGAAAATAACTTCCAGAAAAACAAAAGCAAGCACAGCCTGTTCTTCAGACAGTCAACTTTATGGATATCCACTCTAAGAATCTGGATTTTACAGCAGAGGCATACAAGGCAGTAGCCCAGTGTACACACAGAGAACCGAAGGCTGTCATGGACACTCAGTTACAGAAAGACTTAGAGGAGTGTAATGGAGAAAGAGAAATAATAAAAATGAACAGGAACAGAGGAGAGAGGAAGAAAAGGGGCATGTGGAGGGGGTTACTGCTGAGCTAATGACTACATTACAAGGAGCACATATCATGGAAAAGATGCACTAAGAGCATTTACAGGAGTCAAAGTCTGTACAGTCTTAGAAGGCTGGCCACAGGGAAAGAAGATAAGAAAACTAGAGGATAAGGCATCAGCTCATGAAGTAAAAAGAGTGTTGTGGCCAGCACTGAGAAAAAATGAGATTCATCATTTGGGAGAGGATAGAACCAAAACCATCCTGAAGAAGACTGAAAGGACTTCTGTTAATAGACCTACATATATTTCCTTAAACATCTCACTTCACTCTGAGATATGCTCTTCTTAATGCAGATTCCAGGAGGCTTATGAAGAAAGAGTTCACAATTCACCCCACCTAGACACAAAGTGCTGATTTATTTGTATCCTCTTTTCTTTCCATTGAAGACAGAATAAAGGCAGAAAACTCTATTCCAAACTCACATCAAAATCTTTCATTTCCCCCTCTAGAAAAAGAAAGCTGTAGCTTTTATTGTCAAATGAAACCTTAAGAACTCTAAATTGTAAGGCCTCCATGTGCTGTGACTATATTTACAGGGCTGCATCATCAGCTGTCATGTATCACTATCACTTCCCTAAAGTCAGTGGATCTGCAGCTGGACCTGCTTCATGAACTTGACTGTTTAAATATCAGCCTGATGTGCTGTCAAGTTGCAGAAAAAAAAATATTACCTGTCTTTCAGAGATTTATATATTTTCTACCAAGACAGCAAATCCTGACTTCTGTTTTTCATCAAGTCTTCAAGGTCTGGGCCTAGACTTCTGGAGGCAATCAAAGCCAGTGCCTGCCTCAGCTGTTCAGAACTTGACACCAACATTTGCAGCCTAACAGTGTTGAGATGTCCTCTGAAGACCTACTCCTGGCAACATACAGATAGGTGGATTGCATTGTCCAAAGTCTACACAGGTGTTCAATGAACAGTGCCTGACAAGCTCTTAAGCTTGCAGGGATAGATCTATCACACCATGTCTTTGCTGACTCCTCTACAAAGGCTAAGGTTAACTTGCAAGTGGGCAGGAGCCACACCATTCCACTTCAGTGCTGCAGAAAGACAGGAGCATTGCTTAAAACTAGGAAAAGACGTGGCATTTCCAACCCAGCAACACATCATGCAAAATAAATTTTGACCCTACCCTAAAGTAATTTCATGCCTATTCCCCACACTTCTCCTCTCGGCCGCTGAAGCAATCGAGTTGTACAGCTCCACTCCTACAGCAGAGCACAAAAACAGAACTAAGGGCAGAAGAGACAGGAGGTTGAGCCAGCTGCTACACTGCACTCAGCAGAGAATTCTTGTTCCCTGAACTGATGTGACCACAGAGAAAAATCTCTCACTGCTGTAACTCTGTTCCCTCGAGTAACAAATGCTAGATGTTGGGAGGAGGGATAAGGGTGGTGGAGGTGGTGGTAAAAGATGATCTCACACAGCTATCAAGAAAAACAGGAGAGAGGGAGAGGAAAGAAAGCACACCTGACAGACATGTTAAGAGATGTCTGAACAAGAACAGGGCTGGCCCAAAACCACACCAGTCTCTTGGGAGTTGTGGAAGTAAAAGCAGTTCTGCAACTAAAGGCTTATCAATCACTTGTGTGCATATGCTCTACAGAGCTCCTAAGGAATAAAAGATGGGAATTGAAGGATGACTCCAACAGGCTCTCGACAGGAAGAGAAGAGCAGATATGGGAAGAGGGCAGGGCATAAGAAGCAGCACAAACATTATGTTTGGGAAAAGCCAGGACGTACAAAATGCCCCTTTGCTACATGCCTGGAACAATTCTTATCTCACCTCCTTTGAATAACCAGTGTCACATTGGTGACTTCCTTCATATTCCCTCTTACATCAGACTCTCCCAAAACATTTTTTCTTTTTCAGGAGTGGTGGCTGCTATGCTGCAACCTATGAAACAAACAGCTGCTGAAGGAAGGATGCAGTGAGTTTTCAGTCAACTTACTAGCCATGCAACTCTGTCAAAAAAGAATAATAATTCACAGAACCACTCTGTGGAACAGGATGATGAGAATTATATACTGAACTATCACCATTAGTTTACTTAGCATGTTTGTCCACAACTTTAGCAGTCCAGAAGAGGTCAGCTTGCTTCCTAGGGAAAAAAAAGCAAGCCGGATAACACCAGGTTACAGACTTAATCCCACAAAACATGACACCGCCTTGCGAAAACACATTCCAGCCTAAGCTTGTTTAGGTAATTAAAACAAAAGATCTTCCACCCTACCTTTGCTATAAGGTATTCCAATACAACTGTACCCAACACTTAGCCTGAAAACATGCCCATTCAAGTTTGGATACTGGATTCAACCCACTTAGAAATTCTTCTGCATAACTTGAAAAACTGAGCATATACTTCCTTAACAGCTGGATGATGAGCGTTAATCAGCCATTTCACTCCTCTCTCGCCATAGCCAAGGACTGAAAGGATTCACTATAAGAGCAACTCCACTTATAAAGCTTTGTCACATGATAAATATGGTCAAGACTTAAGATTATCACCAAGCCTTTCCCGAGTCAGCACCACCAGACTGACCCATCTCCTGCAGTGTCTGTACAGTGCAGCTGCATTACTCCAGGAGTAAACACTCCAACTCTTATTTCTGGCAAAATTGCTCCATCCTCACCAGAGCAGGATTTACCATGGATTTTAAGTCCAACACGATGCAGCTATAGCTGCATGCCAGCATTCAGTGCTGCCAGATCACTGCGTTGATTTGGTGTTTGTCACAGTTCATTCCTGTTTGAATGTACAGTTCTCTAACAACTCTCCAGACTAGCACAGCACACTGAACAGCAGCACAAGCCTCCTCCATAATACAGCTCCTCCTCAACCCAGAAACAAGAACTCTAGAAGGGCAGAGTAAGGTATTTGTAAACTTTCAGGTTTGGAGGAATTTTGCAGAGCACATGTGTCCAACCCCTCACCACCGCACTCAGTTTCACAGAGTGGACTCCTGAAGCCAGTTAGATGCTTGCTTTCATTTTGTGTCATGGGAAGGCTCTCTGAAATCACATGCTTCATTGATTAGAGACCATTTGAGCTGTGGCACAGGTGTACTTCTATCAGTTCACAAGCATTTATTCTCATGCCAAAACAAGCCTTCAGCTTCTTCACCTCCTTTCCCTTCCCCAGTCTCACCTATCAAAGCTTCATATATTGACACCTGTAAAACTCCTCCTTACATGATCTGGCCAGGAGCAGTGACCTCTGGATTGGTATAGCCAGGTCTTTGCCATCTAATAAGCTTCCAGTTTCTATCTTTCTGGCTCTGAGTGACCTGAAGGCATCTGCCTGCAAGGGCCTGGACTGCAAACAGAAGCATTTCAGAGCTGCTGCTCCATTATTTCACCTATGACAAAATCAGGAGTTTACAAGAGCAGAATAGGAATAGGCATGTTAGTTTTGACAAGCTGGGGCTTGAAAATAGGAGCATGAGGGCATGTCAAGTAAAAAAAAAATAGCACAATTCTCAGAGTTTTATGAGAAACTTATTGAGAAAACATTCATGGTTTTTGCTTATATTTAAACTTCATCCTTCACTTTCACCAGAGTAAACAGAAGATAATTAAGTCTTTTGTTTATTGCATTTGCTTATGTTGCCCTTTTTTTGAAAGGGTAGGGGTGGGGTGGAGGTGGATGCCAGACTTTGGCACCTATTTCTCTCCTCTTGGCTCCCCTGACATTCTGTATCACACTAGACCTGATCATGAAAGACTCCAACAAATTGCTTGAGCATTTTCAAGTATGTCAAATCAGCATTACCACTCCTCGCTCTATCTGCCCTCCCACACTCCATGTAAGGCTACTCATTGTAAAAGCACCACCTGCTGAAAGAGCAGACATCACACAACTGACATGTTTTCATAAGGGAGTGAGACACCTCCAGCCACCCATTTCCTGTGAATTCCCAGCAAGGATGGTCTGCTGATACTCCAGGCACGAAAGAAAAAACCAAACAAAAACAAAATAACCAAGTCCCAGTTTCACATCAGCAAAACGCAATGCTGCTTCTGCAGCAAGTAGCGTGGAGAAGACATTTCCCAGTTTCTGCCACTTGCCTCCTCCAGATTCCAACAATTCAAGTCTTTCTAGTCAGCAAAAGTCCCTTTCTTCACAGGAGCAAGGGGATAAGAAGTCAGCTGTGCCATACAGCCGTGGTGCTGTGAGCCTGCTGTTACAGTCAGCCTGAATCTTGCCAGCACAGACATATTTGTGAAGAAATTAAAGCAGCTTTAACAACACACTGCACGGCCACCTACGCATCTCATGAAGTCACAGCTTGACTCCATGTGCTGAGGAGACCTACGGAATGCTGGCAAGCAGAAACAGTTGCCAAAACCAGCAAACCAAAGTGGCATCAGCATTGGAGGGAAACCACTGGTTAACACCTGCTGCTCTAAGTCAGACCTGCAAGCAAGCAAGGTTCCAGAGAACAGTTTTTCAAAGCCATATATACAAGATTTCACCAACTCCTGCAGCACGGATAGAAAACCGTTCATCTTGGATGTTTCAAGCACAAAAACATGTTCATTTCTTCTCCTCAATCAGACAGCAAAGGCATTTTCAGTGAAGCCAGAAATAGGACAAAACCAAAAAATGAATTCTCCCTTCATACGTAGCAGGACAGGGGAAAAGTACATTTCTCATTCAGCAGAAGCAGCTGCTAAAGGAAGGCAGAGGACGGAAGGAGCAGTATTGCCAAAATCAGCAAGACAAACATCAGAACAGCTTCAGCATCTCATCCCCTGCTTGCTGGCAAAGCAGATGCCCTTCTGCAAAGGCACAGGGGAAGGTCAGCCCTCGCAGAAGTAATTGAAACAGCGATGAACACTGGGGATAGATTTCCTCGAAGAGTCTCATTAGCAGATCAACTAGAGCCTGATCTCCTCCCTCTTTACTATAAAAACATCAAAACATATTCTTTATTAAACTCCACTTGCAAGTGATTTCAGAGAGACTAAGAGAAGGGCACATTTAATAACAAAACATGACTGGAAGGGCTAGACCTGATTTAAAAAGTCAATAAAGAGTGTGTTTTCATTTAAGAAACAAAACTTAACTGTGGTTTTAATAAAAATCCAACCCTTATTTGTTTTGGAGGAGGAGAAGGGAGATCAGTGTGCTGTTCCTCTTGCCTCCTCAATTTTGAATCCATCTCACTGCTCATGGCAACAACAAACAAAATTCAGCTCATCCCTATGAGAGATCTGCTCCTAAATCAAGTGGAAAACACAGGCATGTGCTGGGTGGATAGAGGAAAACCACTGGGAGATTCTTGCATTTCTTCAAAGATTAATCTAACATTTTAATTTTAGACCAGAAGCAGCACAGCAAGATAGGGATTTTGTTTTTAAAGGGCAATTAGAGCCTTCCTCCTCCATTTGTTCTTTCTTTAGAAGAAATATCTCTATTGTCTTGACATTTTGGAAAGGAAAAGCCCCACTGTGATTGTTTCACAGCAGTTATGAAATGCAGCAGCCACACAATATGCAGCCCTAGGTTTGTGTTTTTGGTTCTCATTTAGGTGCCCAGTCGGGGTGGTGCAGGCATGAAATCATTTGCCTGACAGCTCAGCTACTGGTCACTTATCTAGGGAGAAAATCACTGATGACTGCAAACCAAGATAAACCCCCGATGTGAACAATGGAAGAACTCTGAAAAACAATACACTCTTCCAAAGAGAACCCACACATTAATGACCCATTGCTTTTCCACCTTAGCCACTACCTCTGCCAGACTCATATCTTACTGATCAGCCTATTCAAACTCAGTTATAAAAATATTTGGTTTACAGAGCACACACAGACTTGAGAACAAGTTACCCTGGACCCTTCCAAAATTTATAGTCTAAAAACATCAGGACAAACAACTATCTACTGAAATGGCATCTGAAGAGCCATCTTAAAAGTCCTTTAATCTCTTATCTGGATAAGACTGGCCAGTACCAAATGAATCGCAGTCATGGTGCCTTCTAGCTAAGGTCAAGAGTTCTGCAACAGTGTGATATATGATTTTATCAGGCATGAGAAATGCAGAACTCCCCACATGTGCCAGCAGCCACCCCACAACACTTGGAGTGAGTGAATTTTCTCACCGTAAGCAGTCCCCTGGGGACATCTCAGATTCTTCAGATGTTGCCATTTATGAGGTGCTTGCTTTTAACCCTGCAAGACTGAAACTCTGTTTCAGAGTCTGAAGGAGGAAATTGTGGGAAGCTTTATTCAAGACACAGCAGGACAGAAGCCCACTGCATAAAGGCCAGGTCCTTATTTATCCCATACAGCAGTCATCAAAAACAAAACCAAGAATTCCCAGGATTTTCACCTCAGTTTAGGGCTGGAGGAGGTGGGGAGAAGTGTCTGGTATTTGATTCCAGATTTCCCACAGTGATTAACGCGTTTTTAAAAAGTTCCCCAGCAAGATACAAGAGCTGTAGTGATCCAATCGATTTCATGCCGTGACACTGACAGTAAGACGCCTTCCTGCCAACAGCTGGCTCTTACTAATCCTCCCATTCAACCTGCTGGAACACGACTTTGCACCCAAGGCCACATGTAAAAGCTTCTGGCTCAGGAGGAGAAAAAGAGATGCTGTTAAGCAGGAGGAGTTCCACACCTTCCTTTTTTCTGTCCCTACCAATGAACACAAACAATGTTTGATGCCAGATCCCAGAGGCCCTGAGATGGAGGCTGCAGCCAGGAAATGCTTCTCTAGAAATGGGGGCAGAAGCATATGCTATAAATTAGGTACAGCCCGGTGCAGATGGCCACAAGGTTGTAATGTAATGCAAACTTAATTATAGATTGAAGTAATTCTGAGTCCAGAGGTTCACAGTACATCATTGAAGTCTCTTCAACTTACTAAATAGAAGAGACCAAGCAGTCAGGAGTCTGCTGTGAACTCCTTTCATCTTACAATTGCCAACTTATATAGGAAGATCAAGGAGGTGAACAACAGCTTCCAACATATGTGAATTCCACCAGAGACCATTTTAAGAAGTTAACAGAAACAGGGATGGACAGTAAAAATCCTAAACCTAAGCAGGTTCGAAGCACTCCAGCCCTTTCCTGCTATAAAATGCCATGTTTAAATGGAATCAAGTTTTTATGCCTTGATCCAGGGAGGATTTCCTTTTCTAGGACAGAGTAGCATACCATTTCCTTCCCTCATATAAAAGCAGCAAAACTAGGTCTTCTGAACTTAACTTGGTCAAGCAATGCTGGCATTGAATGCTGATCAAACAACAAGGGAGAAATTATTTTAAAAAATAATTAACATAATAATTGGCTCAGAGACTGCCTTTGCAGTAAGACTCAGGAAATGGATGGCAGAAGTTTTATTATAACTAGAGGGGGAACATTTTTCTTTAATAATCTCCACAACTGAAGTTAGTCAGGTGTGTCTCCAGCAGACCTAGTCTGAGACACATTGCATAGTCAAAAGATGAAGTCATCATCAGGGCAAAAACCAGTCTAGCCACCAAAGACAGAGGCTTTTCTCACAGTCAGCTACTGACAGCAAGCATCTGGTGCACCTGAACGGGGCAGAGCACGGCCAAAAGTCACAGCAAGCAGCAAGCTCCCCAGGAAGAGGCAAGACAGAGCACAAACTACAAATTCAGTAATGGAGAGCCCTGTGATGGACCAAGTTGTTAAGCTGTGGAACTGCTCCACGTTACTGATGAGGGTTTAAGAACACTGACATAGATCTGGCTTGGAGCTTCAAAACAAGCCTGGAGAGCCTTTAATGCCTCTCTCCTCTGTGTCAGGAGCGTGTCCCAACCGTCCAGTCGCAGGGCAATTAATGGCTGTCAATGGTTAGAATTGCTTCCTGAGCTGGCCAAATTTAAACATACAGCATAATGAGCTTATGCAAGGTGTGTGCCATTTAGGACACAGCATCCTTCATTCAGATTAGGTTTTATTTATTTACTATTTACGTCAGTCAATAATGTTCCCTCTTCTTCCATCTTAGGCAATTTCAAATGCTGAGGGGGAAAAGGAGAGGGAAAGAAGGAAGACAAAGCATAATCATAAAATCATAGAATGGCCTGGCTTGGAAGGGACTTCTAAAGATTATCCTGTTCCAACCTCCAAACCATGGGCAGGGACACTTCCCACTAGACCAGGTTGTTCAGAGCTCCATCCAACTTGGCCTGAAATACTTCCAGGGATGGGGCATCCCCAGCTTCTCTGGGCCATGTGTTCCAGTGTTTCCCACGAGGAAAAATGGTACATGACTTCTAGTTGGACCAATCTTTCTTACAACCTTTTGTAACCCTGTTCTAGAGAAAAGCATGGCTTTGCTTCCCCCACTTTATGGTTGATTTTTATCTTATTCACTCTCCTAACCATCATTTCACTCTGGGCAAAATATGCTAAGACTGCAACAACATCATATGCTTATGGTGAAAGGCACACAGGCATCTCTAAATATCTCTGTAGGAGCACACAGCAGCAAGGAAAACTCCTACCACATACCACCTGTTTGGTATCCAGAGACTGAGAAAGCTCCCCCCCAAGAGCCCATTTAGTGCAATTCTCTACAGCAAGACAAAAAGCAATTCTTTCCCAAGAAGGGAAAATAGCGAGATGATGAACAAAAGGTTTCTGACAACTTTCAATGACAGCATGAAAGGCAGCCATAAAAAAAACAACCAAACAAACCAACACAACAACAACAACAACAACAACAAAAAAACCACAAAAAACCCCACCCACTCAAAAATGTGAATCCACTGAAAAGGGGAACAAAAATGTGCCATGCATTTCCATTGGAACAAGGGGATCTGCAGCCACAGCAAGTCAACATTCACCATTTCCAGCCTCCCCTCTGGGCAGTCAGTCCTTGCCACCACACTAGAGCTGGCTCTGCAGTTCCAAATAGCTTGGCCCACTTGAAGCAACCGACAGAACAATGATATAGAAGGTCTCAACAGCCTGATTATTAAAGGTCTATGAGGCTTTTATTTCATACCATGTCTCCTGCCAGTGATCAAACACCCAGCACATCAGGTAAGCCTGGTGGGCTTTGAGAATGCAGCCTCTGGTTTTGCTCTAGGTAGAAGGAATCCAGCTTGCATCTCCTGATGCCGCTCAGCAATGCCAGCCAGCACACAGGGCAATATGGGGGGAAGTCAAGAGCTTCACTTCAGAAGTGCCTTCCTCATCCAAATCAAAACATAAAAGACAAGCATACCCAACTTCCAATGCTTTTACCCCATACCAGTACCATACTCTTGTTCTTCTCCCTCAGTTCATCTGCTCACTTCAGGAAACAAGAGAAGAAAAAAAGTTTCCTAAGCCTCTTTGCCTTCTTGCTGCATACCTCTAGACCCTTCTTTCATAAGAAGAAGGGTTAATAGTAAAAAAGGGCAGAGCACATTAAATAGATGTTCCCTCTGTGCCAAATTTCTTCTCAGCTGCCAGTGTGCTGATTTTAGTGATGAATGCAATCTTTGCAGCATGTTTTTATATCATGTTCCTTAGTCTGCTATTGACAACCACTGACCTGGGTGAAACCACTGATCTAAAGAACAGCTTTTACAACTGTATTTGAAGAGCTCCCACACCACTTGCAGCATTGCTTACAAAATGGCTCAAGGCTGGGAGCGGTGAGGGAGGAAGAAACCACTGCACTGAGAAATCCATTGCATGGGCCAGGTGCTGGGCTGCTGCTGGAGCAGGGAGGGATGGGAAACAGCAGCCAGGGCAAGGACACTGCTCCAGCTGAAAGCACTTGGTGGAGCTGGAGGGGTATCAGCAGCCACTCTGTGAACGTGGAAGCGCCTCAGCTGAGGAACTTTCCCCAGAAAATGGGCATTACCACCAGTTGCACCAGGCTTATGGGCAATGCTATGCAGGGCCATAGGCCAAAAAAAGATGGATACTTTGCTAGGCTGCAGTCTGAAAGCACAACTTGGTCCTATATAATAATCTCCCTTTTAAAAAGAGACTGTCACTTGTGGGAAGCTTTTGCAGAGAGTGCAAATTACACACAAACACACACACACACGCTTACTTGTCTTGCAGAGCTTCAAGCAATACTCAAAACACTCCCAAGATTTCCAATTGCTGTCTCAGCTTAATTGTTTAATGCAGGACCATACACTTTTCCTTCTTATCACATGAATATCTTCCCCAGGTTTCCAGAGAACCACTGTTACCCACATGAAGATAGACAGGGGTTATGCTTCTGGCAGCTGAGGAAACAAAGCTGCATGATCTATACAGCAGATCTGCAGCAACTTCTCACAGCACAAAAGAGTGCTTGAGATAGGGAAGAGGAAAGCACAAGGGGAGCAGTGTGCTTTTCTCCAGCTAGGAGATACCAAGTGGGAGTGTTTTTGTTTATTTCAAAGGAAAAAACCCAATAAATTCTTATTAGTATGCATACTACAATTCAAAGTCTTGAAAGCTTCTGTGCAATAGCAATCTGACAGACACTACCAGGCCCAGAACTGCTGTATGGCAGAAAACTGAGTAAAAGTGGAAAAACTGCAGCAAGTAAGTTTTCCTCCTCTTCCAAAGGAGCTTTACACACTAGCATTTAATTCCTCCCTCCATTGCCACAGTCACTGATGCTCTCGAGGCTGACACCACTTGTCTGCATCAGTCTCCCCAGCTGGTTCAGAAAGCAACAACCAGGGTAACTCTGTGCAGGCAAAGGAGGATTCAAATCAAGCTAGGAAATGGTGTGAGTAGCAAAGCCCGACCCCTGTGCTTTCAGGAGGGTCTGCTTCTTTTCCCTCAAACAGCAGCCTCCTTCAGTCCCACTCCTCACTGAGGCCACCTTTCCTTCTAGTCCCCATTGCTGTGAGTCACCATCAAAGGACTGAAGTTAGCCTCTGGAAACCAATTTTCTTCCTGTAATGTGTGGTGATAGAGACCGTACAAACTTTTCAGGAAAAATCTGCCCCTGAGGGCAGGCATTTGTTCACCGTCACCCAGTGACCCTTTTGGCTGCACAGGTACCAACTTCAATGCTGGTAAAGAACTGATCATACCACTTATGCTACAAAAACTGAGGTGCAGTAGAGAAAATATCTGTTTGCAGTATAGAGAATAACTGGTGTGAGGCACACATTGTAAGTTCCCCTCCTCCACTTCCTCACCCAGAAAGAGAGCACAGCACAGCAAAAATAAAACAAATATACATAGTTGTGTTAATTCACCCACAAAGGACCGAGGCCAAGGGCATCGCTCTCCCGTCCACAGCGGATGGCTGCGCTCCCAGCCCGCTCCAGACACCAGGCACAGGAGTATGAGCTTGGCACTACACTAACCCAGCTATGTGGCTTCTGGAGCAAAACCAGGTCATGTTCAGCCAAGAAAGCAGAGCAGCCAAGATGCAGCTGCCTGTACCACTATGCCCTTAGATACTCGCACTGCTTGTGTTTTCAGGTCAAATTCTTTTTTCCTTGGTAACTATGAAAAATAGACAACTTTCACAAGTGTTTCGGAAGTCGACCACAGACTCTAGAATGCAGCAAGGGCTTTGCAAATAAAAACACCCTGCACTGTCAGAACTAAGTAAAGCAGCTGAAGTTTACCTAGCTAAGAGTATGTTAACTATAACATACTTTCTTGGAAGTCATTGTTTCATTCTTTGAAATGAAATATGAAATTTGCATGAGCTGCAGTGCTGCCTCCCCAGCCTGCATGGAGGACATATCTGCTACTTGAATTTTCTACTTGAATTTTTCCTTGGAAGTCTCCACCCCCTACACAGCATTCCCATCCAGCCACCCCCAAGCACTTGGACTAAATTAAGCCAAAAAATCAAAGCCAGCTGATTATTTATTAAACAAACAGGACACATTTTGTCTTTGGTAGAATGGAGCACTCCTGGTTAGCTGAAGACTTTAAACTTCATATGGGGGTGGGGGGGCAGATGGAAAGGAAGGAAGTAGTGTTTCACTTTAGGAGAGCACACTGAGAACTCGTTATTTGACTTAAAAGCCATCTGCCTACAAAATGAAACTGTATACATACGTAAGATTTAACAAGCTGCAAGCAAGCATCAATAGCAACAATCATATTTCAGTGATAATAGCCAGCTTTGATCACTGAGGGTTATCTTTAGGATAACCCTCCCCTTCAAATCATTTTCAATTCTCTCAACTCTTGTCAAGCCCATCTCCCACATCTGCCAATTAAAGGAAGAAGCAGCAATTGAAATTAATGGGGGTGCAGGGAGCAAGCCAGTGTGCTTTGTTTGTGTGTCAAAAACTTTACCAGGATGCAGAGGTCCCTGACAAATAGGGACCAGCAACACGTGCAAATGAAAAAAAAGCCAATTATGTACATGGAAAGGCATTCCTAAATTTTTCCAGACAAATTCTGAATACTTTGTTTCCTGTGAGAAAATAAGCATTTGACTAGAGATCTCCTAATCAGGAAACAGACACGTCAGGTATTTCTAGAATGCTAATGAATGTACAGCACAGTGCAGGGATTATCTGCTGCCTGCCTCAGCTGACACCAGGGACTCCCAGTATCTGAACTCCCTCCTGTTTTTATTCAAGCCACAGTATGCAGAAAGATCTTTTGCATGAAAAGAAAAACAATATGTGAAGTCAGTTCCCAAACGGATACAGAGCTACATGTGGAGCTACAGGAAGACAGAGCTTAGAAGCCACTTGCATCAGGGATTGTTTTCTTCTTCTGGTTAGGGAAAAAAGAGAAAACATATCCAAGACAAGAATGTGCAATAAAATCAGATTAAGGAATGTTAGTCACTCCTGGCTTCCCCTCAAAACAGAAGTCAAAAAGTTTCCTCCATTTATTCACAAGATGTCTAAACAGTGAGTCTTGCCGAAAGAACAGGAAAAGAAAGAAAAACAAAAAGAGAAAAGTGAAAGGAAAGAAAGAATATTGCTCTTCTCAACCTACTAATAAGCTCCTGAAGTATTCTTCCTTCCTCCATCCAAAGCAATCCCTGCAGCATTAGCAGGCACCATGGTCAGTGCTGGGTCCCAGCCAGGCAAGAGTGCAAATGCAGTATTAAATGAATTCATACTTTCCCACTGAGATAAAGCCTGAATAGCCTAACAACTGCTCCATCCTCTGTGCTCCCTCTTCCCAGCTAAGCTCCTGATATTGCTCCTAAATACAGATGTCCCTGACTGTTTCCATCTATGTTTACACAAGGAAGAGGCTGAGGGTCACAGGGTGGAACAGCTGAGAAGAGCAGGCACATTGCTGCAAACGTGTCCACTCTCCTTCAGATTTGGCTCTGGTACTCAATGGCTTTGCTGTTGCTGTTCAGCCTCCATTTACACAAACACCAGTGTGGTTCTTGGAGAAAGGAGGATTGTAATTGAAACCACCAAAAATAACCATTGGCATACAACACTTGTTATTTAGCACAGACCCCCTTCAGCAGTTTTCATAGTCATGATTCAGCAGACACAGTGGCAGCACTCCAAAATAAGGTCTCTCTCTCCTTTTTCTGCAAAAGAACCATGGAGCTGCACAAGCAGCCTAGGAGAGGACCTCATGCCCCAAGCTTTACCAATTTACCACTGCACTGCACTCCAGCCACAAGAGAAAACACAGACTAAATGCAGTTGCAGGCAGAGAATTGTGCTAAGCCTTCACAAAGCCTCTCCCATGGAGCCCTGTTTGCCCATGAGCAAAATGGACCTGGGCTATTCCCAGTAGCTGATGAGTCAAATAACTTCATTATGAAACGCTTGCTTAAGAGCAGAGTTGTTATTTAAGGAGCCAGCATCTCACCTGCCTCTCAGAGATAATACAGGTAACACGAGACAACACACCCACAGCACAGCTCCTCTCTCTACCTACAGAAGTGATGCACTCTGAAGCAGCTTTTGACTGCCTGAAATGTGTCATGCTAGCACAGGAGTTGTTTACCCAACTTATGCTGAGACAATAAAACTGGACATGTAACACCTCCCAGCAGTTGCAGAAGGTAGTCAACGTACAAAATAAAAAACCAACCACTGTTAGGTTTGGTTGGTTGGATTTTTAAGAAAATAACGAAAATTTCTCATTTCTAAGAGGGCCTGGCAGAAAAAGTTACTGAATAGATGTATGAAGTGATGTTTTTCTCCAATTTTTGCCACACAAAAGAGCACAGGGAGTAACATATGCCCAAGACTTCTTGTAAATATATTTCAGTGCAAAAAAGATTGTACCACACAGTTTCAAAACACTTGAAACAAAACTCCCTTCCTTCCTGTAAATCTGTACTTAAACTACAGGCATAACATACCATATTTAGCATTTCCAGAGGAATGCAAACAGAGATGACCATGAGGAAGATGACTGTGGTTGTAGACTTCCCTTTAAACTCCATCTTTTGCTTCGAAAACAGACAAACACGCCTTGTCTGAAGAGAAGAAGCTGTTTAACAGCCCCCAATTTACATATCTGCTGGGCAAGAGAGTTCCCAGACATAAGAGATTTTGTCTTGCATTGGTCACATCAGATCCTCTGACCTGGCAGACACAACCATCTTCATCTATGAGGAGTCAGAGAATCTTCTAACCCAATCTGGAAGAACAATTCTTCTCCTAGGAGTCTTTATAGGGCTTTAAATAGAACCTGGCTCATCAGCTTTGAACCTCACCATCCTCCAAAGGTCCTGGGCTCTGCCTATTCAGATTGTTAATGGTCATTGCCCCCTTGGGAGGGCTGGGAATCAGAATACAAATAAAGAGCAGCAGAGTGCAGCAGTGGTATCATGCTGGTGTTTGGAGAGGCAGACAGAAAATGACAGACAGGAAGGAACTTCTTTAAAAATTGTGGAATTGTGCATTTGACAGCTCTTTTAATCAAAGTAAACCACTCAGAAATGTATACATGTGTTCTGAGCAGATTACTCACCATAACCATTTCAAAAACTATTAGCTGGCAATTATTTCCCAGCTGATGTGGATTCCCAGTTGAAGGTGCACTAGACAACAGACCTAAACTCCTTAGTTTTTCTCTCCATCATTAAAAACAACTAAGTGGCATGGGAACTAAGTGTCTTAAAAACACTTGATGATTGTTGTCCTCAATAAAATCTTATCAAACCAGTGCAAAAGCTGTTCACCCAGCTCCTACTGGGATGATAAAGAGGTATACAACATCACAAGAGGAAAAAAAGAAGCTCACCCACCTCCAGCTGTTGGGAAAGCAGGATTCTACAAGTTGCAAAAGCTCATATGCTTTATCATGGAAATGATGACATTATTCAGGAGTGGCTGGTGGCAGTGACTGTGCCACCACCCTGGCAGGAACACCACTTGTGTGAACTGGCAGCCTGGCAATCATCCGTCGCCCAACCTCGGTTTCCAAAGGAAGCACCACTCTGAAGAGAGAAAAGCAAAGCTCTCCACAGAAGATCTACTGCAAGCAACTTCAGGGGCTGTTTCAGGAGCTCTACTCTTCCACACCTTACAAAAGAACTTTATTTTACTGACATTCAAGCTGCCAAAGATTGAGTTGAGATTTAGATAAAAACAACAAGTGTAGACAAATATTACAACCACTCTGTTCCTCCCAAATGCCAACATTTTCAGTGCCACTGACACTGATAAAGTGCTTGAACTGTATACTGTACTTTACCACCCAAATTCAACCTCCAGTCTCCTTGTGATGTCCTCCCTGATAGGGTTTCTCCAAAGCCATTCTAGCCAGATTGTGGGATATCAGCTACCTAAGCCTCTCAATTTGCTGTTCAGAACAGCTACTGTTTCTGCACTTATATTTTCAAGCCAGTTGGTTGACAATGCTAAGTGCTATAGAGTTAAGATGATTACCTGTTTAAAAATTATTCATGTTTTAACTACATTAAGAAAACGTCTTTAGGCAAAAGATCTAGGAAGCAAGGTTTTGCAGATAAAATATGCGAATTTGGAACTGAAGTCTTTCTTTTTAAAACCAATGAGATTTTGCCTTTTTTTTTCCCCTCCAGTTTTCTTCCCCCCATCTTTCCCGTAGATATTTCCTGCGCATTCTCTCTTTCCTTGCACTTTGAATTTTACCAGAACTTTGTGTTTGTGGGAGGTAGATCCTGGAGGAAACCTCAGAGATGTGAAGACAGCGATCTCAGAACTGTGAGACTTCCCGCAAGCTAATGAAGCAGCCAAGTGCACAGTTGGAAGTCAGGTGCCATGTGAGCCCAAAGAGACCCAGACTGCACCTGAACAGGGACAAGACCTCCCCTTTGATCCTGAACTCTGCACTGATGCTCTGCAGCAAAGTGCACCAACCCCAGGATCAGCTCCCAGAGCCTATCCACGTGCGCTGTAGCCAAACACCGTGTTCAACAGGACAGGGTTCACTGCATGCAATAACAAGCATTCCTGGTTTATTTTAGGCTGCATGGAAGCTAATAACATAAGCAAATCTTATGTTTGCCTTGAAACAGTACAAACACTAAGAGCCAGGGAACAATGTCTCAGCAAGACAGCAGGAACCAAATGTGAGTAATCACAGAAGAGTTTGGGTTGGAAGGTACCTTTAAAGGTCATCTAGTCCAACTCCCCTGCAACGAGCAGGGACAGAGACCCCATAACTGCATGGCAGAGCTGACACAGCCCTATCATGCAGGAGGGAGGCAAGGCCATGCCAGAGCCTTTGTGCACCTTACAGACACGGGACTGTAGCAAGCCACCTTTTCAGATCTTTGGATCTCAGCACAACCCCTGAAATACCTCCAGCAGCATTCCCTCCACAGTGATCCCTCCTGAGCAGGGATGCAACCTCTGCTTGTAACTTCTGTGTGCAAGCAGCTATCCAGCAATTTATGTTACTGACACTGATGTGCATGGTAGTGCCAAGAGGTCTCTAAGGCAGGGAGCCCTGGTTTGCTGGAATTGTTCAGTTCACACCAGTTGTGAGAACCACCATGGAAAGGTACCATTCAGCAAGGTGCTGGCAAGCAGCCTAGCTAACCTGGCTTACACTAGCAGGTTCTCTCACAGCTGCTGCGGATGCACATACATAAGCATCTCCATTGCACTGATCTCTTTCAGCTCTCTTGGGACATCTACATGGAACTAAAGTGGTCTGAAACAGAGGCAATAACATTTCTGAAGACAGCTGGTGCTAGGAACTCTGATTTTCCAAGATAAGCACACACCCATAAACCAGACCAACAAGACTCAGGAGCGTGCTACCCACACACTGTATGACACCCATCATGTTAGAAAGGTACCTGGACCACACTCTGCAGCTCCAGTACTTCCTCATGATGCAATACAGCTCTGGGATCTCAGGATGCAACTGGTGAGAGGAAGGGTGTGGGACACTGCCGCCACTCACCAGCTGAACCGGGACCGAATGAGGTACAGTGCTAAAAAAATCCACCCAGGGAAATTATTATTCCAGGCATCCAGAGGCAGGACAAACTAGCTGCAGGGATGCTCTGCACACAGCCTGGTGATCAACACTGGTGAACACCACTGTAAGACAGGGCTTGGCACACACCTCCAACAATATCCTCTCTCTTGCTCAGCACCACAGTGCACTTGCCAGAGTCGATGCAGATGACACGTACCCTTGCTGAGGGGTCATCCCAGCAAAGGAAGACGAGTTTGTTGTGGCAAGCTGTTTCCTGTGATCTGCACCCCATGAGCTGGCTCCTGTGGCCAGCTGCTTCTGGGAATGTTTCAGAGGCAGATGGGTTCTGAGGTACTGCCAAGCCGCTCTGCCCACAGCAGAACATGTTAAATCACAGCAGATATCCAGCCTGCCGCTTCTCCCAGAGCTCCCCCTCTCTCCTCTCCATCCCTTCTAGATGGCATGGCGTGCCTGTGAGATGAGCTTAAAGATGAGCACCCCAGAGTGCCCAGCAGCTCCAGTACAACAGAGAGCAGTGTACAGCAAAGAACAACCTCCAACACAGACCCTCTATTACACCCCCAGGCACCACACTCCTTTGTTACTCAGCGTGTCCCCTGCCAGGTGACTGCAAACTGCTTATGGCAGGGGGATGAGCGCTATGGTATGGTAGCCAAGTACATCAAGGAAGGAGAAGTTAAATCCCACTTTAAGCAAAATACAGCACAGGAAACTAGTGTTCTTCTAGGAGACAGCTGGGACCTTCAGGACAGCCTGCAGACAGCTATTCAATTCCCCTCTTTCAGGGCAAGAAATGTTAACTCTACACATGGGTGACAAAAGCTGCCAGGTAATGCTTTGAAGCCAGCCAAAAAAACAGGGAAGGGAAAATTCCACAATACTATCAACTGCACCTTTGCATCCACAAGCAAAAGGCAAGAGACCCAAACAGAAGACTAAGTTAAATAAAAAAGTTTCCTGTTTTTCAGAATCACAGCCCATTACAAGCACAGATATCTTGATGAGGTCAGAAAGGCACCAGCCACACAACTACTGAAATCAACTAAAAAAAAGTAATCTGATGTGCCTCTGGGCTTGGTCTATTTACACAAGAAGTGTTAGCCAGATCTAGTGAAAATCATGACCAGTATTAGTTAAGCTCACTAGCAGATCATTGTCAGCACTGTTTGCCCTCTATTATTTTCTACCCAGGGCAAACATTTGGGATACTTTTGGGTACAAGCTGATAAATGGAGATATCATGTGGTTAGCCATACAGAAAAGTAACTCCCTCATTAGAGAACCTCATGGATGAAGAAGCAACTTTTGAACCATAGCACTGTATGACCCAAATTCAGTTTAACACTGGAAACAAGCACCTCACATTTTGTAAGCAGTACAGATAAATCCTTAGGATTTTATGCACAGATGTTGACTCCCTGCATGCTGCCTTCTCCTCTCTAACATGCAGGGATTTTAAAATGTGAGGAGTACATTGCACCAGTGTTCAGTACACTTTTAAGTGACTGAAGAATAATGCAGACACAAACACTCCTCTGGCTATTGATACTCTTTGTCTCAGCTGAGAATCATTCTGAAACAAAATTTTTAAAATTTCTTGTTCCATACTACACTCCAAATGTCTTATACTTCCCCCCCAGCCCCCACCAAAGGATAAGGCATGTTAAAATCATGCTGCTTCAAGGAATACAAGCTTAGGAAAGTCCATTTTTAATTTTTATTAGCCACAAAGGCACTACCCTAGGAGTTATTTATGGGCTCTATTATAAAGCATTCATTTACTCACTCAGAGTCAGAAAGAATTTCTCCTTTTCTGAAAACTGCAAGAAACTTCATGGTTTCTGATTAACACAATGTGTTTTGTTAATGCAATGGGTTTTCCTCCTGTTTACTCACATCAGCTGCATTTCAAACTAGAACTTAGTAAGCACACAAAAGCAAAAATGTAAAATTGCTTGGCAAAAACAAAGCCATAACAAACCAGGCTAATAAAGTGAAAAAACGGGTTGCCACCTGAGGCCATAACTAACAGACCTCCTCTTCGGACATCTTCATGGCATCCAGGGATAAGGGAAACAGCTTTAGCCCTTTTCCAATCCCAGCTGGTAACTCAGCTTTAAAGGAAGCAGTTGTGGTCACCTACAGCAGCTGAAGAGGCAGAAAGGCTGGCTCAGATCTCGCCACTAGCAGCAGCTTGGTGCCCTTGCAGACAGAGCTTTTCCCCAACTCCACTCAATTCCAGCTGATTTCCAAAGACACCAGACAGCAGAGAATTTCTTATTTACATATCAATTCCAATTAAATAATCATTTTTCTTCAAAATTTTACCTTTTTTTTTTTTTTTTTTAATTCTCAAATAATCTATTCTTTTTAATGCAAAGGGATAATCAGAGAAGAAAACTAACTGGTCCAAGACTCGGAGCAAAAGGCCAATTCTCCCCACTGTTACTTCCATACCTATTCTGTCACTGCTCTTCAAGTCTTTTTCTACTGCTGGGAGCAAAGCAACACCAGCACCTGAGTGCTTTCACCTAACACATTCTCCTGCCCAGGGAGCAAGAGCACTGCACAGCAATTAAAAAGCTGAGGCAAGGAGTAGAAAGCTGACAGCTGAGAGGAAGAAAAAGCAAAACAGGGGAGAAAAAGCAAAAGATAAAAACTACAAGAAAATTGGGGGTGGCAGGGGAGATAAGTGGTGTGGAAGTTATTCATGTGGAGCTTTTAGAAGTTACTTAATATCAGCATATGGCAGGGGCCTGAAGAGCAAGAACAACAGTGAAGTTTTCTAGGTTAATAGTTTCCTTAATATTCCCACAGGATTCTTTACTACTCTAAACATAGCACAGAGGAAAAAATAAGATCCAAGGAGATCATCATCAGGGGCAGGTTCAAGAAAGGGTTCTTTCAACCTCCCCCAGTCTTGGAGCTGAAAAATACCCAGAGTTCTTATGCAGTATTAATACTGGCCCATTTTAATTTGAAACACACAATCCCAACAACACAGGCAGACTGAAGACAAAAGAGAAGGTTTCATTCACTTAAAAAATAGCTTGAGTGAAGTTATATTTGTTGAACTGTATTTGGAGTTAATTTTTCAATGCCTACTACAAACGCCTAGCAGAAATATCCTTCACTGCATGCTGGTTTTCAGTGCAAGAGTCTACCAATGAAGTTGTCCTAAGACTTTTAATGTACTTAAGGGTTTAGAACACTTCAAAACTTCAGCAGAAAACCGATTCCTGAAGGCCTGAATCTTGAGTTAATGTTTGTGTTTGCACTGTGCTATCTACCTCCATGTGCTATGCAAAATTTCGAGCTTGTGAGATCTTGTCAGGTAAAATCCAGTGTCAAAGAAGAGACTGTCCACTCTCATTATTATCTGCACATTGTTCTTGTTTCCATCACTCACAGAAGGGAAATGACAAATAGGCCCAACAGGAAAAAACCTGAGCCATGAGCAGGAAACAAAATCTCTTGTTTTGACTACTAAGGTAAGAAAAGGTAAATAGTGGAAAATTCCCCTCATACAGGGACCATAACAGAGGTGGATCATTTGACAAGTCTCACCAAGCCACCTGTCAGAGTAGCTTCACTATCTTAAAGAAAAAGCACCAAACCAAGGAAGGAAACAAGAAATAGCATGAGACTATCTGTGAGTATAGTAATTGGGAAGTTCTTGTATTTTGGTTTTTTTAAGTACTTTTAGGGCAGCAATCCACAACTATAAGTCAACAAACAGAAGTTTGGAGGGACAGAAGAGTGTTTATTTGCTCATTCTTACGTGGGTTAGGAACTGAAGCTAGGCACAGAGTTGAGGAGAGGCTCCTATTAAAGGCTGCATGAGTTCCCACTGTAAACAAGTTTCTTTAGCCTAAATTCAGCACAATGTGTGGTGCTGGTATGAGCTTGGTGCAATTTTTAAGACTGTGAAAGTCTATTTTTATTCTTAATATAGTTGGTTATGTGTAATTATTATTAAGTTATTCAACTTTGAAACTGAAAACAAATGCCATGTAGCTTTAACACAGAAGTGCAATAAATGTTTGCTGTTTTTGCCAGGCTTCTGTTCTGTGATTACTGTACACTGCAACTACAAATATTTATGCAGCACATATTTCTGCAGCAGTTCCCACTATCAGCTATGGACCGACCCCACAAAGCCTGGCTGTAGGCTATGCTATTTTCATCCCTCTTTTACTGAAATTCTTCCTTAGCAGCTGTTCTGGTTGCAATTAAAAGTAACTGGTGATGAAAAACAAATATCCTCATACCCTAGAAATGGAGTTTTCGAGGAGAAGGCAAGAAGCAGCCTCACACTGGCTCTGCTCAGCCACCAGGTATCACTAACCATGCAAGCAACAAAATCCAAGCCCATTTCTAGTTTATGCCTGACAAGCCAGATTAAAAATTCTATGTTTTTAAAGTTGCTTAATAAACCAGTAGAAAGATAATGATTACCCAGTCTCATCATTTGCACATGAAAGGTGGAACAGAGAAGTTACAGTAATTTGTTGCCAGACTTCACTGGAACAAACAGCTGCATTTTACTTATCTTCAAATATCAAAGGACTTGAGTAGGACAAAGATTACTTGGCTTGACAAGCTTTCAAAGACCCCTCCAGCTCAAAAGCAGAAATGTTTCTGAAGAAAGTCATGAAAGGATTTAATATAAGCCTAGCAGCAATTCCTATATGCTAGCACAAAATTTACCACCATCCTCTAATCTTGTCAGAACTAAGACAAGATGCTTTGCCTCCTTTCCAAACCCAGTGGAACTGCACACTTCCAAAGGCTAGAAGCAGACCAGTTCTTCCACCCAGGAAGCAGAGGCTTCATGGCAGTGTTCAGCTGCCTTAAATCAGCCTGTCTATCCCAGGCTAGCTCCTCACTGAAGTGACTTGTTTTCTGACAAAGAGCTGGCTCAGGGAGCTCAGCCACTGGGTCACATCAGAGCCAGGGCACAGGACACGGGGACGCAGCCTTGGGACAGTCAGACCAACAGCAGAGTCACATCCTCCAGTGCACCCACGAGCTACATCAAGTGTCAGCAGAGTTTCTTCTTCACCCTCCCACCCTCCTTTGGAGCAGATAAGCTGAAGACCTCAGATCACCTTCTCTTCACTTTAATAAAAATTTATTCTATTCCCTCAGACTCCTAAAAGACCATTGTGAAAATCTGCTCAGCTCAACCAAAAGGAAGACCAGAAGGAGTTCAGTATTTTCCCTTAATATCTGCTGCAACCTGCTGTATTATCCAATATATCAAATACCTTTGACAAGAGCAGTAAAATCACATTGTTCTTGTTTAGAAATACAACATTTTGAGGAAACAAAGTCCATGACTGTGCTGCAAAACAAACAGGACGGTTACTGAAGAATCAAAAAGAAACTGAAAGAATGGAACTTAAACTTTTGTAACTGTACCCACTCTAGAAGGCTGAGCAGAGAGTTAAAAGTTTTAGGTAGCTGGAAATAGCTGCTGCCTCAAAGCCAGTTTTTGTGTTTAACACATGTGGTTAGACAGCCAACAACCATTCCTGGGGATTATCTGCTCAGTGTATGAAAGACAATAAAACAACCCACCACTGGTTTTTCAGGCAGACCTGGGCATGATTCCCATTAGCACATTTTTATTTTAAAACTGAGTGTGATTGCTCTGATTTTATAATAAAAGAAAGCTAAGCACAGATGTTGGTACTTAGAGCTGCACAAAACTTTGCCAGGTAAATAACAAATTGCAGAGTTATGAACTGCTTCTGAACATGCACAAATATATTGCATGGCACAGCAGTTTAAATACTTTAGTCAGTGTATGCAGTTGGAGAAAAACAGCATCTTCCAATCTTTACATTAAAACAAGCCACATCCAAAACCCAACCAGGTAAATGCACATTTTTCCCCTGTTGATTTTGGATCAAGCTTTATGTGAGAACTGATGGTAGACAGCAGTTCTAACCACTCAAGGAGGAAAGCAATGACTGGTGTTCAGTTCTGGTTTACTGTAACAGTAATGGACTAATAAAAAATATAACTACAAAAGAAAAGACACTTATATCAAGTTTCTGAAGGTGGTACTTGATGGCTTTCTACACTCTATCAGTTTTCCAGATTGCAAAATGCAAGACAACACAGATATCAGAAGTCATCAGCCTTCTCTAACTTCCATCCATGTCAATTAACAGCTGCAGGTGATTTGTGGTATTTACTAATTTATGATGTAAGTCCCTGCTCCTTTTTGCTGTGGAGTGTAGTTTAGTGTATTGGCTATTAGAATGCTCTTCAGCTTGTTCAGGTTTGTTTTGCCTTTCATGTTCCTGCAAGAAGTGCAATACTTGACAAAGTTAACTTGAAATACAAATTTGTCACCTGACACTTTAGTGCTTCGTCTGTCTCCCACTTGCACAATACTTTAAATGAAACCATTTAAACCTTTAGAAAGCTTTAAAAACAACTTTGCTGATGGAAAGATTGTGAATTTGATCTAGAATTTGCTTTAGGATTGACAAAGTGCCCCCACATTAATTAATTTATTGTTATTTTTATAGAATCAGAACATACCTCCTGTTGTGGATGAAACAGAAAGGCTTCTCAGGTGAGTTCATCTGACCTCAGTCTGGCATCAGGATGAGACCAGATTGGCTGTGCACCACCTCTCCCACCTCCTTTGCAACTTGAGCTACAGAGATTTTCTGTTACTGTCCATGCAAACATTATAAACCCTGCCAACCCTGGTAGGAAGTGACAGTCTGGTCACCAGCAGCCTCCATCAGTTCTCCCAGTATCAGAATCATCAGCCTGGATTTACAGTGGTGTGCTCAGTTAACCATTCTGTTCACTCTGCTTGCTGTACTTAGTCCTAGACACACCACTTGAAAAAAGGAACCTTGGAAGAACAGCACTGCACAGAGCACTTACAGGGTGATCAGCTTGTTCATTTTGCCACACTTGCCTCAGTTTCTGAATCTTCTAGGTTTAACACACCCCAGTAAGGTAACACAAGCAAAAGAGGACAAATTCTCAAATCTCTTTTACTTGGTAGACCTCCACTTACACCCTTATAGCCACCCCCACACCCCCAGCAAAGGATTCATTTGAGGCAGTTTTACAATGAAGCATTCACTATAATTCTGCTATTTATTCCATTCTACTTAAGATGCTCCAATACAGATCAGTTTGAACACATACTGTGCCTCTGTGGGACAGGCATTAAAGCAAGATTTGATAAGAACTTCATTCCATTTAATCATACAAGAAATAACATAATGCATTCACAGTGTGTAAGGCTAACTCCTTTTAGATTTCTGGTTTATGTTTCTGCTTGAATTCATAGCTTAAACTTAAATATTTTTGCAGTATACAAAAGATTGTTTCAAGTGCTGTAGTTTAAGTCAGACACAGACCAAACAGTCTTGAAAAACATGATCAGCATCATCATATAAGCTCTTCCTTGATGCAGGTCTTGGCTAAAATGCAAAAGTTATTATGGAGCAAGTCAAACACATCCTCAAGTTCCTGCATTGTTCTAAGGTCTTTGAGACATCTATCACTTCCAGAGCAGCAGGCACCTTCCACAGGGAGTTCTGTGTATGTCTGGTATCAGTTACACTGAGTGAACAAATCCTCATGCTCAAAGCATCAATTGATGTAAATCACTACTGTACTGAGGAAGCCAAAAGAGCCACGTCAGTTTACAACACAGGACATGACCCTTACTTGCAGCCTGGGAAAGCAAGTCAAAGGAAAACTGCTTCTTTTTATAGCCTGGTTCTCTAATTAGGATTTTTGTCCACACTGTAATTGGGTATTGGAGAAAAAAAAAGAAAAAAAAAGAGCACCATATACTTTAAGCAGACAAATCACTATGAGCTATAAAAACTTGCTATAGCTCAATTTACTCAAACACAACCTGCAAATGTCCCAGATTCTTCAAGACCCAAAAACTATGAACAGCAATTTTTGCAAGCACGCTCGGAACACCAATTCTAGTCCTTGTTAAAATGTCTGGCTAATAAGCACTGACATTCCCTGTGTTGGACTACTGTGATCCCAAAAAATTTGGGGCTTGGGAGATCTGAACAAAAAAAAAAAACAAAAAACAAAACAAAACAAAACAAAACAAAACAAAACAAAACAAAAAAAAAAAAAAGAAGAGAGAAAGAAAGGGGAATAAAACAGCCATCCCATACCTGGACACCAACCTGGCATGAAGAGTCCAAGCAATGAGCACAATTTTTGCCTCTGGGGACAAGTGAGAGAAAGGCTTTTGAAATGAAAAAGCACAAAACTATGCTCAGACACCTAGGCAAACAAAAACATCAAACTAGGAAATTGTTGCTTGATTACTGTTCAAAGACTAAGTTACCCATTTTGCCACTCTGGGAATGTTTTAAGTGTTTTAACATGACTGTGAAATTGACCTGACAAGAGAAAGGGTAACTCAGCTATAAACTGGGAAAACAGACAGCATGACTAATCATGCAGTTGATAAACAGTTTGCTATGCTAGAAAAAGAGACCTGACCTTCAACTATTCAGTCCTCTATGCCTGCAAAGCTCTGCCCTGCTCCCTGAAACTCTCCTGCTCTGCAGCACTGCGAGAACAACCTCTGGCAGCCAGCTCCCAGGACCACTCCCACTGAAAAGCAGTGATCCCTGAGCAGAGAGCCCATGCTCTGCAGTCTCCTTCAAAGTCCCAAGAGAGCACTGCTCACATGTTTTACTAGCATCCCTGTCACACTAATTTCCTGCCTCTGAAGTCAGAATTTAGGGTGCAGGCACACCACATTCCCCTGAATGACACAATGGTTTCCTGCTGCCAGTCACCTTGTTCTCTTGTGCAGGTCTCCAACAGAAGGACCAGCACTGCTCTATCTCCCCAGCAGAGCAAAGGAAAAAGAGATGAAGATTTCACCTTCATTCTCGAAGGGAAAAATATCTAAAGGCTTTGTCTAAGCAAAGGAAATGAGCATGGCTGTTAGGGACCATCCACAAGTATGAATCTCAAATGTTAACCTCAGGAGTCTCTTATGAAAGTTAGCACAAGCAAAGGGATGGGCCAGGATTTACTGTTCCCTTCAGCTTTATAGAGGGAGAAGGTGTATTGGGAAAGATTTCAGGTTTTGCCACACGTGAGGAAGAACAGGCCTGCCTTCCTTTACTTGTCAGCTTGATTCCTCTCACTGAGCAGCAGGTAGAATAAAAGCTTTTAAAAAGGAAGTACTGCCTTTTTTCATTAAGGTTAAAAGTTAGAAACCTTAATAACTAGCACACTTCTAGAAGAGGGAGGATTTTTTTCTACATGTAGACAACTGTTCTCTGATTTGCCTACTTCTGTGATCAGTTCAGTGGCAAACCCCTCCCAGTGCAGGGTTAGGTCAGTGGTTTCAGCAGTCTGTCCAGAGCACAGACTGTGTTCTGAACAGGACTGATCCAGAGACATGAACAAACTCAAACTGAACTAGGCATGACAAAGTCATGCAAGAGATTTCTCATGACTTGACCCACCACGAACACTCACAAGCCCTAACAGGCACTGCAAGAAGACCTAATTGGATTTGTGATCCACATTTGCACTTTCTGCACAAGAAGGAGGAGCACATTTTCTCCCACAGACATTTCCACTCACCTAATAGGCCAACAAAACAAACTACTCCAAACCCTCTTCTCAATTGGCTCCTTGAGCATTTAAAAATCACATCTAAAAGGTGGCAGACAATATGCTCTGAACAGACAGGAGCCACACAGCCCTGGATGTATTTGATGGCACCAAATCAAACCACACACTACACCAGCTCACAGCAATGAGCACGTTGGAGCCTCTTGCTAAATCCTTATCAGTACACAGCAAGAGCCCAGGCCAAAAAAAGCTACGTGACTGCTCCAAGTCTCAAATCAAGTCTTGTTTCTGAATCCGTTGCTGACAAGATTTTAATTCCAAAAGCCCTGTGCTATAAATCACTACATGGCTGGGAGAAAAAAGAAAAAAAAAACTGTGAAGGAAGTGCTACCACAGTGTTGGGTTCCCCTGGGATTTAGGGATCTCTGTGAGAAGACACCTTGATTGAAAAGCCAGTTGTCTTCTGAAGTGACTGCCAAACATTGTCCTTAAGGAGAACAACACAGAGGCCACTTAAACCTGATGTCATCTTGACATTCAGGCAATTCTGCCCAAGGTTTGCTTAATGATTCAAAATGGGAAGAATCAGCATTCCTCAGTGTAAGGACAGAGGGAAAAAAAAATCATCATTTGCCTGTTTGCCAGGTTAACTTGGTCAAACAAGATGTCATTTGTGACAATATTTTGTCCTTCCAGAACTACACATCTGTGTGCATTCACACACAGGCATGAATAACTTGGGTATGACTAACTATCAAGATGGATAGATAAGATTTCTAAATGTGAAGTAGTAGTACTAAGATGCCCTCCCCTCCAGCAAGTGGAATGGTGCACATGGCATGCTCAGGTGATGACACAATACCAAGAAGCACATTTGCCTCAGACAACAAAGGGGCTCATGGTGATTCTCATGGTATCCTTCAAACATCTTACAGGCAGCAGTGCAGCCCCTCTACCTGCCATGAAGCCATGCTGTTCCTGCCAGCTGCAATGAAGAGCAAGATGGGTCCTAGATGCCTCTTACATAATTTCAGCCTTTAAATGGGTGCCATAAATCCACTCCTCCCCTTGCCACAGCACTCTTGGAGGCACTGAAATGAAACTGTGTCTTACCTTGTCTTTGGATAAAAACCCTGAGCAGTGGATGAGCACTTGAAACAGCCTTGAAGAAGTTGTCATCATTATTAATAGGGAGAAGGTCTCCATGCACATCAGCATATCCAATCATCACTTCCAGGTTGGCTATGTGATGAATGTGAAGAATTAGTTTGTAGAAGTCTTCAAACTTTCCTGGCTTGTAGCGATCCAGAGAGAACCTTCTGAACTCTGCCCCAAACTGCAAGAGAAAGCAAACAGAGCTTCAGCAGATGTGTCACCACAGGCCAATGCTCCAGTTTGGCACCTGAACGTGGTGTACATCACCTCTCTTTTCATAGAATTAGAGAGCCACAGGATCAGCCAGGTTGGAAAAAGACTTCTGAGATCATCAAGTCCAACTTCTACTAATCAAACCTATTCTGTGGTGAATACAGCCACATGGTGCTTACAAGTCTACTAATGGCCTTTTAGGTCATCCCAGCAGAACATAACCATGGCTACCAAGACATCACAGGTACACTCAAGTGTTCCATCTTAAAAGAAATCACATTTTAAAAATATTAAGTTTTCATAAAATCCTCTAGAGGATAATTGCATTTGCAGGACTTAACTTTGAAGGTCCATCATCCATTATCATCTCAGGCATCCACAGAATCATTCTTCTCAAAGCAGAAGTATTCACTCTACTGCTTTCAAAAGAAGTTACTCAGCTATTCAAACAACCTTATAAAAATTCTTTGCACATTTCCCATCAATACCACTGGGATCCCAACCACAAGGCCTTCAAAGCAGCATGGCATGTGAGCACACAGCTTGTTATTAGAAAATACACTCACTCTACACGACCCCTGAATTTCCTGGCAGTCCATGCAGCAGAAGGAAAGTTAGTTTTCATGGCTTTAATTTTTCTGTCACTCCAGTGGTTTTTATTTTTAAAGCTTTATAGACCATTAAGTGATTGTCAAAAAAAAAAAAATAGCAGGAGTAGGAGGGTGTGATTTGGCAGAAGACAATAGAAAATGTTATAAATCCATGAAGCTGTTTTAAATAAGTCAAAGTGACTGAGGAGAAGATTTTAATGGTCCTTATTTCTGATATTTGAAACAAAATACACTGTTAAGAACAGGAGGGAAAAATTTGATCCACTATTTAAGGAAATTAAAATAATGAAAACAGGCATCTAGTTAGACTAAACAGCTTAAATCATCTTTCTGTTACATTTAATGAAATATTTTAGATTGTATAGTATGAGTAAACTACTGTTCATCAACAAAACATCTGAAACTATCCCAACTCACTATTGAACACATGGAACTATAGCCACAAATCCAAGAACAAGTAAGGCTGTAACTAGGACCTCATGGAAGTTCTTATTTGCAAAGTCAGCCAATACCAGGGCTAGAAACCAGACACAATACTAACAAGCACACAGAAGAAATAAAAAGAGGGAGAATCTTCTCTAGACAAATCCTTCCTCAAAATGGAGAATGACTTGCTTGGAGGTTCTCAGCTGTTAAATCAACTATCCATGCAAGCCACTCTTTTGCTGAGACTGAAAGTATGAATCATCACCATAATCATCTTCAAGCAAAAAGGATAAAAAGCAGCCAACATAACCCTACTGGCTCTGGGCACAAGCATGTTCTCAAATTACTTCCGCAGCTATGAAAATCCCACTCCAGAGCATCAAAGCCTGGTTGTGATCATCTGAAAGCTTGTTTAGTCAAATTACGCTGCTTGTTTGCAATATTAACTGCTAGTTCCAGTTTGGGTTTCAGAGTGCCCATCAAATGCACAAAATGGGAACAAACCACAGCTGGTTCCAATGGAGGAAAAACAGCTCTCCTTTGTCCTCCACCCCCTGCTCCTCTCCAGAAAAATCCAAGTGGCAACTTACTTCCATGGACACACTTCAAACCAAAAAGAAAAAGCTTATGTCTTTTTATTTAAAAAGTAGCCTAAAGTTTTCTTTTTCTTAGATTCAAGCTAGAAAAAGTCACCTTCAAGTGTCAAGTTTAACACCTATCTAGATGACAAAACTAAAGGGGCAGGAACAAGGTCTTGGTAGGTTTTGCTTAGAGCTGCATCTACTGTTCTGCACACCTGAACAGGAACCCTGGATTCCTTGGGGTTCCTTTAGCCAAGATGCCAGGGCACCCAGACACCAATCCCAGTAACCATTTGTCTACTGGACAGCTTGTTCAGGACCATTAGCACACATGGCAAATGGGTGCAGCTGCTGTGCACTCACATCCCAGGCAGTGCAACACCCACCCTACACAGCCCCCTGGCACCCATGCTCTGCTCAGGGAACCCATCCCACCTGCTCTGCCCAACACAGCCAGGCAGAGCTCAGCTCCTCTGCAGGAGGAAAGTGACATGGAAAAGGGCAGAGAGAGAATTAAGGATGGTTACTTGCACTTGGCTGGCATGACCCAAAGCTCAGCTTAAGCTGCCACATAAGAAGACAGCTGGCAAAAGGGCCAAGCCTCCCAGCCTAGCCCCTGCAGGCACACTGGAAACTACTGGATCAGTGGAGCCTGACATGTGGGAATGCCACTGCAGGCTTGGGGCACTGAGGTCTGACAGGAATGCTGTCCAGTCAAATTGACTTGTTCACATGTTCAGCCTTAGGAAAGCCCAGAAGTCGATTTCATTTGCCTGGGAATAGCACAATAGTAAACAAATGCAAAGGATTTCACTTGTGCTTTCTGCATGACCCAGCTTTTCAAGGAAATGGAGCTAGAAGGTGATTCTGTAGAGGAGAAGGGAAGAGTCAAGAGATTTAAGCAGATAATGAGAATGACTTTCTTTTTGTTTAAAGGTCAGTATTAGTATAGTTTAGCTGATTTATTCGCCCTGTGCATGTACACAGGCAGCAACCATTGTCAGCAGGTCTTTTCAGAAGAGGGGAAAAAACTGCTTCAGCTCATTCATCATCCCTAACGAGGCTGATAGAGAGTATCAGAGTAATAATGGGGTTTGCAGTACCACTCAGCTTGGAGACTGGGAGCTCTGCATTGTATTCAGCCAGGACTTCAAGATAACATCCACCGTGTATCTTACAGAAACTACAAATTCTGATAGCCAAAATGACTGATCTGCTTCTCCAAGTCACAAAGTTCTTCTTATCATATCCCTTCACAGAAAGATAAACAAGGACTGGTGTCTGCCAGCAAAGTTTCTGCCAGAACAATACTGTATTACACTGTTTGATAAACTAACAGTTTTAACAAGCAGATTAGTTTTCCATAATGAGGTAAATTACTCAGGCCTATTTAACTAATGCAAATACTGCATCCAGTACTACAGAAGTCAGAGGACAGGAGGAACGCAGGGAACTTAAAAAGAATTTAGTTTGACAGAGCATATTATGACTGAAAAAAAACAGCTTAGAAAGAACTGTACATTTTGTTTCACAAAAAAACCTCTGTCACAAGATCCTCAAAGTATCAGCCAATCACTGTATTTGTTGTCTGCAATTTGATGACAAAAAGCACACAACAAAATGCAACACATCAGGCAGGAACCCCAAACAAAAACAGACGCCCAGAAAAGTGTTCTGATAAAAGTTGTGTTAAAGAAGAAGGAAGACACAGCTAGCTGATCAAAACTTACACAGGCTGATCAAGAGCAATCAACTGCTTTCTGTGTTTTTTGTTTTTTTGTTTTTTGTTTTTTTTTTTTTTTTTCTGGCTAGAAGACACAAGAGGTCAGAAGAGATGAGGGAGCAGGATTTTGAAGTTTGTTTACTTAGAGAGCTGTTATTTTATGAAATGAAGGACTTATTTGCAAGCAAAAGAGAGCAACTCTTTTTTTTTTTCTTTAAATTTTAAGTTTCAAAATGTTTACAGGGCCAAAAATGAAGCCCTATGTTTATGAGGTGCCATACCTCTAGTTTATTGCTGCCTTTGAAATCAGGCTATTGTAATAAGAAGAGATCAAAGAGCAACATTTAGCAATAAACATGAATTACATTAGCCACCTACTTCTCTCATGAAGTAAAAAAAAAAATCAAGAACAGAAAGAAAACTAAACACTTTCATCCTTGCATAGACTGTAATTTCTGCTTACATGTGAGATTTTCAAAACTGGGAAGACCTAATCAGGGATGCTTTATCAGTGAGAATGAGCAGAGGGCAAGAAAGAGGAGGAGGGAAGACAATGTAAATGGTTTTGTGCTTGCTGACTTCACCTGGGACTCCAGAGCTCTGCTGTCACATTCATGCCTGTTTCTCTGTTTCCTTTTTCTTCCCCAGTTCACACAGCATTCTCTGGCTCTGCTCCCAGTCTCAGAGTGGTTGTCACTAGTGGCAAGAAGCCACCAAGCAAGCAGATGTTCTCTGCAACAAGTTCTCTCTTCAATGGCTTGCTCCAGAGCAGCTCTGCTTCACTAAAATGATTGAGCTGGTGGAAAGTGTGAGATTTCATCTTCTGCTCAGTCCCCTGCTCATGTCTTGCTATTTCTTCCAAGAGAAAGTCACAAGAGCCAGACAGCCTCTCTTCTATTTGCCCTTCATAGAAATCCCATCGGGGCACAATTTCACTACCTTGTCCCCCAAACTTTTTACCTGATTGGCATCATGCCATACTTGTACCCTTCTTCTTCTATTCCCTCCTTTTACACTCCCAGAAAAACCCAGCTGTACTTGAGTATCTTAAATGCTTGGAACAGTTTCTCTTACCCAAGAAAATCAGTGGTTCCCCTTCTTTTTCCTGCTTCTTTGACACAATGTTTCACATCTCTGCTTTTCCTTTGAAGAGCAATCCTTGTAACTCCTTCACCCCTCTCCAGGGCTCTGTAAGGCTCAGTTCAGGACAACACTTTGCTCTCTTCTGCATCTACTTGGAAGAGAAACTCTTCTCTCTCTGTTCCCATCACCCTCAGACAACCTGCTCATGAGATGCACCTCGCATTCAGTCTCATAGAGATCTCTTCACAGATGCTTGGCTGTCAGCTCAAGGGCAACTTAAAGCCAAGGTTACCCTTTCCCCTGCCTCACCTACCTTACTTCATGATTTTTGGGAACTAGACCACTACACTGGCCTCACAACTGCATGGCAGTCTGTGAAAACAGTTATCCACAAAAGCAATTTTATCAGCCTGTTTGTTTGGAACCATCATCCCTTTCTTTGCCAGCCTTGCTCCAGTAGTTCCTCTCCTACCAGGTCACTCATGTAGCTGCTTTCTCCCTACCATCTCTGTCAGCACTGCCTCCAGGCACTGCCAGCCTTCCTCACGGCCTCACCTCCTGGTATTTAAACCCCCACTGTTGTTCTCCTTCAAGAAACAATTGTTTGCAGGAAAGCAAAGCCTTTAAAATAAATCTGTGATTTAGGTGCCAAGTCTACCTTTCCAATAGCAAATATCTTCCTTCCTTTATTGCAGTCCCCTGCATCTCTGGGAACAAACCAAAGTCTGTTTGCAAATGAGGTACACCGGGATGGTCCTGTATTTGTATGCAATAGGTGTATCACACCAGAGAGCCTAAGCACAAATAGAGCACAGGATGCATACATCCATGGCATGTCACCATCAGCATGAGGGAGAAAAAAGAAGATTTAGCACCTTGCCACCTAGAGAAATAAAGCAATCAGGTCTGGTCAACACTTTGATAAGCCCATGAGCCAAGCTTCCTGCAGAAAGGCAGCCCTGCCCTATCACTGGTCTCCAGTGAGAGCAAACCCCTTTTGGAACATTTACTGAGAGGCATCTACATGGATACAAGAAGCCTGTAACCAGTAAGGGCTCTGGCTGGTTGCAAACTTATTTAAGACCCTTTTAGCTGCCGCCAGAGGTTTCCCCATGAGCTCAGTGCCAGCAACAGCTGCAGAGAAGTAATCTGATGCAGATGCACGCACACCCCTGGTCAGACCTGAAGGGGGACTGGGAACAGCTGTGCAGGGCGGGAGCAGGAAGAATGGCACAAGGCTGGGTGGCCCAGAGGCTGGTGCACCACACCCTGCCCCAGACATTTCTGCTTGAACAAACTTCAGGCATTCTCAGTGGGAATGGGAATACCCCTGTACCCGGAGATTTTGCCTTCACTTAGAGGGAGGCAATGCCTCCCCAGGTACATCTCATCTTTTAACTCCTGGCCTGCCATTGTAAAGGTAATTAGAGGCAAGCAGCGAATCCTTGGAAAACCTTTCTTGGTTCCTAAAAGCTCAGATTAAGTGCACACAAAGTCTCTCACAAAGGGCATGATAAGGGACTACAGAGGAAGGCACTATTAACTGCACCTCTCAAGAACTCCTTGGAGGTGGCTGGTGCTGAAGCCTGTTAGACAGAGCCTCCACAGGTATTTTAACCTCACACGGGAGACATTCCTTCCTGACTTGGCTGTAAACATTTAATTTTCTGCGGTGCTCTTTAAAGTTGAAAGGTCCATTGTGCAGTGTCCTTTAGGATTGTTTCAGTGTGGCGAGACTACATTTGAGAAGACTGCTCACATAAGACAGACTGGCTGGCTGAAGTTTTAAGCAAATTAGAAATTCCCAAGTTACTAGACTAAGAAGTATTACAAACAGGAGAGAAGCTGGAGGCAGGATCAAGAATGGGAAAGCATGGGGATACTGGAACACAAGATAGCAGCCTTATGGTCAGTGCCAACCATCCAGCTGGCACAGCTGGTACCCAAGCCCATACCAATATACTTGCTTCAGGAACACTGTTGGAGGAACTACCATCTTTCTGTGATAAGGCAGGCCTGAGACTACATCAAACCTGAGCCCCAGAGCATATCCTCCACCACACCAGGCTCTGTGACACCAGGTAGCTGAGAGCAGTGTTCCAGCCTTCCCTGTATCTCCTAGAGGCACTGCTGCTCCCACAGTGCCAGAGTACAGGTCAGAGCAGAGAGTTACACAGTGCTGGTGCTTACTGCAGCTGTCACCTGAAGAGAATTGTTCACAGACACTTGTCTGTGCCACCCTTTTCAGCTGAAAGGTTTGGCCTTTGTGAAGGGCAGCAAGCATGCACAGGACCCACTGTTGTGGCTCAGCTGAAAGCTGTGGTCACTTTCTCTCATGTCGCCTAGCAGACAGACTTAAGGTGACTAGGTATGACCACTTCAGAAAGCCATCCTACCATGAAAAACAAAGATTTGTTTGTAATGAGAGAGGAACCAGGAGTTTAATAGGTGCTATTTAGCACATCAGAATAAGCACAATGCCTGCTGTGAGAAGCCAGTAAACTGGGAGGGAAAGGAAGAGAGACAACACCTCTTAAGAGATTAATGTTTACAGTCTCTTTCTCTTGACATGTTTTGCAACAATCCAGACCGTCTCAAGTTGCTGTTACTGTGGCACACTGTCTTCATTTGAGAGGGGAAGCACTGCGGTTTTCTGAGTCCGTGCCACATTTGGTTTGCATATAATCAAATATGTTTTCAAGCTCAAAAACAGAAGTTAAATCAGATGGTTACAGGGCTTTTTACTGCACTTATTTTAGTTTTATGCCAGGTATGACAAGTATAACCTTAACTTGGAAGAATCTAAAGTACTGCTTAAAAACTTTAAGCAGACTTAAGGTCTGTTTTAACATTCTGTAGTGTTTAAAAAGAGCACTGCTTTCTGATCTACTTTGAAGTGTGCGACTCATGGAAAACTTTTCTTAAAACTTCAGAAGGCCTGTACAGCTTCAGGGTTAGACTGAAATCAAAATACACAAGGCTGGAAAACACAATTTGTAGACCTCTCTCAGTTAACACCAGACAGTGCAGAACCAGACCTGTAAAATCCCTTTAGAGGGGGCTATTAAAAGTAAGCTTGCTCTTGCTGCTATTGCTGCAGTTTCAACACTGCTTGATGTTGTACATTTCAAATACACAAGGTGCATACATATACTGCCATAGCTGCTGAACAGTCATGTGGACATGCAACACCAGCAACTTTGGCAGGGGAGAAGATGCAAAAGGTTTAAACCATTGATCTTTATGTAACAGCACAGGCACACCTCTTCTATGAAGCGGGGACAACAGGTGAGCAGGACAAAGCACCCACAAGCTGTCTGAATGCTACGTCCATGGCAGCTGGGCAGGCTTGCTAAAGGCAGGCTTGCTTACTTGTAGCTGACTGCTACACGTGCCTCAGACCAAAACACTCTTCCAGCTGCTAGTGACTTTGTAAGAGCACGGAGCACAGCTGATCCCAAACGTGCTTTTTGTCTTTGAACACCTTAACAAGTATTATGTCTACTCAGGACACATCAAAAAATGATTGAAAATTTATTAATGATCCATTTGTGGCACCCCTCTAAACACCAACATTTAATGAGAGTCAAAACAGGATAGGAGAAGAGATTATAAAAAAATATGGTTATAATTAACTGGTTCTATTTATCTTAATGAGTTTGTTTATAGTAGTAGGACGTTAGTCACATTATTGTTAATTTGTAAATCACTTTGCAATGCAAGCAAACATGACACTATTAATAAGGCAGAAATGTGACAATCAGCACGTGAGTCAGGTAGCTGTGCTTTTACAATCCTCAGCCACTATCAAAAGTCCCATTGTCCAAGAGGGTTCATCAACAACAAAGGGTTCTTCTGCAAAGCACTTTTATCAGGGAACAACGGGTACATTTAGCCATCTTTGAAATCATGAAAATTAATTCTTACTAGTACATACAGTTCACAGGAATTCACATAGTAGTAACAGAAAAACAGTATTCTGCTGCCTTTAAGCCAGAAACACGGACCTGTCAGTTTCAAAGTGGAAAAAAAGCCCAACACACACTTTCACAAACAATTGAAAGCAATCATTTAAAGGCCCGAGGTAATCTTATACTTCTACTATTCCAAAATATCTAAGAGATTGGAAAAGAAATACACATTTGGGCTGATAGTTACCCTCCTGTTTGAAAAACTGTGTATAATATTCAAGAGAACAAAAAATAAAATCTCCTTCCACTCAGAGCAAGACAAAAGAAGATTGACTACATGGAGTTATAATTCAAGAGAAGTTCCATCACTAATGTAGGAATTCCTGTTTTAAAAGCATTTGTTCTTCTGTAGGCTTATATTCACGGGCAAAGAAGCCTGTAACCTCTCTGTAAAGCTAAAGACAGAAAATGAAAAATAGGTTAAGAACTCTGCCTGTGGCCACAAGATCCCAAACAAAACAAACACAAAAAGCCCCACACATTGCAGGCACTGGAGCTCTTGGCAAAAGGGACAAAAGGGGAGAGAAAGGGTCATCTGGAAACCTTTTTCAGAGATTAGAGGCAGTTTCTTGAGAGGGGACAGATCCTTCACTTGTCACCCAACAGAGGAAAGGAGGCAGTGAGTACTAGACACATGAGAATACACAGTTGTTCTAAGCCAGCAAGATAATGTTTTTTCAGATCCTGTCTAAAAGGGCTGAAACATTAATCCTGAGCTACAGAGACAACACCTAGATAAGAACTGAGCTTCTAATTTATTTTGTCGTGAAAGACGGGAGAGAAGGGCTAAGGTGTAATTACAATTCAATTAATATTTTCTTATGACATGTGCCAACTTCTAAACAGGTTTCTCTTTATCCTTCCTGTTTTCTATCTAGCAATAAACTTTTAAGTGTTTTGATTTTAAGGCCAGCTCTCTGAGGATGAGGCAGAGGAAGGAAGAAAGCAGGGAGCTGGACAGAAGGGGACTTCTTAAAGCAGAAGACTGCAGCAATTTCCACCACTGCCATGTCTGAAAACAGAGGTGTGCCCAGATGGCAGAGGGTTTTCCCCTTCAGTATTTGCTGCAGCACAGAGATCCATGAAGCTTTTGTAGCACCTTACAGTCACCCAGAGAAAAAGTGACCTGACATACACCAAAAGGTACAAGATGGTGCCACAAAGCTCATCCTTCTGCAATGACATAGCCAGAGAATATATCACTGCCAGCGTCCCCCCACCACGTCGTCACAGACATGAAAAATCCAGACACAAGAATGGTGAGCTGAAGCATGCTTTGGGCCACGTTCCCAGCAGGGGTGATGGGTCAGGCTAGGTTCAGCAGAGGTACAGGCTGGTTCAGACCCGCTGAAATTCGATCATCCACAAACCTCACACGTCTACTGGATAAAAAAAAGAGGAATACTGCCTGCAGGTTTTGGCCCTCTGGCACAAGAAGGATGCTGAAAACTGGAATGAGTTCAGCCATCAAGATGCTCTCTCCTTCTCCTCCTCCCCCATCCCCTTCCAACACACAGACACATACACACAAACTCTTCGTTTTTAACAACTCTCTGGCACACATCAAGAACCTTATAACTTAAGGATATTTGGGGATTTCCAGACACGTGTAGCACTTAGTGCTGACAAACTCTCCCCTTCCAATAATTAAGGGCATAAACTGACTTTCAAGAACTTGTTTTTTGGAGAAAAGAGAAGAATTTCAGAAAATCCAGAAAAATCAGAATTCACAGGAGCCATTTCTGAATTGGGACTAATGCAAGACACCAGCAGGATGCTGGTTTATCCTTAAGGAAGGAACCACCTGGTAATCATAACAGAGGCAGGGATATCAAAACCCCAGCATCTGCAAACTATCTCCCTTCCAACTCCCCACAACCATTTTTTCCAGAGCTCCTTCTGATCAAACTCAGTCTTCAGCGGAGAAAAGCTATTTCACACCATTGTGTAAAAGCAGCACTCTCTCACACTCAGCTCCTCTGCTAAAAGGGATTCCACCTGCCCACGGACTGCCACTTCCCCAGCCTTTGAAAAGGCCCCAAGAATCCCTTGATCCCTGGCCAGCAGCATGCCCCGGCGCAGAGGCTGAGCTGCACCCACCTCCGCTCACCTGGCAGCCGGCGCTCGCAGGCGATAGCTGCAAAATCAGGAGTTCTCAGACTCAACTTTCAAGTTCTCAGGCAAGCCCAGACAGGCCTCACACTTACAAAACACAAGTAACTGAGTGTTTAAAAGGCTGACTACATAGGGCTACCAAAAGTAGCATTACTGAACCTTTTTGTTTCCCCGGCCTCAGACAGTCCATGCGAACAAAAAACCCTCAAACACTGTTTGCAGATGATCACAGCACAACACAGTGACCCACAGGGACGAGGCTGCCACCCTACACGAGCACCGTGGTTTTTAAGAGGTATAAGGTTTTTATAGAGCACCTTGCCAGGTGCCATTGGCCAGAGGTTTTCACTGGAGCTCCTTCAGATCACTGAAGAGTAACTCTGCAAGAGGGAACCTATGAGCTTTGCAGGCAAAATAAAACTTTCTTGCAGTGTCAGCACCAACAGCCTGCTACATCAACAGCCTAGCTGTTATTGTGCCCAAGTCATGCTAACAGTAACACTCAGCAGCACCAGGAAATTCAGCAGCACAGCTTCCACTGACACATGCTGCAGGTTCACAGATCCTCACTTGGTGTAGGCCCTCAACAGGGCATTTTGAACTTGGCCTCTATTTTAGGTTTTCTTCCAGTGCAGTAGAGTTCTCCATACTAACTTCTGGGCCAGCAGCAGTGACAACCCTGAGCTACAGAAGGCCTTCAGTAAACCCATACAAGTTTATTTTCCTTCCCTCCAAAAATCTGCAATCACTCCTAGGCTTACAATCTCCCTATACATCACTCTGTGTCTATAGAGCCAGGCAGGATTCACTTACAGAATCCCTGCAGCTGTAAGGGAAGCTACGAGCTCTTTACTATAAGGTTGCTTTCTAATTGTTAAAAGAACAAACTCAAGCTATGGCAATATTGAAGTAGAAGAGAGAGGATGAACTTGGAAATTCTCATATGTGGTCAAGGCTTTAGTTTAACACTCATAGAATGTAAGGGGTATAATTCAGAAGATGGGATCTGGAGCATTGGGAGCCACAAGGAATGTTGTGGGTGGGTTGCATCTCAGAACCAGTACAAGCTGAACCAAAACTTTCCAGCTATGGAAGCAGAATAGAACTTTCTCAGCCAGTTGAGCCCTTTCAAGTGGCAACAGGAGGTTAGGAAATAAGGGGCTGGACCCACATTTCAGGTGCCATGTTTAGAAATGATTGGAGGCTGCCTTGAGCACAAGGTACTTCCACTGAAGCCATCTCTGCTCTATATGTTGCTCAAATCCACTTGATCTGAATGCAAATTTTAAAAGCAAAAAATGGACAAAAATGAGCAGCATCAAGCAGAGTCCCAAAGGTATCACCTTCAACACCACCTCAGCAGGTGATCAGGGACTCCTGCAAAGGTTTAAGTTATCTGCACTCTTTTCAACTTACACACTACCTACACCTTGCCTGTTATATGTGTATGACACACGGGCTTTCGGGGAGATTTCTCAGTTTTGCTTAAATGCTACTTATCTTTGCCCACACGGGCAAGGTTTTGATGTGCTGGTTCAACCGTGAGCGACCAAAGTCTCTTGACGAGGGCTCGGCAAGACCAATGTCAGGCACAGCCACTCGACACCAGCCTTTGAGGCAGCCAGCTCCGGCAGCCCTGCCGGTCTCGGCTCCTTCCCCAGCAGCCCAAGCTGGTGCCGGTATCCCGGCACAGCCGCCGCAGGAGGGGGAAGCTTCCCGCAGGTCTCTCTCTGGCTCCTGCGGCTCGGACCTACGGCAGGACCGCGGCGCCGCCAGCACCGGCGGGGAGACCCGGCTCGCCTCCCTCCCGGTTCTCCTCTCCTCAGAACGCGTCGGGGCACCCATCCCGCCTACCGGGAGCCGCCCGGAGCACCGGGGGGCTGAAACGTCCCGGGGTGGGGCGGGAGCGGCTCCGCCGCCGCGCCTCCCGGTGCCCCCGGGCCGAGCCCCAGCCCGCCCGCCAGGCGAGGCCAGCGGCGCTTCCCGAGCCGCCCCACGAAGTCCCCGCCGGAGTCCCCGCGGCGAAACAAAAGATGGAGCAGGAGCGGCGGGCGCCGCGCCGCGCCGGGGGCGGGCGGGGAAGGGTCGCGCCGCCGCCTCCGGCCGGGCAGGGGCGGCTCGCCGGGAGCTGCGCCCGGAGCCGTGATCCCGCCTCTCCGCCAGCCGCCGCCAGCCCGTCACCGCTCTGCGGGCTGAGCCCGGGACACGGCTCCGGCCGCACCGGGCGGGGAGGGGAGACACGGGGGAAAGCGGCGGGGGGGCTCCATTCATTTTCGGGAGCACCGCGGGGCAGGGGCGCTCCCGGCCGAGGCCGCGCCGCGCTCAGCTCACCTTACTCTTCACTTCCACCGCGCTGCACTCCAGATACCGCAGAGTCTGAGATTTGTTGAAACTCCGGTTCATCTTCCCGGCCCCGCTGCCTCCCCTTCCCGCGCCGCCGCCTCACGCCCGCCCGCCGCGGGCCGCCCGCACCGGCCGCCGGCCCCGCTCGCGCCGCGCTCCGCTCCCGCGGCCACTTTGTTCCCGGCGCGCGCGCGCCAACGGCAGCGGCGGCGCCCGCAGGGATCCGCGCGGGGCTCGCGCTCCGCCTGGGCCGGCGGCGGGCGGGCGCCTTGGGCCGGCCGGACACTCCCCCGACACACCCCCCACGCGCCACGGACACGCCCCCCGCGCGCCACGGACACGCCCCGGTCACGCCCCCCGCGCGCCCCGGTCACGCCCCCGTCACGCCCCCCGCGCGGACCGGACACGCCCCTCGGTGGCGGCGGGGCTGCGGCGCCGCAGGAATCCCTGAGGGGAGCGGCGGCTGGCCGGCCCCGCTGCCGCAGCCCCGCACGGAGCTCGAAGCGCGCCCGCGGCACCGCCGGACCGCGGCTCCCCGGGTGCCCCTCAGCGCTCGGAGGTGCCCGCTGTGCGCCGCAAAAGAGCCCCGCGCCAACTTTTCCAGACAGCGCTGATTGAAAGAGGGTTGGGATCTGAAAAGTGCTGCGAGTAATTAATTTGAGGCCACAGATCACCAGGTTTGGGAGGAAAGTTTCCACCACGCCCTCTTTGAAATAAATCGGTGGACTGCCTCCCTCTGCTAGCAGCTCTTACTAATCAGGCAGGTTATTAATTTGAGAATCTCGAAGGAACTTAACTTCTTTGCGTCTTCTGCCAAGGATCTTCTTAATTTTAACAGACCTTTTTCCTTCAGTCAGCGTCTTTTAGTCACTGAGAGCCTTTGAAAGTGGTATTTTTTCCTACACAATCCTGCCCAAAACATCAAGTCGTGATGTACAGAAGCTCAGGACACAGCACAGACCTGTGCAACCGGTTCTGTGCTGCTCGACATCTCCTGGGATCGTCTGCCCATCTCAGCAAGGAGCACAAAGTCCTAACAGACATTACAAGCCACCCATCTCTTCTCCAGGCTTGCTGGGCAGGTGTCAATGGCACTGATGGGAATACCCACAAATTTATGGGCAAAAAACGAGAACTGAGTTGACTTCATGTGACTCCAAGTAGGAGGATCAAAGCACATGCCCCAAATACAAACCAGCTCCGTCTTACTGGAAAATGGGCCTGAAATGAACATTTGCCACGTGTTCTGGGCTTGCTTGTGTTTGGAAGGCTTGCTGTAAGTTGAACTGGAAAAATAAAGTCTAGAGAGCTGAGAAAGGAAATGTTTGTATGAACTTGATCTTTTCCTCTTTTCATCTTAGCACGAGCAGTACAGCAGCTTTGCTTTCCTGCTGTGATGGCCAAGGCCAGGCTGTGGAGATACAGCATCCCTGGGGTGCTGAGAGGCTGAACAGCCCTGTTGGGATGTTTCAATGTAAAGATGGATCTTTAAATCCAGCAGCTGGACTTCTATGGTTTAGTGCTTCAACATCTGGAGCAACAAGGCCAGTTCACAAGCATGAAGTTAATCAGTAGCTGAAGGACTGGTCTTCAGTCCAGTTTTTTTTGAAATATTTTGTTTAAATTTATTTGGTCTGTTTTTGGTTTTGTTTTGTTTTTTGAAGAAACAAAGTTCTCATAGGCAGAAACCAGCAAGCAATTTTAGTCTTCATTTTAAATTTGGTACTTGTATTTGTGATGCCCGTTTGAGAAGTACAGATTAAACTTACTTGTCTTTTATTTTATGCTTACTTCAGGGAGCGCAAATGTTTCATTACCATCTCTTTTATATTAATAAAGACTCTTCAAACTAATAATGCCTACTGAGCTGTGTGTAACCAGGATGAGAATTCAATGACAATTAATTATATATATATATAGGTGAGATAAAAGCCGGTTAGCCATATGAAATAATAAAGAATGAAGGTATATGTTTCAAAGCATAAAACAGGGGTTTATTTACCAGCAGAGCTAAAGGGATTTCCACTCTCTCTTTCCCAGCCATTGCAGATCCTGTTCATATTTCCACCACCACATGAAGAGACAATCCTCTTTTTCTCATCTACCCTGTCTTTGAAGCTAACAGGTACATTGAGGACAAAAATTACTTTATTTGAGGAGTGGAGCTAATATTTTTTCTTTTTCTTCTATCCTACAAGAATTTAGAAATGGTAGATTACTGTCTCTCCTTTTTTTTTTTTTTAATTCACCTGTAAGAGAAGCTGCTTTTTGGCTATTCCATTCCTTCCCAAATTTTCAATCTTGCATTAAACACTTATTATAGAAACAAGGTGAATACACTGATATGAGGAAATATGCTTTTTATACCTCCAAAGAGGCTACTGCTAGCAGAGGTTCCTTTCAAATTACTTCAACAAAATCTGATTTCTGCTGGGTTTTTTCTCAACCTGAGTTAAATATCCATCCTTTTGTAGGTCAGTGGAGACACCTTTAACCCACCCTGATCTGAGAAATTATCAGTTTCTGGATAGCTTATTAATTAGGCTGAAATAGGGGGTCATGGTGTAAGAAACTGGCTGTATTCTTTTGTTAGTAGAAAAATAGAGTATTATACAAGTATTTATAAATTATGTATGATTTATCAATACTATTTCTTAATAGCCCTTAATAATTTATTAAAAGTGAATGCTTCTCAATCAAGCTTCCCTGAAATCCAGTTCAGTCCATCCTTGCAAATTCTCTAAGATACACTTTTCCCTATTTCCAGATTAGTTGCAGCTTTTAGTCCTTTTCCTCCAGAGCAGAGCTGAGGCACGGCTGGGACAGCTTGAGAAAATTCCTTTTCCTCTTGCCTCCCCTTTCCATGCCCGTTCTGTGCTGTGCCGAGCAGTGACTGCGGCTCCGAGCACCAGCAGGATCCAAAGCTCTGGGGGAGCTCCCAGGCCGCCCGGCCCGGGTTGCAGGAGGCGCTGCAGCCCCTGCCAGCTGTTTTCCTCCTCAGACTCGGTCGCAAAGATGGTTTTAATTTAACTGCTTTTGCTCAGCCACCTTTCAGGGTTGTTTTTTTTTTTTTCTCATCGCTTGCCAAGGGCACAGCATTCCTTTGACAATTTCTATAAATCTTCATCTGTTTTAGTAGTCTGTGGTTGCTTTACCCTGTTTCTGACCTGCAGAGCTTTTAAATCGCTGTTTCTTCCCGCGTCCCCATCTCTCAGCCCTTTCTTTCAGCCCTTTGCTGTTACCCAGCCCCTTCCTGCATGCAACACTTCACCAAATGCTCTTGTTTCTTGCCCTAAACTGGGCAGGGAAGCCACAGTGTAGGGATCATAACAGGCCATTTAAAAAATACTCAGATTTTCCTGTTTTCACTGCTTTTTATTTACCAGACCAAGAAAATGTGCTGCAAGATGTGCCAGACTCACATTCCTGCAATGCTGGCTCCCAGCTTGCAAGGGGCTTCCCTCTGACTTGCTGCATGCCTCATCAGTATTAAGAAGTTATCTACATGCTCTGAGAGGGAAAAATACCCCAGAGTCACATCCAAGGAGTTATTTTTCTAACTCTACACCCTGCATTGAACTTGCAAGGGTTACAAATAGCACATCCGAAGGGCTTGGGGGAACTGCTGAAACGACAGACTGGTTTTGGTTTCTTTAAATGTAAACCAAAATGAAGCATAGCACGAAGGAGGGAAGAGGGAGGATGACAACTATTGTTTTGCTGGTAGCAAGCAGTGTTCCTGCCACAGTGAAGATGGTTTCTACTTCATCAAACTCAGAGTACAATGCCAGAGAACATCCATTGCCCTAGTGCAAGAGCTACCTAGAGGGGAACAAGAAGAATAATGCCACCAGCCACAGCAGTAATGGATGCTCCAGGACCAGAGACCAGCTGCTCCAATGGTTTTCCATTGTTTCATCCCTTGTGGCAGCGAAATATATTCTTTTCCTTTCCTTTTAAGAGCTTTTGCCTTCAGGCCTACAAGAAATGTATGTGCATTTAAGAGGCAAAAGAGCAGAGAGAGGGGAGGGTTGTTCTCAAGGCATGGGGAACTTGATGCTTCTTTTCTACCAAGGATGATGAAGCATTTGAAGAGACCTCTTGTGTGACTTTACTACAAAACTCTTGAAGAGGGGAGGCCAGAGCAGAGTAGTTGAGGGAATGGCACCTGCTGAGCTGCATGCAGAGCTCGAAAGCAAGCATGAGGATGAGCACTTGCTGTTGCAGCTCCCAGTATTTATCCAGAGAGAAGTGCCAGGGGGAGTGGATGGAGGTCCCCAAGCTGTCTGCACACAGGTACAGCAGATCAAACCAACATGCTCTTGTGTCAGCTGAAAATGATCCCACTTGGCTTTACTGGTGAATATTATGTAGCCAGTTACGCTTTGACATGTATCCATGTGAAAATAATTCAGGAACCAAAGCTGCTGGGGTAGCAGGATCCCAGCAGCCAAACTCTGAGCATCACAAGAGAGAGAGTAAGGTGCATTATGAGATCCTTTTTCCAAATTACACCTCAACTGGGATTAAAAGCAACAGTGCTTTACAAGGATGGGAAGGGTGAGTTTTGTTGTCAGAGATGAGTTTGGGGTTGGAAGGTGGCAAGGAAGAGGATCATGCTCCTTATTCTGCATCCAAAGTATGCTTTAATTATGTGACTCGCCAGGATTCGACATTGCCCATGATGTATAAAAATATTCAAATTTTCTTTGTTTGGTACATGAATCTGCTGAATTTAATGATCTTTACCTCCCTTTCAATTGCTTTGATTTCTGGTTTTCTGTTCTTTACCAAGGAGAAAATCAGGAAAAGCAATAACATTTCCCAGATGTCATTCATTGCAGCAGAGAAATAGATATCATCCCCTCCCAGTGTCCAGAAGTAGGTCTTTCTACTTCCACGTAGGTTAAAAACCTTGTTTACAATGTGCTGCTCTGCATCTAGCAGCTACTCATGATGCTAGAATGATTACTGCAAATACTTGTGAAATATTATTTATATAAAGGCAGTACTGCTGATCACAGGCCTAGGGTGTGCAAGGGTCTGCCTGGTTCTCTTCTGCCTTTGTTGCTGGTCCTACTTCTACAGGAAACTGAAGCATAACTGGTAGTTGGCAAGTGCAGCATACATCTTCTAATTAGTCCAATGCTATCAAATAATTTATGTAGATGGCATCATCTTTATCTTCCCACTTTTTCTGTGTGAAACTATGAATATTGAAACACAGTATGACACTGTGTCATGGGCTAAGAGGGGCCTGATTTTGTTCCAATCGGGGTCAGCTTTTTTGATTGACAAGCAATTTATCCAGTAGAAGACAAGCTGCGACTTTTGGCGAAATGCTTAAAAAGGTTGGGTGGGGGGGAGGAGCGGTCTCTTTGTCGCGGTGTGGCAGGCCGGGGACAAGGACCGGCCGGGCCGGCTGGCCTCGGTGCCCCCCCACCCCGGGGAGGTTGCGGCGGGCCGGGCCGGGCCGGCCTCGGTGCCCCCCCCACCCCGGAGCAGCTGCGGCGGGCCGGGCCCCGATGTTGCCGGAGCCGGGCAAGCCGGGTCGGAGCTTTGGGAGCCGCTGTCTCGCGGAGAAGCGGACAGCATGGAGAGAGAGGGAGAAAGCTCAGACGGAGTGCCCCTTCGCCTTTGCTATTCTTTTCAAGCCGAAGAAACCAGCGCACGGCTTCTAGACGACTCAGTTTCCCGCCGCAAAACCACGCGGGCAGCCCGGCAGCCCGAGAAGTGTAACCCTTTGTTGTTAGCAGATGGACTTTTCTAAACATCATCTTTCTCCGGAAGAAGAACAGTTATAGCGAAAGAACTATGGAAAGACACGACATAAAGCTACAGTCGGTAAGAGAAGAGTGAAAAGGACTTTAAAGCAAAAGGACAAGGAGTGGCCTAATTTTGGCTGGACATTTCTGGTAAATTATAAAGACTGAATTAGTTTTGTTTCCTGTAACATATAAATGCTTTTGGGGGGATGTAAGGTTCTAGTTAAAAGTGATATGAAGCTTTTTTGCTCCTAAAGAAAGAGGAGATTTGTTTTTGGGTCTTGAGATGATTTTGGAAATAGAAAAAGAGAATCTTTGTGTCATACTAGAGGAGGCATCCTTAAACAGTACCCCAGTAAGCAAATATGGCCCATGTGCAGTGTTGAGAAAACTGTTAATGGGTATGGTATGTCTATATAGAACCCAGAGAGACTCCTTTCCTAAAAGAACTGATAAAAAGTTATTTTTAAAATGGTAAAACTGGCTGAAGTTGCAAGTCATGTCTTTTTATGTTGAGTGAAGAAAGGTAAAAACTTAGAAAGAGAAAGAAAGATGTTTTAGAAGTTTCATTTGTTGTTGCTGTTGTTTTTTTCCCTTTTCTTGTTGTTTTTGTGTGTATTAATAAACTATCTTTGTAATTTAAAGATGGGCCTGGTTTGCTTTATATTCTTCCAGTCAAATGAAATACAGAACGTGATTAAACCATCACAGACTGGAGTAGTTTTTCTGCAGTATTTACCAAATTTTCTAATGGAGTTACGCTGACCAGATCTGGAAAGAAAACTATTGTTGTTAATTTTCAAAGTTAATGTCTTTTGGAGAAAACTGCTATCATGAAGATATAATCACACCTTCCTTTGAAGTGCTTGTCTAACTAGCTCAGAGAATCCTGCCTGTGGAACCTTTCTACCCTTCTTCTCAATCACAAACTGGCTTTAATCTCTCTTGGGTAGCAATTCAACTCACCTGAATGCCATCTACCATCTTTGTTTCCTGGCAGCTGAAGTGTAGGGTCTGGTAACAGGGTAAGAGAGTAGGAATTTTGCCCAGACTGGTTCACTCCCTCCTCACCAAGAGCACAGAGAGGTTTTTAGCTTTGCATGGAATTCAATTAACTGCAAGGAGCAACCAGAATGTTTGTGAGAATATTATTTATTGAAAACTTCCACTTGGGAAGTGACTAAATGTCACCTTAAATAAACAACTCCAATATTCCTGAATTGCAGCTTTAGGCAATTTGTAAGGCACTATGTCTAGCTGGTAAGTCGAGCCCTCTCAGAAGTGGTGGTTTGTGGTCTCACCTGCTAATAAAGGAAATAATAAGAAACTGTCCTAGCCATGCGAGTCATACAACAAAAAAATGTTGTCTGTTTGCTTACTGCCTCGAATTCCTAAAAAATGTATCATGCTGCAGCTGAAAGCATGTCTTAGTAAAAAGCAGATAAAAAATTGTCAGATGGCTTTTTAAGTCTCCTCTTTACAGAATTTCTTTGGCAGATCTGCTAGACCAGCGGCAGTGTTAAGATAAAGATAGATTCAAAGATGTCATTCCTGATTAAAAATAATAACAAAAAAAAGGTTAGAGGGAAAGGTCACATATTCACATAGCAAACTCCATCTGATGTTTACTGCACGTAGCTTTACCAGGCTGAAATCACCTGATCCTGTCAGAACTACTGAAGCAAACTCCTGTAGGGAAAGGCCCTGTGAAGCTCTAATTGGCTGGGATTGGACATAATCTCTTCCTCACCCACCTGATTTGCAAAGAGATTTGCCAAGAAGCGGCTTACTGCATTGGGGATGTCCTTCAGCATGCCTTTGTGCCCTGCAAACACTGAAATTTAAATCATTTGTGCACAATCAATCCTTTCCAGAGCTTTCAGTGAAGGCAAAGAGCCTCATGTGAGGCTTGAAGAAGTCCTTCAGAGCAGCTGTTTAGAAATGCATGAAGCATGAGGCACATTATATTCTCTTCCCACAGGCTGAGGGCCAGATGTTCAGTGGGTGTAAAGCAACAGAGCGTCAGTGTGGCTTTTTGGGGGGCCGCAATGATTTATACCAATCTAGAATCTGGCCATTTGTGTTTCAGCCAATTGACTTCCCCAACCTCTGCTGCTGAATAGCATGCTTTTGTGAAGTGAGAAGGAATGGGAAGTGTTCAGGATTACTGGCCAAAGGTGCTGAAAAGAGAAAGCTCTCAGAAGATTCCTGACACCACTTCTCCAGGCCAGATTGCTGAAGTGAGTGCCAGTTTTTCGTTGTGATGCATTTACATACTTCCCTTCCTGTGTTTCTGCTGCTAGCAATGTATGTGGGTTCTTCATATCTGTTTACTCCCAAAGCAAGTTCACTTTTCCATCCTCTTAAGATCAGGAAATGAGAATATTTCTAAGTAGAGGTGGTGTTCCTGTATTTCTGTTTCCTTCATAACTTGCACTTTCCTGAAATATGAATGAAAATTACTCATGGGAGTATGGATTTCAGAATCAGATCTTTTGGTCATTTTGACAGTGTCATGGGAGGAAAAAGACTGTTTCCCAGAACCAAACAATTTTATTGCATTCCAGAATCATGTGCAAAACAGGGATCCCATCTGTTCAACAGCATTCCCACTAAGTACAGTTCTGCCTGCAGCTCACCAGAATAAGCAGCTCAACAAAGGAGCCTCAGCTTTCAATGATATTTTCTTCAAAATACAAGACAGCAGTAGAAAGGGCTTCATAATAATTTGCACATTTGCCAAGATGTATTTTCTTAAATACTGTTTTGACTGCTAAGGGCACTGCAGAGTAGTAGAGCACTAGAGCACTTACTCATAAATCAAGCTTTCTCTATGATCTGTTTTGCAATTCTTCCAAATCCACAATAAATGAACAAAAAAAAAAAAAATTAAAAACTCCCACATTAATCTCAGAACTAATGGATTAAAACTGGGCTAAAATAGACTTTTTTTGCTTTTTCCCTTGACAGCTTGAAGAGTTTTGAATAAAGGGTGCCTGATTGCAGCACTCTAGGTTTAGGCTAATTTACTACAACAATTCTGCAATAAAAAAGATTATGAAGTAGAGAGGGTTTAATTTATGAGAATGCACTAACTGAGGACTGGTGCCTGGGATTTTTATCACCACCATGAACATCAGCAAGTTTTGCTTAGCAAGTGCAGTGAAGAGCTTACAGAAACCCCAGGTTAGAGTTGCTTAATTCTGCATATCTCCATTTTTAAGTGTCTGCTTTGAGTTACTTCAAAGTCCTCTTACCAGTTGCTCCACCTGATAAGATTTGCTTGACAGCTCCGCTTGTGCTTTTCCATAGAGAATCTGATCTGAAAAAAAACAAAATGCAATTTCAATGCTTGCCTGTGGAGAGGGATTGTAGTTGGTCTGGGGAGTCAGCCTTGCTGGTACACACGCTCTGCCTGTGAGTAAAGAGTGATGCCCAGCTTGCCCCAGCCTCCCTTGTTTCCAGGCTAGAGAAGCCTGGAAATACTTGTACCCAGCTCATGGATAGCAGCAAGAGGGCTGGAAGGGAGATGTCTTTCAAGACAGGGGCTGAAGTTTTCTCCTTTCCTGTAAAGGTTCAGAGGGAGAGCAGGATATCTATCGAGCCTCATTCCACCCTTTTTGCCCAAAGTCCACCCGAGTACATCTGGTGCACCAACATGGTTCTGCAGCAGAGCCACCTCTTTCCTGTAGTCCTCCTGTACACACAGCTCTGGGATGGGGCACCAGAGGGTGTCAGCACCCTGATCTCCCAGGGTGTTTCTCACAAGACGTAGGTATTACAGCTCCACCCATTGCACCAGGTTTTCATGCTGGTGGGGTTTTTGCCACGTTGCAGGCAGTTCAGCGTGAGTGGATTGTAGGGTGCCATGGAGATATGTCTGGCTTTCACTCCTTGGATTCAGCTGCAGGTGTCATGAGGGCCACGTGCTGGGAATGACAGAGAGGTACAACCCCTGGACAATTAAGAGGAGTTTGCCTGCCTAAGTCATCCCTTGCCTGCCTAATGATTCATATGGGTATGGGTATCTTCAGGAGTGCATCCATGGAGAGCTCCCAGGTTTTTGAAAGGGGGAGAAAGCACTTCCAGGGCAGTGACGTAGGGAGAATGACAAATACTGAAATTCTTCATGATTTTCGTCTTTGTAAGAAAACTTCGTTAGGATTTTGCAGGGACACTGGATGTAGTCTGTTAGTTTTATCAACAACAGGTCAAGGCTTGTTGATGATCTGCCAGGTGGGAGTGCACCTAGTGGCTAAAGTGGAGAGGCTAGCAGCAGGCTTGGGGTTTAGGACCGAGTAGCAGGTATAAGCTGGTCCCTCATCTTCTTCATTTGTTAATCAGAATGAAGAGAAATAGCTGTAACTCTGCATCACAGGCTTAGCACGAGGCTTAATTAACTTGTGTTTATGACACCCTGCCAAAAAGGTGTTAAGATAATTAGAAACGTACCTCTTACATCTGTTCAGGACTACTCCGCTGGGGTCACAACCCGTGATTAAGATTTCTTGCAGATGTCACAATGCAAATGGCGATGACTTGCCAATGGGAGTACAGTAACAAGGAGCACAAACAGCTCTCCTCCCTCTGAGGACAGCTACACTCACGCCATCACTGCTGCTCACACACCCTCATGTAGGGTCAGGTCCCTTCGAGGAATCCAGCCCCACACCACGGTGCTGCTCAGCTCCATGTCCAGGGGGAAAGGGAGACTGTGCTGAAAAATGGTGTTTTATGATAATGATGCAGCCTCTGCAAAGCAGATTAATCTGTTCTGCACCTTCTACCCTCACTGCAGGCAACTGCAAGAGAGAGGCACTTGCTATTGGAAAGCATGCTTTACTGGCACTGTTAGGGAGCACAGTGACATCACTTACATTTTTTGGAACAATGGCCTTTTTCCCACAACTGCCTTGGCTTTTGTTCCCTTTGCACTGGCGCCATGCAGCTGGCTAGGATCTGACATTATTCTCTTGAGTGCAAGGAGAAAGCAGTCCCTGGAGAGTGGGTGTTTGGGAGGAGTCAGCATAATGTTGATGGGCCCCAGGTGATTTTCGGGGGGAAGTGATGATATTTGGTTTTAGCCTGCTCCATGCTTCAAACCCGAGATTTGTTAGAAAAAAATGTCTGCAGAGCAGAGATCCAGTCTGTTGGTACCTGTGGTGCTTGATGTAGTGGCACACATGGACAGGAGGGAGATGAAGGTACCTGTGTTAGATAAAGGCTGGGAGGTCAATGGTCTGGATCCAGGCAGGAGAACAGAGATAAAACAGGATCCTGTAAAAAACAACTGCCCTCACTACTCTCCTTCCTCTCCAGAGCAAGTCAGTCCTTTGCATCGAGGTGAGTCTTGGTTCTCGTGCTCTTATCCTACTTCTTCTTTAAAGTTCCCCTTCCTCCTTTGCTTCACTGCATTCCTTCTTCTTAGCTGGATGCTTTTTCTTCTGTTGCAGCCTGGAGCTGTTTCCCACCAAGCCTGGGCTCCTTGCTGCTCACAGGACTGATGGTGCTTTTACCCCACTAGGGTGTTCTGGCCTAGCATGGCCTGCAGGAGCTGTGAGTGGCTAACCAGAAAAGGTTTTCTGCAAATTTAACCACTCAGATCCCTGAAAGTTGTTCAAACTAGGACTCCTCACATGTTTGCAAGAAATTAGGTGCATGTCAGTGGCGATGCCATCAGCCTCCTACTCAGTGTACTTAGCAAAACACTGTGTAAAAATGTCTTCTGCATGAATACAATCTTTCTTTCAGGTCCTCCTAGTGTTAGCAATTTCCAAATGAAAGATCACACAATTTATTTCTTTTAAATATGGGTAAGAGGTACCTTCCCTAGCTTCTTCCTTGGCAATGGCATAGCTGTTTTGCCTTGGAGAAACAATACAAAATAATCGCAAATAACCCCCTCCAAACCACAAAAATCCCAAACTGAAATCAACTCCCAACAGGACTAACTAGCCTGAGGCAGGCACCCGGGGAAGATTGCAGCTTGCTCACTTTTGGCAGTGCTGTAAGGCAGCAAAGGCAGCATCTCATGCCAGGAGATGCCAGGCAACCTGAACCTGAGGCAGGCTGCTCCTCCTGCCCGCTGAGCTGGCCTGGACACTTGGAGCTCCATTCCAGGTGTGTTGGCTGTGTATGGCAGGTAGCCTCTCTTACGAATTCCTGCTGGCAAGCCTGCACCTGAAAAGCAGCACAGCGACTTTTTTATTTCATGCAAAGCAGTTTGGAGCGTGTGAAGTAGTAAGGACAGCGTGAGGAGTTTGGTAATCGCTGTGCAGAGACTTGGTGCCTGCTTTCTGGAACAACACTTTCCTGGGACGTTGATTCAGTCTTAGTGGCAAACACAAATGGACTCTTGGGTTTATTAGGAGGGGAAAGGCAAAGCTTCAGCAATGTCATTACATAAACCCACAGAAAATATCTCTCTTCATTACCTGGTGTCTGGTCCCAGCCCCATCTCTCAAAGGTGGCATGGCAGAGCTTGAAAAGGTGCATAAAGGGTCAACAAAGCTGGCCATGGGTGTGATACGGCTTCTCTAATACAGGAGATGAACTGAAGTTCCGCAGTCTGGGAGAAAAGAGGACTGAGAGCAGAAACTGGACAGGTTATAAAATCACTACATGAATGAATCACAGATGCTTTGGGTTGGAAGAAACCTTAAAGATCATCAAGTTGCAACCTTCTGCCATGGGCAGGGATACCCTTCACTGGACCAGGTTGCTCAGAGCTCCACCCAACCTGGTCTTGAACACCTCCAGGAATGCGACATCCACTATTTCTCTGGGCAACCTGTTCCAGTGCCTCATCACCCTCAGAATAAACATTTTTTTTCCTAATATCTAATCTTAACCTACTCTCCATTTCTGCTGTCATTACGTGCTCTTGTAAACAGTCCCCCTCCGTCTTTCTTGTGGGCTCCTTTCAGGTTACTGGAAGGACACGATTAGGTCACCCCTAAGCCTTCACTTTTCCAGGCTGAACAAAATAAATTCTCTCAGCCTTTCCTCATAGGAGAGGTGCTCTATCCAATCATTTTGATGGCTTTGGACTCATTTCAAGAGGTTGATGTCCTTCCTGTGCTGGGGACAGGAAAGTGAATAAGGAGTAGTTATTGGCACTTGCTCATGAGACAAAAATCAGGAAGCTTTAGACGGAGGTTTAAAACAAAGAAGAGAAAATATTTTTCCCCAATAACACTTCGTTAAACAGTGGGATGCCATAGGATGCTATGAAGGCTAAAAGATTAAATTAGTTCTAAAGCACTTAGGCATGTGGAAAACACATTATCAGGGCTAATAAACACAGAGCTTCAGGTATGTTCTTTAGGTCTAGAAACCTCTGTTTGCCAGCTGCTAGAAGCCAGAACAGATCAGGAGAAGCAGTATTGTATGCTGGTCCCAATCCCTTTTTTTTTTTTATTTTTTTCCTTTTGTAATCAATGCTAACATTTTTCTGAGGCTACAGGCTAAGTGGCATAACACATAAGGTAATTGTTTTACTTACAGTGGAACAACTGTGAAAATGCACCATCTATCACTTGAGGCAAGTGGGAAAACAACATGTCTGAGACAGGGATCTCTGGGCTGGAGGTTCATTAACACCCTATCAACAGAACTAAATCAGGCATCAATTTGTACTGTTCATTTTCTACAAGTATCTGCTTGGAGCATTAGTCCCTTCCAGCTAGGTTTGGTGGGTTGTGCTTCCTTAGGAAGATTACTGTCCATAAAATAGCCATAAGCAAGACAAATACAAAGAGTGCTTGGGCTGGCTGCTGGTCTTCTCTCTCCATAAACAGGATGGGATTGGAGTAATGTGCAGCATGTTTAAGTTACGTTGTGTAGTTGCTTCAAAACCATTTCTTAGGGGAACAATAATTCTTGGGAGGAAGTGCCAGCTAAGAATTAATACTGATAAAACCTACATATTTCTTCCTGGGGATTCTCATGGGAAATGTCTAGCTTTTCTATTTCCTAAAGCTATTTTTTGAAAAATGTGCTACCAGTTAGGTGTTCTGGAAATAGATTAAGTAAAGGAGTGGGTGACAGGCATAAACGTAAAAAAAGAGTGGTGGACCCTCTGTCACTGAGCTTGTCATGTGCAGTTTGAGTACTCCTGAGAAGATAAGCAGTACCTTGGAACCAGTGAGTTTTTAAGCCAGCCACCAGATTGCAGAAGCAGGTCTCCCAGTTTAAATCAGCTTCAAAGTGAATGACTGAAGAGGGATCCTGGAAAAAAAAAATCTCCAAAGGTTTTCCCTTTAATACACTGCCAAGAGTTTTCTCTACAACAGGAGGAGTCAGTTTACAGGGACAGGGAAGCCAGGATTCACCCTCAAACATAGTAGCAGGAAAGTTAAAATGTGAAATTATGCTGCTAATGAGCCTAAGACAGTTGGCAAGTCATTATCTCCTGTCAGAGAAGCTGGAAAAGCGTATGAGGAAGAAGAGCCTGTGCTGCCTGCAAGACAGTTTTGTCTGCTAATGAACCTGTATGAGTGAAAGAACATCAAAAACAGACGAGGAGTCCTTCTTGTTTGTTCATTTCTTCCTGTAGGAATTTGTCTGAAGCTCCTTAGGACTAGGCTGTCTGATGCCTTCAGGTTTCATCCAGATCATCCCACCTCTGAATAAAGGACTTCAAACCTGTTGCTGATGGAAATAGGTGGCTTTAGACAGCTGTGCCTTTCAGATACCCCACGTTTTGCCTCCTCTGCTGTCCACCATCACTTGGTTGTGAGGCTGCTGATGGCACTGACGTGACTGCCATGGCTGGGCGCAGTCTGACACAGCTGGAGCAGCTCCTTGCTTTTACCATGGCATTCCCCACCATTGTTCTTCTCCATATGGAAGCCTGGGAAATTAAAACCCAGTGGCTTTGTGATACCAGTAAGACTTCCTCATCCGAGAAAAGAAAGCTGTGGGAAATGATTTCTTCTGCCTTTTTGGTGTCAGGACATCAGACTGGACTGTATCCATCTCCTCAGGATTCAGAGTGAGCCTTTGATACCAGACCCCACATCATGATAAGATTCTCCTCCAGCCTTTAAGAACATACTGCCACAAACTTATCATCCCTTCTTCATCTGCATTTACACGTCATCTTGTCATTTCCTGATACAAGATTTTCTTTCCTTCAGGCCATAGACCACTTACTGTCCAAATGCCTTGTGTTCATTTCACCAAGTCCTAATAATTTCTGACTCTTTTCCCCATTTCCCTGCCTATTTGGATGATGTGATATAAAGCATTCTCCATTCTATCTCTAAGAGGAAGGCAAAGTTTTCCTGCAGGTAAAGCATTGACTCATTCTGGAACTTTTATGCTAACCTACATCAGGTCTGCTGCAGAGTGATTGACTGCCACTTCCTTAACCTTTAGAAGATGGAGAAGTGGAGAACAGGAAAGACATTCAGGGCTCCCACTGAAGATGAGGGAGGTCTTGGTAGACACTGAAGCCTGACCCAGAATTATTCTATTATTATATATATACAGATAACAGCATTCAAAATTTCACTGCCCTTTGTCAGAGGTTTCACCAGTGATATCACCCTTGACAGGGCAAAGAAAACACCATTACACCCAAGAGACCAAGCAATCAATAATCAGTGTGTAGGGGAACAGCAGATTCAGCCTTGCTTCCTGATGGAAAAGCTCATACAGAACAGTTGTTTATTTCCAGTGACAAAGAGGGAAAAATAGCTCATTTCACAGAACCTATGGAAGGAAAAAATGAAGCTGACAAGAAAGGGAAGAAATTACTGAGATGAAATAGTCAGATGAATGTATTTCCCACATACACAAGCATAGTATATTTTTTTCTTAAAAGAACCTGATATGAAAAATGTTATCATTGTTGGACTATGGGAAAGGAAACATTTTGCCTTCTCACCTTGGCTTGGTTCCAGTAGATAGAGTGCCCTGTGTGTGCCTTGTGCAGCACACAGAAGATGAACTTATCTTAAAACTTTTTAGTTGTAGCCCAACTCCTCACTGTAAGAAGGCACCAGTGAATCCAGGGAAGCAGAGCATCCACAGAGTTATGATATTGACTCCACTATGGAGTCAACTGAATTTTGGTTCTGAATTTCAGAAAAATTTGTGGGTATTGCCTGGGAATTGCAGAAGCTCAGTACATAATAAAAAAAGCTCACATTTATTAAGGACATTCAAATTACAGTGCCAGGTGATGGGCTGATTGTTTGAAAGACACAAGGGGGTGAAGTTCAGGCAGTTTGTGGATGGCATCAAGTTTGTGCTGCTTCCTGGCTGTGGACATTCAGTTCTGGGATGAAGGAGTACAAGGCTGGAACTTGGGGTGGGACCAAGTCAAGCTTTGCTGAGCAGCAGGAAGAGGAGTCAAATGCAAACATTAATTTACAAGTCCAAGCACACAACCAATAACAATGCCTGAGACCATTCCCAGGAGGCAGAACCTGCTTGTTCTGTTATTAAACAATTTTGTTCAAATTGTTGAACAATTGCAAAGTATGGTCAAATTGTTAGCATAGCCCCTGCCAAAGAGCATCTTGCAAAGATCTCCTGGCCCAGAAACTGTTCTCAGAAGGCAGCTTGAGATAGGCACACTCTTTGGTGAGTAGCAGAGGTTAAACATTTGGTTACTGGGGCCCTTAGTGCCAGGGAGTGGAGCAGGGCACAATAAATTTACTTGTACAGATGTAGCTGCAACTTGTACAGAGAAGGTAACAGCTTCATTTGAGTGCTCCTGAACAACCTATTTGGGAACCAGCAATGATTTTAAAAGGGGTGTTTAGCAAGCCAAAACAAAGGCCTGCAACAATGCTCTGGATGGTACCAAGCCATGAAGAGCTGCAGGCAGTCTTTGCTGCTGCCCTGTCCAAACCTCACACCAGTAAGAGAGCAGCTATCAGCTGGGGGATGGCCAGCCAGAGAAGCAGTACTCACTCCATGCCAGGGACTCTGCATGCCAAAGTCTGGCCTTGTAGAGGAGAAGGGAGTGAAGTCATACATTACAAACACTGTTTTTAATAAAGATTTATTTTTTCCTATTTAATTTAAACATCCACACAGACAATCCTTTAGGGTTGTAAACACTTGCTGCTGGTAGATTAATTTGGTTGTTGCTATATTTGTCATGCTGGTACTCAAGAAACCGAAAGCAGAAATGAGTAGAGACAAAGGGAAACAGCTGAAGTAAGTCAGTCATCCTCTGAAGTAAGTAAATCAAAAGCAAGAAAATAGCACAGATAATGTAATTGGTGATTATAAGACTAGATAGGATCCCTTCAAAACACAAAATGAAATGAGCTACTCTCTTGATCTGCCTGTTGCTTATGTAGTTCTTGTTTAAATGTCGTTGAAATAACAGTGTGCCAACAAATATAAACTGCAAACACAGCATTTTAATAAGCTCAAAGTGAAATAAAACAAGCCAGAGCAGATCTGTTGGCTGTTGTAGTTTTTTGTTTGCAAGATGGGGAGGTTGAAAGTAGGAGGCATGTAGGGAGGGTATTATTCCTTGCACATGTTTGTCTGGTGCTGATTAAGAGGGGCGATGTTAAAAACTTTCTGTGACATGTTACAGGCTATAATCTTCAAATTTAGGGCCTTGTATTGCTCTCAATGTAGTCACAGAATCCCCATAAAGAAGTGTAGAGAGCCCTGAGGAGTTTGTATAATAGGCTTTAATAGCATCTAAGAAATAAAAATCTCCTCCTTAATTGTGCCCAAACCATCTTTTCTCACATTTTGCAGAAGGACCTTGGATACCAGTGTATTTGTCCTTCATCTAATCTGTTGTTCTTTAAGAGTCCTCCTCTAAACGTGGGCTTAAAATAGATCTAATTAACAGATCTGACCACATGCCTGGTCAGATATAACAGCCACTGCAGTGTGGAAAGGTTAATCCCAAATGTGAAGAAAGCCAAGTGACATCCTCTCCCCCCAGAATTAGCCATACACCCATCATTTTTCTTGTCACATTATCCACTGTTTGCTAGTGCCTTGGTTAACAACACCATCTCCCAACTCACACTGCCCAGTTTTGCTTCTGCTTTGCACAGCTAAAATCCCTGTGAACTTCCGAGCTGAAGCTTCTGCTTCGAATCCCAAAATATCAAGCCTTTTCCAAAGTGTAAGCAAATGGCTGTGGCTGTTCCCCTTTCCCAGCATGACCACCCTGTGCTGATGCTGTCAGAGGGGCCTGGTGGATGGAAAGAGGATGCTCATGGATGCTGCCAGAGAGCTTCTGTCTGAGAAAAAGCAGAAGGCTGGGCATGGCGGGCATTCAGGGACAAGAGGTCTGCTCCTGGCAAGGCATGGCATGGCATGCATGGCATCTCCCAGGACAATACCACCCCAGCCCCTTGCTCCACTGCTACCTCCCTCCTCCCCTCTGAGCAAGCTCCTGCCTGGTGCTTCAGAAAATTAATGCTAAGTAGAAAATGATGAAAGCATATTACCTGTAAATTACCTGACTAATCGTATTCTCTCTCCTGGGACCTATTACGCTTCCAAGCTTGCAACTTAGTCATCCTTGCAGGCAAGCTCTCCTCGTTTCCCAGTTTTATTCATCAGGTTCATCCAGAACATTTGCAAATTTCTTTGTTTTCCTCCAAGCTAGCTGTTCAGTCCTGCCAGGTGCTCAGCTCCCTGAGCACCCTCCAGGAAATTAATTAAGCACATGCTTGACTTTAAGCATGTGAAGCTGATGGCAATTAGGTAAATGGAAGGTTCTACAGCACCCTGTTTTTGCTGGCAATTCCTTAGGTAAGGGGATGAACTCTAGACACACTTGCTTTTCTCCATCAATTTTGGAGGAAATCCTGACAGCCTGTGCACCAGTAAGAGCAGTTTGGATATACCAGCCAAGACGTAGCATGTGTATCCCTTGAGTAGGGTATTTTGTCTCACATGGAGGATAAGTCAGGCACTATTTTTAGCATCCTTTATTGATTCCTGTATAATTTCCTTTGCTCTTCCTGTGGAAGTTCCTTCCTTTCCAGTAACACCAGCATTTGAAGTAACACATCAATCCCTATTATGTGTCAAACCTGACTTTTTTTCCCAAGCCTCGGCATGATGCGGAAACCCTTAAACACAAAGTCTTCCTGTAATTTAAACACCCAACTGTATGTGTAATTCAAATAAGATATCATGACTACTCATGAAGTTACCCCCAGGCTCAGCAGATAGTACAACTTTCTGAATTATTTTTCAGAAGGTTGATATAGAGCCACAAAAGACTTTATCTTGCCAACGGCTCTATGAAACCCAAACTCTAAATAATTTTGGCTCTGCTAACGTTTCTTTTGTGGTTCTGATTTATTCCTCCCATCTGAAAATTACAGTAAAAAAAGCAAAGTTATTCTCAATTTCATTTTACTTGCTCTCAAGCAACCTGACTCTCAAAACCTCTTGATGGAGTTGTTGCTTTTAAAACACTTCCATCACTGAAAAGAATTGATGTTTAATTCAAACCCCCCAAAAATGAAAGAAGTCAGGCCACTAGATCTGAGAGCCAGATTTAGAGGTGAAAGCTAAGCATCCAGTGCTGATACCTACTTGTGTCTTGATAAACAAAAACAGGCTGTGTGAGATGAGAGTACACAAGTATTTTCACCTCAGCAGCCATGCATGCTACACCAAATCTTTTTAGGTTAATGTCTGTCTACGACTATCCATAAAGCACAGAGTGAGGCAAGTGCAGTTCGCTCATTAACCATTTTTATCTCAGTGCATTTACTATTGGTATGCCAGCCTTTGTCTCAGGATATATCAAATGCTATTTTGCAGGATTACAGCAGACAGAAAGGGCCTGGAAATTTTTTCATTGTAAGGACAAATTTCTTCCACCAAAAGTGTTAGAGCCATATTTTCAAGAAGCACCCAGGCCTGTAAAGGTGCCAAGGCAAAAAACCCCTTGAGATGGTTTCTTTGCTTTTGCTAAGTATAAAATACTTGTCCCTGATCTGTTAGAGCTACACACATAGTTTCCACAGCAGAAACTGTGAGCAAAGGCATTGAACACAACCACATTGACCACAACTGCATTGAAACACAGGGACCCACCACCTCCTCAAGGTTCACAGTCCACCAGGCATGTGTGCACCAGGGGAAGACAGAGGAGAGAAGAAGGACTTAGCAATTATGCTACACATGTATGGCAGGAAAGCCAGCTGCAGGGTGTGATGCTCTGAACTCATGGCTCTTCCATATGGGGTGTAATCCTCCCATACACTGCTGTATCTGGGAAATGAAAGGGTTAACTGTAGTGGTGACACTTGTGACCCAGCCATGCCTCCCAACCAGTACTACCTTTTGACTGCCATCTGGGTAAGCATGCCCAGGTCCATGCTGAGCTTCTCAGTAAAACAAGGAATTTCTCTTGGCTTCCCAGTGCCTGTGTTTGGGGACACAAGTGTGGAGCCAATGCACACCAAGGACAGGGGCCACTTTCCCCTCCTGAGGATATCATGATGACAGCAGAGTGTGGCAAAGCTTTTCATTAAAGCAGCTTTCTGTCCAGCTCAGGTGAGCCCTCTGGGGGTGTGTAAACCCCAAAAGGCTTTGAAGGAGGCTGGAAATACTTAGGCAGTGGGGACAAACTGATACACTCAATGTCACAGAAGAGTTTTCTGACCTTTTACCTAGGTGGCTAGTTTGGATTTTGAATACCAAGACTGCATGCCTAGCAAATAATTCCTAGGCTGCAATATTTTCATCATTTTTGCTCTAAACTCTGAATAGCTTTAAATGCTTCACGAAACTCAAGTAAAAGCTAGACTCAACAATGTCCAAGGAGCTTGCACAAAAATTTAGCTGTCTACCTTGCTCTGCAGTTCTGAAATGCTTTAGATGGATGTTCTTGTGCAACACTAGCCCCTGGCTTCCACGGTGTGCATTAGGACTGTAATAAATAAGTTGTGAGTTACATGGGCCTGACATGGTATTTATGAAAAGATCATATTTACTCCTTTGAAACAGCCACCCTGCAGAAAGTCTGGCGCTTGTACAAAGGCATTTGTTCGGTGCATCCCCTTTAAAGGTCAGGAAAGAAAACTGAGAAGATGGGTAATTGCAAAACTGGTTCTGAAAATGTGCTCTTATCTGCTGGACAAGAGGGGAATGTCAAGAAGGCAAGGGAGGTGAGCTAAAGCAGGCTCAGGGAAGATGCAAATTCCAGGACCCTCACGTAGGCAGATGTTACGAAAGGAATTCCTCCTGCTTTTGCCATCTGAGGAGTGCTGTGCTGTCTTCAGCCAGCAGCAGAGGTATCCAAGGGAGGAAAGAGCCATATGCTGTCTACCCCACTTAACAATTTCTTGCAAAAATGGGAACAGGGAGGAAAAAAAATTCTAGTTAACAAGCATTTAACATGGCATTTGGACTTCTCTGTTTTGGTCTGGACAGTCCTTTTAAATCCCAAATCTACCTTCCTATTCAGAAATGAATTTTGATCTGGCAGATATTTCAGTGACCATTGACTTGGGCAGATTTAAATAGATTTTTTTTACTAATGCTGCTGTTAATTTCAAACAGACATATCCTACCTGGTAAACAGCAATTAAAAAAACAACCTAGTCTTATTCTAGTCCTGTTTTCTTAGAACTTGTTCCCTGAGACTGAAATTACCCAGTTTTGCCTTCTCTGGTACTTTCTATCCACATTTTCACTGCTTCCAGCTTATGTCCATTAAACACTTGCTGCACTTTGTTACATGAGAGTGGAGATTGGTGTTTCACTATGTAATGTATGTAAGCACATACCTTGACTTTGTTTGGATTTCAGTCTCTGATGAGTAGAGTTATTGCACATCTGGAACACAAGCCTTAATCCTTTTTCTTTGGCTGGGCTTACCGTGGTATGCTGAAGGGCTCAGAGTGGTCCATCCTCAAGCACAGTGCAAGCTTTTAAACCAGGATTTCTGGGGCAACTTCAAATCAGGTACTACAGTGCAGGAAGGAAGGACAGGCAGGACTGATCACCTTGCAAAGTGGAAAGTCTCTTACACAGGAGCAGGTGTTCTTGTTGCAGGCAATGCTTGTTCCAGTAAGCATAAATTACCATTTCTGAGTTTCTGGCACTGGTAAAACTTACTGAGCAGACAGAGAGCCCAGCATACAGGAGCAGAGAGGCACCGGGTGTCACCTGGTGTCACCGAGACTCAAATGGAAGATGTCCAAGGACTCCCGAAGCAGCAAAACTTCTTCTTCCATAAAGACAAGATGAAGATGTTGTTCTTTTGAAATCACAAGATATGTACTTTCTCTACACACAGCAGCTGTTTCTTCTGTTTTGTTCATCTAGAAATAACAAAAGAGCTTGTCTGGAGTTAGGTAACAAGTACCATGTGATGGAGGTCCACATTTCTTTACTGTAAAATGAGACTGGCAGCGTGTAAGTGAGGCCACAAAGCAAAGGAAAATAAATAACAATTTGTGGTAGCAGCCTAAACCCCCCTCATTTTTACATGTCCCTTTTATTTACAGTATTGATGTGTTGGAACTGCCACACGAATCTGAACCAGTCAAAGAAAGCAGAATTAAACCCCAAAGTTCTTGTTTCTGAACCAAGGTGGCCGTGTCACAAGGAGCAGCATGTATCCTGTGTTCTGGTCAGTGGGAGCAGTGCTGAGCCAGGGCAGACGTGACTGAAGCCCTGCCCTGGAAGGGAGAGCCATGGGCTTTGCCACTGGCATTGTCCTGACCCTGCTGTGACCTTGGGAAGCCTCTTTGTCCCCACCACCGCTATTTCTTTTATCACCCTCATGAAGGTGTTAATTGCTTCACAGTTCCAAGAGCTGCTCTTTTAGTAAGCTTTTTTAGTGGCTTCATTCACTCAGCCAGCAGGAAACATTGGGTTTCCCTGGTGTTTGTGACAATGCAGTGGGAGAAGAGAGCCAGCCTCAAACTGAGTGACAAAACATCATGTGAGGTGTGCAGCCACCTCCTGCCAAGTGACGGAGATATTAACATTCTGCTCCCCATCCAAAGCCCACAAAAACTAAGCTAAGAACAAAACATGAATTTAAAGCTTTGCACAACGGCCACCAGGCCATAAAGAGATTTATTCTGTGGTCTCTTAGATATTTTGGACTGATAGGCCCAGCAGCTCCCAGCATGTGGTTTATGCAGGTCAGACTTACATGAGTCTGGAAGAATGCATTTAAGGTGGATAAAGGTGAGCCACTATGTCTCCAAACTGAGCCTCTAGTCTTATCTAGACTAGTCTATTTTTTTGCCTTCCTGTGTCCTACCAAAAGCACATACACATGATCAGATCTCATTTTGATCCTTGGAAAGGTTACAGGAGTTACTAAATTATGAACTTCCTCTCCTCTTTCTCTCCTGTTTTTAAACAAACCCACAGGGAAAACAATGGAATTAAGCATAAGGAAACCTAAGTGCTGGGATGGCTAACTTCAAAAATATTTTGGAAAAAATGTTTATTTGTGGATGAAAAGCTGAGTACTCCCACTCATCCCTCTGCACCTGGCATAATAATGTAACCATCACTTTCAGCAGCCATAGGGATTTGAAAAGCAGAACTCTGAGTGAGTTACCTGATCCATCTAACAAACTGTGAATAACTAATGGGATACTGGGGCTGATGCATATGGAATCTGTTTTCCTACATAACTCTGGATTTCTGCATAAGCACATGTTGGTGCTTCACCAGAGCACAAACCTTGCAATGCTATGACACTAGCAGTGGGATATCCATGTTGTTTAAAGCCAAATGTACAGCTCTCAAGACACAGGTCTGAGCTCCACCAGCAGAGCACTAGCTGTTGTGATAGATCCTCACATCCTCCAGGCACTCACTTTCTATTATGAGTTACACTCAGTGGAGAAAGACAAGAAGGAGGGAAGACATGCCGCTTGCACTGCTCAGAGGAGTCTCCCCTGTAGTAACTCCTGGAGTTCCTTGTGGAGCTATGTGATGAGGAAGACCACTGGCACTCATCTGAGTACAGCTAGCAACTATCCTTTTAGGTTTTTAACTTACAAGAAGTGGACACCCACAGTCCTCTCTGCCCATCACTGAAGGTCTTCAAGGGTCCTGTCTGTATCCAGAAAGGGAGACTGGATCCTTAATTCATTTATGAAGAGCTTTGAAAATGCCTGTATTTGATGCTGTCAAAAAAGTGGGATCTGTGTTAAGGATGCAAAGAAAGTAGCAGGAGCCTGGAGGAGAGCTTTAGGAGATTAGAGAAAGATGAATATTTAGATATGCGTATGAGCTGAGCAAGAAGCTGTGCAGAAAATTAGCATGATTTAGATGATGCCAGTGTCTGAGTATATGAAAAAAGAGTATCAGGTCAAAGTAGCAGTTCATGGATAAGCTGTAGATGTATGAGAGGAGCATAATGGCAAGCAAGAGAATCGATATCACAATTTGCTGAAGAACACTTTTATTAGAAACAATCAAATGAGAGTGCAGAGCAGCTGCCCCTTCTAGATTAGCTTGCTGTTTATAGAAACTGCTCACACACCTTTAAAACTTTATCCTTTCAGCCTTGCCATTCTCTTTAATGAGTATAATGGACTTGGTCACTATTTCTCAAGGCCACTAACCTCAAGATAGCATCACTGGCAGGCATAACCAAGATTCCCTTGGAGGCTGACTGAGAAGAATATCTGGGCTTTGCATCACTTCTACTCTGAGGGAGCATCTAGTGAACCACACCAACACATCAGTGAAAGTCAACCTCACTAAAGAAGGTGGCAGCAGATTTAATTCAGAGGTTGCTCATGCCTGTGGCGTGAGCAGCTTCAATGTCTCTGGCCAGAGGCCTGTTCCTTTGCTTATCCTTAGTGTCCACGGTAGAGTGCCTACTGGTAGCTAGCTCTTGACTAGGTTGCCTCTTCTACTGTATGCCCTTTGTAATACTTTTCAAGAAATAGATTCTGAGTACTATCCCTGTGAGAATTTTGTGGCTTTTATGTTTGATTTTGCTCGTGGAACAACTGATGAACAAACAGGTTTACACAGGTTTAATTCAAACTCTTAGCACAAAGCAACAGGATCATTCTGGGAAAGACTTGGCTTGACATGCAGTTGACAGGCAACCTCTTGAGGAGACAGTATCAGCTGTCCTCTTTGGCTTAAATGCCTAGAATATTTAAAACCCAAAGTTTCTTTCTCTTAAAAGGTGCTAGACATGTCCCTTCATTTGTCAAAAGATGCTAAATATAGATCTAGGGGTCTGCACCAAAGACTTCAAATTTGAAAGTGCCGGCTGATGTTGTTGTTGTCTCACTGAGTCAGTTCTTGGTGGCCATGACTTAAACTGGGACATGAGCCTGTTTTCACTCCCCTCAGTCCCTGATGTATCTGGTTCTATAGGCACACGTAACAAAGAGCAGAATTTGCACCACTGTGTGGTGAGGGGAGGTTAAGCCCTGGCCACAGATTGTGCTTGTTCATAATGAGTGTCCCTGTGCATGCTCTAAGGTCAAGATAAATTTCAGGGGATTTGAGCTGACCAGCTAGCTGCCTCTTATTGAGGGGTAATTCAATCAGCCGTGGGCTAAAGCATGCACATGAGTAATTACCAGAAGTTACACGGAGCAATGACTACTTTGTGTACCTTGGATCCTCTCCTCTCCAGTGTATCACTGAAGTGCACACCATGGACCAGCTCCAGTGTGAAAAGCAGTGAATCCAGCCTCATGAATAAGAATATTAGTTTTGTCCCCTCCTAGGTACCTCTCACTGCTGCTGAGGTTTGGTTACATACCGAGATGTTTCACGATTTGTCATGCTGTGCACTTTCGGGACCTTTCTTTGCTCAGTCCCCTGTTAGATCTATCTGAAGTTTTCACCTTGCAACCTTTTATTGGCTGAAATGATGTTTCACTTAAAAAGGTGTTAAATAAGGCATTTGAGCCTTATTTACTCCCAAATATCACTTTGATAGGAGTAACAGAAAGTCCAGCTCTGGTCTTAGACAACTCTAGGCTGGCTCAGCAGCTGGGACTTTGGTAGGAGCTGTGTGAAGTAAGACATTAGTTTATATTTTACTGAAAAAACCTCAACCAAACACCAAAACAACATCAGGAGAGTTTTGTTCCATTTGTTTCTATCACCACTGTAAAGTGCTATTGAATCAGACATAATCAGTATTTGCTTGCTAGCAGGAAGCACTTTTGTGGCCAGGCAGATTTATATTTAGAATGGGAGTGGTTTAAGATGAGGGATGGGAGTTGTCTCCAAACACTGCCATTACTTCTTTAATGGAATATACAGCTTGCCTTCTCCTTTAAATAGCAGAACAGGCCTCTGTAACCAATTATTAGAGCTTGCAAGCCTTCTTCAGGCCCATAGATGGCATATTCCCACTATTTGTGTTCTGTGAAACCAGCAGTGGGCCAGAGAGCAGAAAAACCTTGAAGGCAAGACTGAAACTGAAATGTTTCTTTGCAGGCAAAAGAGAATAGCAAGGGTTTTTATCCCTGGAATTCAAAGGCAGAGAAGTGAGGAGCTCAGAGAAGGCTTGGTGAATGCTCACAATGGATTCTCACCAGAACTTTGTCTAACTATAGACAAGAAATGCAATGTGATGGCACAAATTGTTTCTCTTTTCCTGAAAACAAAAGCAACTGGAAAATAAGGCACTAAATGTAGTGCAGATGGGAACTATGAAAAAAGCACACCATCAATGAATTTGGGAAGAGCCACAGACTCTCTTCCCTGCCTGTTATTATAGTGATCTCAGCCCTGCAATGGTCCTTGTCACACTGCTGAAGCTGTTAAAAGCTGATCCAGTGTTCCACCAGTGAGTGGCCTTCCTAGGCAAAAAAGGCAACACGAGAGAAAGACAAAGGACTCAAGTTTGTTTTCTGAGAGAGATATCTGTTAAAAAGCCTGAAGAGGATAAAAGATGTGCAAATGAAGTAGGACTCAGTTGACCTTTCAGGGCCTTTGGTTCTGAGCTGCCTATGCAGAAGTCACATCCAAGAGTTTGAGTAAAACTGAAATTGTATCTTCCTCTCCCGGCTCAAATTATGCATGCAGATTCTGTATAGAGGGTTAGGTAGCTAACCTTCTATACAGATCCTGCATGCATAGTAACAGGACAAACAGAGAAGTCATTTGGGAATTAGTTATGGATGACTAAGTTCATTTGTGTGAAGAGACGGAAAAGATGATCTCAAAGCATTTTGCAAGCAGACCTAATTATTAGCCCACTGTGACCATCAGTGCTGCATTCTGATACTGAGAGGCTCACATGTAAACATAGGACAAACCAACCCATCCTTCAGCAGGAGCAGCCTGGGGTAGAAGGGATAGGGAGGATGCCCAGAACATTTCTTTTTACCCATATGCCCATCACAGAAGCCCAGCTCCCTTCTAGCTCAGAAAAATTGATGCTCAGGGATGTTGTGTACTTCACTGTGCAGTAAGAAGGAATAAAGCTTTTTGTCATCACTAATTTTCAATACCTTCAGATACATCCTTGCAGCCATAACAACATCTATGGCAGGACATGGAGTGCTTGTGTGCCCAGGCCACGTGGCACAGCAAAGGTCTTATCCATGCTGTTCATGGTAGCCACCCCCAGGACAACCTAGTTCCTCCTGCCCTGCAGATTACGTGGCCTGGTTCTATTGTGCCCAATGTGGCATTCCCAAAATATGATTTTTGTTCCAGTGCATCTGAAATGGATGTATTGCAGCCAGAGTGGGGGTTTTAGTAACAGGAAGCTGAAGTTTGAACATTGCATGCACTAACTTGTGGCACAGGGAGCAGCCTGAGAGTACAAACTGTTGTGGTGGTGAGTGGAACTAAAACCTATGTAGTTTCAGTACTGTTCTTTAGCACACTAATCATTTAGTCCTTCAGAAGATGAACTCCAGACCTTGTCCTTAAGGAAATCAAGCAACTTTTTAAAAAGGGAACCCAAGAACCTCAGTACTTCTGGTGCAGTGCAAATGGCTAAAAGTTGCAGACCAGGCAACAAAATCACCTGGCATTTTAAATTCACTCTGACCATTATTGGTTCATAGGTTAGTCAGGCCAGAGTCAAATAATCTTTTAGCTCCATCCTTGTGGGGAAAATACTGCACAGATCTGCTTGTACACTTCTTGGAACATATGAGGAACATATCTGCTACCAGAGAGCTCAGCAGCATCTGATTTTAGTAAATGTGTGCTTGTGTGCTATGCTGAGGAGTCAGCCTTAACTGAGGTTTGTCACACTTTTTTTGTGTGTGTGTGTGTTTTTTGGCACCTCTGCACCATAAACAAAAGAAAAACTCATGTCTTACAGAGCAAAGTTTGCTGTTGCAGTGTAAAGGTATCTTTGTAATCCAAACTGCAATCCATGTGCAGCAAAGCTCACCAAAACCTAATAAAATAAACAGTGGATGGAAAAAGTTTATATTGGATATTATATGAATTACAGCATTAGAAAAGCAGGCCACATGCAAGAGTGCTGAGAATTCATCAGAAATTGTTCTGATGATCCTCAAATAACAAAGGCTTATTCTTCTTTGTTTTTGTAACACATGCTATGGTGAATTTTCCAGTGTCCTTGAAGTCTGCCAAGAATGGGGAAAAGCAAAAGAAAATTAAGGAAAGAGAGGAGAATGTACTGCAAATATGGGATGACAGAGGGCAGAAAAATGTGGAATGAACTTTGATGTGGAGCAGATGTACCCTTGCATTCCATAGGCAAAACCAGTGCCGAGGTCACTCTGAAGATAATGAGGAGAGAAACATCTCCTGTCTCCCTTTAGCTTAAACACAGAATCATTTCAAAGATGGGTAACAGAAATTGTTCTAATAACACCCCCCCCCTTTTTTTTTTCCCATGGAAGGAAAGGAGCAAAAAGCAGGCAGAGAGAGAATTACTCTCTACTCTGCAGCAGCGCTTCTAATTATTTCTGGATTCAGAAATACACTTTGCAAAAGTGCCCTATGTTACCCTCAATCTGGGGATATTTGCTCTGTCTCCTGGAGATAAAGCTAGAGAGACATATTCAATGTGTTGTATAAAAGTGTTCAATTGCTATAATATGCAAATCCAGAAATGGATCTTTTTATTTTTATATTGCAGCAGCAGAAAATATAAGGCAAACGGATAAGCAACAGCAAATTACATTATTCAAATATTCTCTTTTTCTAATAACATTAGAGATGATCCTTTCAAGCTGCTAAGGGCACTTGAAGGGAAGGGGGAGGGGGTCTCACAGATGATTTAATATTCGCACTGAATCCAAACCCACGTGGAAAGCTTGTGATGTTAACATTTCTGTTCGTGTGGTCTGGGCAGAGATTGGAGTGCACTACTGGCCCTGCAGGGAATGAGTGGCAGAACCCACACTGACTTCAACAGAGCTATTGTTTAACCCTTTGCATCATACTGCTTTATTAGAAACATCTGTCAAAGACACAAAGAGCTGTCAAGGAGATGAGAGGATTTTCCTTCTGGTTTTGCTTTTAGAAGTATATTGAAATATATATTTATGTGCGTGTTATAATAGATGGACTTACTGTGTATGAGTGTGTGTACATATACACTTATATGTAAAGATTTGATGATGCCTTTAAGATGCCTTTTCCTTGGGTCAGAATGAGCATATTTTAAAACTTTCAAAAATGAGTAGTAAGATGTAAAAAGCCCCATTGAATTAGATGATTCAAAAAACTAAGAATTTTGAAAAAGTAAGAATCCCAAACTATGCAGATCATTACTTTTTTCAGAGGTGGCTTTTTCAGAGAATGAGTTGTGTATCCTATATTACTCTTTTTTTGTTATTTATATGGTTGAAAGTTAGAAGTGCAATCCTGTATACAAAAATATTCTTCTCTTTCTCCAGCCTAGTCTGTTCAATGGGAACAAATGAAATGTTCCAGTAATACATCAAACTTGTGTATGTTTCTTGCAAGATTTAATAATTTCTGCTGGATGTGTTAGAAAGGAGTCAAAGTAAACATCAAAATACAAGAGAACAATAAGAATGAGAACAGCTACTGAAAACATGTACAAGTGTCAAAAACACTCCCTACATCTGGGGCTCCAGTGCAATGTGCTGTTACCTTTCTGTGCCCTGGTGCACAGGGAGTCACACAGGAGTCACACAGGACAGAGGTTTTGCAAACAGGACATGTTGGCTAGTCTGGACCCACACAAGAGGATGTTTGATGAATCAAGCAGCCGAGGATGAAGAGTCCTGTGAGAAGGGCCACAAGCACTGTTGTATGCATACAACAAAAGGCATGCAGCACCTTCAGAAACTTCCTCTTTTGGGAACCAGCAGTGTGTCCTTCACTTCCATCTGAAACTCCTGGTGGTGCCTACAGTCAGGAGAAGAAGTGTGGGACCTTGCACTGGCTATGCTGTGGTTGTGCCCTGGAGCCCCAGTCAAACAGCTCTGAGGGCAGGAGCAGCTGGTGGCATTTTTTCCCTCCGCTTTTTTACTAGCATCAGCTCCTGGAGACCAGGAGAGAAGCTGTGGGTGAATCTGCACAGATGCAGCTGAAAAGATCCCTGTATCAATGGGAGATACCATGCTGGGACAGGGGGCTATAATGGGGAACTTCCCAGCAGACCTGTGGAGGAGGTCCCAATGGAAGTCCTTGGAGACATCCATTTGGAAGGAAGTGTTAAGAAAATGGTGAATACAATCCGTTTTTGATTCTGGACACACAGGTTTTGTTGGATGAGTGCACATAGATCCACCAGGCTTTTGCAGCCTGCTCTGGACAATATTCCCAGCACAAGCAGGATTAGGCCTGAGAACATCAGTTAAGGATTAAGCTGAAATAAAGCCTGCCCTGTGGCAGTAAGAAAAGTTTGATGTTTTATTTCACACATGCTGGGGTATGCACAGAAAGGGGCTCTTTGGAGTCCCCAGTGGGGGACTGAAGTGCAAAAAAAAGGTGAGTATAAAAAAACCCCTGAAATCTGGAAAATTGCTTCCAGATGTTTTAAAATTGCCTTCAGAAACAAACTATCAAATCCTACATGAGCAAGACACAATAACAGAGGCATGAGAGTCAGGAATATTTATGAAGAACACCATAGAGGACACTTCTTCTTTCAGCAGGGACATAAAAGGCTTAGCAGCCAGCACCACCCAAAAGTCCATGTTTTGGATGGTGGCCTGCTATGGACTTTCAGAGTGGCAGCCAGTTAAGTGGAAGGGATTGACATGCTAATTACAAATGAACACAGCCACGACAAATGTTGTTGGCTACAAGTTTTTCAAGCCTTAATTAAACGTGGTAAGACAGACAAAGCCTTGGTTTATCGAACTGCCAGCATGAGGCCACTGCCTGTCATTCATCTTTGTATGTGGTCTTATGACAAAGAGGAAAGTGAACTTACAGCCTTATTTATTTCTCTTTTGATTGACTCAGCACATGAATTGGGTCTCCTCTCACTTTAATTCAAAATCAAGACTTTTTTATAAAGTCCATCCACATACACATTTTTTTAAACTCTAAAGCACCACATCTGCATTGTGCTTTAAACTCTTACAGGTCATGGCAGAGACCTTGGTCTGATGCCTGCAAGCCGTCCTCCACCTCCTGACCTTTGGGACAGATCCCAGTCTCAGGTACCAGAACTCTCCACTGTGCCTTTAGTCACACACTCAGTGTAAAGAACTGAATTGCCCAACAGTATGTACAAAAAAAAAAAAAGCTCTAGAAGCAGTTTAATTTACTAAATAGGATTTTTGAGGGACAGTGCCCCCACTCAGCATACTTGAGCCTGAAATGAGTACTGGAGAGTAGTCTTAATATCCACTGTCCAAATGCAATTAAACAGAGCTGTTTTTCAAGAAAACTGCACCCACTATGCATGAACAGTTTAAGACATTAATCCATATCTGTACCAGCAGGTACCATACTGACTTACATGCAGTATGTAAATAAATGAATGGAGTATTGAAGGAAATCAGAGAAAAGACATGACTGCAGGAAAAATATCAAATATAGATTTTTTTTTTTAAATAACATTTACACATAAATAACATTTACATTCAGGCTTTTTGTGTTGTGCTTGTTTGGTTTGGTTTGTTTGAGTTTTTTAATGAGGCTCTGTATCTCTGTATTCTTCAGCTTAAAAGACAAGCAAAAAACAGGGGCCAGTATAGATAATTGTGGTTTCTGTACAGGGATCAATGTGATTGAGCATAGCTAGCTCTTCCACTCTAAAATGGGGCCGGAGAGGTAATCTGTCTCCCTCTGGGGTAGATGTTTGTAATTAAGACACCACGCCTCATCAGCACGCAGCAAAAAGAAAAGGTGCTTTGTTCTCTGTGGTTCCAACAGGCAGCTGAGGAAAGGATTAAAGAGATTAAACCAAGCTGAACTGCCAGAGGAATTGTTTCTGAGGATGGACCGTGCACTTGCCCATCCTGGAGCTCAGCAGCAGGTTCCCCTGCAGAGTGGAGAACTCCCTGAGCACACGTGCAGCAGCGAGGGGAAGGGGGTGTGGACACACAACAGCTCCGAGCTCATGCTCTCTGTCTTCACTGCACTGTTCCCTTTAGCATCACCCCGCAGCTGGTGTGAGGCTGTTTCCTGGTACTGCACTCACATACCGGCGTGGTGCTGCCACACCTCTGGGAGGTGCAGCACAGCAGATCTGCAGAAAGGAAAACAGAGTGGAGGGGCTGTGCCAAGAACTCCTTATTGAACTCACAGATCCAGGTCTCTACCATTCTGTCCGCTTTAGGGTCATTACTTTTGATGCAGGTTATGTACAAGATATTCTAAGTCTGGTTTTGTAGCATATTGCTTCTCCTACAACCATGTGAATGACTATTGCAAATGATGAAGTTAAAACGTAGAGCGAGGCTGTGCCAGGCAGTTTTGTCACAAAAGCTCAGAAAATTACTTGTTCCTCCACCTCCCAATTCAGGCTTTGCTATGAGTGGGGGAAAAGAACTTATGTTTAAGTAACTTACATTTCTATAGAATATCTTAAGCAATTGGATTTTTTCCTAAATGTCTTTATGATGAAGCTGCTACAATTTATTTTTAAGAGAAGATCACGGCTCAGCTTCTCTTTTAATGGCTACAAATTCATTAAGATAATGAATCTAAATTTGTTGATGTCATCTGTATCACTTTGTAGAGGATCCTTACATCCAACATGTCAAGGTGCACTCAGGACATGTCCATCACACTAAATTCACAGCTACACTGTTGGTATCTGTCCAGTGCTGAGTATGGTGCTTTCTGACGAGACTGAAAGGTGACCAAGTTTGGCAGAAGTTGCCCCAAAGTTGGCTAATGGTGCTTCTGGTGCTCTGCAAAAGCCAAATCCTCCTAGAAGGTGGTTTTTCTGCATGGGAAAAAGATGTAGCCTGGGAGTAGCTTGGTCTGTGGCACTGTGTGCTCATGCTGAGGATAAGGTGCCTTGGTTTTGGGCAACCCTAGCCCGACCATCACCTAGAGAGCTACCCAGCCTCTTGTTTTTGGCAGGCTGATGATGCTGGCATTACATCCCCTACTAAGCAAGGGGAGCAAAATCAGACATCAGTTTTTCCTCCTCATCTTTAAAGTTTCATGTCTTCTCATCACCAGATTCCTCTCTGTACCTTTCCCTGCCCAGAAGGACACAGGTTTCAGGCTCACAGCCCACAAATTTTCTCTGGCTCTCACCTCCTCACTCAGCCCTTTACACCTGCTCCCCATCCTATCACAAAGCACTGAATGTACTTGCTTGGCCTGGGCATTTGTGGTCACTTGTGATGGAGAGAAGGGCAGTGACTCAGCCCCTTTAACCCAGGGAGGACGATTTCTGTTTCTGGGGGGCTCATGCTGAACGGATGAGTAAAACCTCCATGTGAGAGAAGCCCAGTGTGTTACCTGATTTAGCAGAATAGCTGATATAGGACAAAAACAAGAGGACCCCAAAATTTAATGGACAGCATCCTCTCTAGTGGAATTAAAGCTGATTCCAGGTTTTTCCCTATACCTCACCCTCTTGCAGTCTGTCAATACTCCTGAGACTAACCACAGCAAAGTCAGCTCCATCATGATCTGCTTTCAGACATGCTCAGGGATACCCCAATGGTCGACAGCCTCTGAAGTTCTCCGTTTTCCCCCACTTGTATTAACACAGCCTGCAACTGTCATGTGTTTTCCAACTGGGTTCCTGTTATATCAACTAAATCATGCCAGAAGCAACCATTCCTTTGGCCTTTGCCTCTCTGTTATGCTGCAGGCAAGGTGCCTGGGATCCTTCCATCCAGAGCCAAAGGCTTTGACCTTCTCCTGTCAGGAGCCTGCATTAAAGTGATTGTGTGTCTGCAGCAGTTGTGTAACAGGAGGAAAGGAGGACTGAAAACACCCTGTAGATGAGCTTGCTCCTGCTTCTTTGATGAGTTATTTAATCTTTGTGATACAAATTCTCTCTCTCTCAAAAGAATATGTTGCTGCTTTAAACAGCTCTTGCTACACTGTTAAAAGCAACACTTGAGAACAGAGGCCATGGGTGCACAGCTGGACTTCCCCTTTAATTGTTCAGAGTTTATTTCTTGGCTCATCTGTGCTTGGACAGTCTCATGCTTTCCAAGGCACTTGGGAGAGCCAGGACTGATAGCAAGAGGAAGGGCAAAACTTAATATTGCTACAAAGCACACAAACACTTAATTTTCCCTGTCTGAACAGCTCTCCTGATGTCAATGGGAATGAAATCTAGAGCACAATTAAGTACAATCTTATATGTTTGCAGGATTCAGACCTTAAGCAAGTGATGGTTGTTCCACCTGGAAGGAATTATTTGTGTTGGTCTTTCAGGGAAGGCAGGCAGAATTGAGCAACACAAGATAAAGATTTTGTGCTGTGAATACAAGCCATTATCAGCACAGAATTAACTGGGGAAGTGATAAAGGTTGCAGTGATTTTTCTAGACTCAGGACTGACTAAATTTCTACAAATCCTGCACAACAACTCTTCTGACAGATTAATGAGTGTGAAGATGTCTCCATAAACCAGAGAATATTGATAAAATTAAGACACTCCCCATACAAGAAGTGAAATTCATTCTTTCTCTTTAGAATAATTTCTCTGCCTCTCAGATGCAGAGCCCCCAGTGCATCTATCCTGTTAGTCAGTCAGTTGTAATCTAATATTTTATTTTGCTCTCCAGGTTATTCTCTTTCACTCTCTGCAAGGGGTACAGTGTATAAGAGCAGAAAGAATTTCCACTAACCCCCTGGTTGATCAAAATGTTTTTTTACCATAAACAGTGTAAAAGAAGGACCACAGGGAAACACACATGCAAAAAGAAAAATAAAACAAACCACCAAACCTCACTTGGACTTACTTTTCATAGGGGTACTTCCACTGTTTGAAGATTAGCACAGGCTTAGGTGCCACAACCACATGCAAACTTGAATTTTTCCAGGAACTTTCCTGTTCTAGAACTGTGGCCTAATGTTTCCATAAAATACCTTATTATGCAGTGTAGAGAAAGTATAAAAGATGATAGAAGCAGAAAATATATGATATAAACCTCCATTCTTTCAAATACCTCCTATTTACTCATACAGATGGTCCCAGTTAGTTGTCTGAGAGAAATGAACAAGGGAAGAAGGTATTTAACCAAGGAAAAAAGAAAGGTCTGCCAGAAAATTCTTTTTCCCATTACTGCAATGAACACACTTAATACTAAGAAAATCCCCTAAGGAAAAGAGATTTTTTTACTCCTAAAAACAGTAAATAGTAACTCTGCAAAAAACAAAACAAAACAAAAACTCAGGGAGACAAACAGCATGGCTTCCAGCTGTTCAGTGCCTTCACCAATCCTTGAGACAGTTGTGAAGACAGAAAAGCCTTTTCACAAGACAGCAGAACAAGGTCACTTCACTTTAACCTAAGAGAATTGTTGATCTCCTGATGACATTAAATGAAGAGCAGAAAGGAATAATTAGACAGGTCATTCCTGCAAGCTTTGCTGTTTGCTATGACTGTCCAAATTTCTCATGTGAGATAGCTGAGGACACCTGATGTTCTCCTGCTGCTTTGAAGTCAACAGCCTTTAATCACCAGCAGCTGCATCTGGGCCTGTTCTGATCTCCGAACTTCTTGAGAGGGCCATGCTATCCAGTTAATCTGTTTTGAACTTCACCTTTTGCAGGTGAGTTGAAGCCTTGCTTTTGTAGAAAAAGCTCTTATATATAACCATTCCTTCCTTTTATGGATATTTTTCCTGTCCCCAGGTGCAGAATACCCTGGGCATAGCTCCTGCCAATCCTTTATTCTAGTCTAGGTTAGTTCTACACTCCTTATGCTCCAGCGGGAAACTCCTTTTCAGGAGTCCCCGCTTGTGATGGGAGGGTGATCTTTTTCCTCCAAAAGTCCAGTACCAGGCTTAAAAAGATAAATGAGACTTGCATCTTTGGTCTTCAGAGCTGTTTATTCTATTTCTTTTCTCAACTTCTGCTCGCTGCCGAAACCTGGCTTAACATGTCAGAAACACAGCGAAAAAAACCCCAGACAGAAGATCCCAAGGTTCTTAAAGGTTTCTAGTCCAAACAAGTCTTGAAACGTGCTGTATTTATTGTTCTGTGCCAATAATCACTGCCTATTCTAAACACACAACCTCTGTGTCAAATCCATCCTACCAATGTCTCTGTGCCACCATCACAGCAGAAAATGGAGCAGAGGGAGAAGAAGATGAGATACCACCCAAAATTCTCCATCTTGCTCTCATCTGTCTCCATACTAAAAACCCAAAACTACAAATTTTCACCCTGTGACAAACTAAACTACTATTTCTTTCCCACCTTTGTTGCTTTCAACTCATCTCTAAGTGTTGGAAGCTTTTCCCATGGGCTAAGGTCAAAGGCAGAGCTTTCCTGGGGTCCCAGCTGGGGTCTCGGACCCCCCAGGGCAGCGCGAGGAGTTCTCCACGTGCCCTGGACTCCAACATGCTCCTGTGGCACTGCATGTTGATCAGCTGTTTCCTGGTAACAACTGTATTTTTTTATTTACATCAGCTGTGCTTTGCATTTTGAAATGCTTTGTTTTCAGCGTACACAACAGGAGAAACAATAGCACAAATACAATGTTGTCAGCAGTTAGACTGTAGTATCCAAGGCATGATTAAAGGATAACCCTAGGCTAGAATATTGGTTGGCAAAGGCTGAGTTGTCAGCTTCAGCCTTAAATACCAAGGAAAACTGCATCATCTGTGTGCCACTTGAAGCCTAATTATGCATTTCCTACACATTTATCACAGCAAGAACCTTGTCTCTAGGTTACGGTCAAGAAATAAAATTAAGAGGTTTAATGACTTCTAGACCAGCAATACTCAACTGATGTGGCATTTACCAGGGGCTCCTTGGGAAGTGCCATACTCCAGCCTGCCCTCCTTCCCAGGAGTGCCTCAAGACCAGGTAGGCTTTCCTAGCAGCTATCCTGGCCATGAGTGTGAGTAGTCAGTCAAGCAAACCTAAATTGCTTTTTCTGCCCATGTCTGGTTTAAGATAATTTGTCTTTAAAAGGGATACTGGAAGCTTCTTGACTCAGCTGACACCAGTTACTCACACTTAAGTGAGTTAGTTAAACATTCACATCGGCATTAAGGCAACAACAACATTATAATCTGCTTATTTATCAGTATACCTCATTAAAAGTAAGCAAACAATTCTTTCCAATGGTGCATTGCAGTCATTTGCATACAAGGTGTGTTAATGACACCAGAGAGAGAGCTCATATGGACCAGGGAAAGGAGCTGTCTGGAAGCCACAATGAGCCTGAGCAGAGTAACCAGATTACACAGCAAACATACAATTATCAGCAAGGGTGCATTTGCTTCTGCTCAGGTGCTGGGGCAAGCAGCCTGGCAAAGGCCTCACAGGCATCTGCCTCAGCGAGGTTGCTTGGTGAGCTTTGACACGTGTATTCTGTTCTTGTAGGCTACCTGGCTGAGAGGAACCTAAATAGTTCTGAATGCAAACGGTCTCCTTTAAATACTGTTCTTGTTGTCCTTCCTTTAGAGGTCTCAGATAACTGAAACTGCACATTAAGTCCATGATACTGCCCAGAATAGCTGAAGTTAGGAAAGCAATGCTGGCCTCATTAACTTTCTCTGTGAATTCATAGCTAAGCAAACAGCTTAGAACAGAGCCCAGGGAGCTGGTGCCCTGACCTACAGAAGTCCATGTATTCTAGGAGCAAAGCTATGGCCAACTATGGAAACCTTCTCTTACAGACTTTCTTCTTATTGGGATACCAACTTTTTCCTATGAACACCACATGTAGCCTGGATAGCTTATTGTGGCCTTGACTTTGGTTGCCAGAACTGGGATGTCATGGTGAAGGACTTCCTGCAGGAGACCTGGATACAGCCCTTCCCATGAAAGGCAAGACTTTGACAGAACTTGAATTTCCCCATACGCTTTCACCCCTTCCTTTGTACATCTAAGTATGTCACCGATGGCAGGGCAGTTTTAGAGTGTAGCTTAGCTGAGAAATGTGAGTAACTGAGACCTAATACAATCCTGTCTTCTCAGCTGACACCACACAGCAGGAAAAGCACCTCAGCTCCTCTAAGAACATAGAAAATGTACATTCATGAATCCCCAAGTTAATTTAAAATAACAGAATGGAAATGAGCAATAAATTGCTTTAGAGCATTACCACACCCTGGGATTTAGGATGAAGTACAAATATTATCAAGGAAGACAAGCTCACACTGTCTTAAAATCTGGCTTAGGACCAGTGACCACAGTTATCTGTAAAAACAATAACTGCTGTTAACATCTGTCACTTTTTCCTCCTCTGAGCTTTCTACTCAGTGCAGTTTTTTAAGACATGAGACAAATTTTGTCAACTAAACTTCAGTGCTGTAGAGCCACTCACCTGCCATGGGGTACCTTGACCCAGGGGCCATTTTGGGGCCATTTTGAAGTAGGACAAATTTGTCTGCCCAGCTGTCTCCTTCCCCTATGTGGTTTCTGCAGGAAGTGGAGTGTCACAGCTGTTTTCCAGGCATCCTTCTACAGGGAATTCAAAGCTCCATGGTTGCTGATGAGTTCCCCCCGCTATTACTCCATAAGGATTAAGATCAGTCAAAGGGTATTCAAACTCTGTGGTGAATTCCTGGCTTTTGGAAACTTCTTATCAGAGAGAGCCCAGATAAAGAGGAGATTTAATATTTTGATTTTTGTATTCTGCACTGGGTGCAGAAGAGGAAGATCTTCACAGTGCAAACTGAAGGAAGAGGTCAACTTGCCTCCCTATCAGCAGTAACAGTCAATAGACTAGTCCATGGATGATGTAGAAATTATACCTACCTATGTCCTTGAGAATTTCTCTTACCAACTCAGGAATAATAGTCTCCCATAATACTGTGGGAAAGGACCTCAGTGCATTAACATGTTTGGTAGCATGAAGAAGAGCAGCATAGGAGTATAAAAAGGCATTTGCTCAGAGGACAAGACTGCTCTGTGCATAGAGGGACAGAAGACATTTCCTCTGACCTAATGAATTTCCAGTTAATATTTTATGAAGAGCAGTTGCATCATAAGAGATGGAATTTCTGGTGCTGTGGCTGATGCTGTTACATGGAGCTTACACACCTTAACCACATCACTCAGGGTCCATCCTCTCTCCCCAGCAGAGAGGGCTCTCTGCACTGCTTTAGTTGTGCCCTTGAAATGGGTTTACTCCACCTTCCTGGTAGTAGCTCTGGTCAGGCTAAGGTTGAATTTTTAAAGTGATGAACTGTACATGGCTGAAGGGAGTTTCTACCTCCTCACAGCTGCATGCAATTATCCCCAGCCTGTGGTCAGCCAGACACTGACAGTACATACCACAGTCATCATCAGGCTTCAACAAAGTGTCTGAAGGTCTGGTAGGAAGAGGTTAAGAGAAGAAAACTCCTCCCAGCCATGCATCTATTTCTGTGCATGCACAGTGCCTGGCACGGCAGCGACCCTGATCTAATTTGGCCTCCCTGTGGCAATACCTTTTAAATGTCATTACTTTGAAAATAAGGATGCTGATGTTTAATGAGAAAATGATCCCAGGCAAAATAAGATACTAGATTTCATAAGGTAATGGAAAGCTTTAAGGGAACAAGCCTGACACAGTGCTTCTTAAGGGCAGAGGGTACTGGGAGCTGCTGGGACTCCGTTTGTCTGGTTTGCTTCTGCTCAGGTGGGTTTTCACAACGGCCCAACAAACACACATCTCAAAAGGCATTTGCCTTTTTATGATCTTCACTTGAAATTAAGGACTCAGAAAAGAAAGAGATCCTGATCCTTAAAGGAAAGGGTCACCCACTCTGCAAATGGCCAGCAGTACAGCAACTTGAGTCAGGACCACTCCAGGCCCAAAATGAGCTGCTGTCTATCCCAGTGGTGGTAGGATACTTTCTCTACTTAAAAATTTTAGTGGTGATTTATGTGATGAAGAAACATATCTAGACAGTAACAGATTAAAATCTTTTTCCTATTTTACACTGTACAGTGCAATGCTTATATGAAGATAAACTTGACTAACTAGTCCCCTGGGACCATGATACTGTGTTATCCAAATCCTGTCTTTAATCCACCCTGCAACTGCACAGAAACATTTCCAATCAGGCTAAAGGCAGTAAAAGGATGTTTTTCATCTATATGTCATCACTTAGTCTTGCTATATATTGCAGCTATTTAATGCTTTGCACACTTTCTTTCAAAATGTTGGATGTGCTTATCCCTCTCCAGGCAGCCTTCCAGCCACTCTTTCCCAAGCCTGTAGCATTGCATGGGGTTGTAGTAACACAACTGTAGGTCTTGTGTGTGTCTTGGTGGTGCAGACCATTTCTGCTAGGATTGTAGATGCTTCATTCTGCTCCCCATCTTTGTCTTCCAGCTCAGGGGAATGTGTACCCCTAGGAAAACTGGTCTTACTATTAAACACTGAGGTAAAGGAGGTATTAAGTCCCTCTGGAGTTAAATCCAGTTTGTAGTCAGTCACATTGGGGCCGGTCCTGTATAATACCTGACAAGGAGATCGAGTGCATCCTCAGTCGTTTTTCAGATGACACCAAATTGTGTGGGAGTGCTGATCTGCTGGCGGGCAGGAAGGCTCTGCAGAGGGATCTGGACAGGCTGGATCAATCAGCTGAGACCAAATGTGTGACATTGTGTGCCAGGTCCTGCATTTGGGTCATAACGACCCCAGGCAGCACTACAGGCTGGGGGCAGAGTGGCTGGAAAGCTGCTGGTGGAAAAGGATCTGGGGATGCTGGTCCACAGCAGCTGAACATGACAGTGTGTGCCCAGGTGGCCAAGAAGGCCAGTGGCACCCTGGCCTGTATCAGCCAGAGTGAGGCCAGCAGGAGCAGAGGAGGGATCATCCCTCTGTAGTCGGTGTGCGACTCACCTCAAATCTTGTGTTCAGTTTTTGGCCCCTAACAACAAAAGGACATTGAAGTGCTGGAGTATGTCCAGAGAAATGCAACAGAGCTGTCAAAGGGTCTGGATCACAGATCTTCTGAGGAACAGCTAAGGGAGTTGGGGGTGTTTATCCTGGAGCAAAGAAGGCTCAGGAGCTGTATGTTTTTGCTTTTTGCAACTATATGAAGGGAGGTTGCAGCAGGTGGGAGTTGGTCTCTTCTCCCAGGTAACAAGTGCCAGGATGAGAGGAAATGGCCTCAAGTTGTACCATGGGAACTTTAGATTAAATATCAGAAAAAAATTCTTCACTGGAAGGATGGCCAGCCATTTGAATGGGCTGCCCAGGGAAGTGATGGAATCAGCATCCCTGGAGGTATTTAAAAGATGTGTAGATGTGGCACTTGAGGATATGGTTTAGTAGTGGATTTGGCAGTGCTGGGTAATGGTTGGACTCAATGATCTTAAAGGTCTTTTCCAACCTAAAACATTCTATAACTCTATGTCATAACGTGGAATGCTGTCTTGAATTTTTTTTGCAAGGCTTTTTGCAAAATTCTCCTCTACCAGCTCACCTTTGTGAGTCATGATACCCAGTGGCTGAGGGGCACATAATATTTGCAAATGCTTAGTACAGAATTTCCCCTGAACCATAAAGCTCAAAACATATTTTGTGATTTGTTTTTTTCTTCTGGCCACACCCTGAGAACAGTCACCAAACAAGGCTTTAAGAACTCAGGGCAGGGACGTTTTTCCTTAGATGTATTTATTCAGAAGCTGGCACAACAAGGTTTTCAAGTGTAATTTAATAATTGCTTGTTACTAATAATTACCACCTGTGCACTAATCGTTATGTAGGATAACTTTAACAATTGGTTAGTCCAAAAGGTGCTGGTAATGCCAGGCACTCTGTTTACTCAGGGACTCTACCTAGCAGCCCTGTGGAGCTCCCTGGCCACGTGGCTGGCGGATGCATGCTGGCTAGTCCTGCAGCTGGGGAGAAGCAATGTCAAAGCCTTCTTTCCCTGCCAACAGCAGAAATTGGATGCTGGAGCAGTCTGGACCAGACTCAGTGGCAGCCAGCTATTCCAAGCTTTGCAGTGGCTCCACAGTTCCAAACCATCAAAATTAAATGTCAGTCTGACTGAGTTGCTTACACCAGAAATGTTAATTACAGTGTAAAGCAAACTTCCAGAGGACTTGAATTACTTAGAGGGTAATTTTACTGTCTCTGGCATCCCATGCATGCTTCCATCATGGTTTTCCTAATAAGACATCCCTGTTGTTTTTTGTTTGATTGAAAAGTACATGCAACCTCCAAATAAAATAAATAAGCACATCCTTAGTTCCTATACAGGAATTCTGGCATTTAATCCATCCACTTTTGTTAATATGTTTGCATATACATGTGTAGTTGTGTAACTCCACTATGTATAGTTATGTGTGGCTGATATACGTTGCCCTCAGAAAACTGGGATTGTGTAATTCAAGTTGCAACTGCATTTTGGACTCTGTCTGTGAAGCCCTGTTGCACACCAAAGCTGTTACCAGCACTAATATCTCCTCGGTACACAGGGCTTCGAAAGTCTTCCTGAGCCAGGCAAGGCTGGCTGCACACCTGGAGGCTGTGGCTCTGTCCTCATACTGATGTGGGCAGAAATACTAATTTTTTTTAAGCAAAACAGACTAAATAAGATAGATAAGAAACCATGAAAAAATCTGTAGTGCATGATTTATTTTGAAATCACAGTCGGAGTAAAGCACATCTTGACTTTTCCACATCTGCTCCTAGATTATAAATTAGGAGTTCATTTACTGTGATGCTTAAGTGCCTTCTGTAAAATATTTACTCCGAGTTCGGTCAGTTATGAGTGCCTGGAAGGTATTAATTTGTAACATTCTAGCCCCAGTCCAGAAAAGAGCTTAAGGCTCGTGCCACTGAGTTGTGATCTCTGGCCAGCCTCATAAAAGATGTTCAACTTGTGTTGTGCCAAAGAGTTGCTGAGCAGCCTCTGAGCTGAGGATGCAGCACTAAGGCTGCTGCTGTGCTCCACTGATTCCCCATCACCCACAACCCCTCTGAGTGCCCAGGCACCTCCCTTACCTGTCAGGCAAGCAGTGTTTGGGAGCGCTCTGGGCAAGAGTTTTGTGGGGAGCAGGATAAGCAGGTTAAAACAGTAAGCCTTGATAATTCTTCTCAAGCTCTCTGTTGGTTTAACACTGGCTCCCAGTGTTCACACAAGGTGGGACTGGAGCAATGAAAGCCTCCTGATGGAGACCCAATTCTTCACCTGCTGTAATTACCTGACCTAATCTCCTGGCTTTCTCTGGTTATGAATAAAACACTCTTGTTATGGCTGCTAAGCACAACTGCCATAAACACAGTTTTGTTATTCTTCAGCATCATTTGCAAATAGGAAAAAAAGTGCCTATTCCTACAGATGAGAAGCACAGAAAAGAGAGAGAGAGGAAAAAAAAAAAAAGGACTCTCTGTGTCCTCAGAAATTAGGCTGAAGATGGAATACAGGGATTCCCTCCCTGGTGGGAGACTGGCATGTTAGACTGACAGGAGGGAAGAGCCTGACTTGGCAGAGGCTGGGCCCTGTGAGATTCCAGCGTTGTGCTAACTCCGTGTCTGCCTGAGAGATATTCAGCCACGTGCCCTGGGCTGGAGGTACAAGTGTCAGCTGATACTGTAGTCAAAATTATACTAACATCACCTCAGGACAGAAACCTTCCTAGGTTGGCATTAGCAAACAAGTGCACAATGCCTGTGAAATAAAGATTAAGAGAAGCTTAAGCTGATACTTAGAAGATGTTATGGGCCATATCCTTCTTGGAAAGAGCTGCACTCTGACAGGTACCTCAAAAACACTGCTTTTCTTTATATATTAAAAAAAACACCCCAAAAAAAAAAAACCACAAACACCCAACAACAACAACAACAACAAAAAAACACAACACAAAAAAACCCCACTCAACCAAAACAAAAAAAACACAGAAAAAAAAACCCCTTGGAAAGTTCTGAAAAGCCCTATGAGCCCCACAGGCTGGAAGTCTGACTGCAGTTAAATATACTGCATTTAACTCTAATTGGAGATCATAAAGGAATGCCTGTGCAGCCCACTGCAGGTAGAGCAATAAATAGAAAATGTCCCAGAGTTTGCACACGCCTAGGTGCTGTGTGCATGTGTTCTGTGGGTGGCATTTTCAGCCCATCTTCCTCCATGCTGCTCTGTATGTTCATTTTGGCAAAACCTCTAATTTGTGCATGAAACGGCCATTTCCGTGAATGCCATGAGGCAATTGAATCTAATTTTCTAATTTGCAGTTTCAGATGCTTGTTTGCACGAGGAGTCATGTCTGTGGGCAAGGGGGCTCAACCACGCAAGCACAGACCGCTGCACATCTGGACTGTGGGATTTGTGAAGGACCAGCAAAACAACAAACCTCACAAAAAGGCTTCAGAAAATAGCATGACCTTTAAATGGCAATATTAGTAATAGAAAAATAAAGGGAAGGAACCAGGACTCATTTAGTTCAAGTGGATTTTCAAATATAATGTAGTTCATTAAAGTTAATTTCATTTAATGTTAATTTTAATTAGCTCACATCTGTTGCAAATATCCACAGGACTGATTTAACCTGTGAACTGGGGCTACTTTTCCTTGAAGTCCTTTACATCAATTAGAAAATCTTACCACACTGTAATGTTAATTCTTCCTTTGGAAAGGAGCAGAGAGAGGATACACTATGCAAAATGGACACCAGTCATGTTGCTTAATGTACAGCAAAACAGACCTATAGATTCTGTGCTGACAAGAAAACAGCTCTGACATAAAAATAAAAGCTTACCCAAAGCTATAATTTGTCTTAATATTAGCCCATGCAAAATTTCCTGTAGAAATGTGAAGGACAGAAGTACTGGCTGAAAGATCATGGACCACTGATCTCTGTTTTTTCCTTCTTTGTATGTTTGAGACTAACTGAACTCTGCCTTTCACACTGGTTTGTGGTAAGTGAATTTTAAGACTATGAAATAGTCCCAACTGGAAAAGTACACTGAGAACTCAAAAAAGGGAGACTAAGATGATTTTTTGAAACCGGTTAGATTTTTCAAAGCTGATGTTCTGCATTGTGATGATGTTATATGGACTTAGTGTTGCAATTTCTAGGAATGTTAGAAGAACTGAGATCTGGATGCACTGAGTACCATTAACACAACTCCCAAGTGGAATGTGCAGCAATTTAAATTAATGAATCACTAATTTCCTGCTCTCTCAAAGAACTCCCTTTACTGCGATAAGACTCACAGAAACAAGTGGACACATGCCTGCTTATTTTGCAGTGTGGCCTAAATCTCTAATAGGACTGTTAAATAAACAAGAACAACAATTTCTCCAGTGATGGGCTTTGTTATCTCTGCACCCAAGTGCTGCATTTCATATGCACTAGTTTTTCAAAGCAGGGCACCTAAGGCAGACTTACATGGCTGTTAAAGGGAAGGCTTTGACACTTAAGATATTTCTACTTCTTCCTACACTGAAATCTAAGCCTGACAGACTCACAGGCTAAATTAATTCCTTAAGCCCTTGGCCCAGTGATAAAACTTATCTGAAGCAGAAAATGGAAATGTACAGTGTGCTTTATAGAGCTGATCAAAGATCCCCCAGAAAGTGCTGAAGCAATCAGAAATGAATGATCTGCTCCCATGGATAGGAGAAGTGGATGTTTTAATTGCATCAATTATTCACCACCAATTATTTGTGAGATGTCTTTTATGTCTGGGTGGTTCAGGAGCCTATCTATGCATGTTAAAATCAGCTGAATTTCCTATTATTTTTCTGTGAACACCAAGTTAGCTGTGCTGATGGTTCGAATCAGAGATGGAGGAGCCTGCCGAAATTTGGAGCTAGCGGCGACTGTGTGACTCCTTCCCTACTGAAACTCAAGAGAAACAGTGTGGTAGGAAATTGATCCTTACTGAAAGGGTCCTTAAAAAAAGGAAAACCAGACAATCTCCTGAAGGAGGTGATGTACAGATATATACTGTACTTTAACTTACTAATACATTATTATGCAGCAGAAGATAACATACACAGAGGATGGTAACACAAGCCATTTCTTTTTGTTATTCTTCCACTAAGGTAAGAAACATCTTTGTCACTGACTAATCCATCAGCCTTTTCAGATCCATTTCTACCTGCACACGACATGGTTTTGGGGACCTGTGTTTTTGTTAAACCATTCATTGCTGTTGAAGAAAAGCAGTGCCCACCAAGTTAACAGGAAGGGAGCTCATCTCTCCTTCCACAGGTGGAGTGGAATCATCTTCCACTCCACAGGTAGAGTGCTTCTCCACCCTGTGGGGATCCCTGTGTAACTCCTGTGCTGCTGGATGACTTTAAATGGCTCAGGAGGGAAGTTCATAGTCCAGGCTATTGCATTTGTGGTGTCCTTTACAGACTAGAGGCTGAATTTCTTGTTAGTTAACATTAATGAGCTTGGATGTGTTGACATGAGGACAGGATTTTACCTGGGAAACGTCCAAGTATGCTGCCTAAAGGGTGAATGTTTCTGTTGATGAATCAGCCAGCTTGATGACACTGTTGGCCATAAGTGAACCTGAGATATTTATGTGACACCTGGGAAGAGTCCCTGCTTGGTGGCTGCTGTGCCTGGCAGGGACCCTCTGCATCATTTCACATGGAGCTGGTTCCTACAGTGCATCCTACCTTGTGAAACAGCCTGGGCAGAGCTAGAATCTCCAGAAAAAGCAAGATGTCCTTTTCCCAAGCTGTTTCCTGAAATGACCTGTATTTCCTGCAATGCTGCTGTCAGCCTGCTGTGGCTGGCAGGAAGAGCTGCTATCACATGTAACCCATGTCTGAACCCCAAATCCCCCCGAGATGCAGTTGCCATGCAGTGATTTAAGACTCCTTAAGCAGAACAGGAAGAGATCAAAACAAGGAAAGCCTATTTGCAAAGCTAAAGAAAGACATTGTGTAGCTGGAGCAGGAAAAACAACAGCTGAGCAACACCCAGAGGCACTGCCAGGCACAAGAGAAGTAAAGTGATAAAAAGTTCAAGAGCAGAGGAGTTCTGAATCTCTGCAAACACTTTAAGGCTTGTCAGCTCTGCCAGGTCCCCCGGTCCAAAGGATGTCCTTCCAACAGTGTGAGATCCAGGATGAGGGGCTGCATACAACAGTGCTGCCTCAGTGCTGCCTATTGTCACTGAAACTTCTCCACAAAACTATGAGACTTTGTATCAGTTTCTGCTCCCTTCCCAAATTTATCACTTTGGCAAAATTACTGATATTGTCCTATGCCAAAGTGAGATGTTTCTGTGTGTTTGCTATGACATTAGAGCTGAATTGTAATGTGTTTTTTTGATGAAAGCTGCAGTTGGACTTGATGATCTGAAAGGTCTTTTCCAACCTAGATTATTCTATGATGAAATGGCAAAATTGGCATCAACAAGTAGATTTGTTGTGAAAGAATTCTTTGCTGCTTTTTTAAAGGAAAAAAAATGAATTACAGGGAAAAGCTCGAAGTTCAAGGAAGGATAAATATCCCACTGATGTGAGCTGTCTCCTCCCTTTGAAGGGTTTTTGGTGTTGGGCCATCAGTTGTGTACTAGCAGTGTTCCTCTGCAAGGTACTGGATGTAAAGACATGTATTAGGGAAAAGCTGTGTGAGAGATGCCAGGTACTTTTGTCTCCTCAGCTACCTGCTCCAGCTGGGGCCACAGCACCTGTCCAGGCAGCCCTTGGGGACTCTGTACTTTGGGATGAGGCATTTTGCATCTTCCTTCCCAAATACCCTCCAGCTGAGAGGCAATGCCTTCCTCACACCTCCCCACTGGATTGCTTCTAAATGCCAGAGGTACATGGAATTTCCTCAGCTTGTATGCTGCAGCTCCTCACACATAGCTTTTGGGGATCTCATGTGGTCAGGAGCAGCCCCAGGAATGTGGTTGCCCATGACTGAGTCCAAGCAATGTCCACATCTGCTTCCAAAGGCCCAGCAGGAAAAGGAGGATTTTTAAAAACTAGGAATGTGGCCAACAAAATACATACTTAAGGTTGCAAAAGAGGACACTCCCAGCACCAGCAACATCAAAAACAGTGGAAAGTTGAGGGGAAAGTCTCAGGCATCTGTGAGGACTGTGCCTGATGCCATCCCTCATGCCTTTCTCTGTGTGGACTGAAAGGCCATACAGCTCCCTGCTTCATTGAGCTTGAGCTCTGATGGGAGCCTGGTGAGGTTTTAACCAACACCCCAGCAGCTCTGGGACATCTCCTCAGTACAGGGGAAGAGCTGCACTTCTTGACAGAGGTGCCTAAAGGTGTGAATTCAGGCAAGGATGCATGTTTGGTGATGGCGTGGCATATCCCTCTACCTTGAACTGGCATACTCTCACCTTTCTTTTCTTCTTTCCACCTGCCTGGCTGGATTTCTCTGTCTCCCAGAGCAGTGAATCAAGGAAGAGCAAAGCCTGTGGATGTGGCAGCCAAAAGGTTTCAGAAACAGAAGACAGGATATAGAGTCCCACAGATTCCTTTAAAAAGGAAAAACAAGCGAAAGATGCAGGGGAGAAATGAGAGAAAGAAAAACTAGAGATTTTACAGTTTTAAAGCCAGCTGCTCAATGTGATGTGGCCTGATTCACAAGCACTGCATGCCTGGTGTTGGCAATAGCACTTTGGGATCATGTCAGCAAGAGAGTGGAAATGGTGGCCAGGGCAAACATATGCTAAATTTCATAGTCAGAAAGTCAGAAGGCAGAACATGCATGATAATTTATTGGAACCTAAAAATAACACAGACAAGACCCTTTTAATTTCAGGCAATTTCTAGTTCTTAAAAACTAAAACACAGCTTTCTGAATGTTGTTAATGGCAAATCCATAGAATCTTCTATTGTTTAGAAATGAAAAGAAATCCTTACTGTAAAGAGAGAGATGTATTAGACAGAGATGGTTAAAGAAATTCTAGAATGAGTCCCTAAATGCCATCTTGTAATTGTATTAATCACTTAAGGTCCTTGTAATATGCCACCTATATTAGCATTTTGTGCCTTATGATGAAATGATAGATAGGCAATATCTATTGATTTGTTTAGAATCTCCAACACAGCCTAAACCCAAGCAGCCCACACTCAGCTTAGTGATCAAAAGATGCCCCATGGACTCATGTCCATGCTCCTATGCACATTTACTTATCAGGAAGACAGAAACTGTTGCCTTTAATGATCTCATTAATTAGGTCTTAGGCAAAAAATCAAGTTATTGTGGCACCTTGGCAAGCTCTGCGTTTCATCTGAGCCATCGCCTGTGTTCTCTCTGCTTGTAGGAAAACTGAGAAAAGAATGGGTTGGCCTGAATTTCATGTGCATTTGTTCCCAATGATCTGGTTAGCGTGTCCTAAAAGGCACTGATCTTCCCCCAGTCTGCAGCAACTGACTGCCCTTGCTCTGTCTCTCAGCTAAATCGAGGCTCATCTAAAAACCAGAGATTCTACATTCCTCCAGACTCTGCCACCCAACTGCTACCTGGATCCTCAGCTATAAACAAAATTTTTCCAGGCTTCTCCTTGACCCTGGCACAGAACACCCCAGCAGTCTCCTTGCTCCTAATTTTAATATGCTGGAGAAATGAACCCCTTTCCTAAGTATTAACAGTAATAAATAAAAATCTTCTTGGTCACACTATCAAAGTTAAAAGACATATTGGCCAAAGTGACAGATGAAAGCAATCTATTCAAACAGCCACCTAAACAAGACTGCTGAGTGTATCTCTATCCTCCTCTCTTTGAGGCTTTGGGAGTAATATTTTACATGAGACTTGGCAGGGAATCAAAAACTGAGAATGTGTTCTCCTCAGCTCCACCAGCTGCTAGAAGCCCCTTGACAACTCTGTAACAGCCCTTTATCTGTGTAAAGCAGACAACAGCCTCTCTCACAGCAAGAGGTATTTCACTGAGGTGTCAACCTCAGCAAGCCTCCATGCTGCCACTTCGTACCACTGTCACTATTTAATTTAGAAGCCTTCATCTTTAAAAGCTTTAGGGTATGTCTGGAAACATAGCCACAGCCATTTCTCCTGCTATCCTGAGCTGCTCTTGCTCCATTGGAGCTAAGGGGGCTCTGCAGGCTGGCAGCAGCTGGGGGAGGGGGACTCAGCTTGTGGCTGCTCCATGCAGCTTCTGTCACTAAAGCCCATCTCCCAAATCACAGAGAGACACAGGAAGGGTGAGTTCTTCACAGCACATTGGCAGTGACCCCTTTGTCTCTCTTTACATTCTAGTCTTGATTACAAAAACAGAACCATGGAAGAGCTGGAACAAACATTACTGTAGGTATGCAGGCAGCAGCTGGATTGAAATTAATTTAGGTCTTAAATTCCTGTATTTCCTCTGGAGATCCTTCCCTGGGATTTGAATCCAGGGTCCAGAGCAGGAGAACCTCAAAGGGGCAACCAGGTTCAGAGCAAAGTGCAACAACCTATGCAGTCCCTCACACTGCATGTGGGTACTGGAACCTTCAGTTCTCCTTTAATGGGGACATGATGGCTGTTATCGTGAATATATCCCTTGAAATTACACTGCCAAACCAAAATGACTCCTTTTAAATATGCAGTTATGTGCTCTCATCATTCACAATACAAGCCCTCCCCTGGAAAGATTGAGCAGGTTGAAAACATCTCAGATTAACAGTCATGATGCTGGGGGAGAGTAGCAACCCCAAACCAGGTCTCTCTGAGCCTGGAGCAGACACCCATTCTCCAGACACATTGCTAAATAATATTTTCTTTCATGGGCTGTGGTGCCTCCCTAAAATCCACTCGAATTAATTCTTTCCTGAAACAGCTCATCTAAAGAGATGCCACATGATGTCAGAGATGCAGCCTGAACATTTGTCCACACTGTGTGTTGCTATTGAGCCAAACATTTTTTCTGGGCAGAGACATCCACTCTGGTTCTGTCATCATCTATGCAAGGTGTCCAACACACCTGCAGGGGTTTTTTTTATGGACTGGAACAACTTTGAAGGAATAAATTGAAGTGCCTGAAGACAGCATAAATGCTAAGCATATGGCAGGCAGCAAGCAGGATGCTTTACCATGGAACAAGTTTGTGAAAATCAGTGATCAAGCTAAGAAAGAGAGGGCAGGGAAATGTTTTTATCTCTGGGACCCAGTTGGGACCCAGATGTCTCTTGTTAATGCCAAAAGACATCTATCTGTAGATGTCTCTTGGCATTAACAAATGGTTCCCCTATTTTCTCTCATAGTGGCCATAACTGCATTCTTTACTTCCCCCTTTCCCATGTGAAAATATTACTTAAAATGAGACTCAATTCTCCACAGAAATACTGAAAATGCAGGTGCCAGAAAATGAGATGTTTTCATTAGCAGTCAGTGTGGCCCTCATACAAAATCGACTTTCATGGTTACTTTACCCCATGTAATTACACAGCAAAGCCCTGTTTAACATCTCACAACGTAATGGAAATTTGCTATTTCAAATCAGATCAACGTTAAGAATTACTCAGACATTTCAAGAGATAATAGCTGTAATTAAGGTGGTTCTAGTGATGGGTTCCTATTATAACGTGGCAGGAAGATTCTCTGATGTCTTGCTGACTGCACCAGTCACAATTGTTTTCATTAATACAGACACTCTTCTCTTACCAGACAAACAGAAAAGGAGATTAATCAAAATACTGTGCTGGTTTCCTATGCTCTGAACCTCTCTTTTGCACTGATGCTCAATTCTTAGTTTTCAGTTGGAATAAAAAGCAGTTTTTGTAAGATGGGCAGGCAGCTTCACACCTGCTATTTAAAGCAAAATTGTGAGAACAAAGAGAGATAATTATTTTTTGAAAATCTGAAAATAAAGCACTGATGAAATTTAAATGCTACAATTCCTAAACATCTTACTTGTTTCCAATTTGTGTGTCAGTGATGTGAGATTGCTGGAGTGTGTTCAGACTGGGGAATGAGATGAACATGTATATGTGGGTTCATTATCTAGTGGAAAAAAATTGCACAGACCAAGGCACAAGTGGCATGTGAGCCATTTGGGGTTGTGAGGCTGACTCGGGAAAATGGGAGCCCCCAGTGGCAAGTCCCCGTGATGATGGTTTGGGACAAGCAAAGAGTGTGTTGGGTTTCAAAATGATGGAAGAAAAGAGACCTTCATTTCCAGCAGAACCAATTAAGTTAAACAAGGGATGGAATTGACTTAAAAAGTTCTATAAATGTTAATTTTTCATGGGTATCAGTTCTACACAGTCGAAGCTGTCAGAGTCAGCTTCTCCTGAACGAAGGTGTCATATCAAGTCATCCAGATAAAAGTTATGTCAAGTACCAAAAATGAGAAGGGCCAAGACAAGCAGGGAGCATGACAGGAGAGCAGGGCAAGATCTCATACAACTCAGAGTGAAAAGGGAATCAAAGGAACAGCTTTGTTCTGAGGAAATTCACACATTGATTTCCAGATCCAGCAGTTTGCCTGTTAAACAAGCAAAGGAAGAAAACCAACCATAAAAATGCACATTTGGGAGCACTGTGCATATTGACCACTACATCTGGGGCTGCTAAATGTGCTTTAGAAATGCATCTATGAAATATGATCAGTCAGTTAAAGTTATTTCAGTAGATTTTTATACTATGAAGAGATAGGAAACTGTGAAACCCTTAACCCCAGTTTTCTAAAGAAAAACATGAAAATACCAAGGGAAAGCTGTATTTGCAAAGATTTTTATTCACTTACTTCTTTCAAATACTAGTTACTATGATGCAGCCTCCTAAAAAGTGAGTGATAATCACAGAAATTGTTGCTGTTTTCATATATCTAATGCAAAACAAGTATTTTTGTGTAACCCTTCAAATGTGAAATATTATCTTGTGTTTTGTACATAGAAGTACATAGAAGTACCCTTCAAATTTGCAAAATGGAAAACAGCTATACTTTATTAGATGCATTGCCCAGCTTTATATCTACAGGAACCTAAAAGGTTGATATTACCAGACTCTGAGACCAAAGGACCTGGTAGATCATTTATTATTGAAGTGAAAATAATAATTAAAACCAAACCAAAACAAAAAAACAACAACCGAAAAAAGCTCTGCAAGGAACAGGTCCTCTCTGCAAGAAGTCTCAAAAAGCCTGTTTCCTGCCTTAATGTTGACTTTCAGAGGCTACAGGTTTATAAAATGATGTCTCACTAGTGATTGCCTCACTGACCTTTGTAATGTGGGCTCAAATCCCATTGCACCTGACATTTTGTTTTGCTTAGAGGGGATCTGCAACTCACTCAGGCTGTAGTCCCACTGGGATATGGCTCTCCCTTATGGTTCTTGCCAACAAGACAGCATGTATGTCTGTTTTCCTGGTCTCTGGTTTCTGGCCAGGAGGCAATAAAAAAAACATAAACCCTTGTGGGAATGGAAAACTAACTAAAAAATATCATGAAACCTCATTCTTTTAGTTCTATATATAACCTTTCTATCCATGATTACAAATCTTGCTAATGTTTTGTAAAATGCTCTTTTAAACTCACTTACTGGAGGCTATGCACTCACTTATTAAAAGCTAGTAAAACTAGTTGTGTTAAGGCTCTGTCAAAATCAGTATTTAAAAAAAAATCCCAGACTTGTACAAAAGAAACAAAATTCATTGTGACAATGACATCTCAAATTCATTACTGCTCAGTGTCTGTTGAATAAAAACCGTTGGCTGTAGAGGATGTGAAAAGCATAGGGTTTCAAGGAAGTGGAATTGTTTTATAATTCTTGAAATGGTATCTGTGGTTGTATAAAGTCTTTAAGAATTAATTTTCCCTTTAGGTTAAGAGTTGCTGTAGTTTTGGTGAGGCAGGACAGGATATGCTTCAATTTATATTTCAATAGACAAGAAAAAGTTCTACTGATATGAGTAGGATTAAACAGAGGGGAAACAAAATAGACTTGTCATTACTGGGAAATACAAAGAGCAAAAAGACCCTGCAACTACATGGGGAAAAATATCAAAGGGGATGGTACAGAAATATCTCCTGTGTCCAAAGGAATAAAAACTGTATTTTAAGAAAAGAATAATAACAATTAGAATGATATAAAGACTGAAGGAAGAGGGAGAAACAGAAGAATATACTTAAAGACATAACTCTCTATGCTCATCAGTCACATGCTACATCCAATTTGAGGTACAATAAAACAATAATTGTTGTACCCTGCTAAATTTGTTACAAGTTGTTCAAAGATGGTGATAAAGCATGTCTGATAAACAGCAGTGTGGGGGATTTCTCTGCTGGTGGTCCTGCACTCCTGACCACAGCTCTTCCCTTAGAGGGGTGTGAGCATCCATGAGTAAAACTGCACCCCTGCTGTCTTGAGGAGTTAATGCTAAGGCCTGATTCTTTGTTTATGGTTTTTGTGAACCATTGTAAAGCTCTGTTATTGTGGTTGTGATTTGTGTTGCTGCCAGGGTGATAAAAAGCAGTTTCAGAATTTAAAGCCCTAGCTCTGTGCTGGGGTTAAACAAGCACTTAGCACTTGTTTGGTCTGTGACATTATCATCAATGAAAATAGAAAATGAACATAAGTTGTATGTTCTTAAGAGCTTTATGTAATCCTTGTTTACATCTCTATTCATGTTGACTGAAGGCAATTTCTGATTAATTTTTACAAAACTGAGTATAATGGGAATGTTTCATTTTGTTTCCTGGTGTGGAAAACATAATCAGAAAGACCCTAGTAGTGTCAAGTGTGGGTCTGTCATATGTAGGAGACAGAAATTGTGAAATGTGAGGATTTTTTGCCAACAACCCCTCCTCCAGATTTTCTCTTGGGAAATGAAGAAAGAATTATATGGGCATGATAGTGTAGGCATGAAACTTTCTGAATACTGAGTCAAAGCCTTTGGAAATATTTATATTTCAATAGATAAGATAAAGTTCTAGTGATATGAGTAGGATTAAGCTGAGGGGAAACAGAAATGATGCTGTTGCCATTGGGCTCTGGGACTACACTCATGGTAGAGGAATGATAGGAAGCTTTAAGTTCAATAAGGGTTACAAGTATCTACCAACTGTAACAGATTTGAAAAAACCCCCAAGTGTGTGTAGGAGCTTTGCTCTCATCAGGCTTCCAGATTTCCAGTTTACTGAAACCTTGTAGGTTATTTCATTTTGGGTCAGAAGTGTCCTCCAGAAGTGATGTTACTCTGTGGCTTCATCCTGAGGGTGACATGTGAGGGTGGCATACAGTCACACATGGTGTGTGTGGGTTCCCCACAAGAAGGATCTACCACATTCCATTGCAGATTTAAACCCCACAACTGATAGGCATTATAAAAGCTCTTGCCACTTGATGCATGCTACATAAAAGGCTACTATGTACAGCCTGCCAGCCTGTGGCAGATGGCTTTCTGTACATAACACATAAACTTTGATGTTACTGAATTTCTGTAATAGCCATTTTATTTCTGCACAAATACACTGTCATCCATCCAATATTTTAAATGCACAAGGCACAGCGTTCACCAAAGTAATGACTTCACACATACAAAGTGACCATCAGAAACAGTAGCTGCACTTTGAGAGCACTTAGGGGAGGTTTTTGAGGAGATGCTTATTCCTATCCTAGGAGAATGGGCAGGGCAGTGTTTCATGAGGACAGAAGAACAGCAACCTCTCTTCTGAGCAGCTCATCTGCTGGTGGGCAGAGACATTGCTAAGGGGACCCACAAGAGGCAGCAGCAAGTGAACATCACAAAGGAGTTGGTGGAGTGAGGAGACCCCATGCAAATCCCACTCTTCAGCCTGACAGCATGGTGCCTCAACCCCCCACCATTCCCACAGCAGCACAGAACACACTTCTACAAGGAGCAGCAGGCAAATCTTCCAAAGGAAACACAACCACAAGCACTTCCCCAGCTATGGGTTAATTTTCAGCCCGAGACACAAAGCTAGTTCAGATTTCTGAATTTTCCCATCCTTGTTCACATCGCAGTGGTTGAGCAGGATCTGGCGGAACTTGTCCAGGTCCACCCCACTAATGCTGGGCTGCAGGCAAAGAGAAAAAGAGTGCTGAGAGAGAAAATGGCTCTGGATTTCCCCAGCTTGTAAAGCAGCCCACCATGTAGCAACTGGGGAAATCCACCCAAGGAAGAATGACCAAAAGGCCCACATCATCTCATATGCTGTGGGGAAGCAAACAGAAGACAGGGAAAGGGTGCCCTGCAAAAGCAGAAGGTGCATGGAACTGTAAGTTGTGCGATGAAGATCCCTGCTCTACCAGACCTGTGCTTTCTTCTGATTTCCTCTCTCAAACCTGCTGTACAAGGATTAATGTGACATTTCTGTCAGCATACTGCTATTTTACAGACTAGTCAGCAATAAATAAAAATACTTTTTTATGGATCAAGTTCATGTTGAAGACACATTTTACAGGCTACACAGTCTCAGTATGCTCCTAAAAGCTGTACTGCCTGCTCTGCTTCCCACATCCTCAGGAGGGGATCAAATTCACATGCACATCTTGTGGTGTCCAAGGGCAATGCTGATGGAGGACCTTAGGCAAAGTACAAACTTCCTTCCTTTACACACACACACACACAGCACAAACCCAGCCTCCTGCCCATCCCCACACCCTTCCCTGCACATCGCACCTCCAGAGCACACACACAGGGCCATCAGCACCCAGCTGCTGCTGTCTGCTCTCTCCTGAATGGATATGGCAGCACAGATATCTCACACTATGTGGAAATGCAACAGTTCAGGCTCAGAGGAAACTAAAGATGAGATTCTGTTTGGGTCAAAAGCTCTATCTTACACTGCATCTGGAAACTCAAGATAATCCAAGACTCATCTGTCCATCAGGACCTGAAGTGACACACCAGGTATAATATTCCTGATTACAGACAGACCTCAAATAATTTTCAATTGTAGTCCTGAGATGAACTAATGAACCATAAGGTCACTCTGGTGAGAACCACATCCAGAAAGAAATCCAGAAGAAAGAAATTGTGATGACGATTCCGTATCACGTCATTTTATAACATCTGCCTAATTCAAAGTACGAACTAGAATGAACCTTTTAAAAACAGAGATGTTGAGGGAAGCTGTATTAATTTGTGAGGCAGAATTTCTGTGATATGGTGAAATGCTCAACAGTATGTATTACTGAGATGGTGACATTCCCTTCTGCTGATCATCAAACTAAAATTTGACTCTATGTTCTTACTAGTGTCTCTGTGTACATAGCCTTTCCAAAAGCACTGATCTTTAGGAAAAATAGAGTATTAACAAACAGAGCCACGAAGATACCTTGACCAGTTCCATCATGTCTTTGACAAAACCATCCACTTCTGGGCCTTCAAGTGCTCCTGTTTTACTCTGAAAGAAGGAATAAACATCAAAACTCCCCAGTGAGAGAAAACCACTACAGTGTTTACTGGTCAGTACCACCACCTGGTCACCAAGCTTTGTGGCATAAAGTTCACAGAATCATGAAGTGGTTTGGGTTGGAAGGGACATTAAAAATCATCCAGTTCCAACCATTCCACCATGGCCAGGGACACCTTCCACTAGCCCAGGTTGCTCAAAGCCCCAAGCTGGCCTAGAACACTTCCAGGGTTTGGAAATCCACAGCTTCTCTGGGCAAACCTGTTCCAGTGCTTCACTACCCTCACAGTAAAGAATTTCTTCCTAATATCTAATATCTAATATCTAATATCTAATATCTAATATCTAATATCCCTTTGTTTTTCCCAAACCTGCCAAATGGAAGCAGTATCTCCCACCACCCTGAGGGAGTTGTGTGACTGTCAGAAGCAGCACGGAATTGCTGATGTCCAGCAGGCAGTTCAGTGGTTGTGTCTATCCTGAGCCAGACTCCCTAAACAACCATTTGGTATTGGAAGGGGGTTTATTTTGCAATGTGGTGGTGAGGCAGGCCCTGAACTGCCAGAGACTGTGAGGGCTAAAGCCACTACCTGCTCTGCTTCCCTTGCATCTCCTGCAGGAAAACTGCTAATGCAGCAGCACTGGCCCTGGCAACAGAGAAAGTCAAAATGGGACCTTGACACAAGATCTGTGAGCATTGCTCCTCCCTGTCCCTTCTCTACCCCTCCCAGTCTGGAATCTGGGCTCATGGGCCATAGGCTTGGGCACAGGTGACTCCAGCAGGAGTCAGCCAGCAGGAGGAGGAAGTCTCAGCAGCACATGCTAAATCTGTCATTTACAAAGCGCAAGGGAATGAACTGGCTCATGGGACTCACAACGTCGTAGTGTGCAAAGATCTTCTCAAAATCTCTCCTCCTTTCCTCTGTGCTGCAAGCCTGTGTACAGACAGGACAAACAAATGAAAAATTAAAGCAAAATATTCAAGTTTGGGCCCAGGTCATCTTCGCTGAGAGAGATAGGATCAATGCACCAAAAATTAGTGCTACTTACATCCATCTTAAATTGTAGAAGGAAATTCTCCTGGAGTGCCAGAATCCTGAATAGAGAGATTTAAATTATGATCTTTTCACTTTATCATCTGCACATGAACTATTTTGAGTTCTCCATGTTTTCAAAGCAAAGGGATGTTAGATTAAAGGCCTATAAAAGAGAAAAATGCCTGTGGAGTTATTTACAGAAGGCTGTTGTGGGAACACACACCTTCCTCCTGTCTGATGGGGCACAGAGGGTGCCCTTTGGTTCACCACAGACAGGCCTATTAGCACCATGGCTTCTCCCAGAGCATTTCTGGTGGTCCTGCACAACAGAGGGTGTCAGCTCCCGAAGCAAGAGCTACCAGACTTGTAACTGGATTGCTGTGCTGCATTAAAGAAAGTGATTTATGGCTCTCTCTTGGAGGGAGACTTGGTGGTTGTAAAAGTAAAGGACAAAGTAATACTGGCCTGTGCACCAAGACTGGCAGAATTCCTCTCTTTTCATCTCCTAAAGCCTGTCAAGCACTGATAAGCCCTTTTCTCTCTCCAACTACTCTGCTAACCCTGAGGGTTTTAGAGCCCATGGCACAGGGCAAGCTGAGTTGTGTCGGCACACGGAGGGATCTGGAGTCTGAGAAATGTTCTCAGGCTGGAGGAGAGCCTCAGATGGCCCAAAAGGAAATTGCATTTAAGAGAAAACTGTAACAGCAACCCCCTTTAGATATTCTCTGTCCTGCCTCAAATTCTCCTCATATATTTCACGGTCAAAGGGAGCTGCTGTATGCACTGCAGTCATTTGTGCTGGCATTTGTCAGGATCCGAAGCAGAGAGTAACAGTGCTGGCAAACCAGCACCTCTGTCCCCTCATCCTCTAAACTGGTCTTTTACTGTATACTGTACAATACCGTATCTGCAAATTTAAAGTCCTATCCAACCAGTGCACATAGCTTCACAGAGAGAGGTGTACTCTCTATCTCTAGGCAGTGAAAAGCATCTAAAAGCCTCAGAGGTATCAAGGACAGAAAACAGACAGAGGCCCATGACTGAGTCCCCAGCTGCATTCACAAGCATCTCCCCTTGGCTCTCCAAATCCTTTTCTACTGCCACTACCAAACTCTTTTGTGGTGGCACTTTTATTATTCAAAATGCAGTAAAATTTTTTTGCAATTCCTGTTGCACATAATGATGCAAAATAAATGTGTGTCTATGATGTTGAAAGGATTGTCATCCTTCTTTTGGAGAAGCAACCAGAGCCACTGGTTGCTTTGCCATCTCCTGAGAAGCACGTCAGGTTATGCCAGAGCATGTTGATGTTGTACAGACAGATCCTGGCATTGCTCCTATCACTGGCTCTAGATTCTCAGGTTATTGCAGTGGGGACCATGTGTTGGAGAGGTGGGATCAGAGTGGGTCTAATTCAAAAGGAGGTAGAATTCAACTGCATGTTGAGGGAAAGCATCACCTTGTGTGGATCTGCCATTGTGAGCTGAAGCACCCCATCAACATTAATAAATCCTACCTGGCCAGGTCATTCAGGTCCAGTCGTCCATCTTTGTTTTTGTCAAAGATTTTCATCTATAAATCAAGAAGACAGAGATAAAATAGATGGGCCACGAGGAGAACACACATACAAAAAAAAGCCAATATACATTTTGCTCAGCCCTGTGCCCTTCCCTCTGCTTGCTCAGGGTGCTTGCCCAAACCCTGGGCAGCGTGGCATCCTGTGCTAGCAGCAAATGCAATTTTGGCACAAGGGAATAGCAAAACCCACCAGCTTTCTGACAGCAACAACCCAAAGCAATCAAATACCAGTACTGCTCCCTTCCCACCTTACATGGGGGTAAAGCAGGTCTGCAGAAAAGAACTTCAGAAACTATATACTGACATTGCCTTGGCCCTGAAAAAAAAAAAAAAAAAGCCAGAAAAAGGGGGATATTTCTAAACACTTCCACCTGGATTCCAACCTTTGACTATTGCTGTGGCTTCTGACCAGCTGAGGTACAAATACTGCCTTCTAATCAGCACTCAGGATTTTACACCACTAAAGCTGTGGGGCTTGCTTGGCTAGAATGCACTAACACTTGGAAGAAGGTTCAGGCTGCCAACATCAAGAGATTAAATATGAATTCAAAACTTAGCTTTTTCTTTTCCTCAATAGCATCATTTTGATGAGCCATCACAAAAAATATATATTTATTTATTTGTTGTATTTGGTCCTGCATTTCTCTTCAAGGCACAAAAATGTGGCTGTTACAAAGAAGGGGGTGAGGGAGATGTTTGATGTGTTGCAAACTGCATAACTCATGGCTCAATGTTCTACAAAAAATATATTCCACATTGTGTGTGGGGGAAGATTAATATTTTACTATAACAGATTATCTTTCTATGTCAAATACTCAGTTCAGGAATATACATTAATCTTACCTTGATAGATCACATTTGCTTGTTTAGTGCTTGTGCAGAGTAATTGGTTCACTACAGACCTTTTGTGTATTACACAGCTGCTGCAGAAGGCCCAGACCAGCCCCTATCTGGCAAAGCTCAGAGGGACAGGATTATCCTCTGTGACATAGCCTGAACGTTGGGAGCCAGCAGCATGTCCTGAGCCATTCCCAGGAATGGAGCCAGGGCAGAGCCTAATAACCATGTGAGAAAAGGTAGCATTTGGAGAGCAGCCATTTCTCAGGGAGATTTTGCCTGTTCTGTCAGTGCTGCCTCTTCTCTGCCCATTGCTCAAGGGGAGCAAGGACAGCAACTCCATGGTAACCCTTTATTGTACCACGTTTAGACTGAGAATCTGCAACAGACTCTATACCGTTAATTTTTCTGAGTATTTTACTCTTGTGAGGTTTGGGTGGAATTTTTGAAGAGGCCTTTGGTATGGCCTCACTTTTCCTCCCACTGAAAGACAGCATGGAAGTCCTACAAATGACTGAAAGCCCGTATTGAGATATTTAGAAAAATGGCATCATGAGAGCCATGTGGGTGTTCAAAGAAAGCTATTTTCAAAGCTTTCAAAGCTATTTTCAAAGCTATTTTCCCATTTAACTGGCCTCTGCCAAACATGTGCTCTGTGCAGAGCCACTTAATGACAGAGGAAAGACTTCTGAATTGTCCTGTGCTCTAGAGCTGGGAGACAAATAAAGCTGCCAGGCCATCCTGAGGGCTTCCTTCTGGTTGCATCAGTCCAAGTTGTTCCCTTCCAGCTGATCTAACTTCTTGCATACTTCCTGCCCCATTAGATTTCCCACAGCAGTATGGCACTTTTCCCTAGTCTCTGCTGGAGCAGCAGTGGGACAAGGCTAGAGGAAGGGATGGGAGCAGAAGCTGCCTTTGCTGGTGCCACCAAGGGGAGAAATGTCCTTGTAATGGCAGCCTCCCACTGCCATTAGAGAGATAAACCCAAGCCTTCAGTTCTTGGCTGATAAAGGAGTTATTCTGCAGGTCATCAAAAATTATTAATGATTAATGTTCTTTCTAGAAATAAATAAGTCCTTTTAAAAGTCTATCTCCAAATGGAACTGGTTTTGCCTGTTGTTTGAGGAGAGAGAGAAATACCCCTACTACTTCACTTCTGCACACTCTCCACCAGAAGTGACTTGGCTCCATCCAGCATACATCATTGCTCTGAAATATGCTGCCTGAAGGAAGCTTATAGAGACAACCCCTAAGTAGATGGCTAAAGAAAGTACCAGCATGTGGATGGTGGGAATACCATAGTCCTTGGGCTCTACAGTAACTTCAGTGCTTTTGAAAATGTCACTCTAAATCCCTTGGTTTAAGTCACCAAGGAGCATCAGTTACCCACATGGTCTGTAGGAACTCACCACAAAGCAGTGCAGCTGGTGGGAAAGCATGTGCTGGGAAAGGACAGCTTTTGGTGGGAAACACAGGGCCCAGCTCTCAGGAACTCTGCTGCCAAGTCAGGGCAGCTCTGGCCGAAGGCACTGGTCTTTGGTTCATACAAAAATACAGTATCCTTACAAAAACATACTAAAATTTACTGCCTTTAGCAGTCTTTGTACTTCACTTGGATTCTCCTACATGTTTCTGAGCTCCTGAAAGTGTGTTTTATTTTCTCCCATTTCTGCTGCATCTCAGAATTACTGTCTTAAGATTAACATTCAGTGCTTCAGCCTAGACTTCAAATTCAGATGTGTTTTTCTCTCTGTGATGCCTCAGAAAAGCAAACAACTGCCACAACTACCCTGAATACAATTATCAAACACATGCAATATTTTGATCATCCATACCAGTCAACAGAATGAAAAAAAGTCTGGCTGGAAGAGCTAGGCCAAGCTAATTCTTGCCCAGTGACTAACAATGAAAGATGGAAAACACGTAGGGAAGAAAGGCTAGTGTTCACTGAATTAGTTCAGGTACCACAGCTAATAAGATAGACCTAATCCTCTTACTGGGACAAGTGGAGCTCATGCATACCCACTACATGGCGATCATGTGCTGCATTTCTCGGGGAACAGCCTGGGGAAAGGTTTTTTAATTGAACTTTCAAGTTCCAAGCATGTGAGTGTTTGATCTGATCTGTTAACTGTGTGCATGAGTACACAAAGAATGACAGAGGGTACCCACCCCACATGACAAAGCATACATCATGGGAGAAGCAGATAATCAAAATGGTTATGAGGTTGTTTCTAATTTAAACTTTTGCCGTCACACACCATCTTGATATGTTAAATTTGATGGATTTTCAGTTTACACTCTTGAAAGGTATATTTATGCTGCCAGGCTGATATGAAACATCTCAATGTGGTTAAGGACAAGGTCTGGCATGTTTAAATAGCACTCAATATTACTAAAAGCGCTGTTGCATCTAGCAGTATGCTTATAAATGATGCATTTCCTTTACCGTCAAGCTACTCCATGTTTTAAAGTGTTTGCACAAATTAACTCACTGACATTTTAATGGCAGTGCACCAAGGGCACACCCTCTGTTTGTTTGATTGTACTCCAAGGCACTCTGAGACAGACAGAGAATATGGAAGAGCTTGGTTTGCAAATAAAAGTTGTTACGTCTCCTTTTTTTTAAAGTGCAAAATCAAAACTGCCATCGGCTTTTAATTCAGCAAAGGAAATACCTCTGCTTTCTCAGTCCAGTGTTGTAAAGGCCACTGAAACACCACAATATGACAAACACACACATTCTTTGAAGAGCAATATAAATATGAATTATTTTCCATGGCAGAGATAAGGAAAGAAGTAAACAACCAAAATAAATAGTTCTATGATCAGCAGGCTCACTAAAACCTGCTTTTATACCTTCTTTGGTTCTCTTTCTTTGTGTGTAATAAAGTGGGACATTGAGAGAGCCAATTTTACTTGACCTCCTACTCTCATAAATGTATTTTAATATATATATCATGGGCACCTATGCCCAACAGCTGAAACAAAAGTTGGCCAGGGAGTGCAGAGGTGATTGAGACTGTATAAAGACAGGCATCAGCCCAAGTTGCAGGACTGCCTATGGCCTCTTTCTTTGGGGAAGGATGGGGTCACAAAGGCATTTACAGAGTGGCAGGAGGGCCCAGTGGCCAGAAAGTCACCTTCAGGACAAAAGCTCAGTGTCCTGCCCAGCCAGGCTGCTTGTGTCACATAGACAAGTTCTTTAGCACAGGATTTCTAAGAGTGTTTGGATTCCTAAGAGACCAAGGCATTATCTGTTGGGGTGTTCAAAAGCCTGCAGGCTCCTGAGTTCTGTTGGTTTTGATCTTCAAAAATGAAGTTTGAGCTTAAATGGGATTTTCTGCTTCCCTTGGCTTACGCTACAGCAAATGTGGTGCAAAAGTGGAGGTGGCAGCACCACTGGAATTAAATTGAGAAGGACACAAGAGGCAGATTTGCATCCATCAGCTGTGTGGGTCCTCTCAGGCACCTGGGAGAGAGGCCAGGATGGACTACTACCAGGAGGTGAAGGGATGAGCAAAGACAGCACTTTAAGAAGCATCCTTGTAGGCAACTCTCTACTCCTATGGTATTTCTAGTTTTGGGAAGTTTTCTTGGTGTGTTCACAAATCTTAACAAATTCTGTTTAGGCTTTTTTTCAATACAATAAATATCTGTCTTTCCATTATTTCACTTTTTGTTTGGTGGTCATAGGAGACTTTGTTAACAAAGATATGCTAGCTTGACTAGTAAGACATTAAGGGTCTAAATCACCTGAATTTTCTGTGCTCTGGCTTTTATTTACCCATGAGTACATTGACATCAGCACTGAGCACAGATAGACTTTCACAGCCATGGAACTGACCACACTGAAACTCTTGCATTATCCTTGCAGAGGGGACAGGCAGCAGCCACAAAAGCACCAAAAATCCCCCCAATATACAATAAAGGTAGTGCACAGTGCACACTTCTGGACATAGATAAGACAACCTCTTTCCCTTTTCATTGAAAAGATGAGGAGCCCTCAGCTGCAGGCTTGTGCACTCAGGGCACATAGCTCAGTGCCCAGGAGAATCTTTGCAAATAACCCCAGCAAAACCCTGGTGCCATTACAGCTGGGAAAAATATCTATTCTGACTTCTCTGGGGTTAAGATTTCATCCTCAGTCATCACCATCTACAAGCTTTCAAATGCAGTAGCTGATGACAAATACTTTTTATTAGTCACTGCATTTACATTATTGCCTCTCTAGAATATTAATCTGTGGTAGGCAAAGATGGCAGGTTGGCTGGACAAGAACTATCCTTTGCATTTTACTGAAATATAATAATGCTCAGATTAAAGGAATTTTTTATGCTCCATCTGACATTATCAACATAAGGCAATGAAAAAAGTGAATGTCAGTGTTGCATGTGCAACTGTTTCAGCAGAATAAACAACTTAAATTGCTGAAGTTTGACTCAGAAACGAGCTTGCCCTGCATACATCTTGTAGACATTGGGATTACAAACTAGAAGTAACATGCTGCTATCTGGGAAGCTGCAGACTATCAGAAACCATATCTTAAGTCTAGTTCATACCATGGCATTTACAATATTCTGCTGAAGTGCACAGCTGTGTGCACGCACAGGTAAGGGAATCTGTCACTCATAAAAAAAAAAAAATGTTGCTAAATGCATATGTGAGATGAGTACTTCTGAGCTGAAACTTCATCAGTATCCAGAAACCTACTAACAGCTTGACCTTGGGGGCTGAGGGGAGGTGGGAAGGATTGGAAAAGTTGTTCTACTGTCATCATCCACAGTATCCTCATTGTGAAGCATCAAGGGGGCCAGTCTTCATTTCTCCAGCTTGTGTTAATTCAGGAAGGCAGAAAATTGTCACTATGCTATTTAAACCCTCCATTCATTTTCAGCTTTGCTCACTCTGTTTCCCAAAGCACACACTGCAGGACCCCTGGGGCCTCTTCTCAGGAGGCTCAGAGCAATACCAGGCTTCACTTCAACTTCCAAGCACTTGCTCCCTGCCAACAGCTCCTGGTCAGTGCCCATGGGAAGGCAACAAACCCACAGAATGTTTTCAAAGGTCAGAACTGCAAGTGGGTACACGTAAATAATTATTAATACACACTTAATGACTATTAATACAAATATGTATCCATGTAGGGATGCAAAAAAACCCAAGAACAGTGCCTACAATGGGATTTCCTCAGCACAGCATTGTCACTTCAATTACCCCATGGAGAGTCTTGAGAACTCAAATGTTCTTTTGTGACTTTCTCCAGTGACTTTAATGCTCTTTAAGGTTTGATTTAGCAGACTCACAGAGTTTGTGCAATGCCAATGTGTTCATTACCTGTTGTTTTTACAGAAGTTCATCACTTGCTCAGGAAATCCCTGATCTATATCAGTGTTCTCTGCAGAAAGGATGTCAAGGTCACAAGGAAACAGAATAGCCTCTTAAGAAGTGGCTGCTAAGCAACCTGATAAAGTGATATTCCTTTCCAGAGATGACCAATCTCTTCCAAAAGAAATACTCCCTCTTCTCAGCATTTTTTTTTTAATGTGGTATGAGATCATTCATAGCAGCACAAGGGGCAAGAATTTAACATGCCCTGGTTGGTTGATACAATATCTGCTCACACTGCTCATGAACTGCAAATACCCAGCACAGAACCATAAAATGCTGCCTTTTTTTTTTTTTTTTTCCCTCAAGCCTGGGCTAGCTTCTTTAAAATTATAGTTTTTGCCTTTTCCCCTTTATCTCTATCTCCAGAAGGCTCCAGGGTCAGTAGCTGCTTAAGATATGTGCAGCCAGTTGTGCATGTACAGAAAAAAGGGCAGAGATCTGTATATTCCTGTGGAGACAGATGGGTTTACAACTCCTTGGGACAGAGCTTATTTCAACTGAATAATAATTACATTGGCCCTTAAAAACCCTGAGCTGGATAGGTGGGCCACCCTGTGAGACCCTGTAGTTGTGTGCAGCAGAAATAGGTCCTGCTCCCAAGGACTTGGTGCTCTAAAAAGATAAAAGGGTGGGAGCAAGGCAGTAGGGGAGAGAAATATAAGTATGTCCAATCTGCAGAAAAGGAATCACTGCTGCTGGTTGTCAGATATAACAGAAAGTCTGTTGTCAGGAAAAAAATGGATTGACCACTGATTCATTTATCCTAAACAGTGGTGATGGTGGCAGAGTCCAGTGGGAGTGGGACTCTGCACTCCAGCAGTCCCTCTCTCCATGTGGGAAAGGAGAGAGAGGAAGCAAAGGGTTGCCACTACCCTGGTGGGCCCTGACATCAAACCTTTGAGTCACTTTTCCCTCTTTAATCCAGCCCTGCAAATGCAAGGCTGGATCTTTCTTCCCTCCTTGAAATTTTGCCTTCTTACTTCAGATAACTTCCTATGCAATCATTTGTGGAGTGTATCTGATGCTATAGGATAATTTGCTGTTACATATGGAATTCATATCCTCTATTTTATTCCAGGATATCATAGGATAAGATTATGCCTGTGGTAATTTCACACCCCCTTAGCTTTTGGGATCAGGTGTGTTTATAAATATCCTTGATCTTCTTAGCTTAAAGAAAAGAATTGCAAGGGAAAAAAAATCATCTGCCATATTCTCATTTTCTAATAACCATTAACATCCCTGATTCTTTTGACATTGCAGCTTGAAAAACCTTTGTCTTCAGGAGCCAGATTTGCATTTCAGATCATAGATTTCCCTAGATATACAAAGCATCCCTTTTCCCAGATCAAATCTTATCTTCTAACATAGAGATTAGACTGCCTCTCTGGAGATACAAAGCCCTTCTACAAGAAACCATGGGAATAGAAACCAGACCTCCTGGCTCTCAGCCCTGGGCTGCATTGATAACTAGCTGCTTTGGGGTAGTGGAATCACAGATCTTTCTTGGGAAATTAAAGGGAAGGGAAAGGAGTTGGAAATGAACCACCCACTGCCTACAAGCTTCAGATTGCCTATTCCCCAGCACCTAATCAGAGATTAAGCACCAGGGATGGAAACCTTAATGGAGCAGAATGAAAGATATTTGCTACTAGCAAATGCTACCAGAAAGATTTTAGTCCTAGCTGTAACTTCTGGGCTTTTTTTTTGTTTTCAATCTCTGCCAGTTGGAAAATAATTTCTGCAGCTTCCATTCCTCTCTCTTCACTGTTTTATAAATATGAAAAACAAAATATACACTCTTCTGTAAAAGTAGTTTCTCACATTGCTCTAGAGGGTCACATTTCTGGGCACACACACATCACACATACATAACATGGTATTGCAAAATACGTGGGCAGCTCCTTGTTTGCTTGCATACCAAGCTGGTTTTTAGGTACAAACACAGATTTTCTGCCAAGAAACAAGGCAGTCCCATCTGAAAACTATTTAGAAAATTGCAGTGATAGATGTCTGCTAGTGGAATTCAAATTAAATCCTTGAGAATGACATACAGAAATGAGACTTTTCCCCCCTTCTTTTCTTGTTTTTAGATGTTTAGATATAATAGGTTGCTCTGAAATCCAGGTGACTGATGCTAAACCCACACCAAATACTATGTTGTTGATTGCACTATAAAAGCTATATTGTGATAAGCCAGGTGGAGAATTGAAACTTTCAACCTCTCAGTCTTTCAGGGAAGCAGCAGGGAGCCAGCAAGGCTTGCTGGGCTTTGCAGAGCAGAAAAGCCAGATACCTGCATGTCTTGGGAGCAAAAGGATTTTCTAGGATGAAGAGGGAAAAGAATGAAGAAGTGAAGCAGCGAGAGAACTGGCTGAGGCTGAACATATCCTGAAGAAGGATGCACCTCAGCTATATTTAAAGAGGTTTAGATCTCAGCCTGCTTTGGTGTAAAGTTGAGCTCTTTTCTCATAGGAAATTGTTCAGCTCTAAACAAAACTATTTGAAATGCATTCACAACTGATGTCCAGTGCAAAGAACTGTTAGCAGCAGCAACAGCAGAGATACCCCCAGGGATCTCTGACACACCTTTTAAGAGGGCTTTTATGGATTGCAGACATTGACACTAAGGGAATTAATTTTAGGCTATAGTCTGACCTAAACAACACTAATTCTATCTTTTCTTACCATAGTATCAGTATATTCTTCCAGCTTTACTTCAGCAACCATCTTGTTATGCTGCAAAAAGAGATCTCGCAGGAAATCCTGTAGTAAGAAAAGAGAGAATTTTTACTCTCTAGAGTAAATTCAAGAAATAACAGTAGGAAATTCAATTCAAATTCAGCAGGGTTACACAAATCTATTTTCACATTCCTGGTTAGTACTAGTGTCTTCAGTTTGACAAACTTTTTTTTTTTTTTTCAGCTGGAACATGTTGGGGGGGGTTGTTGTTGTTGTTGTTTTTGTTTTGTTTTGTTTTAATAAATTAGAAAGTAACTAAATTTCCCCAGAATAGGCATACTGGAGTGAGTCCTAACAGATTTACAAAATAAGCAAAAGACAACACAAGTCCTGTAATACTTTCTAATCGATCTCGAATCAAAATATTTGCCATTCAGTAAAACACTCAAGCCTCCTCTTACATCTTTGCTGGGACACAGGCTGAAGCCACACACTGAGACTTCAGCAGAGGATGGGCAGCCCAGGCATGGACTTCTGTGATTGCTGGCTCAAAAGTGTTTGAGTTATGGTTTCTGAACAGGCTCTTACCTCAATAGCCTGAGCTTTAATGTGAAATCACTGTTCAGAAAACCTGCAGGTTCATATTGTGAAGAAATCCCTTTAATAAAACACCATGGCTTTGGCTCTGTTTAGCTGGGAGGAGCACATGTGTAAAGCCAAGGTGCTTGAGGGGCTCACTGGATGCCTCAGGTCACCAAGACAACTGGGGTCATGGAACAGGACTAAGGGGAAGCAGGACATTGAGGGCAACAGCAAACCATCCTCCCTCCTGCAGGGCCCCTGAGACCATGCCACAAGGCACAAGTCCTTAAATTCGCTATGAACAACCCAGAAATGCCATTTGCCAATCACACAAAAACACAGCAAATTGGTAAAGCTGATGGAAGGGCTCCCATTGACATCAGTAAGCTGTAGGTCAAGCCCAAAGAGATTTGTTAGAATAACTTACTTTGAGTTCACCAGCTGAAATAAATCCACTGCTGTCAGCATCGTAACTGCGCCAGATCTGAATGGGGATAGATTGACGTGAGCACACAAGTATTGCAGTTACTCATCTGCTCAGTGATAGATTGTAAAGATTCAAAGCAGAACTTCCATAATGACCACGTTGTATTAGCCAACATAATTAATTGTAGGTGAAATAAAATAAACTTTTCACACAATAGCTCTTACTCACACTTGGATGCTGTACATGCTACATGCTGCTATCACATGTTTAATGCAGACACACTGTCTATAAAAGGAAGACAATGAAGAAACTATTTTGCATTTCTTACCTAATTTGTACATGCAGCTTCTTTTATTGCTCTGAGTCAAGGCCATACACAATAGGCCATTGATCTGCAGAAGCCCCCAGCTTGTATGTGAAATAAAAGTAAATGCCTGCAGTCTTGGAAAAATTGAAATTCCATGTTGGGATACTTAAGGGCAGAGATCAGAGGAAGATCGGGCAAAGTTCTATGGGCTCATTGACCCAACGTATGGAGGTTTCCTCTCCATGCCCTAACAGTCTAATGTTTCAGGATAAAATGGTGCTTAAAGTGTTCCTTCTCTGCTGTCTTGGTCTACACTGTATTGCAGGTGAGGAGCTGCAGGAGTGAATGGATGAGTGGGGATGTTTTGTCTGTGGTGGCATGACTGATAGGTGGCTGAGAGTGTTTGCAAAGTCTAATGAGTTCTCTGGGTACCCTTGGTCCAGTCCTAGATACCACTCCTCTGTTTTGCTGGTGTAAATAGTGTAAAACCTTCTCTACCAGAACACATCAAAACATGTTTTGCTTCCACAATACCCATCTATTTCCCAAACTGTGTGTTACAGAGGACAGAAGGGTTGGTGTTGAAGAAGCTGGTGCTGTGTAAGGGTGAGGAGGCAGTGTGGAAATACAGACCCGCATGAATTCCACGCTGTTGTCCAAGGGAGTTTCCCGTCGGAAAAGCAGAAGGAAGTTCTCATCATCTGGCAAGATCATATTTGCAAGCTGGATAAAAAAAAAAAAAAAAAATTAAAAAAATCCCCACAACAAAAAAGAAACCCACACCATGAAAGCAAAGAAAAGAAAAAACCCAGGTAGCTGCTGACCTAGTTTGTGAAATATAGGTTTGGCATATTCCTGCCTTGGAAATAAACTCCAGACCAAAGGATCTGGCCAATGTAATACTCCATGAGTCACCTTCTCTACACCCAGGCTCTATCTTCCAGATCTCCCAAGTCTGCTACAGGTCTTAATCACAGAATGGTTTAGGTTGGAAGGGACCTTTAAAGGTCATCCAATCCAACTCCCCTGCAATGGGCGGGCACATCTTCAACTAGATCAGGTCGTTCAGAGCCCGGTCCAACTTGACCTTTGATGTTTCTAGGGATGGGGCATCAACCAACTCCCTGGGCACTACTTTCCAGTCCTTCACCACCCTATTAAAAAGAAAGTCTTCCTTAATCTACCCCCTTTCAGTTTAAAACCATTACCCCTTGTCCTATTGCTACAGACCCTATAAAAATTCTGTTCCAATTCTCCATCCTTCTATAAAAGAAATCCTGGGCTGGGGTTGGGCAGAGATACCTCCTGGATTTGCAAGCGTCCATCTGTGGTGACATCATAGACAGACATGAATTGCTCCTTCATCCTCTGAACGTCTTCTTCTGTGATGGTGCTCTGCCATATGGAAAACAACAAGTGCATGAAAATTGCTGAGGGCACCAGAAGACCCTACTGGAAGAAATCTCTCCTCACTGCCAGATAACCACCAGGATCATTGCATTCTTACAGTTGGAGGTAATGCTTTTAAAAGCCCACAGACACACCATTGTGGATGGAGTTTTGGAAATAAGTGCTATGCATATCTTTGCAGCTACTAAGATTTCAGTTGGAAGATCAGTGTTTGGAAACCCCAAAATATTTCTGTGACATCTGCTTCTTTAGCCAACTGTGGCCCATTATATATCACTGGGGTTTGGTTTTGCTAAGGGTGTGTCACAGCAGTTTGCATCCTGCTTGTTTTCAGCTTGTGTTTTTCAGGAAGATATCCTTATCCTTGAATGACATCTCTGCACTTCATTAGATCATCAGCCTTGAAAGGTGTCAGTGGAGCTAGATTGTTGCTTATTATTGCCTGTCAGCTGATTTAAGACCTGGCACCAAGCCCTGTCAGTGTTTCTGGGTTAACAGCACAGAAATCCAGCAACTGACATTCCCTTTGTATCTGCTCAACCCCATAATTGATTTCTACACAGTGAGGAGTTCTCCAGACTTGTTAGGTTATGTGTTTTGACAGGCATCACTATGACAGGTGAAATACAATGCTTAGGTTCCTCAGGCACAGTTTCTTTAGCAGAAACCATGAGGGTACCCACGCTGACTGGACTACCCAAAATACAATTTTCTCACCGTGTAAAAAGGCTTCTGGTCATATGAGCTTTATGGCTGGGCTGGGAAGCTCACCTAGTTAATTCCTTCCTAAGCAATTAAGTCCTATGTTACCCTCAGCACCTACACTGTGCAGGTCCCAATCATGTGGGAGGTGGCCCTCTCTGGGAGGGGAGGGAAGGAAGGGAGAAGGATAACCCACACTGGATTGTGGCAGACCTTTGTAGAAATTTCTACAAGACAATAAATTAACTTCTTTCCAATCCCTGAATAAAAGTCCTTCAAAGTTTTTACCATCTCTACAGCCAGGTGGATGTGGGACTACAGCTATTCCTTCCTGGGTCTTCTAATCTAGTTTCTCATTCTTTCCAGCTGCTGTCGAAGCTCCATTAGATTGTACACCCCATTTTTTATTACTGTAACACAAGACCATGAGTGACTTTCCCAAATTTACCCAGTGCACAGCTCCATGCAGTGCAGCCCTTGGGATGCATCCTTGCTGTGTAACACCAAGGGTGGCAGCTCTCAGTTTGGGGATGAAACACAAAGCAGTGATCCCACCAGGATGCACCAAGGTGGCAGGTCCCAAGGAGGAGTGGCTGAGTGGGTCCCAGGGCATGGCTGCAGGATCCTCCTTTCCCATGGTGGTGTCCAGAAAGCCCTGTGGGCTTGGATATTGAGGGCACAGCACATCACTGAATGCACACTTGGGTTTTCTTTCCCCTTAGCATTATAACTCACCCTCATGCTATTTCAATTGCCTTCTGACAGCACCTTGACACTTTGAGACACCTCCCAGGAGTTAGGCAAGCCTATCAGTTGCCAACTTCAATAGGCTTGCAAAGTACTCTGAAATGATCCTCCTCCGAGCCCAATAGGATGAGTTATTTCCAAAATGATAATCATAGCTGATATTTTAAAAGTATGCTCTGCATTTCAAAGTAATCATTTGTTAAAATGCTTATTGCTCAACTTGGTGTTGAGCAATTAACCACCACTTCACCGAGTTTTCTGTGGCAGGGAGACTGTTACCTGCAGCCTCCTTCTTTTTATAAACTGATTTAAACTATGGGATACATCAAGTAAATGCCTGGAATACTTGCAATATTTACACAACTCCAAAAGCTTTTAGTCCAAGGGGTTACATTACAGTGGATTTTTCAATTTGGACAACCTTTCTCTCTTCATAAATATTCTACTGATGAAACACAACTGGTGATAGTTCTACCAAAACCCAGCCTTTACTCACAAAGAATAAAAGAATAAAACACAAACTGGCTTTCCCAAGATGCATGTTCGAGACAAAATTATTTCTATATTAAAATTTTTTACACTAAGAACAATATACCTTGTGTTATGACCATTAGGTTTCAAATGGTTCTTTACCAAAAAAAATCCCAGAAGACTGAAAAAAACCCCCAACAGATCAAGTAAGACATTCCAAGCAGAAACTAAGGTTGGGAGACATGGTTTTCAAGATTGACCTACTGGTGGTGCAAACGAGTAGCTTGCTCTATTTTCCTTTCTATTCCAAAAATATTTAAAAGGCTGGAAAAACCCCATAACCTATCTGATTCTGTTCCCCTTGTCCAAGCAAGGACATGATCTGAAGGCTCCCTGAGCCCCACCAGTAAGGAGGCTGGGGCTGCACAAGAAGTTGGGAGGGACCACAGCCAGAACAGCTGACCCCAACAGACCCAAAAGATATACCACACCATATGGCATGGTGCTCAACATATAGGGCTGGGGAAGAAAGAAAAGAAAGATATTTGGAGTGTGGTGTTTGTCTTCTGAAGTCAGCATGGTGGAACTTTGTTTTCCTGGACATGGCTGAACAGCTGCCTGCCCACGGCAAGTGATGAATGAATGATTTGTTTTGCCTTGGCTTGGGCCCTTGGGTTTTGTTTTACCGATTAAAACATCTGTATCTCAACCCATGAGTTTTCTCACTTTACTTTTCTGATTCCTTCTCCCATTTTACTGGGAAGTGAGTTAGTGAGTAAGTGGCTGTGTGGGGCTGCCTGCTGGGTTAAATCATGGTGTAACAAACAGCAACATACAAAAATGTGCCTCTTGTCTTGTAAGATGGAACAGGAGGAAATGGTTTTACAGCAAGTAAACATCTGCAGCTGAGCACATCTTTCTTTATCAGAAAATGCTGCCTTGATTATGTTGCCTGTCTCAAGCAAGAGATCCTTAACCAGTTTCAAAGGTTTCAAAGCTTTCCCTTTTGTGAGGGCTTAAGTGAATGCTGTTGCATCCTTTCCAGTCACTCTGTACAGAGAAGCTCCTCGCAATTCCTTGTTTTTCCCTGATGCATGCACCTCCCTGAGTTTGGGGATGATGTGTGGTTTCCAAGGGCTGCTGCTTGTTCTCACTGCAGCCAGAAAAGAAATCTTTACTCCTTACCATGAGGAGAAGGCCATGTAATTTTTATTCTCATAAAAGAACACAGTTTAAAATATTGCTGTGACTTCGTTCACATATTTTTCAGGGTTAAAAAGTAAATTTCTTACTACAGATGTTCTCCCACAGAGTTTTACAGAGAAAAGCTTCTGTGCTTCAAGTTGCCATAACAAATTAATTTTCTGCTTTCTGCTTTCTCCTTTCCATGTGCAGTCTCTGTCTTCCCTTTTGTGGAAACCTTTTAGAAGTGTTTGTAGCATCACAAAGGTAATCTGGTTTTTAATAGCATTTGTAATCACAGAAAGGGCATGATCACATATTTTTTAAATTTCTACAGCATTTAATTTCTTTGTCGTAGCTGGTTATGATTGTTTGGAAACCTGGCTGTAATCTGTCTTCTTTGTTAATCCATTCCTTTTGTACTGTTGCACTCTTTGTCTCCTGCTGACTAATTAAATTTTTGTTCCTGAAGGGATTCATGTGCTTGCAGGATTTTGCCTTGATGAAAACATAATGATGAGTCACTTGGTTTGGGGGGCAAAAAGTGCACGTATGGAGCACTGCGGAGCCTTTCTGCCTTGATGAAATGGGATGTCTCATTTAATTCCTGCTGGTAAAGAAAATCTTGCAATAAACTGATTTATTTTTCCTCCTTGACATGATTTTAGAAGCAAGCCACTATATTGATTAGGGTATAAAAAAGATGAAACTACATTTAAGTGACTATTATACCCTGTTTCTTGGAAAAAACTGGAGAATTTTCTGAAAATGCTGGCTCGAACATCTAGTGTCTTCTAGTGTTTCAGCCAAATATAGAAAGGCCAAGGGTCCCACAGATATCAAGTTCCTACAAGATCTATGAAAATAAATTGTATCTGCCAAGAAGGAAAACAAAATCAATGACTATTATCGTGCCAAAAGCTACGCATTACAGATACGAGGCCAGCAAGGACCAGATGAGAGACATCAGTAAATGTACACTTTGACTTTAGAAGAAGAACCTTTCATTTTTGGGCCAGATATTTCTTCATTGTAAAAACTAATCTCATGAATGACTTTGTTACCCCCGTGCAGTTGTAGATTGGATTGCCCCCAAAATTGTGGGATGTCACTCGACATCTCCAGGGCCAATTTCTCCCTTGGGCCAATCTTGCTCATTTAACTTTAGTGCTATCACTTGAGAATTTGGCCCTGTACTTTGGTTAGGATTTTTGATTAGGATTTACTGTACTCCTGCATGCAACAATAGATGAGCACTTACCTTGTCATCCCACATCATGTTTTTGTTCCTTTTTTTACCTCTCATCAGCACAAATGTGAGAAAGCTTTTTTTCCATAGCAGGCACCAGCATCCAACAAATGCTACTCCAGCCTTCCCTGTGCCATTGTGGTTTTGTGGTTAGGTTTTGGACAGGTTCTTTGTTCTGTCCTCTCTGATAGGCTGAAAGTTGTTTGGCGTGCATTTGGGTGATGAAAACATAACATGTCATTTTTACCATGGATATGTTGAGTTTGCATTAAGAAATACCTCGAGGCACTTCCATGCCTTAATGTGGAGGAACAGGATTAGGAGCTGGTCAGGGTAATCAAGGCTGGTGAAAGCCACACGTAAAGAAATAAATCTATTTGCAATAATCAGAATGATAGAATGGTTTGGGTTGAAAAGAACCTCAAAATCATCCAGTTCCAACATCTTCCCCTAGACCAGGTTGCTCAAAGCCCCATCCAACCTGAACACTTCCAGGGATGGGGCATCCACAGCTTCTTTGAGCAACCTGTTCCAGGGCCTCTCCACCCTGACAAGAAAGAATTCCTTCCTAATATTTAGAGAGCCAGGATTGCCTGGGGGTTGGAATTCTGAAATATTCTGGATGTGGATGCAAGCTGATTGGTTTCTGCTATGGTCTTCTTGCTGTTCACCCTCTGGTCACCATTGACCTCTAGGTCTCTTGGGGTGGTAAAGCACAGGGGAAGCCTGCCTTGGATGGCTTTGAGGCTGGCTGATATTTTGGCCATTAAACTTTGTTTGACCACCTGTTGCATTCCTGACCATGCTAAATTATACACATTATTTAGACAGACAATGCAGTGTGCAAGGCAAGGATGAAGTGCAAGAGTAGCTGGAGGGTGCTTGTACTCTTTGGAAGTAAAAAAGCAAAGACAAATCCTTAATGGCTGCTCAGAGTGAGCTCCAGAAGATTAACTTCAGTCCCTTCCAGTCATAAATATCCATGTGGTTTTCAGGCAGGAGGGATTTAAACAAGGCTAATACCTGTCTTGTCTGATCAAATTTATAGTTCAACAATTGTTGTGGTCTCCTACACAGTTACAGTTAGAAAACTTTCAGATAAAGGGTGGTTGCCTTCACCTATCTAATTTGAGTATAATTTAAGCAAAGTGAAATACTTTTCTGAGAAAGCCCAATGGCAATGTGCATTTCTCTCCATATCTGCCCAGACATCATTGGTTTTATGGAAACTTTCAGTAATCCAACCCCAAAATTTATAGCCGTTCCTCTACAAAACTCTTATCTATTCAGTATGAGAATATACATAGAGCTTCATTAAAACCATAGGAAAGAGCAAGCAAGGAAGATCCTTAATGATCTTGATACAGAAAGAAAGATATAAGGAATATAAGACAGAAATGCAGGAGCTGTAGTTCCTGTTCTAATAAAATTACTTCTTTGATGCTGAAAGAGACTGTCCTTCCCACTGGGCTTTCACCTCAGTATATAAACTTTTAGAAAATGCATGGAAAGAGGTGCCATAGTGTAGAAGAGAGAGGTTTATGAAAGAGCAGAAGAGAGCCCAGGCAGCTCATAGCAGCCATGCAGTAGCAGGTTGGAAGCTGGAGACCCAAATGGTTAGAGAAAGGTCACAGCAGAAATAAGAGAAACAGGTGGATAACACCAGCAAATTGAAAATAGAATGCTAGCAGGAGGGTTACACACACCTGGAAACTGAAGGGAGTTTCTTAGGACTGGGATAGGATAGGATAATAGAATATTCCAGTTGGAAGGGACCTACAACAACCATCTAGCCCAATGTGACCACTTTGGGGCTGGACAAAAGTTAAAGTGTGTTGTTAAGTGCATTGTCCAAATGCCTCCAACCCATTGCTGGAGGAGAAGGGACAGCAAGCAGCATCTGGGATTTGGTTGGTTTACTACATGTCTACCTTTGTTGCAAAGTTTTCCCTTTCCCCCCACAGTTGTTGATGGTTCAATAAAAGACAATGAATTGGCCTCCATCACTGGATGCTATTTCAAGTTTCTTTCCTCTCAGAGTAGTCAGGAAGAGCTGTGTCTCTCAGCTTCCCAACAGGCTCCTTTTTGCATTGTTTTCCCAGCTGCTCCCATCTCCTGGCATTTAGTGTCAGCTGGGGATGCTGCAAAGTAACTGGGAAGAAAAACAGAGCTGAAAGACCACAGTGGTCATTAAGAAAAATAACAGCTTAGAGAATGCAGGCTGAAAAAATATAATTATGAAGCCATTCTCTATTCAAGCAGAGACAACTTCCAGTGCTGATAACATTATTTATCACTTATGTAGCACTTCAAACACAGTCACTAATTAATCCTTGTGACACATCTGTAAATTGTATTGTACAGTGTATTGTAAGTTGTATCTGACAGTGTATTGCTGTCTCCCTCTTTTACTGTGCAAGGAAACAAAGACATTAAAAACCCAAAGAAGTAAAGGTCAAGATGAGTGGTACAGCAGAGAGATGTTCAGTCCCAGCTCACTGCTTTTATCACAGAGGACGCTTTCTGTAGGATGGAAAAAAACAATTCAGAGGGGACCCTTTACCCCTTCTGCCATAGTCCCAAGCCTGTACAATATAAATTATGTGAAAAAGAGAAAAATGGCTCAATGTTGTTAGACAAACTCATTGTACAAAGGTAGTAAAAGACCTTTGTTTAACTTCGTGCTCAAATGACCCCCATACCCAGGGGAGTGGGCAGAGGACTACTCTCAGCCTCCCAGGACAAAGCTCCCCTTGGGTTTCCTGTCACAAAGAGAGCCTGCTCTGACTACAGCCTACCATTTAGTTTTTTCCCTAATGTTACCAGAGTGGAAATACTGCCAAAAAGAGGCAAGAAGACTAGAGGGGAAGAAAACCCAAAAGCACCTGAAAACCTGTCTGAGCACCCTGAAAGTTAGTGAGCACTGTCCTCCAGAATTAGCTTATTTCTTCTATTTAACTGGAGGAGAGGGAGTTGGTTCTTTCTCCATTCCATTTGTGTTAAACTATTTCTTTTAATGGCAAAACTTAGATACCAGAAGCAAAGGAGATGCAAACTGGATCAGGTTGCCGAGTTAAGCTGTAGTCGTCCAAGCAGGGACTTTTAACAAGCAATAAAACTATTACTGATTTCTTAAAGCAGCGAGTTCCTTGCCAGAACACCCTCATTTTGCAAGTTCTATGTGCTGATAAATGACACAATGTCGTGGAACTCACACTGATATCAGCAAGGCCACGAAAACTGCTGTAACACACCAGGTTTGCTACTCAGCTGGTGTGACATCATCCCAGGAACTCATGTGAGGGATGAACAAGGGCAGCTAGGGGCTAGAGTGGGGCTTACAGCTTATCTTGACTCACATCCTTAGGAAGCTGCCTTCAGCATGAGATCTCTGGTCAGCCCCAGATTTTATCACCATCAGCTCACTCCAGAGAGCCCCACTTGGAGGCCCTTTGCTTCAGCTACCCACTGCAGCATTGAGCTCTGAGCCTCATTTTAAGTGTTTCCTTCCATATCTCATGTTTGCTGTCACTGAGTTTGTCTGAGCATGCTTTGTGTTGCTATTTCGATATCCCAGGACTAGCAGCTCCCAATTTCATCTTTTGTTTCTGGGTAAAAAATCATGAGCTTTATGATTTCTCTTTAAATCAGCTTTTCTATGTCCTTAAAGATTCTTATTGCTGAATCTTTTTTTATTCGTTTGAAGCCTTTTTACATGCTTATCTGTTCATCTAACCATCCATGCTCTGAAAGACATTTCTGCAGAAACTGCCAATATTTCAATACAAATTTACTTCCAAATTAAATAAAAATATGCTCGAAAAAATTACTCACAGCTTCTATTTTTTTTTACTGTAGCACTAAAGATCCAAGAATACTAATTGGCTTGTAAGCACAATTCTGATTTTACACTTGATACTCATGAATTTATGCCTTTTATCAGCTACTTCTTCTCTCTTTGTTAATTACATTTTGCTTAAAGGAATTGTTTCACCTCTGGTTTTTGGCACACCCTCTCCTTCTGTTTGGAAGATATTTCCTCCTTTTCCTATCTAGGCACACATACTGTATAGTGAAAATATTACTGTATCCTTTGTATACTTCTGTGTGCTGGCCTGAGTGACTGGATTTCTCCTTCACTGATGGTGACACTCATAGGCAAGGTATGACCTGGAGCCAAGGAAAGCAGCCCCTGTAAATTGCAGTGCAACTTCTGTTTGTATGGAGATGCAGACAATGAGAGAGGGGAAATGCTGCCAAAACCAGGAAAGGAAACCACGGGAGAAGCCCAGAAACACTGTAGAGCTGGGGCTGGATCTTAGAAGCAACAGAATTGACTCTCATTTGGCTTTTAGCCATTTGTGGCAATATAGACAGAAGCCTTCTTCCTAAGCACCATTTAAAATTAATGACAGTATATTTGTTAAAAATTGACCCGGGAAAGAAACCTGTCATATTAACAAAATTAATCATCACAGGCTTGAACAAATAAACCACAAACATTGCCCTCCTGCTCAGCCAGCCAGGCTGTGTGCCGGCGCTTTTTCCCTTGTTTCTACTCAACAACAGTAAATGACTTTCTCTCCACGCTGCCAACCAACCCCTTCAGCTGGTGCCAACTGCGATCTCCCCCTGACCAGCAGCTGTTGGGCTGGAAACAGCCAACTGCTCAGCTGGCTGCACTTGTTGTACACACTGAAATGCCACCCTGTTGCCAAGAGAAAAGTCCTTTACCTCGGGATTGCTAAGGAAGTCAGCAATCAGGGAACAACAAACACAAACCATCTCTCAGCATAACTTTTTTGCTTGGACCTGATGCACAACTAACACAGCACAGCACTTACTTCTGGTCCCAGTTTCTCCAGGAGATGATGAAAGAAATCGTCAAGCTCCTTCCCTTCTATGTAACCATTGTCTAAATAAAAAGCAAATATATTAATGGTCAGGGGTGCTGCCCGAGTTCCAGGAACCGTGTCACGCAAGGAGGTCAAGGCTTCAGGGCTGGGATCTCAGCTGGGGGCCCTCCCTGCCCGCTCAGGGGAGCCCCACGTCCTATTCAATTTCATCTGTTCACTTCTGTCTGAGGGCTGGCACAGCTGTGGTGCTCCCCTTGGAGTTTTTTCTTACAGAAAACTTTTCAGAAACAAAAATAAATTCCCAAACTGGGACCAAAAGAGAGAGCAACAGATGAAACGGGGAAGTGATGAAAAGGCAAAACTTTTGGGGAGAAAAAGAGGATTTACAGCTGTAATATTCATGGTGAGGAGGAAGAGAGGAGCTCGAAAACACCTGCAGGACCTGGTGTCCAAAGCTTGGACATGCTGGCACCATGTGCACCATCCCAGGCACCCACACGGGCTCTCTGGCGGGCACCCACCCCGCTGCACGGACAGACCCTCGCACGGCACCCAGCGGGCCCGGCACCCACGCACCCTCAGCCCGCTCCCCCCACGCGTGTTCCCCACTTGCCGTCGGCATCGAAGCGCCGCCAGGCCCCGAGGAAGGCGGCGGCGTCCAGGCGCCCTTCGCCGCCGCTCTCCATGGTGCTGCCGCCGGCCCCCTCACCCTCACTCGGCGGCGCAGCCTCTGCCCCGGCCCCGCCGCCGGGCCCGGCTTTCAGGGCGGCGGCCCCGCCCCGGAGGCGGCCCCACGGGGGTCGCGGGGGGAAGTCTCCCCCTTCCCGGGGCTCGTCCCACCGCCCCCCGCCCGCCCAGATCCCTCTCGGGGGCTCTCGGGCGCGGGTTGTGGCAGGACGGGGCTCAGCCGTCGAGGTGGGCTGGGGCAGCCCGACCCCGCAGCCCCGCTCCGGGAGAGCCGTGCGCCGCTGGCAAACCACCTTTAAAGTTTCAAACCCTCCCCCGAACGAAGGCAGAAGTGCTGGAGGGAAATGTTAAGCTTCAGAATAGTGGAGTTTAAGGGGAGAAAAAGAAGTTTTCTAAAGCTTGTATCTCTCCTCCTCGGTTTGTGAAAGCAGAGTTCTCTCACCTTCTCATTCCTCACAGCCATCGGGAGGGTATCCCTCACGGGAATGAAAAGCCAGAGGATGAAGATGGACAGAAACCTGCATCGTCCTCCTCCTATAATACTGATAAAAGGGAGAAACCGTGGGGTTTAAGGTCTCTGTGCTGATAGAGCATTATATTTGTGATGGCCCTGCTCGGGAGTAGATTTGATTTGAATGTCACCTGTGTATTTACCTGCAGTGATTTCAGGCACCTCGGACTGAGCTGATCTCCATGTGTGCTCCCAGAATCATTATTATCTCCTTTGAGACTCTTATAGACAGTTTTTTCTAGATTGCCTTTGATTCAATATATATATATATTTCAATTTTATTCACATAATGATTGCTTTACAGAGCGTCTCAGAAGCAGCAGAAAAGGCTTTTGAAAACTATTTAATGCTCACCCTGAGAAGGTTCTTATTTGATCTGAGGGGAAAAAAACAAAAAAAAAAACCAAACCAAACAAACAAAACCAACAAAAACCCCAAACAAACAAACAAAAAACCCAAAAAAGACCCCTGAAGAACTCAGTTGTGTTTTACTCAGGAAATTCTTTTAGGGAGATCACAACATAGATCACACAGCAATGTCCAGCTTTTCCAGTGTGCAAAGAAAAAGGAAATGCTGTAAAGGTGATGTGTTTAAACAGCAGCATGGGAGCATGTCAGGGATTATACTGAGCCTTGGACAGCAGCCTTATGATCACCTTTGGACCTCAGAAAAATTATTGTCAGGATCTTAATGCAACAGCAAGGCCGCAAGCACTCCCTGACTGTGCTCACGTGGGGAACCCCAGCATGGGAGAGGAACTCATTAGGTAATGACATGGAAAAGTCTAGATTTTTAGGGGACACCTGCCCAAGTCCTTTGCAGGCAAGACTGGAGTCCCACCACAGGTTTCTCTAACATCTGTCCTTGCCTCATTCCCAAAAGTCAGGCCCCGCCTTGGGTTGAGGGCTCCCTCATGGAACTCTTCCTTCAGTCTCTTCTTCCCAGTGTTTCCCACCATGACTCCCTGGCAGTGGTGGCCTCATGTGCCTCATGGGAGCTGCCTGATCTCCTGTGTGGGATGAAGTCACCTGGCACTGCTCCATGGCATGGAGGTCACTTTTTGGCCCCTTCTCTCTTCCCAGGACCCAAAGCCCATCTGCCTCAGACAGGGAACATACTGATCCAGGTTTCTAGGAAAGAGATGTTCATCAGTTTCTAACATGGTGTGCAACCTGGCTTTGGAAACCACCACCATGGCTGATAACCAACATGGTCCCAGGGTAAAATGATCATGACAACTGGTTTCTTACTAAAAAATATCTGTAACAAAACTAACTTAAGAGGAAACACTACCCATGTTTTGAAATATTTTGCAAGTGAAAGCACCCTGCCATTTGCCAGGGATGGAGACAGCAAGATTTTATAGGATTGGATGCAAATCTCAGGACATTGAGAAGAGCTTCTCATGGCTGGTTCTCCCCCATGTTCTCACAGGAGGAAGAGCAGGCAAGAAGTGACACCTTGTTTAAACTACCTGTATTTATCCAGCATCTTACACAACTCCACTGAAACCAGGTCCAGTTTGGAAAGAAAAAAGGACCTTCAAGCTTAAAGGGCTCTCAGGAGAGCTCATTGTTACCTGTGCATGAGGATGTGGATGATATGTGTCCGTCCATCTGAGCATCCTTGTCATCCCAGGCACTCAGTGCTGGCAGAGAGAGATTTTGATTTCACACAGCAGCATACCTGCAAAGGGGGAAAAGGAACAGAGATGATGGATTCCTCTTCTGTTTGCACCAGCTATGCCTTTGCTCTCCCCACAAAACCCTCTATTGAAATACCTTATTGATACAGGGGGCACCCCAGAGATGCACAGCTTAGCTGCTCTGCCCCACCTCAAGTATTGCACAAAATGGATTTAGGGTTCTTGGGGTGGAATTGCAAAATTTAGCTCAAAGTGACTGGAACCAGGTAAATCCTGGCCTGCAGAGAGGGTGTGGCCCTCCTGCTGCATGCCTCAGATGTGTTCAGCTTCTTCAATCGCTTTAGGTGACTCAGTAAAGCCTGAATGAAAAGAAAAACCAACTAAACAAAAAACGGCTCAGAACAATTTTTACTCATCCAGTTGGACTTTCTGTGGAACACTGTATATTTGAGGGGCATATTGAACTGTGGGCCTATTGGCATTAGTATTAAAGCAGCACACTGAAGATAGCTGCTGTCTGTGCAACTCATGTACCAAACTCAGCAACCACTCTGCCTTGGCTTATTTCCTCAGAGGAATAAACAAGAGTTAGAGGTAGGCAGTATTTTAAAAAATAATGAACACTTTTGATTAAGTGTTTATTGTTTAAGTGTTGGCTTTAGCTTTGCACTGTGAAGTACAGTTCAAGGCTGAAGAGCTCAAATCTGTGTTTTGAAAAGCTTAAAAAAAAAAAAAAAAAAGTAAGTGTATTCACGTTGACCAGAGATGCACTTGGCTCTTGAATGAAGGTGCTTCAGTAGGTCCCTTGAGGCTGGAAGCATTTGCACAACCATTGCCTGGTCCTGCTGTGGGTCAAGGAACCCTCCAGCTGAGGACACCAGCAACACTGCTTTATTTAAGTGATATTGATAATAAACTAATAAATGACAATTATTGCCCAGTAAAGAGCAAAATAAGGAGCTTGTGGCCAAACCCCAGCCTTGGCTAGCTTTATAGAAACGCTTAATCAGGCAACTGTAAATGGAAAAATGGATAAAAGTGCAGATGGCTGATCTGGAAAAAAAATAAGGGGCAGCTGACAAATGCCTCATTCTTTGGGCCTGACTCAAAGTATTGATGTGAAATGAAACATTTGGGTTCCCATGAATAGACTAGAGAACAAAAAATCAAACCAAATATTTGGATTTGTGGTATGACTTTGCTCCTCGCCTTTACAGAAGAAAATTCCAAATACATCCAGACACAGTTAAATGGAAATATTTTTCCTCATCAAATGGCTTCAGCTTCCCTCAGCTTTGCACTGACAGGAGACACTGAGGAAGCCAACACCAGCCATCAGCATTTTATCCTTCACTGAGAAGGTGTTTCACAGGTGGTTTGGGTCCTGTGTGGGTCCTGCAGAAAGCCCCAGTCCGGATCCTCGGTGTGCTCCGTTCTCCCCAGACCCTGATTTGTATCGGGGCAGTGGGAGGTGGCTGGCTGAGCTGCTGTGCATAGCTGGAGGTGCCAAGGGTGGGGATGATGTGCTCTTGCCCAGCAAGGGGTCTGTGAGCATCCCAGCAAAGGAAAATGCTGCAGAAGTAATGAAAAGCAAACTGAGAGGAAATTGAAATGGAAATAATACAGTCAGTGAAGACCCCTACCACTCCTACCATTTGCATGCTCCAGAAAAGAGACAGACTTTTTTCCAACCCACCCTCAGATGGGTTCAAGCTGCTTATTAGCAGTAGACCCCCCACCTCCCAACAAGGGTGCCCTTCTCCTGCCCCTCCTTCCATCCTGCTCCCTCTGCCTGGCAAATCTCACATTCCTGTGCTGGACGAGATCCTGGATCCATCTTTCTGGCTCAGGTGGTGGCAGAGCGTGTGGGTTCAGGGTGCAAAGAAGTGCAAGGACACTTCAGGTCAGGTACTGATGGACGTGCTCTGACACAAAGACTACCATTCCACAGACATTTCCATCCACAGATTCCTATCAAGACAGTTTCTCCAGCCTTCCCAGCCAGCTGTCCAAGCTGAGAGGCTCCAGTCCTCTGTTGTCTTCTTTGTTTTGGACCAGCAATAGGATCCCTTGAGTGTTATAAGGAAGCAGACAACCTCCTCCCACAAGGATTCCACTGAAATGAGGGGTCAGGACTCAGCCCATCAGAAGGGATCTGAGATTTCCCAAAAGAAAAGCTGATATTTCCCCCAGCTACATGCTGCTCAATGCTACCCGGGGACTGCAGTCTCAGTTACAGTTCATGACTTTCATTATTTCAGTCTTTGGCTAGAATTTAATGTTGTCCAAACAAAGCCTGGGCTGTACAGCCTCCACAGCACTCTTCTCTACCCTCTGCTGGGTCTCACCCATCTAAGCATACAGGAAGGGAAGCAGGCATTCCTGGAATGATAAATAAACAGAGCTTACAGAGTTAACTTGACTCCTCCATTCAGTGAAACCAAATTGGATTTGCCAAGCTAGCAGCCCCTCTCCTGCCTTCCCTGGCTGGTATCAATCTAATTAAATACTCTTTCTCCCATGCAGCTTTTTTCTTCTCAGTTCAACTTACTGGAAAAGCAGAAAAAACAGGCTATGAAGGATTGGATTTGGGGTCAGGTGGCAGAACTCCTCATAAACTGCCAAAGCAGCATCAGCACAGAGGCATCAGAGCAAAAACCTCATCACATGGCTGGGAGGCACCACAGTAGCATATCTGCTTTTCCATGCAGGTTTCCCAAACACGGGCACTTGGAATCTGCATGTCATAAATCCCTAGGACAGTTGATGTTTGGGTGTCAAAGGCAGAACAGCTTTCTAATTGGGAAGAGACTCTTCAGTTTGCTGTGGGACACAGCAGAAGAAATTAAGTCCTGTAATAACAGATCCCTCATAATGACACCATCTTCTGTGCAGAGACTCACAGATTATTTTCTCTCCACTCAAAAATACAGGGTCTTACTCTTCAGCTCCTTTGTGCTGATGAGCATCACTGCTCTCACAGCAATTTCTCTTTGGTACTTGGCATGGAGGGAATTTGCACCCCCAGAACACCCACAGCCTCTGCCCCTGCAGGATCTCCCTGATGCAGCAGGAACAACCACAGGTGAGAGGGCCCAGGGAGGGGGTAAGCTGGCATCCTGGTCCTGGTTCCTCCCAAGCAAGTGCCTCATCCTGAGGACCACCTCGTCCCTGGCTCCTGATTGAGAAATGATAGCTTTGTCCCAGATTCAGAGGAAAAAGGATTTTTATCAGGAGCTCAGCCATTGCCCTGCATCAGCCTTTCTCCATCAGCTGGGACTTCTCCTCTCCTCACCACATGTGACCCTGGAACCCCTAGGGCACCTCACAGTCCCACGTGGCACTTGGATGCAGCCCCCCACTAGGCTGCTTTCTAGTGACTTGCCATTAGCTTTTACACTATTTGATATGTTTCCCTGCCCTGCAGATCACCCTGAGGCCTCACTTCTGCATTTCTTCACCCATTCAGATGCCTTTTCCTTGGGTCCCTGGATCCACAGACTCTGTGCAGCTCTGGAAAACTGCACTCCAGAGCTGGAGAAATCTCAGCTTCAGGAAGGAAAAGAAGACTTCCATGTGCAATGATAAGAGCAGCATTTTAAGCCACCAGTCATTGGCAGTGCCCACTGAAACAAGGTGCCACCATGGCCTGAGGAACTCCAGGAGCACTGTCTGTTTGGTGAAGCTGATTGCTCTCAACTAAAAACCAGCGCACCCGCCTCTGCCCCCTGGAGAAAACACCCCAGCTGCTGTGGTGTCCTGCCCTGCCTGTGGCCAGGAGGCTTTGGAAATGTTGGACACTAGTGGAGGATGGCTCAGCTGGCTCCAAAGGCACTTGCTGTGGTGCTGGTGAGAAGCCTCTGTTGGCAGGAGGCATGAGGAACTGCAGGAGGATGGGCACAGAGATGAGTAGGAAAGCTGTGAAGGTGCCTGGCAGATCTTCCCATGATCCCTTATTTCTGGGATGGGGAGCTCCTGCATGAGAAGGTTGGCACCATATGTTTATGTTACAATTTTCATCCTCCCCATTCTCTTTGGATGAGGAAAGACTGCTCTGCTTTCCCGATCAGCAGGAGACAGGCATTGAATGACAATCTGTTACTTAACCTGCGCTGTTTGTTACTTCTCTAGCTCATGGCTCCAGAAGAAGCAAAGGACAGTGTTCCTACCTGAAAACTTCCCCAAGCTTCAGCACAAGCAGAGGAAAATCTCCAGAGGTGAGATTCAGGCACAACCCACCCAGTATTAGCACCCCTGGGCATGGGGAAAGCAGCACAGCTCTCCTGAATTTCAAACAGGAGCAGAGCCTTCTGCTATTTTCCCAAAAATTATTCTCAGTACCTTTTTTTGTTTGCAATAGGAGAGAGAAATAATCTCCACATTAATTAATTAAAAAGGAGTGGTGATGAGAGCTCAGGCTGGTGGCAGTCCTCAGCTAAGTGTGGTGGGTTGCACAGATTTGTGACTAATGGACCACATTAATTCCCAAATTCTCTCAGCCTGGATGGCTGGCTCTGGCAGAGGGGGAATATTTAGGATGACTGCAATTCCCATCTTAGGAAGCAGCTATTTACTGTTGTTACTGCACATCAGGGAATACTTTAAAAAGCTCAAAACCCATCAGTCAGATTTTAACTCCTTTAGCAGGGAGTGGGAAGAAGGTCCTGCAGCTGTGGTACAGAGCTGTCTGAGTTCACACTGGAGCCTGGCACACAGCCACAGCCCTTCTTCAGCACCTCTCAGAAGCGGAGATGCTCCCACTAGGTACATCAGAGGTGAAATTCCTTGGCAGCAAAACCTGGAAACCAGATTTAAGAGCAGAAAAGAGCAGAGCAGCTCCCTCCAGGAGAGCTTTTTACCCCCTTGTGGTAGGGTGACTTTATGCTGCTTGTATCCCCAATCGTCTGTTCTGTTTGTGCTGTATATTGTGTTCTGTACCTTTAAAACTTGTTCTGGGAGTAAAGGGAGAGAAAGAACAGCGCGCAGTTTGTTTTGAGAAAACTGCCTGACTCCCCCACATTGCTGCTCTCCGGTGTTCGTCCGAGGCACGGACAGCAGTGGGACAGAAATCTCCTGTGCTTTTAGTTAGTTTTAGCTAGCTAGCTAGGCAGAGAAGACTCCCTGGACTGTTTTTTTTCCTTTTTCTTAGGACTGTTTAAATCTGCTCGGGACTGAAAAACCCAGAGGAGCAGCGAGGGCTGGCACCTGCAGCCCGCCGGGCCTGGACCTTCAGAGAGACTGAGTGAGCTGAGCTACACCCACGGCAAGGACTGTCTCTGTTTGCCATCTCTCTTCGGAGCGGGCAGAGGTTTTATTGTTTCATATTATTAATTCTTTGCATTTGTGGGCATTTTGTTTGTTAAATAAATAGTTTTTTCCACTTTTCTCCGAGGAAGTTCTTTTCCCGGACCGGCTGGGGGGAGGGGCCGTTTGGGTTTGCTCTTCCAGAAAAACCCCTTTGGAGGTTTTCCCCCAAATTTGCCCTAAACCAGGACATATACTTATTGGCGCCCAACTGCGGGGCCTAAAAGAGTAAAAAAAACTTACATTAATTGCATTTTTAGTTGTACTTTGTGTAAGAATAAACTACTCAGTAGCCATGTTGCTTGTTAAATTCCTAATATCTCTTAAAATAGAGTCCTTTCTGTGTTTCTGTTCCCTAAACTTTTTTGAGGTTTTAATACCTCTCTAGTCCCTAAGTTTGTTTTCTCATTCAAAGATAGCTCCAATATTGTCTCTAACACGTAGCTTTTACACTAGAAGTGCACAAATTAAGATTGTTATTGTCCTAGGCTTAATGTTCATGATTTATAAAAGGCTTATACAAGTACTGGAGTTTGTGCCTGGTATGTTTAGTTTATGGCTTCTTCGTCCTACCCTGCATCCTAGTTCCAGTAGCATGTTTTAGAGATTTATTAATAATTGCACCCAGTTTGTTAGAGGAGATAAAGCTTTTCAGTCTTTTCTTTATTCCTTCTCTTTTAAATCAGTTACATCACTTTTAAAAAATGTTCAATGTCCCCTGACTGTTAAAAAAACCACTTTTCTAGTAAGCTTCCTCTATATGTTCTACAGCTTGTCTAGAATGAAGTCTGAGTTCTCCAGAGAGGCTAATAAAACTGCTGACCTAGAAGTAAACCCAAGTGTAAAAAATCCTGAATGGTGTAAAAAATAAGAGAGAATGAGCCAAACCTTAAAAGAATTTTCTAATCCCCCAGCTTAAAAATTTTCACATAAACAAATTCAGAACCCAAATGAAGTGAGGAAATATCTGGAAGAGAACTGCCATAATAATTCTAAGAAAAAAAAGCTTATTGCAATAAGCTGGGCCCTGGCATATGCTTATCGTACTCTGCTAGATACTGTAGGGCAGCAGGTAGAGGCAAGAGAGCAAAGAGATAAATCAGCAGCTACCCCAGTCACTGAAGCTGCAGCCAATACAGCAGCTACTCAGACAGCAGCTAAACCAGACAGTGAGCCTAAGACACTGGCAGTCGCCCCAGCAAAGAAGCGCACACACAAAACTGATCGACCAGTGGATGATGATCTAGGTAAAAGACCCTCAGTGCCTCCCAACACCCAACCAAGTGACACCCAATCAGACGCTGAACCAACTGATACACAATCAGAAACCGAACAGACAGACACAAAATCAGAAGCCAAACCAACTAACATAAAATCAGAAGCCCAACCAACCGGCAGCAGATCACAAGCCCAACCAACTGGCAGAAGACCAGAAGCTACTACTGAGTCCTTTTCCCTGAAAGACCTTTGAAGCCTAAGAAAAAACTACACTCGACGACCTGATGAATCTATAATTAGTTAGTTAGTCCGTCTTTAAAATGCTGCAGGCGAGGCTACAATTCTAGACAGCACCGAAGCAAGGCATCTAAAATCCCTGTCACAAAATCCAGTTATTAACCAAAAAATGATGAGAGAGGCTAATCCACGCAGTCTCTGGGAACGGGTCCTGAAAAGCGTAAAACAAAGATACCTGTGTGCAGACGATCTCTATATGCAGCAAACCCAGTGAAAGACCATAAAACAAGAAATTCAACGCTTAAAAAAAATGGCAGTAGCAGAGATCGTCTTCTCAGATGACCTAAACACTAAAAACCCAGACCTGGTACCGTGTACAACCGTGATGTAGCAAAAACTTATACGACTTAAGCCACAAGAATATTCATCTGCTTTAGCAACATAAAAAAAAAACACAATCTAAGCTGCTGATAAGTAAAAAAACATTACCACCAAAATAAAAAAACTATCTGTAAAAGTTCGTCATGTAGACGCCCATGTTCCCAAAAGTCAAGCTAATGAAAAACACCAAAACAACAAGCAAGTAAATCAAGCTGCAAAAATAAAAGTATCAAAGATAAACTTAAATTAGCAACACAAGAAAAAGTTGTTCCTAGCTCAGTAAGCCCATAATACCTCAAGTCATCAAGGCAAAAATGCCACCTATAAGTAAGCACGAAACCAAAGAGTAAATTTAACCATAAACAGTATTTCTCAAGTTATCCATAACTGTGAGACGTGTGCTACCATCAAGCAAGCCAAGCGAGTAAAGCCCCTCTAGTACAGTAAACAGTAGTCCAAATATAAGTATAGAGAGGCCTGGCAGATTGACTACATCACCCTGCCCCAAACCCGCCAAAGCAAGCGCTACGTACTGACCATAGTAAAAACCACCACTGAGTGGCTGAAAACCTATCCTGTGCCTCATGCCACTGCCCAAAACACCATCCTAAGCCTAGAAAAGCAAGTTCTTTAAAAGCATAGTACCCCTAAAAAGATTAAGTCAAACAATAAAACTCATTTCAAAAATAGCCTTATCAACACCTAAGCTAAAAAACATAGCATTGAGTAAATCTACCATATCCCCTACCATGCACCAGCTGCAGGCAAAGTGGAAAAGTGCAATAAACTGTTAAAAACCACCTTAAAAGCATTAAGTGAAAAATCTTTCAAAAATTAAAAACAACACTTAGCAAAAGCCACCTAGTTAGTTAACACCCAAAGTTCCACCAACAGAGCAGGCCCTGCCCAGTCTAAGCTCCTATCTACAGTAAATAAAAATAAAGTTCCAGTAGTACATGTGAGAAGTTTGTTAGAAAAGACAGTTTAGATTAAATCTGCCTCAAGTACAAACAAACCCATCCATGAAATTGTTTTTGCTCAAAAACCAAGTTGCACATAGTAAATAATGCAAAAAAATAGAACAACACGATGTGTACCTCAAAAAGATCTAATTGTTGAGTAAAAACTATGAGTAAATATCATTTACTAAATGTTACTACCATTTTCTGTATATAGCTGTATACTGTATATATATGCATGTATAAGGTATGTGTGTGTAGAGTTAGAATTTTAGTTTTGGTAGTAAGTTGACGATATGGGGATAAGGGGTGGAATGTGGTAGGGTGACTTTATGCTGCTTGTATCCCCAATCGTCTGTTCTGTTTGTGCTGTATATTGTGTTCTGTACCTTTAAAACTTGTTCTGGGAGTGAAGGGGGAGAAAGAACAGCGCGCAGTTCGTTTTGAAGAAACTGCCTGACTCCCCCACATTGCTGCTCTCCGGTGTTCGTCCGAGGCACGGACAGCAGTGGGACAGAAATCTCCTGTGCTTTTAGTTAGTTTTAGCTAGCTAGCTAGGCAGAGAAGACTCCCTAGACTGTTTTTTTTCCTTTTTCTTAGGACTGTTTAAATCTGCTCGAGACTGAAAAACCCAGAAGAAGAGCAAGGGCTGGCACCTGCAGCCCGCCGGGCCTAGACCTTCAGAGAGACTGAGTGAGCTGAGCTACACCCACAGCAAGGACTGTCTCTGTTTGCCATCTCTCTTCAGAGCGGGCAGAAATTTTATTGTTTCATATTATTAATTCTTTACATTTGTGGGCATTTTGTTTGTTAAATAAATAGTTTTTTCCACTTTTCTCCGAGGAAGTTCTTTTCCCGGACCGGCTGGGGGGAGAGGCCGTTTGGGTTTGCTCTTCCAGAAAAACCCCTTTGGAGGTTTTCCCCCAAATTTGCCCTAAACCAGGACACCCCTTTTCCTAGGGTGGATCAGTTAGGTGCAGCTCTGAACAGAGATGCTCATGTTAAGACCCCTTCCAGGGCAGCATTTCTAACTGGGTGACCAGGGCTGCTGGTCCTTCCCTCCTGTTTGCTCACACAGAACATACACATGCTTATGTGCATGGAGTGAAGCAGAGGGCCTTGCTGTCACCTCAGATGCTGCTGCCCCTTTGCTGTCACCTCTAAATATGGTGAAGGCAACTGCTCTCATCTGACAACAGTCGTGGCCCAGGGACCCAGCCACGGTGTCACATGTAACCCCAGCTGGAGCCTCTGAGCCCTTTCTGTGTGACCAGGCTGCACAGCACAGCACTGTGGAGATGCCCCCAGCTGCAAGGGGAGTGCCAGCAGCATGCCTGGGAGGCAGGCCACCACTTCCCCCATGCCAAACTCTGCTCCCACTGCTGCCAGCACAGCTGGAGGTGCTCAGGCAGCACCAGTGTGTGACAGGAAGGAAGCCTGACACCACAGAAAATTCGTGGTACTCAGAGACATTATGAATGCCCTGGGAGAAAAAGTTAGCAGCCCTTTCCTTCAGTGGTACCTCTGCCCTATCTCTGCTCAATCTCCCAGGAACTCCAGGGACCCTTGCCACTGGGGGTCACAGGAGGCCACCCACAGAGCAGCTCAGGCAGCAGGAGGAAAGGAGAAATGAAGGTTCTGCCAGCTACACACCTGTTTGGAGGGCCCACAGCTCATGGAAAAGCAGCACCTTCCCTGCTCTGCAAGGATCCCCCCAAACCTCCCTACTTGGCCTGGCACCAGGGGACAGGGGTTGTTCCTTTCCTGAAACACACTGGCACTTACCTGTGGCCTCTATAAGCTCAAGATAGTGAAAATAAAAGTCATTATTTCTTAAATGCAGAAGAGGTACAAGAGGGGCACTTTGGATGCAACATGAATTCCTTTCAGTCAGGCTGATAGTGCTGGGCGTGCCAGGCAGAAAGTAAAGAAATGAAAACCATCACTCCTCCCCACCCCCAAAGCCACACACACAAAAATGCAAATCCCAGGTCTTCAAGAGCTCTCACTAGCACTCCCTCAAAGTTCTTCCTCCACCACTCAGCCTGCCCACAACACACTGATGGCTGGAATAAAGACTGGAATGGCTTTCCATAACTAATATGGAAAAAATACTGATGTCCAATGAAATCCTTATACTCCAGCAAACAAATGTTACAGCACTACAGCCTTTCTTCTTAACAGCACGAACACATGCTTTGTTTACAGCATTTGAAACATCCCTTTTGGTTTACTGATACCAGGGTGATGAGCACACACTACCAGAATGCCGTGGTTTCTCACAACAGGACCAGAACACTATCTCTGATGACTGATGATAAGAACAGCAAGCACAAGTAAGAAATCCTCAGCAACAAACTGCTCTGGAAGTTGAAGACTATTTTAAATTTTTGTCTTAATACCACAATCCTTGCTGTTAATTTTCTTAAATTCACAAAACCAATAATTAGAGCAATGCTTCTTGCATACTTACACTTCTCAGACAGTTGTCTTTTCTATGTCCTACAGGAAGATAAATTGCAGTTTATTTATGAAGAAATTAATTTTCATTTATAATACAGACATTTCAAGTTTTCCTTTGCAATTTGTCTTTTGCTCTTACTGATGGCAAATAAATCAAAAGTATGTATGTGAATATGAAGACTCCTTCTTAATAATTTTAGGTGAATGCATGATTTCAAGTCAGGGCAAACCCAAAGAGGGAAGCCCCTCTTTCCCACCACCTGGTAGCCTGCTTTTGAGATGTAAACCTCCACCAAGTGCTTCTAAGATGTTTTGTTTTGACTTAGAAGCCCTCTATAGTGCATTAGAAGTGGCAACAGCAGGCATGTGCACAGGGATCAGACAGAAGGTCATCAAACAGGCAGGTATCTGAGCACTTCAGTCCAGTCAAGAAGCCACAAAAGGGCCAGAAAAATTGCTCTTGGGGGAGAGTTACCAAACCAATTTTATTGTCCTATTGGACCAAAATTGAGAATTTAGATAGCAGGTAGTTTCTGGCTCACACAAAGGCTACTTTGCTGAAGATTCCAAGGGAGGAGAACAGTAAAGAGATCTTCCTTTAGCAGTTTTATGATGTGTATGTGTCCCTTTCAGCTGGAACAGGCACTTTACTAGAAGCAGAAAAGTTATACAGGTTTTGTCTCAACTGTACACTTCCTCCCGACCCAATGACAGCATTCAAAGATCAGAGACCATCAGACCACAAACAGTGCTGTAAAAACAAAGACTAGTATTTCAGTTGTAAAATCATTTTTTATTGTTACAAATATACATATGAATAAAATCCCTTCAACCTGTAATGTAAGTGGGTAGCCGTGAAATTTGCATCCCCTCCCTCAAAAGCTGAAATGTTTTTACAGATGTCAAACTATGTTTCTCATAGAATTACACATTGAAAGGAAGCTAATATGCAGACAGAACCGAGGAAGGCCTCCAGAAAACACCAATATTAATAAAATTTCAATTGCCCTCATTCCAATCAACTATGTACATTAATATACGAATGTGGAAGCATACCATGGTTATATGTAATCCAAATCCTTCTCTGTTGTGCTTTCTGACGGTACACAAATGTAAGCGTTGGAGCTTTATGTACAGTAGGAGAACAGGAAGAAAGAAGCTCCCTATGGGAGAATGTAAAAACCATACCCAAGCATTTAATATATATAATCTATACAAATTATTTTATTAGTGTGCTCTTTTAATATAATTACAATGTGCAATTGCATACCGCAAGAATATATTTATAGGTAAGTCACGTGCAGATCCGACACATTTACATTCAGCAGTACAACACATTACCTGCTGTACAGTGTATTAGTGTAAGACAGTGTCCAGTTAATTTGCTTTGCTTTCTAAATGCCCTAATGCAGGGCACTCTTTGTAGCTGCTTCAGAGAAATTCAAGTAGAATACATGAAAGAATAGCTGGCTTTAGGCAAAGGCATGGAAAGGAATGCCTGCACTGTACAGACCAGAAATTAAGGACCGAATCAATGCCAGGTGTACTGTCAATCACAACTGGAAGATCAGGTTTGCTGCAGGGAAATGTACCTGTGGTGAAAGAGCAGCTGACTAAAAGGGCTGTTGATTGCTGGACCCCGATTGTTACAAAAAGCTCTTGCGCTACAAAGCACTTGTACTGATTGTTAAACAAAAATAAAATCTTTATCTGCTTCTTCGCCAGAGTCACTGGACTTGCTTCCCTGATGGCCATCTTTACTTAAGGACCTCTGCTTCAGTTCCTGGAACTCATGAGACTGCTGCCCAGGGCTTCTTTTTGCAGCTGAATAAAACAGAAACAGGAATTACTAATTATTGCAGAAGAGACAGGAAGAAGAAAAAACAACAATAAAAAGTCATTAATGCACATGGGAGCTGCTCCTGATCCCACTGATTTGCACTAGTAGGAGTAGCAAAGCTCCATTAATTCTTCAATCCAGAAAAAGGTGAGAAAAGAGAGTTTGAGCAAGCTTTATTCCACTGTTGGTTGGGAAGCAGGCAAACTTGAAACATGACACTTAGTATTCCACTGTGACATGGATAAACCTTACAGTTAGAAATGGCCTGGAGATTTTCTTCTCATCACACCACTTGCAAACCAGAACAGCATTCTTTTTCCAGCTGGGATGGAGCTTAGACAGTGCACTCCCGACTGCTCAGGCAGATGTGCCTGCTGGGCACCCCTCACACCAGTGATGCACATCTCAGGCAGGCCTGTCTCCCTAGCAGGACACATCTGTGCTCTCCTTTTTGACTCAGCAGCTTTGAGCAGGACAGACATTCACCTCAGCATCCAAGGTACCCAGACTGCTTCTCCCTGCCCCACTACACTGCCAGGTCCCAATGTCCTCCCTGTCCCCTGATAGGAAGGACACCCATGGCCCTGAGTCCAACCATCATCTCTTCCAGATGAGAGCATGGGCTCTGCACCTTGCTGTGCTCGGCGATGGGGAAAGCAGGAGGCCACAGCCACTTCCCACAATCTAAATGCAAACAGTATCCAGCATTTTGTTCACCCAGCACTCTGAAATCTCCATGAAGCCAGGGCTTTCTCCAAAACTATAAGCTTCAAAATAAATTAGAAAAGCAGGTTGTAAAACCTTGTTGAGATTCCTGATCTGATCAGTGGCCTACAACTGCTGTGGTAACTAGATGGTTATACACATCAACCAGGGTGACCTTCCCAAGGACTGACAGCATTACAAACCTCATACTTGCACTTAAAGTGAAACTTCAAAGACATAGTGGCCCTTAAATGTGACCTTGCTGCAAGTCCCCTCACTTCACTCCCACAAAATTAAATGTTGCCATTACAAAACCTTCTTTGCTCCACCATTTCGGGTAGGGATGATCAGCTTTGGTTCACACTGATCCTTTTTCCTCACCAATTCTGTGAATCCCTCTCTTGACAAGGCACCAGGAGCTGCTGTGGCCATGCAGCACCACCTCTCCTTCCCCATGTACCACTCACCTGTAGCCTCACCACTGCAAGGGGACAGCCTGCCCTGGCACCAGCACACAGCTCCAGCCACAGCAGCAGCCTGCTGCTGACCACCTCTGTGGCCATTTCTAAATGTGGCAGGCTGTGCTACAGACTGCCAGGAACGTGGGAAGTGCAGAGAGGGATCCCAAGGCAGCCAGATAGTTCTCCTGAGCCCAAAATACCTGTTTTCTCATTTGTGCTAGCCAAAATATGTGAGCAAGTAAGGGCTACACACTCACTGCATTCTTATACTGGCATTGCAAGCTGGGAAACAGGAAGGGATTTTGAAAAAGGTTTTTAAAGCCATTTCATAGAATTGGAGAGGATTATCCTGTAAAAAATATTCAGGCATTTCTACCTCCCCAAACACCACTGCTTTTCAAAGAAATAGGTGCCTGGAAATTTTCTGAGTCATCCTTGACACTGGTACCTCGTAATAATTACCCGGCCTTTGTCTGGCCTTCATTGACTCTTCAAACAAAACCCAAAACACATCCTGCAGCAGCCATTTTAGTTCATGGCCTGATGAATATAGGCAAGTAGTTTGCCTCATGAATGACTGAAAGATATGTCAGGCATTTAAGTCCACATAGTGCAAGCAGGCTTCTGCCAGAAGAGCTTACCCTTGCCTCGATGAAACCATACATAGGTGACCTGCAGCAGGATCTCAGCTTGCAAAACTTACTTTGTCAGAGAGGGATCTCTGAATGAACTAAAATATAATAATTTGATTATGATAGGGAGGGGAGATTCCCAGCTTGGATGGACTAAGTTTGATTCTACAATACAAAAAGGACAAATTTTGGGCTGAGGAAGGGTTACGTGATGTCTTATAAACAGAAAAACTGTGGGTAAACAGAATTGCATAAGATGTTCAAATACACAATTAAAATACTTTAGGAAAAAAGCAATTTTGAACAACTGTTTAAACCAACCAGTTAAGAGATAAAGAGAAACATGTAAACATGTACCATTTGAGAACGGGAGCTTTTATACTTTTATATTTTAAAAGCACGTAAAGGAAATGAACATTTTTATAGCCTACTGAATGAGCTCACTGTGAGTCAAAGTGCTGCTTCGACTAACAGTGCTGGGCTTGGGTACTTTCATCTGCTTTTGCAACTGAAAATCAAAGTAACAATAAATGATCTGATTTAGCCAGTTCTCAAATGGTTTTGTGAGTGATGCACTGAAACTGGCACTAACAATATTCAAGCTGAAATGGGTTTTGAAACACTAAAGTGCATGATCTTAAAAATGACAGGTGTGCAAGCATAGCAAGCAGCAGCCAGCCTACCTGCAGCGTGCCAGTGTTGCACTGAGCAGTCACACATTGTAGTGAGTGCTCTTCTGCAGAGGGGCTGCACCTGCTAGGTGGGACTGGTCACTGGAGTTGACACAAAGCAAAAATGCACACACGTTTTATCTGCAAATTTTTTCATGCCATGTAAATCCCATGGGGACAGAGATATGACTAGAACCCCATGAGATTTATACCTTTCCCATAATGTCAAATGACAAACTCACACCCTTCCGTGGCTTCTTTGCTATTACCATTTCTTAACAATTGTTAGTGCCAGTTATCAAGTGCCACCTTGATGAAAAATGGAAACTTCTAACCAGAAGTTGGCTGTGCCATCCTCTGCCCAAGCACATTAGCTTCCTCTTCTGCACTGGTAGAACACTGCCCCGGAGTGGTTTTCACGCTGCCAGATGGCTTGGCACAGTCAAGAGCTGCATCTCTTTTTTGACAATCTCCTGTTTGCTCTAGCAAGGAAAAGGATTCATTTATGCTCCGAACTGTCTTGTAGGCCCATGTACAGAAGGTAATATGAAAAATTTCACTTATCCAACCCATTTAGTCAGTTATTCAAAGAGCAGTAATCAGTATGCCTGTTGAATGTTTAGTCCAGATATCTTGGGGTGTTGGTAACTGCAGCCTGATCTTACAGCCGCACAGTGCCAAGAGGTGTATTTTCAGATTGTCCCATGAAGTACAGTTAAAATCATCAACATAAAGTAATTTAAAATCAAGTCTCATCTAATTTGTAGCTTTATTTCTCAGGAGATATGATTTTGCTACTAACTCGGACAGATTTGCAGTGATTGACCAGTTGCAGAAATAAATTGAACATGCTAGCCTGAGGAGAGGCAGAAAGCAAGGACAGAGGAATGGCTGAGTGAGGAAATAGGACAGTAATGAATAAAAAAGAAAACATGAAAAGGAATAAAAATAAGCAGAATTTACTCTTTCCCAAATAACTTTATGCAAAGCCCAGCAGCTCCTTAAGGACCTGGCAAGTCTAAACTATTATTGATAAAATATGCACAATACCATGTAGAGCCGAAGAGAAAATTCTGTGTTTGGCTAATTTGGCTGGAGAGGTTTAAGGGAGCTTTTGCTTTTGGCAATATGGATCATCTGAACGATGACAGCAGGCTCTGTAGGCAACACAACTTCTTCACAACCCAGCAGTATGTAGCTGCATCAACTCGGTTTCCTCCCATTCTATGCTGTGAAAATCTGCTGTCAGAATGTGAAAGGGCACCCCTTTGTTTCACAGCTTAAGTGATGGGAATCACCTTAGATGTCTTTTTTGAGGAGAGACCAAGGAAGGAAGGCATCTCACCCCCGGATTTCAAACATCATTACTTTTGCCAGCCAACACCATGGTGAGCAATATTCCTGTGACTACTTCTCCACATATCCTATGCTGTCAGAGGAAGCTTTAGTTCTTCTAAGAGTCAACTCAGGGCACGAAAATGCATCAGCAAAAGTAGAAATCCAGTGCACACATGAAAATCAGCAAAGAGAAGAGAGCAGCTTATTGTTGTGCATAAAAGATTAAAAGGTACCAAGCCTTGCCCTGGCACACAGAGACTCATTGCCCAAGGACAGGGAGGCAAACTCAGTCACATGCAGAGACCCCACAGAAAGGAAAAAAAAGAGAGCAGTGGGCTGGCTGCAAGGAACAAAGTTATGGCTGCTCCCCTGGAAATGTGCTGAACCACAGAGCTGCATTTCACATTACTGTGTGACCAATATCAACCAGCATCTTAGTTCAGACCAAACCATAAATGTACACAACACATGAATCCCTTAGTTGTTCAGTTACATTATTAGTACCCAGGGATTAATTGTTCATTTGATTTGATTAAAGGAAGATGGGTGGACAAGATGCTGAATAGGTGACCAGATACATTTTTCTTGCTTTTTGCACCTTCAAGTGCATAACCCTTTTCCCTTCCAAGTGAAGTCAAATCAGGAGACAATGAAACATCAAATTCAACTAGAAGGCTTCAGGTTACACAAATAAACCTACCTTCTTGAGAAAATGATCTGACTGAGGGGCTGCTCTGACCATCCTTTTCTTTATCAGAAGGAACTTTCTTCAGCATTGGTGGAAGCAATGCAACTTTTGGGGAACTGGGGCCGGAGGGGGACTCTGGAGCATCCTCTGTGGAGTAGCACAAACAAAAGTGTGAGAAGGAAAAACTAGCTACACTGAAGCTGACAGAAACAGTGCTGTTCATGATGGGCCAAACCTCAACACAACACACAAACAAGAAACAGCCAGAACCTGTGTCAGAAAAAGAAGGATTCAGGAATTTACATTACAGCAAGAGAACAAGTTGTATGGACCTCAGTCCAGGTGAAAGGTGTTTAGCAGTCAAAGAGAAGATCTCAATTTCAGCATTTTTCATGTCTGCTGCTATTGTAGTGCAAATAGAAATGTCATGTGATCAAGTGATTTACCTGCAAGACATAGGTAGCAATTTGTAAAGAACAGCTGAAAAAAATGGATGGTTTTTTGGAAATATTTGTTCTAGTTATATTTTTATTGTCCTGAAACATAATCAACTGATCAATTTAGATGTCCTATTTCACAATGATAAGGTCTAAAAGTGAACCAGGGAAATAAATTACATAAAAAGTGTTACAGAACTCTGAACTTCCATGAATGACTTCCCAGAGTGGAACACAAAGGCATCCATAAAGACTTGCTAAAAAGAAAAAATACTTCCGTCTTCTGGACTGTAAGAAAATCTGAACCTTAAATTCAAATCCATAGTTTAAAACCATCTGGATACCTTGTTTCTCTAAAAGGCTGGATATAGATTATGTAAGGCAAATTGACTACCAATTTACAGTCCTTACAGGAAGACCTTTTCATTCTTACACCAGACAGGCCTCATTTGGATAGTAGGGAAGAACAGCCACAGTGCGGATTACTTAAACTGCTTTTAAGTCTGCTTTTCAAGAAGTAAGCAGTGGCATGTGTACATAAGAGAGGAACTAGGAAGATACATTAGCATTGACAGAAGTACAAAAGGAACTCAGAGTATAATCTGTATTGTATATTTGTAAAAAGAGTTAATTCAGTTGCATACTAGAAATTAATCAAAATTTATCTCTGCTGAGGAGGCACCACAAGGAGCCAACTCTTTCACTTACAGCACAGGAAAGCGATGAGCTTCCCAAATGCAACTTGGTATGAAGAGATACAACAATTCTTGGACCTTCTCCATTTGATATGCCTGTGAGGCCACTTGGGGAAGCTCAATATCAACACAAGGAGGAGCACAGTGATGGGCAAGCACAGCTAGATATAGACTTTCAGTCTTTGACAATTTGTGGACATCCGAGCTGTGCTCCTTTGCACCCAGATTATTTAGCAAAAAAATTGCTACTATTGTGTGGCCACACTGCTGGAAACAACAGTGAGAGCAAGAGCACAGAAAGGATGATTGCTTGGTTTTCTTCATCACACTGCCTGGGCATCCTTAGGCAGTGGGTTACTACAAGTACTAGGACAGAAGTCAGACTGCAACGGAGCTGTGTTGCTTTTACTATCGACCAAAGAGCTGGGTTATTGTGGGTAAGTATTAATTACTCCCTTGTGCTAAATCCACAGTATGCTCCCTCTACAGGAAATAGGAGCTGGCAGAAACAGACAGCTCAGGTCTTTCTGACTGCATATTTTACAGATTAGGCACCACTAATAATCCATGCTTTCCTGTTGCATTCATCTTCATGAGCATCTTACCCAACATCCCTCACTTTGATGACCATTTCTAAAATGGTCAATAAAATAAATGCAAATCCACCTAAAATCTGAAGGTGATTTTGTACGTGAACAACATTCTGCCCACTGGAGTGCAGAGACTAAGAAATGCTCAAGTTTCACATCAAGGGCAGGGAGGAGGCCGTAACAGCCCTTTGACTCCTCATCCTTACCAGAAATGACATCATTCTAAGGTCAACAGTCATTATGGGAAAAGTCAAGAGGGCTGCAGGCTCTTACAGATGGCCATGCTCATATTTTTCACTCCCTGGCAGTTAATGAGCTATATTTGCTGTAGATACTTGGGAAGTCTGTAACTGGCTTTTAATTCCCCTCAGTTGCAGTGGCTGTACTTTGGGAAGAGGAGGTTGTGACACTGGCTTATTAAACAGCAGACAGACAAATGCATGAGAGAACTACTGAAACATTTCCCACTACTGGAAACCTTAAGATATTATCTGGGCAGGAGGCAGTCTTGCAGGAATATAAAAGCACAGTTACAATTATTTTCAGTCAAAAGCAATAAGGAAATAAACAAAGGCTAAACAAGGAAAAAGTAAGAGACGGTTGGTGCAAGTTATTAAGAATAACAGGCACTTGCTTGAGGGGCTAAGAGCAGCCTGCCACAAAACCCCAAGCACTTTAGTACATACAGCCAGGTGTTTAGAGAAAACACATTTATTTTTGTCAGTGCTACTACAATAGGGCTTTGATGCTGAAGTAGCTTTCTGTGCTCACCTCTTCTGTGAAAGCAGGCTAACTCAAAACAGCTCTGCCACTGCCACTACTGCTTCTCACACTTTACTTTTGAGGATCACAGATTAAACCATTTTAATAAGTTTATTTGAATTAGGGCAAAATGAGGTGGAAAAGAAGGACATGAGTCAAGAGCAAGGCAATGAAGAACCTGTCCCTCTCCATTTAACTTCTGTTCAGGATGTGGCAATGGGTGTCTCCTCCACAGCCCACACACACAGCACCCAGAGCTGGGGATAACAACTGCCCAGAAGAGCTTCTCACCAGTCCGAGAGGCAGAGCGTGGTTTCTGTGGCACTGTGGGTCGTGCTGCCAGGCTGGGCTTTGTTGACTGCAGTGGGGGCTTTGGACTAGTCGGTGTATTGGAAGAACTTCTTGCCTTTGCACCAGCTTCTGCCTTTGGTTCGGCTTTTGAATTCTTTTCTGATGATGCTGAGGTGGAGTCGCCTTTATTCGACGCAAACCGACTCTCTGGAAGGGTCTGCTGTTGTTTAGGCACTGAAATAAACAGACACATAAAACAAAGTCTGCTGCAGCACAGGAGGCTCCATGCACAGGCATAGTGGTGGGCAAAATACCACCACCACAAGCTAACACATGCACTGCTATGTGTAAGAGGATCCCTAATGTCTTACTCAAAATCACTGCAAGCAAAGCATCTAAACCTGCTATTTTTGACCTGTGCTAAGATTTGTGATTCAATTGCCCAAGACAGCAATTGCATGTCCCCCTTTTTTATATATTTGGTATGATAACTAGCTGGACCTTATTCCTCCTTCCCATTTCTAGGAGCAGATGGCGCAGCCTACCTGCTGAGAAAACAGTGATGGATCAGTGGAAAAAGCTCTCAACTGTTTTGTGTCTCTGCAGACAAAAGGTTGGGTTTCCAAGATCAACAGAGAAATCCTGGCCCAGAAAATAGATCCCAAGTGTGTGACCAGCAGGCTATATCTTTTTATTTGTTGCTTTTAGCAAGCTCTAGAAGAGATTTTGAAACTCAGCCCAGCTCAAAGTGTTCTTTATATAGTATTTTGATTTGTCTAATAGCACTGTACATGGCTTACAGTTTCCACACATTAGTAAGTTTACCAACATGTTGTTTATCCCAAACAAAGACCAAGGTATTTGGAGATCAATTTACAGTGACTTACAAGCAGTAAGTCAGTCCCATCTAGCTGTGCAAGCTGGCAGAAAGCCTGCTGGACTCCAGGTTGCTAACGAGCAAAAAGCCTGCTCTACTTTACAGCTTTTAGGAGGTTGAAGGCTTATATTTGGCAGTTTCAATGATAATCTTGGAATTTGTATGTTAGCCTGAGACTTTCAACAGTTTTCACATCTTTGTTCTCAGAAGAAAATTACAGGCACACTGAAATGTAGACTGGTAGCCTTGGTACTTTGCAAAGCCAAGTGTGTGCTCACAGATGCTGACTTGACCTACCTACCTGCTATTCCCATTCAGAAAGCCAACTGAACATGGAAGTGCTGAGCACAGACATTTTGATGGCAGTGGGAGGGAGGGGGAGTGTTTATACAGTTTGTTGCAAAAGCCAATCTCCAGTATGTTTTTCCAGCCTATGTCGCTGTTTTCCAGCCCAGCTGGAGTTAAACCCTGGCAAAGCAGAGAGCTGTGTGGCACACAGAGATGAGAGTGAGTGTGTGACAGGGAGAGTTTGTGTCTGCATGCATGAAATACTTTCTTGCTACAAGTGAAACAGTGGGACACTGCCTGCACCTGTGCGTGTGTGCATACAAAAAGAGCAGGCAACATCCAGACATAAAGCGAGGAATAAAACCCCCCAAAACTTACTCTCCTTCTGCACCACTAGCTATAGCTCTCCTGTAACAATATTCAGCAATTTTCCATTAACTTTCTTTCTTGTCTTCCTGACCTCAGGCCTTCTAACATTATTAGAACACAGTAATTTAAAATAAATTAGCCCAAGCCAAAGACAAACTGTAGCTGTAACAATGAAAGGGAGCCTTAGGGAGCTCTCAAGCAAGAGTGGTAAGGAAACAATCGACAGCTGGAGGCCAAAAGGAAGGGGCAAGCACGGTGCAGTGTGGTGGGGGTGAAATGTGTCATATACAGAGACAAAGACCAGAGAAAAGTTGAGGTCAGGCACCCTCAGCTACTCCAATGCCCAAGTGCAGACTATCCTTGCTCCTCTGACTTCAGAATGCTGTCAGCAGGGGACACATACAGTCCACAAGGTCCTCCTCAAAAGACAAGCAGGTTTTAAAAGCACTGATTTATAGATTATGGCATGCTTTGAATACACTTCTTAAAAAAAGCTTTAGAAAGACATAAAACTTCAAAACTGATATTTGAAGTGCTCAATCAAAATGGCCACATTTGGATTTTGATTTCAGCCTGTTTTTCCAGCCTTGCTTCTGCTTGTTTTAGCAATCCTGTGTGCCAGGCTTGCAGGATACCACCGCTGCTGAGAAATCAGACCTGGATTTCCTAGTTCAGATCACTCCTTTCATGTAGTAAACACAAACCACCAGAGCTGAATCCCTTTTGAAGCCTCCACTGACTGGTCCCCAAAGTATACATGGAAACCAGTCTGTCAACCTTGTCCCTGAGGTGGCTGCAGTGTGGCACTGCCATGTCAGGGCTCAGGACTGTGGCTTGACAAGGGCATGGAAAGATGAGATGCAGAGGGAATTTGTGCTGTAAGCACTGCAAGGCTGAGCACCATTTCATACACAGTGGAGAGTTGCTTTGTGCACGAGCAGTGCCCAGGGGCCTTCACAGCTTTGCAGACAGCCCTGGCTTTGATCAAACTGGGTAAATCCTGGGAAGAGCCAGCTGCCATTGACCGTGAGTCAGGACTGCTGACAGACCGACAGGGCTATGGTCAGCTGAAAGTCAGCACTACTCAAGTTAGCATGAGCAGGCTTAAAGCTTGAAAGCTGGTCATATTTCACTCCTCAGATATATTGAGCACTTTCACTTTGTGCACAGACATTTCTGCTAGCTCTTGGGTTGAGCTTCAGCTTTGCTGATCCCATTAAAAGCCAGCCTTCTGTCAAAGGTGCCCCAGGCACCTGCACCAAGTACTCTCTTCCTGTGCAACAAGAGCAAAAAAGTGAGCCAAAACCTCAGCCCTAGAACAAAAAGTGAGCTTGTTTCTAATCCTCTTAACATAGTGCAAACTCCTACTTTGCTTAACCAATTGCAGACATTCAACCTGAAGAGAGAAGTGAGATTTTGGACACCAGGCATTTTGCATTTTCTAGGAAGTTTATACCAGGAAACTGATACTGTACCTGTACCACTTCCATCCAGTCGTTCCGAGCATGTTGTGTCAAAAGACTCTCTGGGAGTCGTGTCATTCCCAAGTTTCTGAAAGAGTGAGAAAAGCTCTCAGATCAGTAATGTATCTGCAATTAATACAACTCAGTGGTCCTGTTAAGAAAAACTCGCTAATTTGGAAGCCACGAGGCAGAGAAGTCAGTGATAGCAAGAAATGGTGCATTCTCTCTCTTTGTTTCAGATCTTGGAGAGCTAAGTGGGAAGGAAACTACCCTGATTTGTACCTAACACTGTCACATGCCTATCAGAGCTGCAATGACACACTGCCAGGAGGCAGTGTGACAGGTGTGACAGGTCTCCTAATGTACAGGAATCGAAACTGTAGGGGCTAGCTGGAAGCAGCCTTTTCTCCAAAGATAGCTCTGTATCTAAAAGCTTCTTGTTTGACATAAAAACCTTTTTCTGAAGATCTAGATTTTGAATATGACTGCTGAATTATCTTATGCTCTTCTACACCGAAGAATAACTTTTAGATAAGACTGCAACTACAGAAATAGCAGTAATTACATATTTACAGGATTCCTCTAAAACCAACAGACCTTACTTACTGAAAAGTGTTTAAGGACACCCACCACAAGCACCTCTGGGTGCTTAGTACCTCAAAAGAAAGAGGACTTTTGATGTGCTGATATTTTGCCTGTCTTCTCTTGACAAAAACAGGTTGGCCAATGTCTTGGCCTCAAAAAATAAACAACAAAAAACCAAAACAAAAAAACCCCAACCAACCAACCCCCCCAAACAAACAAACAAACAAAAACAAACACAAAAAAACCCACCAAAAACCTGCAGAGTCATAGATAAGTGAGCTTGAAACCTGTGTATTCACCAGGAGAAGCTTAGATATGCAGCACTTGTAAAAGAACCAGCCTCCTTTTACTGCCTTACTTGCTACCAAAGCTTAGGCAGAAGGACAAGTGAGAGGATTCCAAAAAAGCACATAAAAGTAGGTGCAGGATACACTATGAGAGAAAGTCTTATAAAGAAAAGACTAGGGATAAGAGATTTTTTTTTAAAGTATAAAAGTAGGGATAGACTTCTGCAGGCAGACAACTTCAATCTTGATCTTTATTTGGTATTTCAAGACAGTTAGTGTGGCAAATGACTTAAGGCAAATGATTTGTTCTGATGACCACTGCATTTGGTTATGTATCCATGCATAAGTCACACTGGTGTGTGTTCAGGCCACTGCTACTACTCCATCACCAGCCCTGACTGTCCCTCCCATTGCATTCAGGAATCTCCACCACGTGCCACACAGTGTACAAACATGATCACTGCCCCTTGGGGGTTATGATCTGAAAGACTGCTAAGTACAGCTTGTAGTTAAAAATGGAACAACAGGAAATGTAGGAAGGAAGAAAATGGTTACAAGTAGCAGGAGTACATACCTACTACAGAAAAACTGATGCTTTTTGGAGTGAAAATAGTATTTCAAATACAAGCATAAAGAAATTGTCTCCAAATATCCATGCTGGCTGTGTGCCTTTCCCAGGCGTCTCAAAAGAAGATGATTTTGGGGAGTGATGTGGCAGAGAGTGTAATTGGCCTTACAGATTTACTGATACCTCCACTTTGCTCATGTAATTTCACAGCTCCTGAAACAAAGCCTCTCTTCAATACAACAAAGAGAATGGAGATGCTGAGTGTTTGCCATTCCTGTATAAGACCTGGAGGGGTGATGCTATCTCCCAGCTTCTCCTCTAAGAACAGGTGAACACTTAAAATGGCACACTGCATTGAGGAGGGTGCTACTAGAATAATCATTAAGCTTCCTGTAGTGAAAAACTACCCTGATACAATGAAGTCTTCTGGACAGATGAACTCTAGAAATGCTGTGGTTTGCAGGGCCAGGATATTTAGCTAGGGTGTCCATATGGACAAAACAAAGTCACCTCCAGATAGAGCAGAAACATTAGGGCTTTGTGCCACTGGGCAGAAACTCAGTTTTTATTCCCATTTCTTGACTGACATTGATATTTTGTCAAAATTCTCACCTGTTCACCTCCTGAAGTTATACATTTTTCTATAAGACTGTCTTGGCTATATATGTTTAAAGGGAATAATACCACTTTCCTTTTGCTGGATTTTTCTTCTGTACCTTGGAAAAAACCACCTTTTTTTGCAACAATCTTTTCATGGAATGTAAATTTTCATGAACTTTTTTCTTATGCAAATATTGAAGAAAGATGCATAACACTTAGCTACAGTAAATTACTTAGGAGAGCTGCATGACTGTATGAAACTAATTTCCCTGTAGCTCCTTCCTCCCTCTCTAGTTATGGGACAACTGGGGAAATATGACCATGTACCAAGACAAGTGGAAAAGGAAAAGCCAGTGCTGGCACCTATTAGTGTAGTACTTAAAAATGCAATTAGGATGTGGGCATGTTTGTCTACCTACTGTACACACATTACAAACAGCTTACAGTCCCCAGACAACACTAAACACTGGCTGCAAAAATTTACCCTGAGAAGTCAGATCACTGCAGGTGAATTCATCATGTAGATAAATAACACCCAGGCTGTATTTATAATAGGAATTTGTGCAAGGCTGGGAAACACAGCAGAGCTGAGTGCCACTGAGAGGGAATAAACAGGCTATGAATGATGGTTTCCTCGTGGGCCTTGCTCCAGGTATTTAAAAATCCAGTGTGTAACACTAGATGGAGCTAAAAGATCTATTTATGTGCGACCTGAGGCAACGCTGATCTGCAAACACTCGACTCTACCATTAGTGCCAATTCCCACGTTGTATTCTAAGGAAAAGAAAACAAAAATGCATTTACCATCTTTCCATCTACTCTGCACCTGCTCATGACTTTTATCTGTAACAAGACTGTGATAGGGTATGAATGAAATAGTAAATTCCTTCTGGCTTTGTTTTCGTGTAAAATAGCTCAGAATATAAGCAGCCATCTGTACCTTACAGGAAAACACAATTTTCTATCATACTGAAATTCTGATAAATTTGAAGATGTTACAGAACTTGATATCATAACCATCCTAAACAATGTAGCAGAGGGATGATGTCTTCTGCAGCTCAAGTATCAGGACACTTTATGATTTCCACCTTCATGAGCATCATGAATAGAAGTGCAAACCTAAATTATTTGATATTGTGATGGATGAAGTATGTGAAAAATGCCTTTGAACAGCAGTTCAATTTTGTGTCCTCTGAGCAACATTAAGGATAGATAACTCAGTACTCTGCTTTGTACAGATTCCTATTTCAGCTCAGTTTTATTGTCACTCTTTTATATATGTGTATATATATATGTATAAAGACATAGTTCTGCATTCCACAAATATTAAATCATACAAAAAATAAGATCAATAATACTATTTTCTTGTAATTTAAACCTGAAATAAGAGGACTAACCTTTCCAGCGTGGTGTGGTAAAAAAACCACCCCCAAACCTTGGAATAAGCAACAACTTTTCCTTCTGATGGGTGAAATTGAAGTTTCCAATTAATGTTATGAAAGCTTGCTAATTGAAGAGGACTTTTATTTTTCCTACTTATAAAAATATTACACATGCTAATATTCTACTTCAGTCATGTCCTTCCAGATTTGACTCACTGTAGATAACAAGTGTTAAGAAGCCCAAGAGCACGAAGCATGCACAATTATGCACTTGTAAAAATTCATATAATCTGGAATAGTGTGGTATTTTATGAATTACAGGCAGGGCATAACACTTATTAAAATCATATGGCATTTTATTTGAAACTTGGTGCTTTAGAAGTCAATGAGACTATTCATGGGCATTACTTAACACCAATGAGAAAGGAGGGAATTGGTCATTCTTTAGAAAAATCATTTTTGCACTGAGGATCCCTTTAATGATCCATAGACAACTGCATTAATTCGAATTTGCTTATGACAAGACACTGGTGTCTGCAGGAATGGCTCACACATCATGGCAAGCACTCTTAAGTCTATGAAGAAAAGTAAAAATGTAATGGACTTTGGATGCCTTGCTTGGCCACAGCAAGACAACTCTGTACGTGTCAAAGGAAGGAAAACACAACAAAGCAGGAGATGAGCTTTGTTGTGAGGTAACACCTTTTAAATTACAGGGGACAGTGATGGCAAATGGAGAACATCTGAGTGCCCTGCACATGGGAAGTGGGGGAGAGAAGTGAAAAAAGGCTGATTCTTTGGTACTTGTGAAATATGCCAATTGCAGCTGGCAGGAAGCAGAGGATAATAACGGGGAAGACCAATGGCAAATGGGCATCTGGCAAAATAGGCCAGCACTGAATGTTTTGGAGGAACACAAGAATATTCCATTCTGTACATTTGCAGAGTGAAGCAGAGCTCCTGCCCAGGATCAGCACTTCACAGAAGAGAAAATTACAGAGAGCAAAGGGAATCTGGACAGACAATTGGAAACAATTTTAACAGGTTATTTTCTTTCCTTGTTAGTATTTGAAATATATAAATCAAGGGCATAAAAATAATTAGATGTCATACAAAAAGGCATAAAAATCAAAAAGTGCAACAAGAAAAGTACATGCCAAATATTGTAAACAGTGACGGGTAGTCAGATTTACTTCTCTGCATGGAATATATAATTTAATATACAGACCTCTCCATCTGTCTACATCATTTTCTGAAAGAGAAGACTGCAGCCAGCCACCACTGTAGTTAACTCTGCCACATACCTGAGGTACTGGTGTGCAAGGGGCACACAGTAAGAAGCCTGTCCTAGTATTACCTTTTCTGAAGCAATTCCAGCATGCACTGTGAACAAACCACACATCATATAGAGTGGAGACACTGAGCTGGGCATACTAGTTGGCCCCAAGTTATTCCGTGATATGCAGGAAACATGAATTGCAAACAATTACATGTTCTCTTTTATGTTTGTGATGGTCTGACATCGAGTGCAAGGGCAGGTGTCACCCCCTCCCCAAGGGCAGCGAAGGCACAGGCTTAAGGGTGCAACTCCTGCTCCACATGTGCAGCCTGTGCCCTGACCAGGCTGTTTGTGTGCAACCACCACAGCAATCCTCTTGCAGGAACACCACACTCCCTGTTGGAAAGCAGGACTGATGTGCCAAGCCCCAGCCACCAACCCTTGCAGTCCCAACCCACCTCTCCTGAAGACACAGTTTTGCTCTTTTTTATAACAACTCAAAAGAAATCAAACTGCCCCCACCTTTTGAGCTGAGGCTGCTCTCTTCTCCTGCTTGGCTTTCATCTCTGCGAGCAGCCCGCTGCCCATCACTTGCACGCCGTACCTCCGGCCTCCCTGGGGGCTGCCCTTGCTGTCACCCCTCTCGGCTTTGGCCACATCATCTGTCTGCACCTCCTCCAGCGAGTCTGGAGTCTTCAATTCCTCGGATCGCTCTGCGCCACCGTTCTGCTCTGCGGGCTTTGCCTCCTTCTTGCCTGTGTCTAAGGCTGGACTTTTTGCAGCAACCTTGGGGGAGGAGGGCTCCTCTGCCACCGACACGGTCTGGGGGCGCTCGGATTTGGAGCCTCTTGATTTGATTAAGTTAAGGAAACCACTCTTCCTTGAGTCCCTTTTCTTCTTCTCATCACCTGCTTCACTGTGCTCGCTGCCATCTGAACTTTTAGTTGATGGTCTCCTAAAAAAGACACAGACATTTCAAACTTCCCTCCACTCCCATCCTCCCTTTTTAAATAGTATTGAACTACTTGTTCCAGGCAAAGCTGATCTTTTATATGACCCATATATTGCCCTAGGCCCAATCATTACCTGGTGTCTCTATATTAAAAACAGAACAACTAGTATTGATCATACAATCTTGAAGATTCCTGTGCTGCTTTGTGCAGTTGTTTAATCTGCACTGGACATCCAGCTGTTTCTAACACCAGGCAGCTCTAATCAAGCTGTCTATGCACAAATATATTGGATTTTGAGGGCCAGGTTTTGGTAGCAGTGTGTCGACAGGAGTGGCTTCTGTGTAAGGAGTCCTCCTGCTGAAGAGGAAGGAGCAGCAGAGAAGGTGTGATGAACTGATGGCAGCCACCATTCCCTGTCCCCCTGTGCTACTGGGGAGGAAAAGATAGAGAAAATCAGGAGTGAAGTTGAGCCCTGGAAAGAGGGAGTGGTGGGGAGAGGAATTTTTAAGATTTGGTTTATTTCTCATTATCATAGTCTGATTTGATTGGTAATGTATTAATTTTTTTTCCCTCCAAGTTGAGTCTGTTTTGCCCATGATGGTAACTGGCAAGAGATCTCTCCCTGCCCTTATCTCAATCCACAACCTTTTCATTGTATTTTCTCTCCTCTGTCCAGCAGAAGGGGAGTGATGGAGCAGCTATGATGCGCACAGGGTCAACCCACCACAACATACAATTTCACTCTGTTTCCAGAGCACACTGCTGTGGTTTGTATCTGCCCATTAGTACAAAGAGAAGAACTGATTCCTCACTTTCAGTAAGGAATACAGAGGTCACTTTTATAGTGCCGATGCTCATCCTCAAAAAAAAAAAAAAAAAAAGCCACAAAACCCAAAAAGAACAAACAATCAAAACCAACCCCTAAAGAACCCACCTGCCACTAAGATTTTCTAGAGGCATCTTCTCAGCAGAGTCACGCTTAAGGGTGAAGCTGAGCACATACACATTCTGCATAAAAGCATTCTGCATAAAAGCACCCAAACTGGAAAGAGAGCCACTGGTGTCCCAAATAAAGATCCTCAGCAAAGAGCCTGGCCAGGGATGGGTAAACAGGGACATCTGACAGCAAGTTCACAGGGACATCTGAAATGAGCAGCTGGCAGGCACCCAAGGGAAGCACAGGGGAATGCACGCCTGTGAGCACCCTGAACTTAACCTGCTTAGGACATTTTTCAATGCTACCACAGTTTCATGCCTCCACATAGTGTATCACACATGGCTTCACATGTCACTATAGGTATCTATAACTCATAGTGACTTTAGAACATTTGCTGGCACAGCTATCTACCAGTCAACACTCACACAGCACAGAAAGGGTCATTCCAAGTTGCCTGGAAATCACCCTTGCTTTCTCATTTAGTTATGGAAATACTCTGTGTATGCATGTGCACAAACATGCATGAATTCAAGAACATCTTCGTGCATGGTTCTGTAAATATACAGCCAGCTCCAAACCAACTGCATAAGCTCTATAGCCTTTATATAGAGGAGACATCTTTCAGATTAATGTTTTGCTTAAACCTGGAATATTACAAATTGGTGAAACACATCTTTAACATATTTCAAAACGAGCATACATCTACTGCCATCTATGAAAACACTGTACCCAGCAGCACTCCTCACTAGGGAGAAACACCCATGTGCACAATGAGCACTGGGGAGACTCTCAACCAATACAAAGCTCTGCTTCAGCTCCAACGAGCTTCACTGAAGGGTAAAATGAAGTCAACTGAATTATAAAAATACACACTACTCATTAATACCCCCAACATTGTATGGTAAAGCAATTTATTTCAAAGTAGCCACTTTTAAGGGCAGGTAATTGAAATCACAACGTCCTTGACTCCTGTTGACTTTGACAACAGCAACCCTGTATACTGGTAACAGGGGTCATACACAGTTTGAAAGTGCTGTTTGCCCAGCTATCAAGATGGACTATTTTTAAAAATAATTTCTAAAAATTTTTTTTAACTTACTTTGAATCCATTTTTGTCACTTTCTTAGTGAAAAATTCATCCACGCCTTCATCCACTCTTCCCATGAGGCCATTCTGATCCCCTTCTGGTGGTACTCCAGCAGACACCTGACAGAAGAAAAAAAACTCTCTCTATTAAATGATAAACTAAGCATGTTTGCTCCAGTGATAATAATGAAGAGTTAAGACATTAGAAAAATTATGTGTGCCAATCAAAACTCAGTGCAGACAACAGAATCACCACTGGAATTCCCCCTCTAGCCAGGCCAGCTGATGCATTACATCAAATGCAAAGTAACCCAAGACACCAGTGACAAACTGGATGCTGCAATGAATGAGACCAGGATCAAATGCCTTGGGCTTGAGAGAATAGAGCACTAGATCAGTCGCACAAGCGAAAAAAACACAGAAAAAATAAATCCTGATCAGGTGGTGACCCGAAGAGAAAGTACTTTCAACAGCCAGTTGTTTTCCTCTTTGGAGAAAACCCTATGTTCTCGACTTTGGACTTAAGAAATTTAGAAACAGAGCTCCAACAGGCTAACAGAGCCTTTTATAATTCATTCAGTCTAGCACTTCCAAAAGCAGAGACTCCAAATACAGAATCAGGTGTTCCACTTTAGGAACCAAACACAGACTTTTGCTCAATGTCTGAAAACAGCAAACCTGCTCCCCATCTTTGGTTTCAATGCCAAATTCAACATTTCGAATAGGAGTGACCTCATGTGTATAAACCAGGCTGGCTTTGAAACACCTGCCAACCACAAAGGCCCTGTGAAGATTAGCTGGTGACTCTGCAGCCTCCTGAAGATGAAACAAGGAGTCTCCTGGGAGGATTTCTCATGTGGTCTAGCTCCTGTACATGGCTTCGATGTGGAAAAGCTCTACTACCAGTAAAGAGACTTCCTTCAATTTAAATGCCACATGGAAACCTTTTAGATGACTACAGAGGACTCCCCAAGACCCAACCCAGTTGTATTCTTGGTAGTTCTGGGGACCAGGACACAAAATAACAGGGTTTGTAGTTTGAAACAATTCAAATCAAGGAATCTTCTAGCTGCCACCAAAACTTGAGACTAGTCCCAACTTCTCTTCTGATGTGGAATACAAACTCTATTCTATGCTTCAGTACTCTTAAAAACTGCTATTAATATCAAACCCAGTCTCATTAAGTAAGGAAAATGGGCTTCAGATGAACCAATGCTTTGATAGAGCCATGAAACTTTTTACTTTCCACTCCTTAACCCTCTTATTTTTTGTTATCTAAGATAATAGCTAATATTTTATTGATACCTGCTGTAGCAATCAAATACTGATCTGAAAGAAGCCCATGTGGTAATGACTGCTTTGTTGCCAGTCAAACTAGAAACAGATTTTGTATAAAGAACAGTTCCATTCTAAATTAGCACAATGATTTATCAGATTTCCCACTCTGCCACCTTTGGTATGTTCTGTAGAGAACTTGTTTATCTGGAACACCTGACACTAGGCAGGAGTGCACATGACTTCATCTGGGTTGGTCTCAGTCACAAACCCCTTGTCACCGACGTCTCAACCGAAGCACAAAATAAAAGCAAATGACACATTTTAACAGAAATGAGAAACCACTTCATATTGATATTGGAATCCTCCAGATAATAGGGATAAACATGAAAATATCAAAAGCAACAGCATCTCCTGAAGGGGACCTAATTCCAGATCCAATGCTCTACAGCAAATGAGAAGATCTACCTCACAAAGAGAAAATAATTTACATCTGAAACAGCGGCAAGTTCCCAAAAAATAATGAAAAACATAAATTTTGAGGGTCTAATAAGGTCCTCAAGGCACAGGATATTCTTACAGCTGTTTATTGTAACACTCTTTAGTATTAGCATTTGCTGTAAGAGTGAGCTCTGGTTTGTTTTGTGGTTTACCCTCCTAACTCAAAAAAAAAAAAAGAAAAAGGTGTTAAGTCTTCATTTGTCTTTTTTTATCCCTCTTTTAGGTTAAGTTTAAAAGCAAGCATGTTTCTTTGTTAAGGAAAAAATGGCTTTGAAGCAGAAATAAATAAGATGAATCACAATCTTTTTCAGACATTAGAGATTCATCTCTTTTGCTGTACTAAATCTTCACACATGAGGGAAGAACCCATGAGGTTAAGAACCTCCAAAAATCTAAATTATAAACAACTATTTTATCATTTTGCTTCAAAGTTAAAGCTACTTAGGAGTGGATGGTTTTGAGTTTTTCTTTTTTTTCCCCTCTCTAAACACTCATGCCAGTAGAAACTCTGACAAAACTATAAATCTTTCTTCTGCCCACCCACCTCAAGTTAAAAGTTTGTTTCTTTTTTTTATCCATTTTCTCCTTTCTTTTCTTACGTTTTTCAGCTTCCAAAGAACAAATCTGTTTTCCAGCAAAACCAGAGAAGTGCATCTACGATCATCTGAGACCCCTTGAATTACTAAATACAAATAATGGGAACAGCAAACAACCCAACAGAGCTGCTTTAAGTGGCAGAAAAGGTCAGGATTTTGCCTCTCACATTTCAAGTGCTTTCCCTAAGCACTGCTTTCTGCATTCTTGAAGTGGCAAAACAGCAGCAAATCAACTCTGCAAACAATGTCACAGTCCACTCATGAATATGACCTCCAAAATCTGGCTGTTTCATTTTCAGAAGCATCAAAACAAACATCTTAAGTCATTCAAAAATTTGTTCAGATTACTTTTGAGGTCAGAATTAGTAAGGAACTAAATGGTTCATAAAAACAAGACAGGGACAAATGAGTTTAACTAAAAAAAAGCTCCTTTCAATTTCTGCAACTAAATAAACTCCTAATTTCCTAATTAATTCAAATGGATGAGCATTCCCACAACACTGCACTATCATGAGAAGTAAGACTTCTCCTCTACAAGGAGTGACCTTTTTGTTGCTGTTGAAGAAGATACTGTATGTGCCAGTTCCCTGCCTGGTACTGAAGCACTTGCCCCTCCCAAGCCCCCACTCCTTCCACCTCCCTGAGCTGATGGCACAGGATGCACTGAGTTTGGAAGAAAACACGTGTGTGTTCTGCAGCAATGGAACTGGGAGAAGTAAACACAGATGTGTTTTCACTACATGGAGACAAATCTATTCTTCTGCTACCTCTAACCCTCCCAGTGAAGCACAAGGGAATGGAAAGTTGGCTTGAATATTCCCTTTGCTTGAATGTTTCTCCCTTTCCAAGTGGTACAAAAAGCACTCCACTGCCTGACATGATCTTTCCCAGCATTAGGGAAATTTTCAAGGATCCTCTTGGTTGGAAATCCTCAGGAAGCAGAAGAGGCCACAGGCATTTCTTACGAGGCAGCCTAACACAGAGAGGCAATGGCTGCCCCTTGATAGGGCTACTTATCATATCAGCTGTGCTCTGTTGCTGTGAGATAACTCTGTACCTCCTCCATATCTGTCCTTACATACCCTGAGGACACACCATCACAGAAATGAATCTTTACTGATGCAGTGTGCCAAGGCAATGGAACTGTGGGAACTCCACACACGTATAGTGAGTTCACACCGATGCCTTTCGTGAACAGACAGTGCTCCTCTGTTTTGCCTTTCTAAGGCAGCCTCCAGCATGAAAAGCAGATCTGTGACTATGCAGATTTGCTGGCCCAAACACCATCTTCAGTTTAGGAGCTGTGGGAAGCTGGGTGTCACAGAGTAGCTCCTCTGAGAGCTGAGAGAAATAAGAATTCATGCCAAGTTACCACATCTTAATGCAGGCAGAAAAAAGGATTAAGATTTAACAAACCCTTGCAATATAATTGAAAAGTCTCATGATATTTTGTGCATTTCCTGTGAAAGCTCCAAGCACCTCCAGAAACTGCTTCCATGAAAAAAGAACAAACCCAAAAGCAAAATAAAAAAGGGTAAAACATATCCTGGATTTAGGCTGTGTCAAACAAGACAGAAAGCTTGTAATAGGGATAGCACACTGAAAGACATGAATACCAGAAGAAAAATAAAGAAGCTCCTTATGGCTTTTACACCTTCAACCATTGTCCTCATTACACTACAAGACCTGACTCATGGCAAAAAGCAATCAACACATGGCATTGAGACAGCAATATTTTAATGTAGACTCACTGCTGCTTGGCTGGGCTGCTGCTTTTTATTCCTTTTGGGCCTTAATTTTGTAAAGTGTTCCAGTTTCCTTCCTTCTTCTGATGGCAGCTCTGAAATGAATCCAGAAGTTCGTTTGTCCGGCCTGCTGGAAGGAAATGGTGGGTCTTCTATATGGATAGGTACTTCTTCCAGTGCTTTATCTAGATCAAATTCCATTTCTAAGAGAAATCAAAACTTTCTAATTAGATTTAACATGGTATTAAAAACAAAAGACAATTCCTATTTGTGGTGGCAAATAATTATAAGCACATTCAGGGACCTTAGCTACGACATCTCTGTGAGCAGACAGAGAACTGGGAGCAACTATTTACTATCAAACACATTAGCAGAGTCCCAAAACAAAGCAGCCAGTGTGGGCCATAAATGCAATCCAGAGGAGGGAGAATCACCTGTGCTTTTCAATCAAGAACCATCTAGAACCACCTCAGGCAAGCAAAGAAACAAAATGGTTTTAAGGAATTCTCACTTACCAAAAGCTCTGGACACTGGCCGGAGCATTCTACTGTGGATGCTTTTCCTTTTTGATTTAGGAGTCATCTATCAACACAAAACAAAACAAAAATTACTTTAGGGGACAAAAGAAATTACAACAAAACAGTTTCTCAAGCCTATGAACCATTTAAAGATCTGATTTGATTTAACACCAGAAGGGAATGGGCTTTTTCCTCCCTCTCTCGTACATTCAGAACTTTTTTTCTAAATTTATATTTTGTTCAACTGACTTTGAACAGAACCAGGGAGGTAAATCATTTTTCCCACTAAAACTGAAGGCTGCACAAGGATGACTATTGAAATTGTCCAAGCATTAACTCTTTGATCCCCAATTGTAAAATAAGGGAACTATTAAAATCTCATCTCTGCAGAGATCATGAGGGACTCATTCGAGACTTAATTACTTTGTCCAACATTGCACATTTAATGACAATACCAGGAATAGTCTACCCCTTGTTCTGGCTTTTATTTTTGATACAAAATACATTTCCTCAGTTCATTTGTTAGTGGCATGTTACTGGGAATCTATGCTTCACCACACAGCTCACTGAACATGCCCAGGAAAAGGAGCCTTGGAGAATACAGCGCTTCTTCAAAAAACAAAAACACCATGTCAGTGTTGGCAGTCTCTGTAGCAAGTACATGACTTCCCTGGACTTTAGACACATTGAGAAGAGGTGGAAAGTACAACATATGTTCAACACAGTTACTGAATTACATGCTTTTAGCCTTCTGATCTTTACGTTGCCAAAAATGGAGTAGGTTGCCTTAAAAGCACAATATCCAGACTTAAGACTCAAGTTTGTTCTTTTTTGAAGAAAGTTGTCTTTCTTGTCTTGACTGAAGCCTTCTGAAAGTTTACATGGCAAGAAAGACAGTTTTGCTACAGGAAATGGATGCATCACCAATTCCAAACCTCTTAACATAGCTCAGCATTATCAGATTTTTTGTTTAAAAGCTGACCCCTGCAGATTTTCTCAAGAGTTAATTTAAAATTACTCAGCTTCTATAAAGATGGGTTCCTTTTGTGGTAGAGTTGTACATCCTGGCTTTAGTGATACCCATATACTTCCATTAACTTGCTAGCCTTGAAGCCTAGTGACTTCAAATCTAGTGGCTTCAAATTCTGGAGTATCAGTCAGCAAGCTGTTATGGCTTGCCACTCATTAAGAGAATTGTTAATAAAGTTTAGTAGTATCAATTTTATACCAGCCAGAAAAGACACAGTTGGCAATAACATTTCAGACAAATCAAGAATTGTTAAAGGCAAACATTTGCTAGTTTTTATGTATGGAAAGTTCAGTGCACAGACTCGCATGTGCTGAATTCATATTCCCAAAGTAGTCACGAGGACCATTAGGCCACTACTCACATGCTCAGGGTTATGACAGATTTTTGTGACAAGACAGCTATTACCTGTGTTCTCAAGACCAGAAAAGGACTCAAAGACTACAGAGTGGGCAGTGATAGCACTGCCTGAGCACTGCCTGCCAGAGCTCTGGTTTTATTGACGTGTACATTGTTGGGAAAAAAAGATACCTTCAGCTGTTGCAGGTTTCCACTTCCACATTTACAACGTTTTGTAAATGACAAAATAGTTTCAAGACCAGCCAGGAAGTAGTTTGCCACCTGAGCAGAGTTACTCTGACACTAATGAGCAGGCAGTGTTGCTGCATCAAAAGGTCAGACACTACTTTCAGAGTCACCAATAAATTAAATGCAACGGGTTCGATGGCGAGTGGCTGGAGAGGTGCTGAATTTTTTCAGCCAAAACTGCACTGGACTGTGCAAGAGGTAGGCAGCTGGGCAGCCTCTGAACTGCACACCTCAACAGCTGCCCATCCATCCCCCAAACCTGAACCAACCAAAGCATTTGCACCTCATGTAAGAAAGAGATGAGTCAGCTCAGCATTTGGGGACAGCAGTTACAAGCCACTATCTGTAGTCCCAGCTTCATTTGCAGACACAGCCCATTTCTCCTGTGAAGGTACATTCACGTGCATTTTGGGCTGTTTCCCGATTCTTTTGGGTGGTGTGACTGGAAGTTACATTTAGTATATACAGCAAATCCTGGGCTAAAGAAGATCAGAAAGGAGGGCAGCAAACGTGGCTGATGGAAAACCTCTGGCCACTCAGCAGCTGCCCAGCCAGGGCCAGTGTTCTGAGTGGATGAACACAGACAAGCTGAGAGCTGCCTCGGCCCAGGGCACCAAAGCAAAACAGCACAGGGCAAGTTTCGAGTGTCCTGTGCAAGGACTGGAATGCTCCAAATACTTCTCCAACAGCCAGGAACAGAATTATTTCATTTTCCTTCCCAGACAAGAAAATGCCCCCAGATGACCGTGCAGAGCTTGTGCTGACGACCATAAGCCAGCCAGTCTTTGTTATAACTTATTGTCAGCTGGGCATGAGCCATCAGCAGCTTGGCTGCTGGGGATAAAGGCAGAGGGATAGAGATGCTTCCCATTTGCTTTAACAGCATGAATAACAGCTCCACATACACTTTTATTTGAAAACCTTCTGTTTTCTAGCCTGTTTAGGAAGTGCACAGATGAAAGGCTTCTTGCCAAGTGAACTTTCTAGATCACACGCAGAGCAAAATGGGTCAAAGCATTAATTTAAATAGGCCAGTGTGCTCTTTTACAAAATATTAGGCTTAATCTCTGCTTAACATCTCAGCCACCACACAGTCTGCTACAGCAGCAGTGCACATGTCATTGCTAGAGGAGATATCTGAACCCTCCAGCCTGAGCCCATTTCCTGTATTTCATGGAAGCAGTTCAGCTTTGGCAGAAGCACATCTTCTGCCTTCCCACCACCTCTGGCCCCACAAGCACAACGTGGCTCTCCGGCCTTATGCTTCCCTTGTGGCCTTCACAGAGGAATAGCTGTTAATATCACCTCCTCTCAAACACATCTTCCACAGACTTTCCATTCTAGCACACCACCTCCTGAATTCTTCCTTGTTTTGCCTGCTTTTCCATGAGCACGTTGTAGACGGCTTGGCAGAACAGATAGAAGCATTAACTGCATCTCTGGAATTTGAGAGGACCTCTTGGAAGTCTGCATGTACCTATGCCACTGAGATCTTGGGAGATGGCTCCATGACTGAGGCCTTCTGCAGTAGATGTGAGCCAGCAAATCTCTACCACACTTCCAAATAAGGGCTTACTTACACACTGACATGTGTCCTTGCTGACTTTAAGCTCCCAGGATCTCTTCCCCTGATCACTTTTCCAGATTCCTCCCTTCTGACTGCCTTCCTCACAAAACTATCTGAGCTCTCTGGAGTTTTCTGAAATGGTATTACCAGCTGTGGAAGAACACTAGTACCTTGGGAATTAAAAACAACAACTGAAATCGTTCTGTTTTGAATGCTAGAAAACAATGTACTTTCAGAAACAGGATCTCAGATACTCTCCTTGTTTATACAGATAATTGAAATTACTTTCAGTGTCGAGGGATATGCTGATTTCCATGTTTTTCTCCTCCCACTTCAAAGTAATTTATATTCAATCCTATTAGACACAGAGATGCTCTGTGACCCTCCTGTCACTTCCCCTTCAAAAGATTTCAAACAAAATAATGAACAACTTGCTGGTCCCTCTTGAAATGTATGTCCCCAGCCAGTCTCCCTTCAAAATATGTGTTTTCAGCTTTGAGAACATGTTGAGGACTATTCTTTCATTAAGCTGTATGATGCTTGAATATAATACCAAATCAACAGATTCTCCTTCTGAGCAGTAATATTTGTGCTTACACCTCCAACATAAGCAGTCAGCTTTGGTTTGGTCTTAGAACCAAGGGATCCTTGAAATTCAGATGCTACATTAGCTGAACCTTTTTGTAAATCCAATCTCATTCCTGAACCACTGCCTATTTCATTTGTAGGTGCAGATGGATGGCACTACAGTCTCCCAGGAGACTCTCCAGGCAGTACAGAGGCAAATGGAGCACAAAAACATAAACAAGTAGGCCAGAAACAGCAGAGCTAAAAAAATACTTACACTTGTACAGCAGAGAGTCTCCATGCAGCAAAAAAGAAAGAAAAAAGAATATGAATGGGGAAGACAAAGCAATAGCAGTTCTCAGGAAAGGAGGCAAAACCAGGAATCACCAAAATAAAGAGAACTAAAGCCAAAACACTTGAAGTCTTAGCAGGAAAGGTGACATGCAAGAATGAGGTAAAAATCCCTTGTATTTGGGAGTGCTATACATTTTGTATTTCTAGAGGATAACCAGAGAAGTATGTGATCTCTCATTTGATCTACATTGGGACAAACAAAGGTTTCCTATTTCCAATATACAGCACTTGCCCATGGTGCCAACCTGCCACCTGCTGTCCCAATGTACTGATTTTCCATTTTGCTGGCACCAGTAGCGAGAAAAAAAAAAAAAAAAAAAAAAGTAATTCTAGTACTTCCTAGTCTGAAGGAAGATTCTGAACTAAAAATTGCCAGTTTGTTGTGGTGTGCAAGCAAGCAAGGAAAACAAAACAAAGCTTCTCTTGAAGGAATGAAAAAGGATGGAAGTCTGTTCTCCTGAGGTTTAAATAAACCTAAACTAAAGCAACAGTATTTTTCCTTCCCATAAGGAGGTTTAGAAGCAGAGACTTTCAAGCACTTTTGGCACATGAGAAAGATGCTGTTTCATGACTAAAGGCACAACCTTTCCTCTTCCCTTCAAAAATTATAGGCATAAAAAGGAAGCAGCACAGATGTCACAGGAAATGAAGCAATGCCAAATGCCATATCCCATCTCTTCTACGGCTCATGGCCAACCATGGTCCTCCCAAATTTAGGGCTAGAAAAAAACCAATTACTAGAAGTGTGGTTTTGTTTTCAAGGTGAATGGGGACTGCTGCTATAACAACACTGCAGGTGCTGGCAGAATGTTGCAGAAGTAGTCATGGTCTGGATTAAACCTCTTGTCAAGGAAGTGCTGCATGTTCTTGCACACAGCTCCTCTCCTTTATTTTCCTGCTGTCTTCAGGGTCAGTTGTTTGTTGAGGTTTTGCCTCGGGGTTTTCTGTCTTTATTTTCTTTAACCCTCAGAAACTTTGACTTTATGCAAGAATTCTCAGCTAGCAGTGATTCAGACAAACCACTGCACTACTCTTGTTTTTGTATGCTGTCCATGCACACATACACTCTTACTCAATTTCTCTATCAGAATCTATGTTCTCTCTTCTCTTGCTCATCTTCTACACAACCAATCACTACAGCTGCTCTGAGATTGCTGAAGAGACTGCAGAATCCATTGACAAACATCTCGAAAACTGAAAATATCTTTAAAAAAGTGCTCCTGCTTCAAAAAATAAATCTGCAACACTGATTCTCTTTCAGACAGCATTCGTGGCAGTACTCCAGCATTTTCAGTGTTTTTAATACATAGGCAGTGAAGTTATTTGTATTATATATGCAGCTGGAAATGTGATTAGGACCAAAGTGCAAAGTAACACATAAATGGAAGCAATCCCAGGATTTGAGGGAGTTATAGTCTATGGTCCTGATCCAACAAGGGCTTATGGAAACTCCTACCTTCCACATTTCAGTGATCCCCCGACTACTGAGGCATTTAAAAGGTGCTAAACACCTTGTGGGTGAGGAGTAAGGAGGGAGAAAGAGGGGAACAGCAGGCAACAGGTTAGACAAGGCAGCATCATTAAGCAAAGCAAAGACCAAGGAACATGCCTGAAGCCACCAAGGAACCAGCTGCTCTGCAGGGAACCTAATGCCAATCTTCACACCCCTGAAGTGTTACAGACCATGAGGCCTCTCAACATTCCTCCCCTTTGTTTGCTCTCAGCACAATTGCAGTATGAAGTGGTCTGCCTCTCAGTGTACATGGACCATCCCTAAAGATGAGATACCAACCTGCAACCAAAAATCCCTAGAAAATTAAACCCAAACAAAATCAGAAACTGCACTGGGGAGTTCTAACAATGCGCCAGTGAGGTTTGAGGTGTCATAAAAATATTTCAAAGGAATTTTACAGAACATATTTATCCAGTGATAGACCATTTCAGCTGTATGCATTTTGTAGGGTATGCCTTTTTAAGAAAGAGGCATAAGAAAACAAAGTAGTTTATCACAAGTCCTGTTGTTTTATTTTGCTGTAAGGAATTTTGACCTGCAAAGCTGCCATGACACCAGTCAATCAATGCTGCCCACGCTTCTTTTAGTCTCCTAACTACCTCTGACAGTGTCCCACATCTGCTGTCTCATTTGAAAAAAGATAAAAACTTCAGGTATACTTTATAAAGCAGAGCAGCAAATTGGCCAGTTCTGTTTTTTGCACAGGTATCTCCACCATCTGTATAGAAATCCTTAGAAACTAGAAAGTTGCTATTGCTTACTTCAACTACAGAAGATTTTATGATGTGATTTCCAGGGTGAAACCTCCCACGTGGCTTCTGAAAATCAGTGATGCACTTCCCTCTAGCAGTGGCAGTAACCTGAGCCACTGTCCTTAGAATCTGCCCCTTGAGTCCCATTGTCCTTGGCAAGTTAAATGCAATGCTAAAATCCATGACAGCTAATGGAGCATTTTTCAGTAGACAGGAGAGCAAAGCCCCTCACAGTCCTGAATGTAGGGGCTATGCTTTCTCATATCAGCAGAGATCTAGTCCTTACCTTCGTATTTCAGAGTTAGGTACTCTATATGGATAGACAGATAAATAGACTAAACAGTGTAAATATATATGGCATACAAATAATCTGTATGGGAGTTTCAGGAGTATGTTTGTTTATTTCCTTCCCTCCCTGAAGAGCTGAATTTCTAGAGAAGGAGCTATAGTTCAGTATCAGTTCAATTAGTCTCATATAAACCACCCTGACCTTTGGAATGAAACATTTTTTGAAAGAAAAGCAGTAGCAGTGCAGTAAGATAAGCTCAGTAGATTTGCCCTTGAGCTTGTTATATTTTACTAGACAAGAAACCTTTGCTTTTCTGCTTGCTGAGATGTGGCGTGTGTTCTCTGATATTTCATCAAGCATTTCAGTATTTTCTTTTAATTAATAATTCTGCACTTGCATCTTTCAAGTCATGTAAAATTCCTGCTAATAAACATCACTGCATAAAAACAACCAAAGCTTTCACTATGAAGAGGGAAAAATCAGACACATTAATTAAACTGAGCAGTTCCTAAAACTATTAAACCAAATGTTTAATTCCATGCTCTGAATTGGTATCCTGCAAGGAATTAATGCCTACCACCTGCAAAAGAAAAAGGAATTCTCCACAGCATCAGTTCTGCTTTCTTTTTGCTCATAAAGAGGTTAACATCTTCTACAGTACCTGGGCTTCAAAAATGATCCAAGAGGATTGTTCCAGCTACATTACTTTTGCTTTCATAGTTATTTTAGTTAAAAACTAAGTGCAGAACAGAGAGCTGCTAGGGTCAGCTAGCACAAACTATATTTTTAAGTCACCACAACCTGCTTGTTTGTTGTTTATTACCTTCGGCTGGCAAATGCTGACCCAAAAATTACTTTGCTCATGACCTAATCTTCCATACAGTAAGAATAAAAAGCTCTTAAACTTGGCAACCATGCAGGGGTGGACAGCTATTCAAGATAGCCTTAGGCAGTTTTTTAAACAGCTACCATATGTATCAGGTGCCCTGGGCAAGAACATCATTAAAGCAACTCAGAGGCAACGTACTCCTTAATGGGTGTTCAAGCCAGGAAAAATGGGGCTCAGGGCATTGATCTAGCAAAGGGTGTTCCTGCCCATGGCAGGGACCTTGAACTAGTGAATCTCTAAAGGTCTATTCCAACCTCAACCATCTGATGATTTTATGAAAAGAACTGCTGTACCTGCCCACCCTAGAGCCTCCCAGGACTGAGAACCAACACAACTTCTGCATCTCTCCTTCCATCCAACAACCTGAAGTGAACAGCTACCAAAAGGATAAGCAGTCATCCAGACAAAAAGCAACCAGTCATCTTTCCACCACTGTCAGACCCTTTGTGGGCAGATGATTCATTGCTTGTGGTGGCATCTGATTGGGGAAATGCTACAGAGAGACTTATCACAGTGAGTTTACCCTGGAGGGGCAAATGCACTCTATGCTCAGAATTATGATGGGAAGTTTTACTCTTGAAAACCCAGGCACACTTGAGCTATTGTTATTTTCTCATAGAAAATATTGCTTCAGACATCTCTCCAGCATGCACAATAAATCTTTATACCCCTCGGACACTTTGAAATGTACTTCATGAACTAAAACATTAAAATATCCTCTCAACTTTCTGAATTTTAAGTCCTGTCTATACTGTAACAAGATATCTTCTTGTTGGAAACGAGAAGTACTTTGACAGGCAACTAGCAAATATTCTAAGACCCTGTATGAGAAACTGAAATATTTGGGTATTGAGTTTCTTCTCTAAAACAAGCTGATAGAAAATGTCAATCATTATTTACCCAAGAGAGGATGGCAAAACTCAAAAGCTGACCTATGCAGTGATGACACTAAAGTGTGACACATGATTTAAATACTGCTGCTTGGTAAGACAGTCATGGGGCAGCACATAAGCCTGGGAAGGACAGAAACACCATGAAAGGACTGGAAGATGCCTACCCTGCAAAGCAGGGCTGCTCACCCACAAGCATGGAATTAAGTGCTGATTGTATGGACACAAACTTCTCAGGAGTATCTAAATACCATGGTATTAGAAATGACTCATAGCTAAACTGTACCAGATAAAATGATGTTCTGATCAGCTTTGAGTGAAACCAACATGACTTTTCTATCACTTTGTTCTTCTCTCTTGTTTTTTTTTTTTTCTTTTAGTTTTCTTTAATATCTGCAAACTTGAAAATTCTTTCATTGTCTAAATGCTTTTGGTTTCAGATTAGTATTCCAATCCCGCCACTACTGACCTCAAAAATTCACAGTAACTTGATCTAACATGAGATACGATCTCACTGCAGAGATACATCCACCACTTTGTAATGAGGCTTTAGCTGACCTGAATAGCATCCAAAGTAAGTTTACCCTTAAGTTCTCCTCTAGTCTAACAGAAGGACATTTTGAGAGGAAGCCTGATAGATTTATGAATAAGGCTGTGCGATGCAGTTATCAATGATAGCAGTGATGAGACTTGATGACTTGGAAGCTGTCTTCTAGCCTTTTGGCAGAATGTATGCTTGATTTTATTTATTTATTTTGAAGTTCCTGTGCTGATAACCCAGCTCATCCTAACCTACTTTTCCTTGATAAAATACAGCAAAGTCTAATGGTAGTCTGTAACTGCCTGCCCTAACACAGACTCCCCTCTTCCTGTGAGGAACTATTCTTTATCCCTGCAATATGAAGTATCAGTTTTGCTGAGCAAAAAATGGCAAGCCTAATGTTCTTCTGGGTGAAGTGAGAACCATGAAGCACTCTTACTGAGACAGACTCATGCTTGTGCTATTTTCAGTAGGCTCTCCAGATTTCAGAGTAAACAAGGTTTCCCCAGACAACACAGATTAAATACCTCATGCCAAGTTGTTCATCTAAGATGCTGGAAGAATCAAAAAGCAGCAGAAAGGACCATAGAACCTATACAGAAAACTTCTCAACCATTTGAGAAGGTCAACTTGCCAGATACTAATTGAATTGGGACACATCATGGCTGCAGAGAGACGTGTGCTACAGAAATAGCATTATCACAGGTTATTCTCATGCTGCTTGCTGTTGTGCCTCTGCCAAAGGCTCCAGAGCAGAGATTTTGGCAAGAACTACTCCAAAGGAGCTCCTGCTGATCTACTGGGGAAATAACAAGAAGATTCTTATAAGCAGAGGCTGTTGGAAGATGATTCTGTGCTGAACATCAACTGACTGCACGGGTCTGCTGGCAAAAGGGATCCCATGAGTGCCCCCTGACCCAACCTGTGTGAAAGGGCTTTGCCCTCATAACCTGTTAACTCTGCCTGAAGCATACAGGTGAGTTGTTGGGTGATTCAGCTGCTGGCTGAAGGGGCAAGCAAACGCAGATAGGGACAGTCACCTCTCCACCAGGTGGAGTGGATGGGATGGGTGGATGGGTGTCCATCAGCAGGCTGTGACAGCCTGTGGCAGCTAGCTGGTGCCTGCTGAGGTGCCTGTGCTGGCAGCCTGGGCATTCAAATTCTTGCCAGGAGAGTGGCAAATGGTTGGATTGAGCAGCCAGAGCTGGCACTACCCACAGACTGCACACCTCTGTGTTCAAGACCTTTCTGCCCACCACAGACAAACTTCTTAGCAGTAATTCCCTCTTAAAACCCCTGCAGGGAAGTCCAGCTCTCAAGACCAGTGTTTCAGTCAGTGGTTTGTTACTGTACTCTCCTTTCAATGTGGCTTTTCCATGACACATGAAATAAACCAATGGAAACTCAGTATCAGTAAGACAATTACTGCCACAAAGGATGTAACTGCCTTCTTGTTTGTAGCTGGGAACAAGTTAATTTTCTTCCTAGTATCTGGTACAGTGCTGTGTTTTGGATTTAGCATGAGAATAGTGTTGATAACATGGTGGTGCTTTCAAATGTTGCTGAGCAGTGCTTACACTAAATCAAGGCCTTTTCAGCTTCTCATACAGCTCTGTCAGCAAAGGGAGTGGGGGTGCAAAAGAAGATGTGAGGGAGCAAAGCCAGGAGAGCTGAGCCCAGCTGACCAAAGGGACATTCCATACCATATGGCATCATGCTCAGCTTATAAAGCTGGGGGTAATTGGCCAGGGGCAGGTGCCTGCTCCCTGGGGACTGCCTGGGCATCAGTCAGCAGGTGCTGAGCAACTGCATCATGTATCATTTGTTTTGTACATTTTTTCATCATTATTACTATATCCCCTTCCTTTTCTGCACTATTAAACAGTTTTTCTTCCTCAAACCACGAGTTTTACTTTTTTTCTGATTCTCTCACGCATCCCACTGCGAGGGAGGTGAGCGTAATGTTCAGCTGCCTGCTGGATTAAATCACAACAACTACACACCCTCCTCTCCACCCCCAGCACAAATCTGGGTCTGCTAAGGCACCAGTATTACAGGAAGACAAGTGCCTGGTACAGGTGTCACCACCCAAACAGGATACCCAGCAGCTGCATTCCACAGTTCCTCCTATAAACCTAAGCAGAAAGCAGTCTCCAAATTTGTACCACTTTTTCTTTTCATTAAACAAGCATACAGTGCTGTTATGCAGTTTATCACATTCTTCATTTACTTCATATCATGCCAATAATCATGAGAAACAGCTTTGAACTCTAAGAAATCTCAGATGGTTTAAGAAAAACAAACTATCTATAAATTTTCCATCACCTCCTTCCATTTAGAGACCAAGAAAAGACACTGAAAGCCAGGTTTCTTTTAGAGTATTTCAACTGGGAACATGTAACCCCTCATAAGCCTGTGCTCTGTAGTCTATACTTGTAACAGGTATTAAATAAACATGGGTAGAGGCAGTGAGGATGCTGCAAAACTATATATAGAGGAAAGCAGGAAAAGATAGGCAATAAATATTCACTATTAAAATTAATGTATTCATAATTCTAATGAGGATAACACATACAATGCAAATAAACAAGATATTCAGCAAAATGATCCCACTGATTCCCTTTGTGTGGCACTTTCTCAGCCACAGCACTGCCTGTGCAGGGAAAGGCTTAAGGAGGACTCTGGCACAGTGCTCTGCTCCTCCTGGTTATGTTTCCATAAACTGCCCCAGTTTGGGGTGAGTCAGAAATATGACTGGACTCCCACTGAAGCAGATTTGCTTGCATGCCTGTGAGCCTTTTCAGAAGCCAAGAACACTCTCACATACCATAGTGCCAGTTTCTAGCTTCCCACAGAGTGCTGTATTTACTGCACATCAAAGGCCCATTCCTGCTAATGCATACAAGAGAGAAACTCAAGTGTCACAATCAATTTAATCCAGCATTCATCCAGGCTGCTGCCTTTGCCCTCATCCCTGTCTGCTTGTTTCTGCCACTCAGGATTTGTTTTGTGGACTCAACCAGGGGACTAGCTGGTCTGTAAACTAACCTGGGAAAGAAATCCTCTGTGAAAAGCTGAATTGTCAGTCAAATCAATTCCCACACCCAGTTTGTTGTGAGGCTGTGGGCAGGAAAGTGCAAACTCTGTATGGGGAAAAGTGGAAATGCTCATTTCAGCAAAAAAAAAAAAAAGATTTTTGCTGGATTAAATCAGTCACAGAGCTGGAGCTTTATTTATAGCACAGGAGAACATGGAGTCCAACAGGAAACAGGGTTTTATTGCAGTAGCTGTTTGGTCTTTCATCCAAAAAGCTGAGTCTCTATGCCTGAGACAATTCTGTGGCAGGCAAATAGAAAACAGCAAGAATCAGATGTGATAGTAAGTCAGGGCATACCAGAGAAGCTGTGCTTTGGTTTTTCTTCCTACAGTATCCTACAGAACATGTGTACATCCTACACATGTTCCTCAGTGTGCACCATGATCTCCTCCTTATGCCACTGAAAGCAACTGAAGAGGTTTCTGGTGTTTTAATTCAAACTTGCTGTTGATGGGAAGGAGGCAGGGACTGGGGGTGGGACAGGGGAGAAAAGCTTACAGATGGTGCTTTATGAGTTTGGGCTGGGTTTTTTTGTTTATTTGTTTCAATAATTTTATTTTTGGTGAGTGCCATCTCTTCCATTTCTCTGAAAACACTGAGGTCCATACACTCCTTGTCCTTCAGAATACACAAGGTCATAAGTTTTCACGTGAATACAGGATTCATCTGCCAAATCTTTGACAATGGCTAGCCAGGAAAAACACACATCACCAATCTACAAATATTCTGCTATTTCTGCAAATGTTCTTCCCTATTCTACAGGTCAAATCTATTGTTCAATAAAGAACTTTAATATATTGCTCATGAGATTTTTTAAAAAACTTTCCTCCATCGAAATCACAGAACAATTTCTGTGGTTAAAATTAGAAATAGATGAAAAATGGCTAACACTTAATATTCATCACAGGCACTAGCTATTAGCCACTAGCATTTTTTTCAAACACAATTTACCATCCAAGTGGTTCAATCTTGCACTGAAATGTTTTAAAGAAGAGTTACAGGCAAACATCTGTATTACAACCTACAATTCCTTTACAAGTTTCAAACAACCTCCTACCATACCTCTTCATAAAACAAATAACCTCTACTTTGCTCTAAAAACAATACTTATCCTGGCTGTTTGTTTGTTACTACTTGTAGTAATAAAGTTATAGTGCTGAAAGAGATATTTAAAAAAGATGGGTACTTGGATTGTTAGTAAAAGAAAAGCTATTTCTTTCAAAACATCTTTAAATAGTGTTTCAACTCTATTGAGCTCTATTTAGTATTCTAGAAGCCAAAATAACATTCAAATAGCTAAAAAAAAGACTTTGGAAAATAAGTGTTAAACACAATCTAACAAAGATGTTCCACTATCTTTTGGTGGGGAACTGAGCATTATTTAGTATCACTTGCTGCTGCAAAGTACTAATGCACATGAAAGAATAAAGTACAACTAGAAGCATTATGCAAATTAAAATCAGATAGTATCCACCTACATGATTACACATACCAAGACACATGACATTCAGCCTCAGTAAAAGAGGGTGCATTATTTAAAGTCATTTTTAAAATTAATACATGAGTAGAATATGTGTCACGCTCATCATATACACACAGAAAAATTTAGACAAACCATACTATTTTATGAAGTTAATTCATGATTGAGCCTAAGCTCTGGAAAGCAGGCCATGGTTTTGCCTTTCATCTGAGAAGAGCAAGTCATTTTCTGCATAAAGATTTTTCTTTCCATTTTAGTTGCACACAACTTTTATCTAATGACTTATTACCTTCAATGCAGCTCTCATTAAATGTAGACAACTAAGACAGCTGTTGATTAGGGAAGCATCAATTTGCTGTAGTGCAGCTCAGGGAGATCAGAAACTCTCGGATGCCTAATGTTCCAGCAACCTCATCCTATGCTGGACCACTCAACTGCTCCCAGTGTTCTTCACAACTCATTTCACAGACTGGCAGATTCTGGTATGACTGGCAAGTCTTTCTGTTATGGCCTCTCAGGCTGCTGTTAAAGGCTGGATGAGAAACTTACCCTAAGCTGAAGCTAATAAGTGCTAACTGCAGAGTTTGGTATTCAGGAAGTCCTAATCCCCACACAGAAAATACTAGAAATACCATGTCTGTTTTTCAGTGATGCATTTTGTGAGCCCATTTGTGATATTTCAATCTGTCTTGTCTGTGTTGTTCTTACATATCTAAATTTCTACTCTGTCAGGGAAATCCTCCTAGCCACAGCCACTCTGCACTCTGCTTGAGAATAGGTGGGCAGGCTCTGAAGTAGTGCCTGTTTGCTCCTTCTGTCACCAGCAATGGAGGTCTCAGATCCCTTTGCTGCCAGTCCAAGTGTTCCAAACTCCTCTGTATTCAGCTTTCAATCCACACATGAAAACAAATAGCTCATAAATATTTTATTACCAATACATCCACCTCACTCCCAATCATTTACATAGCTTCAGTGATATACAATCTACCTACAACCAGGGTCAAACATGAATCCAGATCCAGTTTTTCCCCACATTGTTCAAATACACCTTCAAGGGAAGCTGGTAAATAACAACATGAGGCTGTATGGCTTACCCCAGCCAAAATACTGATCATAAATAGGCTTGCTGAAGAAAGCAAGAACAAAGAATTGATGAAGATAATGGGGGTTTGCAAAGCAAATCCTGTTTTGCAAGTGGGAAACAGCTTTCCCCAAATGGTGGTTCAAGCTCAGTGCCTCTCCTTCATGACCAAAATCTCTTCTTCCCAAAACATCTTGACAGCCAGCTGGAGCAAGGCTGGTCTTAGAATAGGTGAGTTTTCTCTGGCATCCCAGCAATGCAATTGGCCTCATCCTACATTCCAAATACTTTTGGCTACAGGAGATCAGGCTCCCAAACAGGCACAATACCAAGCTGCAATTCAAGGTTTCAGGTTTGAGGTTTGCATAACACACAGCCAGGTGCATCTAGCAAAAGGCTAAGATCTGCTTAAGGGTTTCCAATGACCAAGCAAGGCAGTGTCCTGGACTAATGCCACTTTGGAAGTAATGTCTAAATATCTATTTCTCATTTAAGATAAAAAATAATCAAAAGAAATGAGGCTCCTAATGATAGCTCATAAAACCATATGCTTCTTTTTCTAGTAAAATCTCTCAGTAGCATATCTGTATCCTGCACTGACCAGGTCATAAAGCATTTGCTGATGCCCCTTTCAGAGGGTTCCTTATTTCCATACAAATACCTGTCACACTTAAAAGCTGCCACAAATCAGGTTATGTTTTTCAAGAGAATATCTGAACTCTGCAGGATTTTCCCATAGCTAAGATAAATCATTTGGAAAGTGCTCTCTTTGAAGTTACTAACTCCACATAGAAGATACATTCTTAAAGTGCTTTTAGTTGCAAAAAACTCAGTGAGAACACCAGCTCAGTAAAAATCCCTGTATGCTTAGCCTTTTGGAGCTGTGTCACTGTGTCAGTGTCAAAGTCCAACAAGGCCAAGTGCTAAGGCCTGCACCTGGATTGGGGCAATCCTAAACACAACCACAGGCTGGGCAGAGACTGGACTGAGAGCAGCCCTGTGGAGAAGGACTTGGGGGTGTTTGTGGATGGGAAGCTCAACAAGACCTGACAACATGCAGTCACATCCCAGAAAGCCAACTGTACCCTGGGCTGCATCAAAAGCTGCATGGCCAGCAGGGTGAGGGAGGGGATTCAGCCCCTCTACTCCTATCCTGTGAGAACCCACCTGGAGTGCTGTGTTCCAGCTCTGAGGCCCCCAATTTAAGGGCATGGACCTGCTGGACTGAGTCCAAATGAGGCCATGAGGATGATCAGAGGGCTGGAGCACCTCTGCTATGAAAACAGGCTGAAGGAGCTGGGGTTGTTCAGCCTGGAGAAGAGAAGGCTCCAGGGAGACCTTACAACAGTACCTAAAGAGGACCTACAAAAGGCAGGACTTTTTACAAGGGCATGTAGTGACAGAAAAAAAAAGGAAAAATGGCTTCAGCTGAAAGAGAGTGGATTTTGGATTTTGATAAGAATATTAGGAAGAAATTCTTTAATGTGAGGGTGATGAATCACTGGAACAGGCTGCCCAGAGAAGTTGTGGATGCCCTGTCCCTGGAAGTGTCCAAGGCCAATTGGATTGTGCTCTGAGCAACCCAGTCTAATGGAAGATGTCCCTGTCCATAGAACATGATCTTTCATGTCCCTTCCAACCCAAACTATTCTATGAATTCATCTATTTATCTCTGTATTTTTACAGCAGCAACCAACACCATTTGCAGTCAGGATGCAAAAAGCAGCTCCCAAATAAGGATTACAGTTTTTAATAAATGGATTTTTTAGCACTGACTAAGATTACTGTCTCATGTTTATTTGATGCTTCATTCTCTTCAAAAATTATATATTGATGAGAATCTGGGTCACAAAGGTATTTGAATCTCTGTGCAAGATGAGGGTGAATGAAGAGAATGAAGACATATAAACACTTCTGAAAGTAAGTACAGGTAGCATCTAATGCATTTTTTAGAGAGTGTAAGCAGCATCACATTTCCATTATTTTAATACGGCCAAAGTGAAAGATAACAGCAGAGTGATATGATGCTTTCCTAAAACCATGGTGATATGAGATAAAGACAGGAGCTATTTTTTAAATTTCCAGTATTACTATCCTTAACAGGCTGCAGGAATAAATTTAAAGGCAGAGCGTGGGGTGTCAAAATGAGCCGCTAGCTTAGTCTTCTATATATGAAGCCAGCATGCAAAAACTAACTTACAGGTTCAGATGCCACAAATTTTACTGGGATGTCTCTCCCATAGGAGCTGGGGCTCAAAATGATTACTGAATGTTGGCCACAGAAAGCTTCTGGAACGTGATAGTACCAGTGATGAACCAGATGATGTAATCAACACCACAAGCCTCACAGGGATTTGTGATGCTCAGACAAATACTGTATCAAACCAGCTCTCGGTGAAACAGGAGATTTGGAAGGGAGAGAGAACCCACTTTAAGCTGGTATTTGCAATGAAGGTGTGCTTTTGTTTTATAGATAAATGAGACCAACAGATAGCTGCTGGAGACAGCAGCAGCCCTGCTGCTTTTTCTCTCTTCTGTGCTGTCTGACTCTGCAGTACGTTTATTCAGGGAGCTGAATCAAACCTTCTACAAAAAGCTGCAACCAGTTTTTCTGCCATTTTAGCTTCTGGTGGAAGCACATGGCCAAGGAACCACGCAGGTAGGCAGAGCAGAAAGCTCACTCCTTGCAGGAGTGACCACCTATTAGACTGACTGACTTATAATAGAGAAGTACTTCCTAAAGTTCCTGTCCACAGTAAAGTTCCCCAACAGACTGAGCTGGGTGGAGGGGAATTTGAGATTGAGAACAGTTATATTTGCAATCATGTGGGCTCACATGATGAACCTTGTAAGGATGATGATAATGGCACAGGGCCATTTTTATAATAAAGTCACACATGAATCAACTTCTGTTCACGGTCAGTAACATAACTTTCAGGCAGAAATATTTTTCATCACGGGTGAAAGGAATCCAAGTAGAAGGAAGACAAAGGCAGAAAGCAGCATGTTGTGAAAGGATAGTGTGGTCCAATTTGTTACTTCAGCTGAACCTCTGTGAAAGTGTGCCCAGTGGAAGAGGTGTTTACTGTACCAGCAGTGTATGCAAGGGAAAGGCCCTTGAACAGGCACAAGGAAAGAAATGAAGAACAGGGAAAAGTTTTTCTTCTGCTGAACAACAAGATGTCGTTCAGGCAAAATCTTCCAAGCTAACATTTACTTCTTCTAGAAGCTAATTCCTAACTTCAGTTTCCTGATCCCAAATTCCTGAATTTGCTAAATGATATTCTGGAAAGTGCCTTTCCCCGTTACCTGTGTACTTAACCACACGAGCTGTGGAATGTGTCTTACCATACAAGTGTCCAGGTCCTCCAAACGTTCTATCTCTGTCAACTCCTCCACTGTGATCATTGAGCGTTTAGTGGGTTTTTCTTCAGCTAACTCAATCTCCAGTGATTCTTGCTGTGGCAGTGGTTTGCCACGTCTGGTCAAATGGTCAGCCTGGAGAAAAAGACAGGAACACACCAGTCAAACTTGAAAAAGACAAGGAGAACCCAACCAGGAAGTTTACAGAATTTCAGTGATCAGAAATCCTGGAAGAATAAGTACAAAAGGAAAGCTCAGTCACGTTGGTTAGTCCTCACATTGGCTTTGTCTTATAAAGAAAATAGATGTGTGGAAGGGAAGCTTTTCCTTGAACCATTTTTTTTTAATTAACAAAGACATGTACAATATCAGCCAATACAATTTCCATAATTATCCAATGGCCAAAATGTTATAATCTGCTAGTCACAAAAACAACACGGTTTTAAATACCTCAGTTCTTTTTCACTGAAGAAATAGATAGGGAAAAGCTGTAACAACAGTAAAGTCTATTTTTAGACCTGCATAGCAAAAACTGCTACTAGGACCACAGACAACGTTATATTTGGAATGTATACATTTGGACTGCATTTGGAATGGAGTGGGCTCATAATGTCATGAAAAGGATGAAATATTTTCTAGTTCTTTTGATAACTGAAGAGAATATTAAACAAACATTTGCTAAAAGCAAATATTTGAAGATCAGCTGTCCCAAACCAGGTGGTCACAGAAGTCTTCAAAGAGGCAGCTAGAGAGAGCTGTAGTCCACTGCTTCACATCAGCACAACTCAGGACAAGCAGTGGATTGCTGTTTTGTTAACCATCAGAAAAGGTAAACAGATGACCTGAATCAATTATAGCTCATTTAGTCTGGTGTCTACTTAGGAACTGGAGAGCTGCTACGAATTTATCTTCAAGCACACTAAAATAGCTGCAATAATAATTAATGCTAATCGTCATCTCATTAGGCAGACTGAGGTCTTGTCGAACAAGGTTTATTTTTCAAAGTTGCCTCAAACACTATTATGCCAATGCAACCAACACAGACATTTGTGGGTGGTTGAATTAGTAGAACATGACACTCCAATTTAAGGAGCTGGCTGAGAACTGCATCAGTGCATTTAGTCTTTGCTGGACTAAGAACTAGCTGCCAGCTCTCAGACTGCAGCTGTCAGTTGAAGATTAACAGTGTCAAATTAGACAGGAGTTTCTCTAGCAGAGTTTTTGAGACCTCAAGGTTTTCATCAGTGCTATACTATCTGAAAGAACCTGCAGCTAACAGAAACATGGCAGAGTTAAACATTGAAAGGGACATGTTAGCCATGTAGGCCAAAATGGATCACAAAGCAGATCAATCCAATCAAAAATGTACAATCATTCCTTTAGAAACCAAGAGCACTGGCAATTAGCCAATCTCACAATCCTGAAAAGCAACAGGTGTCCAGAAGCCTTTAGTGGGAGGGAGGTCTAGCAAACCTTGTCCTAAAAATGAGCTACCACTGAAACTCTGACAAAAAGAAGGAATTCTTATATTCTCGGCTATGTAAATACATGGAATAAGGGATTCACTCCTGAGTACTGTGCTGGTTAAAACACGTAAATAGTCTGTCTGGTTCTGGAAACCACAATTTTAAAAGCAACTTCTTAAGCAGCTGGAAAAATTGCAGAGGATTTTCAGTGAAGTGACTCAAAGGCTGGAGAAAATGACGTACTGTGCAGGAACCAGGGTATGTCCAGGTTGTGCAATACCACTGGAGAAAAACAGCCCAGTCACCGCTCATTCCAGCTGAGCCTCCTCTGGGACAAACTGGAGCTCATTCATGTGGTCTCTCCCACAGCAGGCTGTTGCTGCTGCATAGCTCCAGACACCAGAGGTTGTACCTTTACACAATGCTGCTCTGTATTACAAAGATGCTCAAGTGACTCAGTCTTCCATTTAAAAAAAAGGGGGACAGGGGGCAGAAAGAGTGATTTGTTTTATGAGTGTGAGGACTTTCACAGAGAGGAAATAAAGAGAAATATATATAGTTCCCTTATCTTGGGGAGAAAATTATCTGAATAAAATCATGACTGCAAGTTGAAGCCAGAGAAATTTCAATTAGAAATGAAGAGCAACTTTAATCAGAACGACCACCCATTAAGTTCTTTAAAAAAAGACCACAGGATTGTCCTTACAAAGCCCCATCACATTAGGAGCAAAAAGGTTTTTCTGTGGATACACAGTTGTTTATTTCTTCTACTCTTGATGAGGCAAGTACTTCTATAATAAATATCTGTTCCTCCCAACAGCTCAAGTCCTTCAAGTAACAGTGCTTTCTTTCCTACAATCCTACTCCTCTTTCTTACTTGATACCCACATTTCTGAGGTAACCTCAAAACGCAACCATTCAGGGAACAAGATCTCAGCAGTGCCTAAAGAAATCTAAAGACTTAAACCTTACCTCTCATTTCATGAGCAGCCAAGCCTTATACTCTCACCTTGACACATACTAGGACTGTTCTTACTAACCACTCAATGCTGCATCCTAATGGCATTTTTAGTTCTAGATCTGACAACAGCTCAAAAGATAATAGGACAAGTATATAACACATTGTCTTCTAAGGTTGCATCTTTCTTACAGCAAAGAGGCAAGAGCCCCAAAATCACATTTCAAAAGATGTCAAGATGTCAACAAAAATAAGACCAATTTCAAAACAGAGCTCTCAAAGGAGAAGCTGAACAAGTTGTGAATATAGCATTGTTGAGATCTGGCATATTAGATATCAACCAAGACAAAACTCACCAGTTTGTGATGGCAATGGGAAAGTGCATCCAGGATTTCATCTACAACTCGGTCAGACAGGAAAGAAGCCACTGTCAGCTTTACTTCACTGTGTGAGGATTAAAAATGAGAGAACTTCTTAATTCATGCAGATTTTCGTCTTTCTTACACATTCAACAGTGTGACGATTATCCACAGTACTGTCATTTTATTTGAAGTAAAACATTAGAGTGTGTCAGGATACATGACTGCAGGTTTCAGAAATAAACTCATGAATCACACAATAAACACAGGAGCCTCTGTACCATATTTAACCTGCTTCTAACAGTTTTCCATGAGATGAAATGAAAACATCTGGGTAAGAGAGCTGAATAAAAATAAGAAGTGAAACTCAGAGACGAACACTCCACCACTAAAGTCAAACACGAGTCTCAGACGAGTGGGATTAGGACAGTGCTGCCTATATAACACTACTCCACTGAACAACTACAATCCATTCATTCCCTCAATTCCTTTTTGTGCTGATCTGCTGGTAAGGACAAGTGTACAATGCTGGTTTTTTTCAGCCAATGCCATCAGAACTTTGCTTCCTCTTTTGCTCTAGGTAACCACTTTCTGTCTCAAGACCTTCACGTCAGCCATTTTTCCACTCCACAGACACATGTGGAACACCACCACACCTGCACACCGAGCTTAGGTTTCCCTAGTAACTCCCTCTCAAGGAAATGTGTACCTTGAATTGATCCCTTGGGGTGAGAGCACCAAATCCTCTGGCTGTGGAGGGCAGCTGTTGTGGAGCCAACAAGCACGACTGCCTGAGCTGCAGCCCAAAGCTCCAGCTCTGCTGCCTCTGCTTTCAACACCAACTCTTTTAACTGACACTTGCCAGCAAGTGGCATGATTCTGGTTTATGGTTTTTATATGTGGACTGAGCTGTACTGGGTTAACAATGCTATTTCTGTCTGGGGCTAGCACCACTGCTGCAGAGAGCCTGGAAAAAAAGGTGAGGAACTCCTTGGAAAGGCAGCACAATTCATAGGGAGGTAGAATTGTGGCCAAGCCACAGCGGGAAGAGAATGAGAGTGAAGGAATCCCCCTCAGCTACCAACATTAATTTCAAATAATATAAAGCAAGAAAGATCACAGTGTGGCACCCTCACCTCACTGACAGTTCCAGCTTCTTCAAGTAGAAGAGGCAGTGTTATTGTCTTAGGGCCAAGATTTATTTGATAGGACTGAAGTGCAGAAAACTTACTCCCTGAACCACTTTAAACACTCTGAAGGTATAGCTAAAGTATAAAAAAGCTAAAGTATATAAAGCTGAAGGTATAGCTAAACACCCCTTCCCACCTATTTTGCTGCACTCTGCAAAATTAATTCCCAAGTCTTACTGCTTTCTTCCTCCTCAAAGATATTACCATCTCAGTGCAAAATGTCATGCTTTTCAAGCATCAGGCAGAAAGGAACTGAAAAGGTTTAAGTACAGGTTAACCACATTATACTGTGTAAATATATCCTCTGGTATACATTCAGTATGAAAAAAAAAAAGGCAGTAAAAGGTAAGGTAAAAGCCTCTATTTTTTTACAGAACAAGCTAAGAGTTATTTAGGGTAATGGTTTCTGCTCCAGGTTTGTGGTTTGAATATCCAAGTTTCCAATTTTTAAGTATGTCTGTCTGCTGTGCACAGCTCCCACACAAAGTCTCAAAGTGACTGCTACAGCTACAGGACAAGACCAAATGTAACAGCAAAGCACTGCTACCACTCAAAGCAAATAGTGCAGTTTCCTTCTATTACATTAATTCAGTATTATGTGAGAAAATAAAGCATTTTTTAAAAAGTATCAGTCATGAAAAACATTATTTGTGTACCACAAACCAAATCTTTTACTAAATAAGAGAGCACATGCATTAATGATCTAAGTTAACATCCCTAGAGATTTCAAATACATGAATCACCTGAACTAAGTTCCCCAGACCTGTAGGACAATTTCCTGCTCTTTGAATGCCATAATATAGCTTCTTGTGAGTCACAAAAGCATTCCAAAATTCTTCTACTACACAAACACACACACACACGCAACCCAAAATCCAAATGCCAATTTTGTTAGGTTAGTCCCTTAAAGTACCTGATTTTATTGAGGATATCAATTCCAGATTGCTCCAAGAGGACATTCTTCACAAAGGTGCGTGGGATGGAAATCTTCTCAGTGCTGGCCTCAATGAGGTCCTCACGGATGCCAGCCTTCTTCATGACGTTTGGGCACAGGTTTTCTGCTGCATCCACCATAGATTCAAGGAGTGTCTGCAGCACAGCAGGCAAAAATAACATTAGGTATTGGGATTTACTTTAGCTGGGAGGCAACAGCATTATTCTGGTGAATAGCACTACAGCACTTTTAGACTTGTAGTTTTCACAATTCTTCTTCCTGCTTTCCAATCCATTTTGCATCCAGCTGCAATATAGGACATTTTACAAAATATAGCTTTGAGAATCAACACACTTGTTCTGAAAATGACCTGCAAATGTACTTGTTTGCCTTTTCAAATATGAAACATTTACGTCTCTGTGTGTTGAACTGTCAGAACAAATTAGCTTCCCTTGTGTACCCACCACTGCAGTGGATGCTCTGCTGCAGCTGCCTTCCCTCTAAACTGTGCCCTGAATCACCAATTTTCATCAGTGCTCCAGACCCACCAATTTGTAGTAAGCATCAGTAAATGAGAAAGAGAGACTCCTGAGAACTCAGCATGCTGTGGATGTCTGGAATATACCAGCTGAATATTAAGAAGTAGCTACAAGGGTGATCTGCAGTTGGCATGCAAACATTTAATACATGGCTCTCATTTATTTATATGTAAATCTACAGCAAACTTCAGGTATAGCCATCAATTTTTATTCACACAGAACCACAGAATGTGTGAAAGGTTGGGAGGGATCACTGAAGGTCATCTAGTCCAACCTCTCTGCTCCAGAGCACACGACACAGGGTTGTGTACAGAGGGTTTATGAGTATCTCCAGTGAGGGAGACTCCTGGGCAGCCTGTTCCAGTGCATGGTCATCCACACAGGAAAAATCCAAAGGAGGGTGGGAAAAAAACCCAGTAATAGGACAGAGGCCAGCTTACTGAAATGGGCCAACTTGTCTCTGATAAGACTGAGGTTTGATAACCAAACAGAAAAGGGTACTTACAAATCAAGAAAAAAACCCCAAACAACAAAATTTCCTTGGAATGCTGTACTAGGCAAGCCTAGATCTCACGTAGGCATTTGGAAATTGTATAAAAATAAGAAGTGCACCCCTTGAAAACTCTACTGATTTCCTTTTTCTTCTCAATTCCATACTACAGGTAAGTGACCTCAGATTCAACTCCATTGTATCAGAGCTTTTTTCTCTTAGCACAGCCCTACCATAATTAGTAATTTCCTTATGCAAACAATAAGCAAGGGAAAAAAAACCCAACCCATTGCTGCATAAAAATTTCAATGATTCAAAGCAGCATCTTTCAGTCTGTAGCTTTTACAGTCTGAAAAAAAACAACAAAGCAACATGAAGCGGCCACAGCGTACAGGAAAGTCCAATCTTTACAACATTTGATTTAGAGTTATAAGGGACAACTGCCATTATAGCTAATAATATATCTTGTTACTGGGTTCTCAAGATGCCCTTTAAGAACTCTTCCCACACTCCCTCCTTCAGTCAGATTCTGGGGCAGCATGACTAATGAAGAGACTTTCAAGCCTCTGCGGCCACATCCCCATGGGGGATGAAGAACTTAAATGTTAGAGAGAACTGAGCCAAGTAAACTACTAATGAGAGCTCCTGACACATCCATTTTTTCCCATAGCATTTATTCACTGGTGCAATTGTGTACTTTATTGTGAAAAAATTCCCTGGCCTCTCAAGAGTTACTGATGAATTGCAATCATAAAAGTGATAGACTTGCTACGTTGAATTACAATTGCAGTCTAAGCAGGGTCTTTCAAAATGGATCATGTGAAAAAACGCTGTGTGAAGACATCACTGGGAAGTAGCAGGAAAAAGAAGACCTTTCCTGAAATGTCCAAAATCAATTTTTCTCAAAAAACTGAGCGAACGGGCAATTTAAAAGTCAAATAGATTTTGGATCTTATCTTTAATTGCACAACTGAACATAATTTCTTCAATGGTGGATTTTAGCTGTTGTTTAGCTGCTTTCACTGATGGAAAGCCATAGCTACCAATATTGACTGTGAAAGGGCACACCTTTCAGTCACAGGGCTGCAAGTACCAGTCACCAGGTGAAAGAAAAGAATGAAGTACTACACACAGTTAAAGAATTTTAACATTCAGGAGAAAGATACAGTGAGGAAAAGGACTGAAGGATGATGACACCAAAATAAAAAACAGAACAGGTGATGGAGCCAACAAACCCTTTGCTCTAGGACAAAATTTAGGAAGAATATTTTGAGCACTCTTGTCATTACTAAACAATCGTGTTTGTCAAGGTTCCACTTGTCTTGCTTATTTTCCCTTGGGCCTTTGCTGACTGAATAAAGCACCTCCAGGTTCTGTGTGTCCACAGTGACACCAGCAGGAGAAGAAAAAGGCATGAGTCTTGCTATAATTTCTCCTCTGGTCAACTCAACTCAGTCTAATATACTGTTTTTCCTTACTCTTTTTTCTTCATCCCTCCTCCTTCCCTTGAGTAAAAAAAAAAAAATAAAAAAAAAATCCCTTATTTACCTAAAAATTGGCTTTTACCAACTCCCAAACTTCTTTTTAGAATCATGCTCTGGTTGCTATGGAAACTAAATTCAAAACTCCTCTTACAGCACACAGGATTTTTCTTCCCCCCCAACAATTACAAAAAGTACTGTCCTCATGTGATCTCCCTTATCTATCTTTACAAATACTAAATTGCTTATGATGTTTTCAATTGACCTAAACAACTGGGGAAAAAACCCAATTCTAATCCATGCTCAACAGTTCCTCCTCCACCCATAGAACTTAAAGGAAAATCTTTCCACCTTAAGTGAAAATTAATAAAAATGAGTGTTGGAGTATACAAAGATCATTATGACTTTATAGTTTTTTGTAAGCCACTTAAACTGGCATGCCACACAGATTAAAAGTAAATGTAAAAGTTAGAATGATTGATCCAGAGTGCCTTTTGTTGTAGATGTGTAGAAGTACAACTGGAAGACACATTAATTCAGGAACATTCCAAATGCTGAAGAGGCTTTCTTTTTCACCTTCTATAAGACTCTCCAAGATGAACTTATTTAAGTGCATGAGCCCAGCACAAAGGGCTGACCTGACTACTCCTGTCCCTCTAATACCCCAAAAGTTCCACTGGGAAGAATCTTATGGATAAATCACTTTCATGTCTGCTGAAATCTTCACCTTATTTCATATAATGGGGAAAGAGAGAAACATACTAAAAATAGAGCACCATTTTACTCCTCATTAACTTTTTAATTTCAAAAAAGTAATTAGTAATATGGCATTATTATTGTTCTTCATTATATTCCCACTGACTGAAGCATTTTCATGTTTCAATTGAAAGATCAAAGAATCTGAAGGTTGTGAAGTGTTTACATACTGCAGAACACAGGCAAAGCAGCTTAGTCATAAACAGAAGCTGATCTGACCTGCCCCAGAGCCATATTTTTAAATCCATCAGCTTCCATACAGATCCCAACTTTTGGTAAAATTTCTCCACCTTGTCCTCTTCCTGGACTGATACCTTTGCACATGCTGTAAGGATGGCTCCTCTTTACTTGTTACACAGGAAGAGCAAACACAACTGAAGGTTCAAGTTTCTGAGCAGGAGCTGGCAGGTGAGAACATTTACAGATCAATGACATCTATTTCAAGAACTGAGCTTTGACAGGCAACTTGTGAGAACATTTCCTGTAAAACTGCCTGTACCAATTCTTTAAGCACTCTCAATACCTACAAGCTACCCAAATCAAACAGTAAAGTGGAAATCTTGCATCAGGTTCAAAAGTGACCCCTGAGGAAAAAAAAAAGTCTGCAATGGAGTCAATAAAAACCAGCTTTCACTCTACTAGGACTCCTTACCTACTGAGCACTTTTCTCCAGGGCATGAGGCTTCTTAGGGTGTGTGAGAAAATGCTTTTATAAAAGACTGAAGGAGCAATCAATTAGTCTTCCCCTTCTAACAGATGAAAAAAGATGATCATAAACAACATATGCTCCTTCTTCCCACTGAAAACACTAATGTAACTTTTTATATTATTCCAACTGGGAAAAAAAATCCAAGTAACTAGGCCCAAAGTTATAAGAAATAATGGAAAGATAGCTAGCTTACATACAAACCTACTGAGAAGAAAAATGAAGTGTGGCACATTTGGATTTAGCAACAGCAAACCTCAGATTTAGTTATTTCTGCATGTGAGAGATGGTTACACATCCATCCACAGACCTTAAGTTGCTCATCCACTACCCTTGTGACTTCTCCAGCCATGGATTCAAGTGTCTCTTGGATTGGATTGGAGAGTGAACCATTTGCTCCTGCCCAAGAAGCTCCACCGAGGTGATAGAGATTTGGTAAGAGCTGCAAGACAGGAAAAGTATCTTCAGAAAACAGGCTCATCACTGTCTTCAAAGCAGGACAAACAGCAGGAAATATCTTCGGCTAAATCAAAGTCTTCACAAATTGGAATTGTATTACCACTTCAAATACTACCTATAGCTGGTCATCTGAAGAAAATACTCTTTTGTGACACATATTATTATTTCCACTGCCCAAAAAGAGAAAAGCTGCAAGCACACACAGCTGCTGTCAGCATGGCCAGCGTGCTGGGAAAGGCTTACTGTTTTGGAGTTCTTAGCATCCCGCATCAGCCGCTCCGCGCACTTGACATCCTCCTGTACAGCATCCACACCACAGTTTCTTAAAGAGTTGAGATGATCTTGCACTTTTACACATATTCTGTCAATCATCTACTTGAACAAAAGGAATACAAAAGATAAAACATCAGAACGTTGGTCAAACACAACCTTAATCCAGTTCAGGTAGAAAATCAATAGTAGCATGATGAGATTTGCAGTGGCAATATAACAACCTGGAAAGGCATGATAAGACTTTGGAAGTATGTCAATAGTATTGAAGGAAAGAACTGCATCTCATAAAGACACCCCCAAGCATGGCAAAAATAAATAAAACTTTACCATCGGGAAAAAGGAATGCTGAGGAATATTTCCCCCACAGTAACCTCCAGGATAACTGCAAATAATCAACAAGTTTACTTGTTGGGCAGTAAACTTATTCAACCTTAATATCTATTTAAATGTTACTCTGGTTTTTGGATCAAATTCAATGCTGAAAATGTTGTTGATATACCTAAGACTAAGTCTGAATTGTTAAGAAGTTCATACAGTAAAAGAAAGCTCTGTCACTACCCGTTGAACAAACACTAACAGTGATTTCTCCAGTCTAAGCAAAATGCAACTGCACAGGCTTCTGCAGTATTCTTTCAAAATGTAAATATTCCTAGTTGCAAGGGAATTAAAACTATCAAAGCAGAAGTTTCCATCAGACATTTCACAGTGGGATAAATTGAACTTAATCTGTACCCGCAAGACAATTCATTCAACATGCTGCAAATGCAGGGCAGGTGGTATATCTGTATCTTACAAGACAAACCACTAAGGATGCCTGACACACAGTCAGCTTTGATTAAGATATATGAGGCAGGGAGATATAACAGTTAAAAGTCTTTATCAGCCCACTTAGCATACATTAGAACCGGCTATTTGACATTTTGAAGCAACATCTGAGTGCACGCACCATCATATCAAGCCTACAGTTCTAGCATCTTGTATCATTAGCAATGAGAACTGAAATAATTTCACAGCATGCTCCTTTTCAGATCCACATGACTCTTTCTCTTCAAAGGGTTTTGGGTGGGTATTTTTTTTACAAGTACAAAAAGCTAATTAATTATTAGACAGCAGAAAGTCTCATTGGGACATCTGGATGGGAAAAAATACACTCTGGGAATAATAACGCAATTTTATCGTACTAGAGAGCCTTTTTCAGCTCTCTTTTAAAACTGTTTTTAAAATCCATCCTTATTGTACACAATGTAATACAGAAATTAGTAACTTTATTTCAAAATAATGATAAATTACATTTCCTGAAACTTGATGCATATGTGGTGTTAGAGAAAAGCACAACTAAAACCAAACAGCTATAAAAAAAATTTAAAGTTATTTCATATAGAGGTTATTAACTTGGGGGGGGGGGGAACTGGCATTGGAACAGAAAAATTACTAGAATAAAACAACTGCTCTTGCAGTTTTTAGTGCCAGTATATCTCCATACACCATTTTCTCTCTCAAGAGGTTAGAGTACAGTTTCAGGTTCAAGTAACGAAACACTGTCTCATTAAATTTTAATAATACAGGTAGAGCCAAACTGTTCCTGGTTTTAACAGTAGTTTACTTAGTAATATCTCGAGCCTTTCTCTACATGGTACTGTGTATAGAAGACCTTCATCTCACTAATGCTTTGCTTCCAAATATTGTCACTGATAGTTATTATTTCTTGGGAAACAGTATAACCCATGAGGCACATCTCTCAGAGAGAGAGAGAACTTCCTCCCCAAGCAGATTTCAGGCACTGAGATGTCCATTAAGTAACAAATTCTCACCTGCTGAGTGGTGCTAGTGACAATGCCTTGCTGCAGCCGATAGGCTTGCTCCTGTAGGTACTTCCTGGTCTCATGGTTACGAAGCAAGTAGTTTTCTATCTAAAAGAAAAAAAAAAAGTCCGAAAAATGGTCAGATTAGGAAACTGATTTGACTCTTCACATTGTAATTTCAATTTTGCTGCTGTGTCAGAATTGAGGACTGACAAGAAAAGCTGCCTAATTATTGGTGTATCATCTGCAAACTTTGTGTGCCTTAATAACCACATCGGCAAATACTGATTCACTCACAAACTAGTGAAACATGGTTAAGAATTGTGCTTTTGCCAGTGTTTTCTGAAAGAGTATTCTATTTTGTACACTTTAGCAAGTTATTCTGACAAAGGATTAGATCCTGCTTTGAGAAATATTTGTAGGGATTCTTAACTGTTAGGTGTTGTAGAGATCATGTTGACTGAAGATATTTGATTCATTTCTTTCAGATGTCTTTGGCCTGCTGCAAAGACACAGATTTGAATAGCAGTATATCTGAAGAGAAAATAAACTATCTTAAAGTGTCTAAGTGATAGTGCAGCCTCAGTTCACATGCTGGTTAATAAAAGCTAAGCAGTACAGAAGTACTCTTTAGAGACAAGTGATTCCTGCTTACAGTCCACCACAATTGTCACCAGCAGCAAGCACCCACCATCAGCCAGCCTCATGGCACACAGAGTAACCCCCTCACCCTGCTCTATCAAACTTAGTGAAGCCAAAAACACCTATTAGCAACCTGTTCAAGGTTCATCAAAGGTGATGGATCTGGTCTGAAAGAGAGAGGGGAGGAAAGGATGAGTGGAGTGGCCAGCAGGCTGTGAGGCTGAGATCAGTGGTGATGGTCGCCTCTAACGCAGCACCAGCAGCAGCAAGAACTGCAACCAACATCTGACCATGGCCCAGAGCAAATCCCTGGGTTTATCCAGTTTGCCCACCCCAAGTCAAGTGTGCTGCAGAGACACCAGAGCTTGGGAGGGTGGCTGCTGTGTCCATCAGTCAGTCAGTGCAGTTGTCCTGGCACCAGGCTCAGACCATGCAGGGAGGTTTGCATCCCTACCCACAGGGAATCACCTCTGCTGTGTTCACAGCACCACTCCTGACACTGGCACCTTTTCTAAGAGGGAGCTTCCTCGTGTTGTGTCAAGAAATCCTGAACCACACATTAAAACAAACTCAGGGTCTAACAGTTTTAGCAACTTTGATATAAATAAAAGGAAATGCTCTTCGTACATAGGGCCTAATTAACACACAGAATTTAAATCCCTGTGGCCAGAAGCTTCCCAGTATTTTTTTTCAGAAATGCACCTACCAGCCTAGATATGAACTTGGCCAATTATATTAAATGAGATGTAAGAAATACGTTCATCCCCCATGAATCAGTTTTTTAAAAGCAGAATTTAGATAATTCTCATGCATCAAAGAAAAAGATACTAACTAACAGCACTTTTCCCTGTAATACTCAAACTACTAAAAATAAGGATCATAGACATTTGCTTTTTAATCACAGTTATCTGTAGGAGCTATGTATAAGGTTTTTACGGCCTTACCTTGGCTGAAGGAAGACTACTCATTAAAGAGATGTGAAATGTATGCTTCCTGATTGAGCAGGAGGCTTGTTTGGAGCTTGCAAGATTTACCATATTAAAACTCAGCTGGGACTTTTATAACTCGTGCAAGTGGAACAGCTACAGATACTGTCAACACCTTTTCATCCAAAAGAACATGCTGGTGCAGTTGCTTACTTAGGGCAACACAGTGTGTGAATTTTATATGTACAATATAAAACACAGGCAGTTAATGTTTTCATCCTCCCTCAAATTAAAGAGCACCCTTTGTCTTGTACAGAGCTGACTGCACTTTTTATGCCAATATAAAAAGCATATAGCAGTAATTCTAAACATTTGGTAATAACCACAGGCACATATGTAACAAACATGCAGCTCCTAACTCTCCCTTTCATAGTCAGGCACACAGCAATACCAGGTCTAGCTTGCATTTTTTAGTTATGACATTCTGACACTACACCATTGCATTCCATCAGCCTTCACTCCCAGCATTCTGTGGATAAAAAGCTCTTGCAGCACTTGATTACCACGTTTGTCTACCCAAACCACACAATCCTTGAATCCAGCACAGAGTTCTTACTCAGTCAGGCATGAAGTCTCAGTCACTTAAAATTACTATATTTTTGCTGGTTTTATTTCTGTTTGCTGGTGGCATATGCAATACCTTTTGCAGCGCCTCTTCTGTTTTCTCAGGGTTTGTTTTGAGTGCTTGGGAAGCATCATTCATCGGTATAGGCATGAATCTCAATGTATAATTCCTAAAGAAAAAAAAGAATTGGTGGTGACAGTTAATCTAATTACTGTATCTCTTTATATTCACTGTGGTTTTTTTGAGGAAAAACCGAGAAGGGAGAAATAAAGTGTACCCAGGTTGTCCGTGGAAGGTACTAAGAGTGTATTTTTCACATTTTTAGGTGGAATAGCTGGAAGCATATATGCTCTTTTTTGCTGCTAATTCTTCTTTACTACTAGACAGCGGGGTAGATTTTGAAAAGCAGTCACATGGTCGATGCCCAGTGGCTGCTGATTAAAAGCCCAGCTGCCCCCTGTACCTCTGTGCACAAGGTTAGATTATTTTCGTGTATCTAAACAGAACAGGGAGCACCAGTGCCTGCTGGCAACTGTATCTGATCTAAGACTAAATGGAAGTATTCAGTAATAGATAGCAACTAAGAGATTGAGTCTTGGAAATTTACTATTTAATAACTTCTTGTGTTTACAACAATTTGAAGACACTTGCTGAATTTTTAATAAAAAGCTGACAAAACAAGCGTATCATCTCCACATTGCTTTGTGCAAACAATTGTTCCCTACATTTTCCTTATTTGCTTGCAAAATATTTCTGCAGCTTTGTCCATCTGCTGCAATAAGAGATTAAAGACAGGAGTTTGGTCCTGAGTCAAAATTACATTTCAACTCTGAGAACATAAACTGACTATCAAGACAGTTACATTTAAAATGCTACCTATAGTGGTATGTCCGCACAACTTCAGACTTGAATAAATGGAAAAAAAAAAAAAGGCAGGAAATTTTTAAAACCTGGAAAGGGAATTATTCCTTATATTTTCAATTAATCCTTTATTTCCTGCAAACATCTCTTTCTCCTCCTTCTGCAAACATCCCACTAACCGTCTGTTCCTATTCCATCCAGAGCTACACAAACATGTTTGGAACTCTCTATTTTTGAGCACTTTAAAGTTGGCAATTTCAGCTGAGTCACCACCATTGATGACAGTAGACCACTCCTCACTAAATGCACTAACCCCAACAGCAGACACCTTATATAGTGTGAAACTCCAAGCCTCTTTCACTTCTTCTCCCACCAGGTGCTTGGACACACACAACATCATTCTCTGAAGGGCAGTGTCCTCCTGAACTGCAAACACACTGACTCCTCGTTGATACTACCCAACAATTTACTTGGAATGACGATGGAAGACCTTTATGTTTCTTCCTCAATGCAAACATGATGATGTATAGCTGTCAGTGGCAGGCAGTCAAGGTCCCTGTCCTTCCACAGTGTCCAGCTGTCTACTCCATGAGTCAGAAAATTAACTCTTCTTTCTAGTTGTCTTGTCCTTCAAAAGAACATTGCAAACTATACAGACCCTGTTATGTGTCCTCATGGAAAACTAACCTGTGCATAAATGGCTGTCCACCACCATGGGGAGAATTTTTAAATGTCGAATATACTGAGCTCAAAGACAGATAATTACAGAACTTGTTGATTGCCTGACAGTTAAAAAGAAAGAGATTTCTAAGGATCTCTGCAGCTGCTTGACATTTAATACATCCCATTCATTCAAATCTGTAATTGCCAGCTCCCATGCTAACAGTGATATACTAAATTCAATTTAGTCAAAGGCTTAGTGCATCCTCCCTCACACGTACGGACACACAGAGTGGGAGGAGGGCAAATGAAAGGTAAGGAGATTCATGGACACACAAACACAGAGGAAAAACTTTAGAAGACCACTATCCTAAGGAAGGAAGGATCCTCTGTACTTGGGTTGCTTTCAGACACACAGTATTACTTCCATATAAGAATTAACCAGGAAAATATCAATAACTTAAAGCTCATTTTTCAACTTTATCATTACGCTTTGTTTTTCTCTGTTCCTTGAAGTCTGAAATATTCCCCCATTCTTCTTTTCATTAACACTCCACTCGTCTCTTGTAAAGGAGTACATTTTGCTACAAGCACAATAATCCAGTAATTTCCTAACACATCAATATACTCAGCAAAATACCTATATTTAAAGGATGTTAAATTTCAGAGAGGTGCTCAAAGACTATAAAAGATGTCCCAAAAGAGGTCCCCAAGACCTCTTCTTCTACATACAACATGTGTGACAACAGTCCTACATTTCATCACATTATTTCCCCGGTAGCAACTTCTGATCCACACACTACGTATGCTTACTGCTGCAGTGGAGATTTTACTTACTAGTTTTTTTAAAGCCAGGGATAAGATAATATGTTTTTCAGGTCAGGGTGTGTCAATGTCACATCACTGCTAAGGGAAAAATTCATAGCCCTCTAACAAACACCAGCATTTCTCCTCAGACATTAGAACTTCAGCTATTTCTTCAGTCACTCCATATAGAAAAAAAAATCTTTCAGAAATGAACATGAGACAATGCTGTAGCATCCTGTGACACAGTGGGGGCTGTAGGCTGTAAATCACACATTTATGTTCATATTAAAATTACAGAGATACAAGACCCTGCTTAATGGCCAAGGATGCCCACTGTTCTCAAATGCTCTCCTGAACTGACACCTGGAAGGGACTCTGCAGAAAATCTCCTCAGCACTTCACACCACCTGTCTGGGACACCCCTGGGGCAAAATCTGCCAACAGCCATGCTCCTGGAATTCCCTTGCAGGAATAACATTTTCAAGCAGCAATAGGCAGATGAAGAAAAGCCAGGAGAAGGGGAAAGAAAAAATCTCCCAAATACTTCAGCCTTTTTTAAGGTCTGTTACAGATCCCCTCAGCCTCCTGCCCATACTACTAAAGTCTAGCTTTCTCCTTTGTTTTGTGGTTTGGTAGATGACTACTTCTCTTAAGACTGAAATAACACATGGAACACATATCCTCAAGAATCTTCAGTATATTTTATTCCATTTTGAGCAATGGTTCTGTTCTACAGGATATTGATGGGCTCAGGTATTTTTAGGAAACATATGGTAAAGAATGTTCTCAAAATGTCTTCAAGATGGATTGTTTACAGCCCAATTGTTTTCAGCCAGTACTGACAGCCCCTCTCTTCATGTTTAAACCTTTGTTGCTCGTGGCTTAGTTTGGGATGTTATCAATGTTTTTGACAATTTAAAAATGTTTAAGGCAACATAAAATGACCTCAACTTCCAAGTTAAATAAATGAGATGTCACCCTGAAAATGTACAGTGTCACATAATTAACTGTAGCGTTCTGGGGGTGTTTTGTTTAGATTACTTGCTTTTGCCTCAGGATTTCCCCCCCTTCTCTATTTACTCATCCAAACACTTCAGAACAGAGAAATAAAGCTGATGCTACCCAGAAAACAAGTGTATCTCTTTTTCTAACAGACTTCCCCATTTTCTACCAGACTGCCCTTTAACAGAGAAATGTCTGCAAGTTGACAAATAACCTTTACAAATGGCTATTCACTACTGTCAATGGAATCACTGCAAGATGATTTGCTTAATTATATATCATTTATCTCATTTCCCACACCAGTGCAACTCAAACCCAAGTATATAAACTACAACAGTTTCATAAAACAAGTGACTTAATAAGCTCTAGCCTCAGGACCTCTACAAGGGTTAAGATGCTTCCTTAAGTAGTTATACAGTTTTACAAGATATCTGGTCTGGAACCTAGCAATTGTAGGTTACATTCACTTTCTAAACAGAGCCTTTGCTCCTGTCTGAGGGATTTACTGATGTGAAAAAACTTCAACTGCTGCTTAATTTAAATCTGTATTTCTTCTCTCTTAAGAGAAGTAATAATAACATATGAAGAAATGTGATGGAGATGGAAAGAGATGAAAGCAATTTAACATCTATCACTGGTAATGGCTGCATCTGTGAGTAAACTCATGGAAGCAAAATGACCCAGACCACAGCAATTGCAAAGAAAAACTGCAGGATCATCACTATTAGTTTCAGCTTGATAGGGGAAAGAAAAAAAGTCAAACCACAAAGGCCCACTTCAGTAATTTTATGTTATTATGTACAGCTTCATTCACTAGAATAGAATTTCTGCACACTATCAACACAAGAGAATGAAGAAAAGGGAAAATATTACCAATTTCAGAATTTTAACGCTAAGAGCAGAACTCAAGGACCTTAATGCTGATAGCAGAGTATGGATGAAAGAGGCACAGAGCCTCTTCCCATCCTTTTGAAGGATGTGAAGTCATGAATTTTCCTTTAGATTAAACATCCTGATGCTTAAAATTGAGAGCACTCAGCATCCTCAAGATGATATTGACTGCGGTGAGAACTGCAGCTGCTCAGATCATTCAGGATCTTTGGCCCCTTCATCAGACATCCAATTACTTGAGACTTACTTTTCCAGTGCCACAGCTATGTCCTGGAAGCCCTGGGCAGTGATGTTATTCTTGTCCCATATTACAGTTCTGAGAGGTGGTGGGAAGAGGAAAGAAAAATATAAGTTAAACAAGAACCAGCAAAAAAATCTATAATGCAACTTTGCATATTGAAATAACACATTGCTGAATATTCAAAATTGCAGAAGGCAGCATTTTATAAACTTGTCTTTACTTATACACTAAATCCTTGAAATGACAGAAATGATGGACAAATATCCAAAATCCAGTCTCCCTTACTTTAAAGGGGACTCTACTGTATTTTCCATCACTAACATAAATATTTTGCTTTTCTAAAACACAATTACTAGAAAGATTTGGACCTAAATTCCTGCTTTTTTGAGGAATAGCATCAAAACCAAAGTTCAAATGTCTGCTTTGCAAGCCCATACTGAAAAAAACAGAAAACTGCAGTAACTGGTCAATCCTTGTTCCACATAGGCTACATGTATTTTTAAAAATCGTGCTGATCAGAGGTCAAAATTTGCAGGCTATTACATTCAACCCTGCACTAGGCTCATCACACTGTTCATGTGATTCCACATGCAACACAAGGAGCTGCCAATATAAAACATTAGCTTAGGTGCATAAATTGTAGCTCTTTTGAATACACAATAATGATCAGAGTGATCAAGTCTTCCCCTCCTCCCCCAGTTCAGACCACTCAAGCAGACTGCCTGGCAATTTACAAACACATGTTCAAAGATCTCATTAGTAGGCAGAAGAGACAGACAAGCAGATAAATCTTGCTTCTGCTAGAGCACCAGTTGTAGCTGTTATTAAAAAAAAAAAAAAAAAGCACAAACCCAAAGATTTCTGGTGTTTAAAAGAGAAAAAAAAAGATAGATGGCATGCTTTCACAACTATTGACATTCTTCTGTTGTTGCAGAATTATTCCTCCATTTTTTAGATGAAAGGTAAGAAAGAGAGGAAGAGAGATTCTACACTCACTCTGCAAACATCAGATATACTAAGGGTCAAATCTTGAATATTTTTGCCACAGTAAAGTGTGTTTATATTTCTACCTGGGTGTCATTTCACAACATTTTTGGCAGAGCCAGTTACCATTACATTATTCAGCCTGTAATCACACCACAGACTGTGGTGACATTATGTCAACTGTGACATTCAGCATACTGTGAAACACTTCAGTCTGCCACCCTGAAATGTACCAAGATTTTATTTCTTCAGATATTGTGGTCATTTCAGGTTAATACATTCAATAAACCTAAGCCATCCCTGCAGTGTTTTCTTGACATTTTTAATATTCAGTTCGGGCATAGCAACACAAAGGCCAGAGGATCCCTGCTTCTGAACAAAACAGCCAAAACTGTCTGGGGGAATTTCTTATCCTCCAGGGAACAAATACTTGGAGACCAAGTGGAAAGTGGTCTTTTTACGGTGACAATATACTGAGGAAGGTTCATCTGTACAGTCTGACAAGGAGGAGGGAGGATTATCTTTCCTGATGAGGGTGACATATTTAGAGGTCCTGTCCAGATTTACACTGATTGAAGGTTTTACTGTTTGTGAAACACATGCTGGATAGAAAAAAAAGTGCTACTCTCAAGGCATCAGTGCCAGACATGCTGAAAAGCAGTGAAGTTGATGGGAAGATATGCCAAGGTCCATCAACACGGTAGGAAGAGGAGAAAGGAAGGATGGATGGTCCACGCTGCTCCCCATTCTGAATTCCACATGCTCTTAAGTTCTACAAACTGACGTTTCAGAAGACAAAGAATAATGATCATTTTCTCTGCTGGGAAAGCCTCCAGTAAGAAGGAGAGAGCAGAACAGAAGAGAGTAGCTAAGCACAAGAATTGAGTTCCCAGGGACAGTGCAGAATCTTGGTACTTGCAGATCTTCAAAACCTGCCTGGACAAGTCCCTGAGCAACCTCACATAGCTTTAAAGCTGGCTCAGCTTTGAGAAGAACATTGGATTAAATTAACAGAGAGTTCTGTAACAATGTAATTTTTTTCTGTCATTCTAGAAATTTTAAAAGCCTTTTAATTCCAACAAGAGGCTTTTATGTTCAAATGTAGAGAATTTCCCCTGGTTTCAGTTAAGGAAGTAAAGGAAACCAAATAAAGTCAATTTTTGAATGGACAGTTTGCTCCTCTTGTTTTTCTGTTATCTTCCTTTCTCTTAAGAAAAAAGAAGGATGAGAATCCTTCAAAATAAAGACACTCTTAAGTGGCTGTGTGTAGAAAGGTTCTGAAGAGAGACAGATTGAGAGTAAACCAATGACTTCAGTATTATGAAGCCATTCTACTGTTAACTGCAAATGTGCTTCCCTTACCTGAGTTTGGTGTTTATCTGTAGGGCTTTTGCCAGCATCTTTGCTCCCATATCTCCCATGGCATTGCCACTAATATCCACTTTTGTGAGAGAAGTATTGCTGCCCAAGGCATTAATAATGATGGTGACCTCAGTCTTCAGCTTGGAATCTGCGAGGGACAGTGACTGTAGAGGCTGTGGATCACAGAAAAGGCACTGATAACAGAAACTGATAATGCACTCATTCCTCAAACACCAACCAAAAGAAGTTACAACTTTCCCAAACTCTTGGGGACAGCAGCAAACATCAAAGAGTTATTTCTGTGTTTGCTGCAGATCCTACAACACGTGATAAATTGGGAGTCAATAACTTACAGCAGATCAAGTTGTAACACCCTGTGAAAAAATTATTTCCAACTTCCTGAGTCCGACTAAGTACAGAGTGTAAACCTCAAAAAAGGCAAGATAACAACAACCAGCTTCACAAGACAACTTCCAGTGTCCAGTGGGTTTTGCTTAACCAGCATTCGCATTTTCAGTGAGAAATAAAAGTATCTACCACTTCCCTTCTCTCCCTCAAGCTGAGACACTTGCCCAAGGGCAAATTACAGTCCAAGGCATTGTTAAAACATAAATAGTTTTCTTAAAGTGTTTTATTATTGTTACTTCAACTTTAGGAGTGATTTTGCATATCTGTTCCTTCAACAAAGGGCACAGACTTTTGGAGGAAAGATAAAACTGTAGCAGGTCTGAAATTCAAAGCAGTATTGAGTATCTATTACAATGAGTAAGTCAAAAAATATTAACAGTGGTGTTTTGACATCCATAACTACAATATCTTTCAATAACTTCATTTTTTTATGCAGAATATTAAGCTGAAACTACCTTATTTGGCTCCAACTCACACTCCAAGCCTTAAAAAACCCTTTTCTAAAAATGCCCATACTTCCTCCACTCTCAATGCCCTTAACAGCAGGAGCTCAAGGATCACAGTCAATATATCCCCATGCCTTGCATAGCTATTACAGCTCCTAAAAGTGTAATGTGTCTCTGGTGATGAACGAGGACTCCACAAAATGTTTCCCTTGCTCAAGTGTGAGTCCATACAGAGGAGTGTATTGTCATCATGCACCTACTTAGGCACGTGTTGGAGGATGAACTTCTGGAGCCTAAAATCCCCAAACTGCCAGCACAGGAAAATCAACATCTCATAACAATGAGCTACAGCACTTAGGTTAGACTCTGAAGTTTAGATTAATGAAAATAAACCAACCAAACTGTGCACACCTTCCAGGGTCGAAGGTGCTGGCATCATACCTGCTCTACAATGGGATCCTACCCTCCAGACACCACTGGATTACAGTGATAACCAAAAAACTTGCAACAATAAGAAACCCCCTTACTAATGAGGAAAAACACAAAAATTTGGAGGCACAGCAGGTTTATAATTAAAAAGTCTAACAATAACACAAGCCACATGCTGGTTTTATTTTAAATGGAAGTTATTAAATTACTATGTTAATGCCCTTAATCTGTCTGTTTTCCAATTTTATTGCACGACATGAAGAAAAGTGTAAAGAATAATTAAAAATTTAAAAGCAATATTAACATGAAAATGTTAACATCACATTTAGAATGGCACTTAAGAGCTCTTGACAGAAGCCTGAGAAGCCCTTTTGCTGACAGATTCACGGTAAGGCAGCACCACGCAGCACTGGCAGAAAATCATCAGTAAACTTGTGAATGTGACATTCCTTCTGTTTCTTGTGTGTCACTTTAGAAATGGGCATTGGAGTAACTGAGCTGCAGGTGACCCCTCCCACATAATTTTTCTAAATCTCAAATATCCTTCCAGGAAACTCCTTGCATTCCAACACCCTGACAAAACAGTGTATGACTGAAAATGCTTCTGTAAGGACTGACAACTATGCACCATCTAAATATTCATTAAATTATCTGAACATTACATCAAAAATCTCAAAAGAAACAAAAACAAACAAACAAAAAAAAGAAAAATCGAAACCAATTCCCCACAAATATGGGCAATACTCTACAAACACTTACTTCTTTTAACAACTTAATAGTATTAGCTAGGTACTGAGAAAACAGAAGACTAAGGAGCACTTTCAGTGTCCCTGCTACAGAAAACAGGTACTTTGCCACTACAGAGAAGATGCCTTAACACAATCTTTTTAAGGAAGAGGAAATCTTGAAGTACAAGTACACAGTTAGAAATTGTATGATTTTATTCATTAATTCAGCCATACTTCTTCTGGAAAACCACCTAAGAATTAAATCAAGCTAAATCAGCTTTTCCTAAGAACAAAAAAGCCCTCGAAAAGCCAATTCTGCACCAAACACTGAAATGACAACAAAAGACATCCAGCACTAGAAATTCACTGCACCTATGCAGGAGTGATTACCAGTCTGAGTAACAACACTGCTTACCTGCAGCATAACATCAATTTTTGCAACAAGAAAAGGAATGGCACAGTAAGAATACATTATAATAGTCTGCACAGTATAGCACCTACTTAAACAGAAAAGACATGAAAAGAACCCCAAAAGTGAATCTAAATATTACATTCTTGTTTGTATAAAACACCTGTCAAGTTCTGCAATGTAGGTTATTACTACTGCTTTTGGATTGTGCAGAATTACCTTTGGCTATCGCTCTATTTTAACAGTCACAGAACCAAGCCACTGATTGTTTAAATCATTTTACTCATGACTCACATTAACACAGCAACAGAGCTATTTAAAGTGTGCATAAATACATGAAGAAGCGTTTAGAGATGATTATTTTAGATTAAAGCCTCTTGCTTCAGCTTTCCATGCAATGTGCAGTCCCTAAACTGTGCAGTGTGCTCTGGGCAACCCTGGTCTCTCCAACTGCATTTTAACTTTTTAATGCCCTGTGGCAGCCAATGCATACTGTCGGTAGAACAAGGACCACCCCATTTAAGATTCAAAACCAAATTGAAATAGCTAGAGATTTAAAATAATTTTCTAAGCATCGAGACACAGTAAGGACAATCCTAGGCAGCCTCCTGCAACACATTTTTCCCACAGTGCTACAGTGTCTGTCCTCAGCTCTTTTGCTGCTAGGAGATGGTTCATGCTGGTTTTAGCACTTGATGAGACAGAAAAAAAACAAGATTCCTTCACTGAAGATGATTAAAAAGAGAAAAGAACATGAGGAAAGAAGAGGCAGGGTAACCTCAAAAGGACCATATGCTATATCCCAAATGTTAATGTGCGACATGAAGGAGAGACAGTTATTTTAATACCTGAGTAAAAGAACTTCTTTGTGAATTATTTCATTCACTGTTTGTGGGATGAGAATACATTGTGTGGGTTAGGTCAGGAAAACATGGTGGGTAAGAATTACAGGAGCACATCTGACCACTGAATAGTGTAAAAGGCAGAAAGTGGAACAACAAATGATGTCACCCACAGGCTGAAAAGAAAAGGAATGCAAGAAGGGGAAGCCAATGAGGCAAAGGAGAGAGAGCTGCAAGAATGATACACATGAAATTTAGCAGCTACTTTTCCCTATGACCTGGAAGCTTCAAAAACAGAAGCCAAGAAAGATAATCAGAAGGTTGTAACACTTGAAATAGAAATAATACAGTGAAAGTTGAAACTTTTGTTTTAAAGAAAAAATAGCATGAAAGGAGAGTCATGAAGTAGGGGAAAAACCCCAACAGCATGTTTGTAAAGATGATTTGGGTACTGAAAGGACACAGAGTGTGTTGATGAGGTATTTTAGGATATGGTCTGAGTGGGAAGAAATGTTCACCTGCAACTGAACAAAGGAATACTGGAAATAGAAAACATACTAAATTACATTTGCTTGTGATTCAGTTCTTCAGGACAGCTGTGAAAGGATAAGCATGAGAAACAGGGCAGGACAGAGACAAATACCCACAGAGAAGAAGCAGGTGCTATCTGATGAAATGAAACCCCTCAGTACAGGATCTAAAGGAAAGGGAGAGAAGGGGAAGGCAGTCCTGCAGCATTCCCTTCAGAGGCAGAGTAGAAGGAGGTGGTCACACAGCACTAAACAAAAAGGCTAGTTTGGTGCAAGAAGTAACACAGAGTTCTACCAATACATTACTTAGCACAACCCTACATCTAACTTGTGCAAACAAGAACTTTTATTAAGGTGCTTTCATGACAGGTGTTACCTCAATTAGAATCAGGTTTGGTAGCTATATGCAAAACTTCACCTGACATGCCATGTTTTAAAGAATAAAATGTGGAGGAAGGCACAGAATCAAGAAACCCCAGTGCCACTAATCCCATTTAAGAGGACAGAAAGAACATAGAGGACTGGTTTAATAAATCACTTCAAATGCAATTAAGAACAAAGAAAAAGGGAACATGGATTACGAGTCTAATGACCTTGCAAGGAAATCCTGGTTACAACTACCAGGATGCAGACACAGATGGGAGGAGAAGGTAGCCAAGCAGTTAATACAGAGAGCGTGAACTTGGAGGTGAGACAATAAAGACAACAGGAAAGAGCAGGTGTTCAGACAACTTGAGTCTACAGTCAGCTGTCTCTGGAGAATGAGGAAAGCTTGCTTGGTACTTGCACAGGAAATTAAGGAGTAAGAAAGGACTAAGAGTAGATAAATAAAGATTGACAAGCATGAGAGTAACAGAGCATCTTAAGATCCCCTTCTAACCAAAACTAGGATGCTGAGAACAGGCAAGAACAGAAATCCAACCACAGAAGTCTTTCAGAATCACAAAAGAGTGTAGAAATTAAGAAAGTGGGCAAGTATCCCAGCAAGGTACCCTGAAAAGGTTTTATGAAATTGCTCCCATGACTAAGAGAAGCAAGAAAACAGCACAGTGAATGGTTTATTTGCATCTTTTGAAGCAAGAAAGAGTTCTGAGATCACTGCAGTGACCTTGCATTTTGTCAAGAAAAAAAAAAATTAATACCCAAGAACATCTATCAGGAAATAATGCATTCCATAAATTTAAAAAATCCCACATTATTATTGAGAACACTACCATTGTAATCTCTTATCAGGATACAACAGTATTTAGACTAAATAACTAGGTTACATGCATCCAACAATTTTAAATGAATATTTTTCAGCAACTACAGATCCTAAGACTACCCTCAGAAAATGTTCATCTATATGCCACAAATTAATCCAAATTACAATCTGAAAAAAAAAAAAAACCCAACCAAACCCAAGATGTCAGATGTATCTGTACAGGGTTGTGATCAAAATTTATGCAGCAAATTAACACAGTGAAGAAAATTATCAGAAATAGACTGTGAGGGTAGAAATACACATGATGATAGTAGGCAGAAAGATACTCACTGAATCCTCGTCTTGAATCATCTGAACTAAATTATCAAGTACTGGAGTGAGATTTCTGAGGGAAGAAAAGTTAGGAAGATGATGAAATCAGCAGTTTCTCCTCATCCATTCTCTTGTTATTTAAAAGAAAGAAAATCCTTACTTGGATTTCATGTTGTTAAAGTTTTTGCCTAATGCCAAGTGTCTTATCGATCGGTTTTTACTAAGCCAGACTACAAGGGTTGAGAGGTCAGATTCTAGGCCTGTAAAGAATCAGATTAGATTAGGAATTAAAACACATTTTCACAAAAGACCCAGACCAGGTCCAATTATTGATGTTGTATTCATTCAAGTAACTATATCAGTGTACTAATTTCCAAAACGTGTAGAAAAATTTCCATTCTTCTAGCTTTAAATCTTTTTCTCATTAGTGCCTCTGCTTTTCTACGAGAATAAATACTTTCTCTAAAATAACCCCTTTAAATCTCTATGCTCATCAGCTATTAAAGGCACTTCACAGAACACAGAAGAGAATTCAGTCCCTTATCCACAGTCCAACCACCCAAGGGTAGCTCCCCGCACTGCCAGGCAGAGTTTGAAGTTCCTTGGAGAATTCTGAAACAATGCTAGTCGCTATCTAGTCTTAGTAGAGCCGTGTACCAACAATATTTCAAAGCCCTCAAAAGCCTGCAAAAAAGGCTAACATAACAGACTATGAATAAAATGACCTGAAAAATAAAGCAAATTGTATTCTACTCCTGAGTAAAAAAAAAATAACTTTAGTATTCCCAAGCTAGTTATGTATTTGAGGAGTCCACTAGTTAGATTACAGCGATCTAGAGTTCAGATAGTTCAGTTCGCAGCATAATTTAGATTTCAAATATCTATCCTTATTTATAAAAATAAATATTTTTTCATAACTGGGCTGAATCAGTAACTCTCAAAGCTTTCCACTTGTCCATCCCACCCTTCTTGGGCAGTCCACTGTACTGGGAAACTGTTTCTGAAATACTTCTGCATTTAGCTGATAGAGGGGGAAACGCAGCAGGTGAATTCTTCCAGTTCCTACATCTGCACCTTGAATCTGCAAGATGAAAAGCCAGCTCGTATTCCCAGGAATATCTGTGCTAGGAAGCACAGAGAGTCCAAAGCAGAAATATTCAAAGACTTTTCAAAAACTTGAGCAGGTCTCTTCTGACCTGAAGCTGTTGGCTCTTTGCTCCAAATTTTCCCCCTCGGCTTCATTCTGTACTAGACCTTTACCTTTGTTCTTTCACAACACTTCCAGTTTTGATTCAGCTTCTCATCCTCTTGTACTTAAACCCAATTTACTCTGGATGAGCTTGGTGTCATTATTTTATTCTGCTGAGTTACACTGATCTCAAATAACAAACTTTTGAGGGTACAGTTAGTCTTGCAACGTTTCTTAATGAGAGGTCTTGGTCTGAGACATTTTCATAACCAACATGGCCAATAATCACAAAGCAAGAGCAACCATCCTTGGTTACACTGTGAGCTGAAACAAAAAGCATTTCTTGACTTGCATGACTCTCCATTCCTGTTCTGTGTACTTACCATTGTCTGAAATATCTAGGCTGGTGATATTGTGTATTTCTGCTATGCATCCTTCCAAGACTTGTGCACCTCCAGATCTTAACTAGAGACAAAACATCATCCATTTTTGCAAACTAGTTATGTTTTCAAGATCACACAGAAGACAGTGGTAGGAGCTTTGTGAATACAGAAGGCACTAGCAGCGGCAAAAACAACAGCAACAGAAGAAGTTATAGACATCAAAATGACAGCCTGTGCACACATTCCTACTGTTCTCATCCTTACTTTCAGTATTTGCATACAAATAGAAAAGGGACTCTCTTTCCTTTCTCTTGAAGCTACCTCTCAACCTTCAAATCAGGAAAATACTTAAATGGTTAAATACAGCAAATCCTTTAGCACTTGTGCTGGGCAGTGCCTGGTGGATTGGGGTGAGCATTCTCTACATGAACAGCCCAGGACATTTCTAGTGTCTGGTGATAAAAAAAGAAATAAACTTAGACCAGACTATCAGCTTGCAACACTGGCACTCTTGAACTCCACTACAGTCAGACCTTACAGTGAGCATCTTCTTCCAGCTCTTAGCACAAAGCTAAGGTGCCTACTTTAAAGATAAGTGGGGGGGCATTAAAAAAAAAATCTCAATTTAATTATGCCTCCCTGTCGCTGAAAAGAAAATTCAAATAATCCAATTGTAGAACAGCCATAAAAGACCATAAACAAGAGAAAACAGTAATATAATTATTCTTAGCTTAAGAAATAGCAATAAAAGAAAAAATTGCAACAATAACAAAAATGCCTGGCTGCAAAGTATCAATTATGATATTATTAATCTGAAATATTACGTGACTGTAAGATAAATGTCAGGATTTAATGAAAAAACAATGAAATGTTCTAGGAGAAAACATCGAAATTAAGAATTAAAGTTATGAAATCTTACACACTTATTTACTAATGCTACTGAAGTAACACAACTTTTTTTTTCCAAAGGAGCAAAAGCATCTTCTTATTTTTTGCAGCTATGCACATTTATATAAGGTCCATTTCACTTTATAAACATCTCCCAGTAAAAGATTTTAGCTAAAGTGGGAAAAAATTCTATTGAAATTTTATTTTTACATTTTCTGTTTTCACATGATGTGCTTCAAAAAGAATGGAAAACTTTTTCAAACCTCTTCAAAGGTTTTTCACCTCCTGTGCATAAAAACTGTGTAATATTTTAGTTAGTTGAATTACTTGGGTAAATATCCTGAATCAACCTGCTGATATTTTTGTGGACCATCAACTTTTATCCATGCTCTAATTAAAGAGCCACAAATGCCTTCTAGAAGCATTTCTCAATAAAGACTTGATTTGGCACTTTTTTGGAAGTTTGAGGTATGTGATGGTTTAACAAGCAGCTGAATAACTTGACCTGAGTATTTGGAGAATGGTGGTCAAAGAGAACACCTAAATCATAAATCACATCTGGAGTGAGAACATAAGGCACCTTTCCCCCTCTCCATAAATCAAAGCCTGCCTATCCTTCACCTCATCCTCTCAGTAAGTAGTCATATTACGGGCTGTATTCTCGAAAGAAGCACTGCAAATTTAACTCAACTTTATTTTGGTAAGAGCATTTATAGCATTTGCTGTATGAAAGCCAAAATCATTCAGTTTTGCTTTGTGCTGCTCTCTCAGTGTGACCCACCACAAGACAACCATTTTACATAGTGTCACATCTACTATTGCAGAATCCATGGAAGTGGCAGATCACACATGGAGCTGGGTTGGTTGTTGGTAGGGTAAAGTTCTATACACTAAAATTATACTCACAATAGAATCCAAATGCTCATGGCTATATATACTTTGAGGGCTGAAGTGGACAATTTTTCAGGAGTAGCTTTCAATCTTGTACCAGATAACTCTACATTCAAGATTTTAAATATATAAACATTTCATGAGCACAAATGGTGATATCTATTTAATCTGAAAGTGATGACAAAAACTCCACTTTTAGGATCACAATTTGCTGCAACTGTGTTAAAATACTATGAACATCAACATATATATATATATGAAAGCAGAGATGAATTGAAGTGCTGCTCATCAGTGATACTGACAAAAAGACCCTCTGCAACACCTCCTATATGACACACTTCTGAGTCTACAAAGAAAAGCTCTTACTCAGAAAATGAAGAATAACCCTTCTACAATTAAAAATGCCAAGTGTGCTCAAAGCTATGAGGTACCAATATGGGAAGGGCAAACAATGCTGCTTACTGAATTAACAATTAAGGTAAAGCATGGAGGGTACTTACACAGTGACCAAGCTAAGGGAAGCAGAAGGGAAAAGAGTGAAATACATCAGTGCTGAGCAGGTAGAAATAAAAATGTAATTTTCATAGTAAAAAATAATTAAAAAAAACACAACCAAACAAGCAATAGAAAATGATTAAGCTTGAGGTAATACACCAGAAAATTATGGGAGCAAATAAAAAATGGTGGGAGAGGGAAGGAACACAGATTTATCCTTCCATCCTTGAGTACAGCTTGCCTGATGTAGGAAAGAAGAGGGCAAAGCTGGAGCATCAGCTTTGTAGCCCCCTAGCAGCGTGTGCTTGCAGGAACTGGGAGTGGTGGTGAGTGCCTCCAAGCTTCCCACCACTCTCTTTCTGGGTGTAGATTATCCTGCCCAGATCCCAGAGGGCTGGGGAGAAGTGGAGCAGGATCCTGAGGTGCTGGGCCCGTTGAGAGCACTCCCAGCTGCCAGCACATCAACTTCCCTGCTGGTGGAAGCAAAACTTCTTTCCAAAGCACATGAGAATGGATAAAGCTCAGTGATGGGGAAAAAAATGTTAAGGGAAGGAACTAAGGAAATGCTGTCAATTTGGAGGGACCAGCTACAGGAATGCACCACTGAGTTGGGCAGGACTCCTTCCTCTCTGTCACAAGTGTCAGCCATGACCACATGTGCTTTGGTGTCCAATAAATCTCATTGTCCCTTGAAGGCTCTTTCACATCCCATCCTGCGTGCTATTTCATGAAAGGGTAATATTTTCTCTCCTGTCAGCCCTTGTTGATTTACATGCTAATTTATACTTTCATTACTTGTATTTGTGTTTTATTGATTTATTCATTGAAGGCTACGATCATAGGATTTAATTTTTATTACATTAATTACTCCTCCTTTTTCCTTCCTTCCTCTGAAAGATAAATTATCATCCGTCTGATCCCTCTACTCAGAAGTCAGAAGCACATGTACTTGACTTGAAAGCTTTTCTATTTGGAATTTACATGTAGTGCTCTTCAAAGTCATATTTTCCAAAAAGTCTGAAATATCAAAAACTATGATATGCATTCACAATGATTTGGTTTCTCCTTCATAAGGAAATCTGTGCACATCTCAAAAGCAATTGACCACAAACCTAAAGGCAAGGATTACTGCACTTCAACATGCTTATCAATATTGCATGTTTTCCACTTAAAGGAAAACCACTGTATTTGCAGGCACTTCTAGAACAGTTAAGACTCAGATGGCCTTGGAAATGTCTCACAAATGGGAAGCTTTCTTTGCAGCTTAAAAAACAGGGAAGTCAGAGAAGGCCTGAGCCTAAACTGGTTCATGTTGGTTTTGGCAAGAGTCCACCACACAGTTCTCTACAAAATGACTTTGCCTCAAGTGGCTCCCCAGGGTTGTGTCTGATCTTTTCTCATTCTGCTATAACCTCACAGGAATTACCCTGCAAGAGTAGGGGCAATCCTGGGAAACAGAGGGCACAGCAAAGCACAGGGAAGCAAGAGGAAATAAATAAGGCAAATAAGTTGCCACAATTGTTCTTTCTTATTCTTGAGGCCACTTTTACAGTGCTTCTTATGTTTACAACTTTTACTAAAGTTCCTTATTGGCTTGAATTGATCAATTGATTAGGAAAATGGAATTTCTCCCAAGGTTAAAAAGCAAACCTGCAGAAGAGGAAGCACATCTTCTGTTCTGAAGGAAGACAATCGAACCACAGACATGCCTTCAGGGCATGCAGCTTCCTTTGAGCCGTTCAGGTTTGGGCACCTTGGAAAATCCTGCTGCTAATCACACCACCAGAGAGCAGAAGCTGCCAAGCATCCAACAGGCTGGCTCAGTGTGTAGTCCAGCTGCACTGCAAGGAGGCTTTTGCTAATCAGGTGCTGTGAACCTCTGTGCTCGCTATTTAAGATGCTGTAACACACATCCTAACTTTTACCACAACTGCTTGTCTGAGTTCTACCCTTCCCACAACTTTTGACTACAGAGGAAGAATATCTCGCCCAGAGGATTTCCCAGGAACTCTAAAGCCTCATCATGGCATATTTTGAACACATCCTGATAAACATTCCTTACCTCACAGCTACTGAGGTCTAAAGACACCTCCTTCAGATTGTGATTGCAAGCCAGGCCTAATAAAAGCGCTCTGAAAAAGATCAATTTTAGAACCGTTTAAAAAAAATAAAGGGCAGCTTCACATTATCATCTAAGGTTAATACACCTATAAGGCACAGATTCATTTCAAAATGACACCAGCTGAGCAGTTATTTCTTCAATGACAGTGGCAGCACAAGCCTGCCACACTCAGAACACGCCAGGAGCTTCAAAAACTGCAGGGATGCAAGGCTAATGAAGAAACTCTACAGCTAATGCACCATCAACATTTAATAACATTCATCAGAGATGAATTTTCTTCAACATTCGCTTTCAAAGAGCACCAGATGATTATAAATGGAGTGTTCTGTCATACAACCATACAAACTCTCTGATTTTCCAAAAATCTAGGAAAAAATTAGGTTTTTAAAATACAAAAGATGCCATGCAGCCATCCATTTCAGTCAGGCACAATGCCTGTAAGACTCAAAGGCTGGAGCATGTTCCAGTATCACAAAATTCTCCACTCCCACAACCCAACAAGTATTTACAGATTTCAAAATGATATTCCTATGCAATGGCATCCTTTTCCTTTAGGCAGATTGGCAGACACATTGACTAATGACTAATTATGGTTTTCATAAATCTACTTTTAAAGTCTTATAGAAGTATGTTTCCACATCTAAAAGTCAGTGTTAATATCATACTTATATTAATACTGTCAAATCAGAAAGCACAACCCAGTATGTGTAATAGAGAAGGAACAAACAAAATCTGTGTATACCTTCTAATATCTCCAGAATAGATGCAGCTTTGAATTAATAATTCAACAGAGGAACAGAAGGACTTCCTTCTCCAACTTCATTTCAGCCAAAAGCAACTAACCAAGTGACTGATGCATGGAGATAAAAACCAACCCCTTCTGATGAGCCATTTGTCTACACACTTGCTATGCAAGTAGTGTGTCAAAGCTACAGTTGAAATGTGTGTGTCTTGGGCAGGTTTTTCATTTAAACCTATTTATATCTTCTGTCCTGCAAGTATAATCAGATCTTCCCTATTAACAAAGGCAAACGTCTTGTGCTTATTTACTTAAGCTACTAATATACAGGGTGGGGGGGAGGGAAGTGAAAGTTCTGCAACAGTTCTCACAAATTTTCAGATTATTTTGCCTTTCTTAGCCAGACATGTTTTTTATTCAATTAGTCTGGCTGATGGTAAGCTTGCAAAGAGCTCCCTAAACATTTCCAGGAAAAAAAAATACGGTGCAAGCATAAAAAAGTGCAGATTAAAAATGAGACACAGTGCTGCTTCAGTTGTACACTTTTCACAGGAAGAAAAAAAAAAAAAAAAGAATTTTTTCCCTAACCTCTTCCCTATAAATTCACCCTAAGAAAATCCCCTTATTTCTCAATTCTTTGTCATGAAAAATTGCCAGCCTTCCAAGGGCCTGAAGCCAGACATATTATACTTACACTTGGCCACTATGTTTAAATCACACACATGGCAACACATGGAGAGGTCTTATCAACTGTGCATGATGCAGAATGCAAGAATTGGCCTTGTAATCAGCATTTGCATGAGAAACACACCAGAAACTTGTTATAGCACTGACAGATCAAAATACAATTTTTGGCAATGTCTGTAAAATTCAACAAAAATGCCACTTATACTTCAACAAGGACAAGAGTACAAACTGCCTCTTAAAAAATGGTGAAAAAAAGAGTGAACTGCAATGGAACATTAACTATATTACCTATGTACAAGGTATACCCTCTCCCCACCCACCACATGGCATCCTCATAGCACAGCTCTATCAGCAAACCTACTCCCTGAAAGGCTTGATTTACACTGTCTAAGCAAGTTCATGTCCTTCACAGACTGCACTGATTAACCAGTATCTTTAAACTCACTGAGTTAACACATGCAATTAAACATACCACAACTGTAGAGCTAAAGGAAGCCTATAAAGAAATCAAATAACAATTAATTAGGGGAATTTGGAACTCAGGATATCAGGTATCTGCATTTTATCTATCTTTTTTTTCTCTAGGCAGGATTGATCTTGAATCACACATTCAACTTGGTGACCTCTGGTTCATGGACACAAACCAGGAACTTCTCCTTTATCACTGGATAGCTCCAACTCCAAAAGCTTTTTGACATATGCTGATCAATGATGCCAGGAAAGTACTATTATGATACTTAATAGTATAGTTTGGGGTTTTTTTAATTTTTCCTTCTGAAGTCATCTCTCATGTGCTCTTGCAGTCTTGACAATGACAAATTTAAGTCTGCCTGAAAAAGTGTTTCTATCTTCTTGTGTTTAACCAACACTCTGATCTTGATGGCTCTGGAGAAGTTTTTTAATTTCTTGCAGTTAAGAGCAAAAGGCTAAGCAGCTGTCCCACAATACACATCCTCAGTCCTTTTAAACCCAGATTAACTTCCACAGGGCATTTTTGAAGTGGATTAGTCAAGCCATGCAGGGCTTGAGAAGTAAAGCAAGGTGTCCTGCAGATCAAAGTCCTCTGTAGTGTTGTGACACACTCAGCTCAAACTGAATGAAAAACTTAGGTCAGAGAAAAAGCACATCACAGAAATCACCAAAAAGTACTAACAGCTTCTGTCCCACCTCCTAGGCAGAGGTGAATGCTGTCACCAGAACAAAAGCAGTCCAGACCAAAATACCAGACAGCTGAGAGTGGCATGGATGCTCTGAGACCACTCACATCCAGCTGGACTTTGCAAAGATGCTCCTGCCTGGAGCTTTCTGTGCCAGTGAAAGCTTTCTGCTCTCAGCTCACCCTATGCTCCCCATCACTGCCTCTTTACTTCCACCAACAGCAGTCAGGCAAGTAATTCTCTCCAACCCTATTCAGTCAAATTGAGCCAGATTATCTTAAACATTACCAGAAGCAGTTTTTTGCTAACTCATATCTTGCCTGAAAAGGACTAGGAAGATACCATTTGCTGCCCAGCTGGCAGGCAAAGGGTCCCAAGTTTTTGGGATAAATTAATATAATAACATCTTTCATGAGCACAGGCAATTGTACAGCACTCACCTGCTAGAATTCCTCATACCATAAGAGATACTCAAAATGGCAAGAAGAGAACCTTAATGAACCCTGATGTTTGGCATTTGTCACCTTTTCTAATCTCTGGGGATACATTCAACATCCCACAGTATTCTCTTTCTCCTGTCAAACCAATACTCTCTTCTGTAGTAGTCACATTCATTCTTGTTTTTCTTCCCTGCTGCCCTTCACCATAGGACCAACAGCTCTAAATTATTCAGAAGCAAATGTGCTTCAAAAAAAATCTCCTTCCATTTGAAAACACATCTGTACCACACCTTCCTAATACTGGCAATGTCTGAGCAAGCACAACAACAAGCAAGAGCATCACACAGAACAAAGTGAAAGATCAGAGCTAAAATGGCTCCTGCAGTTGAATATGGATTTCAGTCCAGTGCATCTGACTTAATCATCAGGCTCTTCTCAGAGGTGCCAAGCAACAAGACAAGAGGCCACAGGCAGAAACCTATGCACAGGAAGTTCCACGTGAACATGAGGAAAAACTTCTTTACTGTGCAGGTGACTGTGCACAGGAAGAGGTTGCCCAGAGATGTTGTGGAGTCTCCCTCACTGGAGATCCCCAAGAACCATCTGGATGCAATCCTGTGCCATGTGCTGTAGGATGACCTTACTTAAGCAGGGAGGTTGGACCAAGTGACCCACTGTGGTCCCTCCCAACCTGACCCATTCCGTGACTCTGTGATATTGTACTGCCCTCTTCAATACTGAATTGCATTAAGAAAAACTACTCCAAAATGACATACACTACTCTTTCTGCTGTTGCACTTTCACTCCTCCCTCCCTTAGCTGCCTCCAAAGTGAATCAAAAGCTTTCCACCCCATTCTCACTAACTACTCTTTATATCCCACATCTCCAATTTTGCCATCAAGTTCTGCCCACTAGATACTCCCCATTCCCCTTTCCTGTTCTCCCTTAGCAGGCAGCCTCCCAACCACACAGGATGCATCCATGCACCTATATCCATATCAGTAGGTAGTGAACGTGCCTAGGTGTCTGCTGCAGATAAGGTTATGTATGTTTTAATGCATATTAGTTAGGAAGACGACACTTTGAAAAGAGCCCTTTCTTTAATTAAGCCAAATAAACACCAGCATTCTGCCAGAATCACAGAATGGCCTATCCAGACTAGACCTAGCTATCTAGGCCTATCCTGACTTTAAAACACACTTTTCAATTTCATGTCTGAAAGTTTCAACACAGTTCAAATCCACACACATCACAAGAAGGGTGACAGTGCTTCACAATTTCCCTCAGCCTGCAGAAACTGTAGGACACAGGTTGTGTGACATATAACAAAACAACTCATCTCACTTGAACACTCCTGGAAATGGCTGCCACTGTCTGCTCCCCCAAAAAGGAGAACACAGCTCTGTGCAATAGGTTTCTCCTCCCAAACCCTGCAACAGGTTCTGTTTCATTATGGCTGTTGCAATAATGCAGTCCCAAAGGAACAGTGCTCACACAAGCTTATAATCCCATTTCACTGTGGAGCAGTTTTGTTCATAAGCCACAAAGAAGGAAATATATCCCAAAAAAAGCTGACAGAAGCTAAACAACTGTGACATTCCCAGAGCAAAAAATATGATTAATAGTCTCAGCTGTGAGATTGAAAGAACATTTTATGAATGTGTGACCATCACAAAACTCACTCTTCTAACATTAATAATGTACAATGGGGAAAAAAAAGAAGAAAGCAAAATTCTTTCCCCTTCCTTTTTAATATGAGGCACTAATACAACAACAATGCAAACTAGGTTTTAGGCATAGGAGAAAATGAAATTAAATTCTTACTTTAGAGGCTCAGGAGGGAGTTTAGTTCCAGAAAGGTTAATCTGCATCAAAGCAAGTGAGCTGCTGAAAAACTGTTTGAAGGAAGGAGGGACTTCTTTTCCTTTTCTGTAAGTGAACAAATTCATTAAGAAGTAGCATTTAGACACTCCTCATTCCAATAAATAGTGAATGCAAGCCATCAGAAATGTAATGATCTTTTACAGTTTAATTACTCTACCTTAGGCAGTTCTGTAATCAGTGGCTCTCAATTAGCTTAGAATTATAATGTCATCAAAATGTTGATTCAACAAACAATCCTCACAAACTGCACTGCTGCACAGAAGACATTACTATCTACCTTCTGTTTTGTGAACTACAAAGAATAATCATTTAGGTCTGGTTAATAGTGAGCATACTTACATCTCAGAAGCAGAAGATGAAACAGGACATGAACAAAACCCTAAAACTACTTTTTCACCACTAGCAATAATTACTCAATGCTAGAATACCTTAGGATCAATTAGGTGTCGTCTCTGATAAGGACCCAAAGCTTCAATGGGAAGAAAATGGAAACTAATATTTCCTACAATGCAAGTACTCTAAAAAATACATGTTCCATCTCAAAGACTTTCAAAGGGAGCTCCTTCCAGAAGAAGACAAAACAGGACAAAAAGCATTTGTAACCGTCATCAAATAATGAAAAATACAACCTTTAAAATCATATATAAAGAGGAATCAAGTCAGTCAGACTTCAAAGCCTGATGCTATGCCCTTTAGAGACAAAGGATATATATATGGACTTTCTGCTGCATCAGTATCACACAAACACATACTAGACAAGGTAGCTTACTTTACAGACCTTTGGCAAAGAGCAGAAAGGGAAAGAAAATATTTTGCTTAGAATAAATAGTACCTATTTCATCGAGCACTAAGACTTCTAAGGCTTTATTAAAAAAGCCTTTGATTTATTCTTAAAAAGAAGGGTGCTACACGACCACAAGAAATTATAAACCAAAATACTGCAGTAGTTGAGGGTAATGACATTTAAAATGTACCTGTGAGAAAACAGAGTCCTTGAGAGGCTAAGGACAGCTAGATGCTGAAGACATCCACGAAGCAGGGCTCCACACACCTGGTTCAAAATAAGGGCAAATCATTTTACTTTATATTAACCCCAAAAAGTACCTAGGGATAGAAGGCAGGGAATGTTTCCTTGGTATTGAAATAGCCACAAAAATGTCTTTACCATGTCTAGCGCACACTCCGTGTTGGATAAATCCAGGTGAACAAGGGCGTTTGGCTGGGCCAAAAAATTGTACAGGCTCTATAATTATTGGACAGAAAGAATTACAGATGTTATTTTTTATATTATTACAACAGTTACTGGATCACTACCTGTCATTGTATTTTTGGCTTTTACTATAATATCACCTGAAACTTCACCTAATCCACACAACCTATTTTACTTTTGCAGGCTATAATTTCTTTAAAAAATAGTGGGAAAATGGAGCTCAGATTACATTTACCCAACATTTCTCTTAAAGTACAGGTCTTGAGTTATTGCATTTAACTTTCACAGCAGATGATAATTAAACAAAGTCACTCAAGATTGCTGTTACACTTCAGAAAGGCTAATTGGTTCTGAAGTTAAAGCCAGATCCTTTAAGCATGAGGGGAGCAATTAATTTGCACCTTAAGTCCATGGTTAGTTCTTAGTATCAGCTGCACATTACAGGTTAAAGGCAGAACATAGAACAGGTAACAAGATTTTAACATTGATGGCTTCGGTACTGTATAGAATATGTCATGTAAATGTTAGAATATGCAGAAGTTCTTACTATACACTGCTTCATTTTGGGCTCTTTTTAGTCTCAGAGAGCAACACAGAAAGATAAAAATGTGACCTAATTCACAGAAAACTGGAAAGCTCAACTCCACATGAAATCCAGCCAAACAGTGCACGCTTAACATTTCTAAAACAGATCCATCTTCCCAAAAATTAGGTCATTTAGCCCCTATGCCTACAACACAAGAGAGGTCCCCACTTCAGAAATATCCATGCTTTCCTAGGGTTTATTTTAATTGCTAAATAACAGGATTTCCTTGCTCCTGCTAGAAACCTGATTCCACAGATTAAGAGAACTCAGTATTAATAATCTTTATCTTTGAACCATACATCTGACAGGCTAAGAAAAGCCCCACTTTCCACATTTCTCTCTTAAAAAAACCTTAGGTTTTTTAAAGCACTGTCTGCCAAAGATTTATTTGTTACATTTGATTTTACCTTTTGTTTTTACAATATTTACTACTTTACTCTCTTAGAGTAATTCACTGTGTGTCTTTACTTACATTTAACTATTTATTTGCTACCTTTAAAACCCTGTTGTCCCACTGACCCTTTCACCTCATGTCTGAAAAGACTAGTTCTCTGAATATGCTGATGAATCTGCAAGTAAAGTATGTGAAAAAGTCATAAAGTCATATCTGACTGCACTTTAAATGATGAGATTGGTTGCATCTTCTAGATGTTCAATATTTAGAATTCAAAACCTGACAGTTACACACATATAACTTTTGATGTGAAAGAGAAATGCAAATGTAAGAGTCAAAAAGTGAATATATACAAATTGAGAAGTAAGTGGATTTCATTACGGAGGAAATAGAGCTCCACCTTCATGGCAATTGATAAACTGAACAAAGGAGTCTAAAAAATAATTACATTCTTCAAAGAGTCGTGGGTTTCAACACCACACGTCAAGGAAGTGCACAAATTTATTTATACAAACAAAAATATTGAAAAACAGAAATCGATTCTTTACAAAACAAAAGAAATAATTTGCTTCCAACCTTCCAGTGGAAAATTTCTAATACTCTTATCATTAAAAAGATGATGAGGGCTTTTTAATGGCATTTTGTCATTTTCAAACAGAACTCAGAGAGAATGGAAAGTCCACTGAAAAAAAATGGTACCCTTGCACTTTTCTCCTGTATCAGTAGAAGGTAAAGACTAAAGGCATGAACTAAAATTATGTGGATTTTTTTTAGTCGTGTGGGGCAGCTCTCTGACTTTATACCAAAGAGTAGAAATAAAATTGTTATTTTCTACCCCTACTACAACTGTATGGAAATAAAGACCAAAGAGGATCTAAACTAAAAGGTTTTTGCCTTTCTCCCAACCGTTAATTAAACGACCCACTCATGATCTCCCCAGGGAGAGGGAGGCGCTTACTGAGAGATCATCTCCGCGGAGCGCGTTCCCTGAGAGGTCCAGATAGACGAGCGTGCTGGCGATCAGCGCGTTGGCACTCAGTGACTGGGAAAGGCTGTTCACCCCTGCCAAGAGAGAGGCCACAACTCAGCCGAGCTGTCTCCACACAAAACTCGCCCACAGCCTGCAAGTGTGCCATTTCAGTGAACACAGACACACACAAATGCCCAAGGACTTCCTGCTGCCATGGCTGCACTGCAGCTGAGGAACACAGAGCACCAGGCAGACACCAGACCTTTCCCTGGCACAGCATGCCCAGTTCCTCCTGCACCACACTCCCCCACCTTCCCAAGCCACAGTGGGTTATATGTCCCAGATCCAGGATGCATCCAGATCCATTTTCAAACAGATTTTAAAAACACAATTTACAGCGTTAATTTTAAGCCAGTGTCTTCCTACAAACAACAATATTTAGATAAAACTATTTGTGCGAGTAGATGAAAGCATCTGTGGAAGACCAAGTACATTAACAATTATAATTGCCGGAACTTCAAAAGCGACTGAAGAGACCTAGAAATTAAAAATATTTCAATTAATCTATTTGCCTGTAATTTCATAAAAGTAGTTAATTAAAAGTACCAAGAGATGCATAAAGACTCTCAGTTGCTTATCAGAACAAAAACATATTTTTCACATTAAAATTAAAAAGCTCATATTGGGAACAAACCAGTCAGGGCTTTCTTCCACTGAAACTTCTCAGCTTTTCAAAATACAAATTAGGACATGGCTATTTCTGATTCCTTCAAATCTAACTTTCATCTGAGGGCTCTGCAGCTTATCATCAGCTTCTCAATTTATTGTAGACTGCCTTTGCTGCCTTTCAAACACTACATGCATGTGTTTCTTACATGCATAAGCATCACTTTGTCCTTTAGTTGATGCAGCAGTTTTTTTTTCTAAGTGCCTGGCCAAAGCTATAAAGAAGACAAGTGATCTACTACACAACATTCAACAATTTCTCAAAGCTGGTTAGTGAAACTGGATGGGCATTCAATGGATGAAACTTGTCCAGTCTTCACTTAAAAGCTATTATTATGAAACTGATTTGCCAATGAAGATGTGGAATAAACAGCTAGCAAGCTACTGGAGACAAAAATACCTACGTCAGTGCTTTAATTTTCTGAGCTTTCAAACATTAAGAAAGTGTCCCATATTAGTAGTACGGCTCCTGGTTTCAGGAGGCTTTTGAAACTGAAAGTATCAAAGCACAGCAACACTTTTGTCAAGTCTCAAATCTTTTCTGCTTAATGTCATTTTTCTTTTAGCTTGAGATGGTGTTGTTGAATCGAATCCCTATTGCTAAAGGTAAACTGCAAACTAGGATTTTGTGAAACTTGGAAAGACCTAAAAGCTCAGTTTAAATGCTTGACATTACAGCTTTGGATTCACTTTAGTGAGCCTTCTCAACAATGTTTACAAGCAACAAGAGGAAGGGACAAATGCAATTCTGTCCTGTTGCTTGATGGCATCTAGTTATCAGTTGGGGTTCCAGCTGGGTTAAACTATCAGCAATTCAGCATGTACTACCAAGAACTAGTTCTGGGAATTCAGAAGCAGGAGTTTGAGGGAGAAGAAGAGCTATCAAACAATTCATAATGTTGCTGCTTGTTTCATGCTTAAAAAGAGCCAACTTATCAAAATCAGCCCCATCAGTGAAGACAAACAATGTGAATGAGGATTTTTTTTTAATTAGCCTCTGGCTTGAGCTCAGAAAAGCAAGCTTTATCTTTGAATGAGTATACTAAAATTTTTCATTTAACCAGAATCTTCAAATCAATAAATTTATGTTTGAACTTCACACTACCTCATGCTATACTCTAACAGTAATCTCACTTTCATTTGCAGACAAACTTTTATGCTCTTTTACCACTCTCAGGAGGTTCAGACTGTTAATAGCTCTCAGGAACTTTGAGATACAATATTTGAAGAAAGATCAGCTGGGAAGTTGCCACCTGAACTTCACTTGTCAATCTTAGAAACTAATCTCAAACAGAAAGCACTTTTAAAATAAGGTCAAAACCCATGAGGGATTGTTCTGAATTTCTGAAAAGCTTAAAATTAATATATATATATATATATATAAAATAAAAAAAATTAAAAAGGTTGAAGGAAAAAAATACATGCACATTGGAGTCTACTGAATCCAAGATCCAAGGACTCTTTTAGACTTTCTCCACAGAAAGTATTACAAGTTCAAAAATAGGCTCCCAAGTTAAAACCAAATCATTACTGTCTTCTTAGGTTAGAGAGAAACTGACAGCTTTGCAGCACTCTGAGTTGCTTCAGATCCTGAGGGCTGTAAGAATTCCCATTTTAAGACATGGCATATACTATTTTTAAGAAATACAGAGGAGTTGCCATGGGACAACATTAATGGTAACATGTTACTCTGAAGGTCATCAGTATTAGACGTACTGAAAAATATTTTCAGCTTTCGCTTAAAGATCATCTTCAAAAAGTATGTTAAAAATCTTCAGATTATTTTAATAACCTCAGAATTCATTTTCACTGACAAGAGTTGTGTGGGTGAACTTCATCAAGCTGGCATTTATTCTTTATGAGGAAGGAAATGTTGCTGGAGTGTTCTCTTGACGCAAACTTCACAATCACTTGCTGAAATAATTCAGCTCACATGAAGAAAAGTAGAGAATGAATGAACATACCAGAACTGCATAAATTGCTGTTCAATTCACAAGTATCTCATTTCAAGAGTACATGTTACATTAGTCAAGATTCTTAATCAACTGTGACTGAAAATTTTGTTAGCAGTAGAAAACAACAACCCTAGAGTTTAATAAAAGTATTTTTAGTGAAAATCATTATTTAATAAATTCACCTTAGGATTTACTGTTTACTTAAGTATAGTAAGAGCCATAGGCACTCATAATAAAACAATAAAAAAGTCCTTTACCCCACCCATATTTCCCCAGGTCAATCCTTGAAGCTAAGGAGAATACAGAGTCTGCACTTCACAGAGCAATAATAACCAGGATAAAAGGGCATGGTTTCTATCTGTTATCAGCTAATGTCCTTCATACTGTTAACTCAGTCATCTTTTCCAGGTCATCAACATCTACAAAAAAGCAGCAATAATGTCAGTGTGGTTTTTCTATTTTTAACACCCATAACCTACACAGGAGACCCTGGGTTTGTGCAATCTGTCTAAGAGGTCACTGCTTCTGCTATTTGTAAAACAAAAATCCAAAAAATCCTGAAAACTTCTGACTTGTGGCACACTGCTGTTACCGCTTTTACAATATACAACCATTTCAGTTACAATCTCAAATCAGAAATCTGCAAATTAGAAAACAAAGAAGTCTTTAGTCAGAGCAAGTCACTCACCAGCCATTGTCACAGTGCTTGGTTTCATAAAATAACTGTGTACAAAACATTTGGAAATTTCCCCAACACGTTTTTGCTTCAGACATTTTTTTGAAGTGCATACGAAACACGTTTCATGGTAATCCTAATTTCAGTCTTCCTTTATAATACAGGTTCAAACTTAACCTTTACAGGAGCAAGTCTGAGTTTATCAAAGTGCTGAAGGGTACTCAGAACCCAACCCAGGGTTCAGGAACCCAGGGCTGCAAAAAAAGCAGCTGCACTGTTGAGAAAATACACGTAAATAATTTACAAAATTAATTATTTTATAATCTGGTAAGAAAAAGGGTTTTTTGTATGTAAATCTGAAAGTGTTAGAAGAGAAAAAGAGCCATATTTATAAAACATACCTTTAGGTGACAAGGAGGTTTTAGATAAATTTAAATGCTTCAGTCCCTTTGGAAGTTTGGCAAACTGGATGCTCAAAGATGACACACCTGTTAGGGGAGCAAAGACAAAATGGATGTTTTCAGGTGAGCTCCATGACTCACAGACTGAGAAACTGCACTCACTGTGCAGGTGGGCTCTGTCATTTTATGAACCTTTTACTGATGTAATCAAGACCCCTGCTTTGCTAACCATTGAACAGATAGGAATTTTTGGTTTTAACCATCAGTAATCCTCCTTAATTAGTTTAAAAACTTTATAATACACACATACTTTTGAGAAGAGTCAAAGTGAAGCTATTACACACACCAAGCAGTCAGCACTTGGAAAATCTGGAAGCTTTATGTTTCAGAAAAAAACTAAATTAAAAAAAATCTAGGCATGAACTAAAACCAAACAACACTGTTTCACACGAAACTTCAAACTATTTTTATTTTCTTTTAACAGGAAGGTCTGCCAAGGCAAGAAAGGCACCCACATTAGCTAACATCACCCTCTTTTTCTGAGGCAAACCCTAGGAGCTGAAACCTTTACCAAGTCATAATGGCCACTTAATTCCCTTACAGCAGCCTGCAGGTGACCAGCCAGGACACAGGCTTGGAAATGCCACAACTGCTTGCAATCATAGACAGTGAAAACCTATTAAGATGCTGACAGAGACTGGACTACCTCAGCACAAATTCAACAAAAGAAGAAAACCATAAGAAGGCACTTTTCATTAAATCCAGTGTGTCCAGGTTCCCCACTCCACAAATTTCATGCTCCATTTTAAGCAAAAGATTGAAATTTGATTAAGAGGGCACATCCTAAATAACAACGCAACTAAGCCATGAAATATTTATTAGAGGAATAAATCAACATAGAAATTCCAGGCTTAACCTGAGGTGTGAAATACAGTCATCTACAGCAATCCCCTTGGAGAGAAAAGGGCACAGAGAAAGAGGGTAAAACCTTTTACTTGATTGAAAACATAGTAAATTAAAAAGCTGATACCCTTCCACATACACAGACATGAAACAGTCCGTGAAACTGTAGGTCACATACTTATGTTTAGTCTGGTTTTATTCTGTTTTACTTATCATTGATAATGAAGGAGGCAGCTACCATGCAGGTACTGTGGTAGGGGATTTTTTTTATGCTCTCTGTAAAAGCATGTTGTGTGCAACACCCGTGCAGCTCAAAACAGTGCACAATTTTTTATCTATATTGCTAAAACATTAGACCCATGAGACCTTGGAATGATTTATTGTAAAGCACAATGGCAACCAGATATCTTCACCAATTTTCAGCAAGAATGAATCAAATCATACTAACAGGATTTTCTTTCATAGCTCTATAAGGACAATCAGTATGACTAAGGATACAACAAATGTAATTTTTGCTGTTAATTTTGACTTATTTTGACTAAGACACACAGCAAATAGTTTTACCTCTCCATCTTTGTATTTAGCTAATTATCTGCAGACTAATTATTGTTCTAGCCAACCTGAACAATTTTCACATCTTACTAGCACGAGGGTTAAGTTATGGTTATAAGATACAGGAATTGGGTGCAGAAAAGAAAATCATGTTTCTGGTTACTCTGTCCCTTGAACACCCTTTAAGCCACTCATTTTTGCTAATGGCATAACAGAGATGAGAGTTCACAGGGCAGAAATGGAGTCAGCTGCATCCAGGCACACAGTTTGGAATTTGAGTACCACTAGGCTTCAGTATGCTTGTTTTGCATGTTTTTAAACAAAATATGAGATTAAATTCTGATCCTAGTAGAGCCAAAAGCAAAACTGCCATCACTTCAGTGTGGCTAGATCTTACAGACAAGCTTGATAACAAACTTTCCAGGTGTTAGTCTCACAAATATTGACAGTACCATAAAGGACAGCCAAACACAAATTAAGAGACTGGTCTCAATAAAAAAATCACTGCATATATACACTGCACTGTATTTGAACTGAAGAAAGGTCCCATGCTCTAGGTCAGTTAAACCCACTTCCCACCCTGTTGGAATACAGACAGTTGCATTAATATGTAATAAAATTATGCCTTCACTCATTGGTACTCAACAATACTTAATAGCTTAGTGTGTGTTTGTGTTCATACAGGGTACAAAATGTTCTTCTCCAGAAAACAAACAACTCTGTGATTTCCCTTATAACTGCAAAATAATCTAGTTCCAGTTCCTGAGGGTGATTTTTCAAAAGGTATTTTCCAAAATCCATACGTTTATATGAATCTCCACTCTTACTTGTGAAATCCTTTCTATCTCTCCAGTTTACCAAAGTCAAATCTACTTTGCACCCAGAGAATTTTCCTGAACTGAAAAACTGCAATATTTGCACATTGTAACTCTAATTAATTTCTAAGTACTCTATAACCTATCTAATTCTAATGAAAAGGTCAAATCTTAATTGCATATTTGATAGGAGAGGCTGAGATAATGGAAAAACCCTACTAATTTCTCCAAGTTGTAGTTTCTGCATTTCATTTTTGTCTTATATGTGGATACTGTGGAATGGCTTGAATCAATGGGTTTGTTGCAAAGAAAGCACCCCATGGATATGTTTAAAAAAATCAAGAAAAGATCCCCTGCACTGTAGAGTACCCGATGTTTGGTCAATTGTTTTGCTTCCAAGATAAAAATTAATTCCTTTGAAAAAAAAACCAACCCTTTCAAATGACACAACCTAAACACACTTCTTCAAAAGCAGAATCAACAATGTAGCAGCCTTTTTTTCCAGCTTTCAACAGAAATTTCTGTAAAAGGCAGTAGGCCTATGGCACATTGTAACAATAATGTTCTTCAGCAAAGCGCTGGCTTTCATGTGATAAGAATTCTTAACGAGGACAAGCCATAATCAGCAGGCAAGAGGTAATCAGAAGAGTTAAAGCAATTCATGTGAACAATTTCAAATAAAAAACCTACTCAGAACAGGTTAAAAACAAAAACATTATCATACTTGCTTCTAGTCAAAAGAAAAGTGATACAGATGTAGAAAGGAAAAAAAAACCCTTCCCAGCTATTTTTCTCCTCACTGAACCAGCAAGAAAGAAAAGACACCTATGAAATTCTGTGTTAACAACATTCTCAGTCCATCAAGTTGTAATCAGAATGAACAGCCTTTCTATTCTGAACCATGACAGCAAAGAGAATAGAAAATTTCCCCCAAACAAACCAAATAAAACAAGGAAAGGTTCACTGTGTAAAATTCTTGTTTTTCTTCTGGCCCAACAGGAGCACAAGATAGTCTGATCCCAGAACACTGTGTGCCTGGAATGTATTAAGTGAAGCAAATGGAAATCTCACATGGGCAGCACTGAAGGGTCAACTCCAGACTGAAAGAATGTAACCTTATTTTAAAAATAAATGCCTCTTGGGTGAAAAAAAGAATAGACAAGGAAGAGGAATGACTTGATAGGTACTGAAATCATGCCTAGTGGTGCCTAGTCTGAGAAAAGCTGAGCTGTTCAGCTTGATTTTCCATCTTGTGGAGTTAACAGCACTTTGCTCCATAGGAATGCCAGTTATGCCCGTATTATTGAACATCATCAAGACCTCACAACAGGGCAGGCTAGCACAGAGCTGAGAAAAAGGGGTAATTTTCATACAGAAAAGAAATACAGCTGACATAGAAACACAAAACCATCCGAAAAATACAATCCAAGAAACAAAGTTACCTTGTGCTTCATCTTCCAACTGATTACATTGCTTTTAAAAATGCACACCTCTTAAAAACTAGTGGGGGTTTTTTTGCCCTCTAGTTCTAAACAATCACTGTGTTCTATCTTATTTTAAAATCTAGGGTTGGTTTAAGACATTTAAATATTTCTCAGCACACCAATGGACATGAGTAAGTCGAAAAGAACAGCAATTCTCAGTCATTTGTGAACAACAGAAATTTACAGTAGCATTAGGCACAAAACTATAACCTATTTGTCAAGCAAAGCTGAACAGAGCAGCAATAACATTCCTATTACGTTTATTGAAAGAGAAAAATGTAAATGTTACAGTACCTCTATCTTCGAGTGGATTGCTAGCAAGGTTGATCGTGTGGAGTCCTGAGTTGGGATTATGGGCTAGGGCACTGGCTAGTTTCTGTGCAAAATCCCTGCAACAAAAAAGAGAGGGAGAAGGAATCCTGTTATCTCCCCTGTCAACAGCACATTCAAAGGCTTAAAAGCATCAAGGGATTACTAGACACAAGTGGCCTTTGCTACTGCAGAGCACTAACTCATTCCTCATGGTACTAAACAATGCTTATCTGGCTAATTTGCTATCTTTCACAGAGAGTTACTTCGTTATTTATTTATTCTGTGACCTAAGAGACTAAAGAGTATACATTCAAATCCTAAAATGCTTTTGACAGAGATCTGAAGGTATAAAATAGGAATTACACAGAATAACTCAAAACTTGATCACATTTTCCATCTCTCTGCACACCGCAGGATTTGAAGATACACAATAACTTGCACACCATCACCTCCTTCACTCACAAGCCATCCTGCTCACTTGCAGCAGCTTTCTGCCAATAGTCACTCAAACAGATGGGCTTTGCAGCATATCCAGAAGTATTTCTAACCTTATAAAACAGCAGGAAGAGCTCTCTCAAAGAACAGCAGCACACTGATGAGCTGGTCTTTTGCTTCTTTTTACAGTGAGAAGCATCAAAGGGCATGCCTGGCTGATCACAGTCCCAGCAATGGATCCAAAAGAGATGTGGGGTATCAGTTCTGTAACGCTGACAACAGCCAGGCCAGGTAGCACAGAGAGCTTTGAAGCAACCTTAACCAACTATGGTAGGTAGATGCAGTAGCATGGCCTCTGTTCCAAAGCCACTTGAGAGGCAAAGGAGCACTGTCCCATCTGAAAGCTCTCTGCTGCAGCTGGACTGCCACCACCCTCAGCACAAAGTGCAAAGCTAGCTTGGGTTTTCCTGCACACCACACTGTCACACTCTGGTGGAGACACGTTCCTTGCATGAAGTCAGAAGGCTGGTGTCTTATCAGCTCTAAGACAAATCCTCAAACCTGTTCTCATACCAACTGAGACGTTGTGATGTGGTAAGGGACTAGAGCTGTGGGTTTTTGATAAAGTGAGACTGTAACTTCCGTGTTCTTACTTCACCAAAGTTAGACACTGAGATAGAAAGCAGAACAATGTCTTGAACTTCCCTCTTCCTCTCTGTCCTTAAAGTACATTATTTCTTCCTGTAGGCCAGTGGTGGAGAGCTATCAAAATGTTAATTAACACTGCCCTCTTTACTAGGAACAAAACCTGCCTACCATCAAACTCTGTGCTGAGAACCACAGTGGAGGTAGCATCCTTTTCTAGTATTTGGAAAACAAAGGAGACTGAACAGCAATAGCCTCAATAGCTTTTGGTTATCTGCAGTTGCAAAGTTTACTGGAGTACAGAGATGAGCAGGGAAGTTTAGTTTCCCTTTGAAACCCTGTGTTGTTCTGGGGCTAGATCTGGTTCCAGCACTGCAGATTAATGATGAAGGGCTGCCTTTAGGAAAAACATACTCTCTTCCTAAAATACAAGCAGCATGTGAATACAAACACTCAACAAAAAGAATTTCTGGACTTGAAACTTAGCCACCTGACAGGCCCCAGGGTCTCCTGCTTTGCTACCAGCTGCTGCTGCAGAAGATTACGGATGTCCTGTAGGTCCTCAGTGACACTTGCCAACATTCTGGAAATCCTCCAGCATTTCAAATGGTGCTAGATACCTGCCCTTAGGCAACTGAATCAAGCTCCTTATGTCCAGCCAAGAAAAATGAGGTTTTGAGTTAAAAAGCAGCAAACCCTTTCCTCTTGAGGAGTTTCCTCCTCTTTCTTTATCCCTACCAGATTCTTGTTATTACAATACATTGCCTATACCTCCAGGCTTGTTTACAAACTCTGCTCCAGCTTTTGCCAACAATATAGGCAGGATTACCAGCACGATTTGGACTACTTAAGAGTGTGTGTGAACTACTTAGAAAAGGCACAGCAAACCAACTTCCACCAGAAAGCACTGGATTATCTCTACTGGGCTCACAGGACCCCAAGGCTCATTCTGGAAAAAAATAATACAACAAATAACACACACTCTGCAGCCTCTGCCATAAACAGAGGCACCTTGGCTCTGCTCATGGGGGAACATCTCTTCCCCTCCTTTGTTCACTATTTGTTTCAAGTCATAAAATCTGTTCCTTCTTTCGGCTGCACGCTTACAAACAGAGCACGCGGTGTAAGTTGAAACTCTCTATAAAGCATCAAGCTTGCTCCTGTATGCATTACACAGCCATGCTTGGCTGAAACAAGCTTATCCAGGCTTGGAGGTGAAGTCCCAAAAGATTCAATTTAACTATACATATGACAGACCAAGGATATTTCATCAAGGGAAAGAATACCACCAATCTGGAAATCTCAGACAAACAAAACAATTCCTCGAGATCTGTCTAGACAACATCCCTGTAAGAGAAAAAAAGAGGATGTATGGGAGGAAGCAACACTGTTAGGTTTAAGGACATTAAGACCCTGTCAAGAAGGGGAAGATAAGACTCGACATGAGTGTCAAAGGCCCTCTGGATACCAGCAACAGGCACTTCTGTTGTTCCCCATGTGGCAGCTGGCCACTCCCTTTGGAACAGGACAGCCTGAAAGGAGGCAGGGACATTCTGCCTGCCAGCTTTCAGAGAGCATGTAGGTGCAACAAATAAATCACTTGCACCAGCTCCTGCAAACAGGCCCTTGCAGACTGGGAAGTCTGCCTTGCAGTTCCATGGAAATCACAGAATATCCTGAGCTGGAAGGGACTCCCAAGGATTGAGTCCAACTCCTGGCGCTGCACAGGACACCCCAACAACCCCACCATGTGCCTGAAATTGTTGTCCAAATGCTCCTTGAGCTCTGGCAGGGTTGGGGCCATGACCTGGGGAGCCTGTTTCAGCACCCAACCACCCTCTGGAGGAAGAATATTTTCCTAATATCCGAGTCCTTGCCATTTAGCATCTCCCAACAGTGCAGGCCAAGAGCAGCTCTCACCACACCTTGGCCTTTGCCTGTCAGGCCAAGCTGCAAAGCCTGGTAGACACCAAAGCCCAACCTAATCGATAGGCTGAGCTGTGCACTCAGAAATCAGTATTTTGGTTACCACATATTGTCCCATTCCTCTAAAGTACCTCAGGGATTAACCCTCTTTTCAAGCTCATTTTTCTGGGCCAGCCTGAATTAATCTGCTCTCCGTGAAATCTGGACATCAAGTATGTTAATTAAAACACTTACCAAAACATTAGTGATTGCTACATGCATTGAAGCCTTCCAATGTTATCTACACTGCATCCTTTATGTGTAGTTAAAGCCATTGCAATAGGGATAAAATTTCCAAGAGCATCTAAACTGGCACAAATCTTATCAGACAGGGGCTTTAATTTGACATCCTGTTTTTCCCAACAGGAACAGCTAGTTCACACTTCCCTAGCTCTGGGTCGTCATTACTGCTACTGCACAATAGTTTGCTGTTTCATCATTTGGGAGGATGACAAGTGTTTATGAGGCTGTGGCCCAAACCAAATCACAGAAATGAGTCGCTGGAGATAGAAAAGAACAGAATCATCTCAAATTGACTCCGCTGCAGGAAGAAATATGCTCCTGCAGCTGCTTGGGTTATTTCTTACAGCTTTACTCTTGGTAGCTCTTTCTTAACCCTGGTTTGACGTTCTATCACAGCTCATTAAAAATGACTGGTCTGTAAGCCATGGGAAGGAAGACATCCAGCAACAACAGGATCTCCTAGCAAACAGATATGAAAAATGGCAAAACTGACAAATGCATCCTTGGCAAAGACAGACAGTGTTGATCAGAACAGATACACACCAAGGCACAATGCCAAACTCTGCATGTAGATGGAGACATGAAAACCAAAGTCACAGGTTGATTATCTGTCAAGTCCTGTTAAAACTGAAAGCAGTTAATCCAACTGTGATAAATTAAGGTAGGCAACGTGCAAAGGTAGTCAACATATCCTTTAATATTAATGATTATCACTAGATTTTGTGGCACATACTGGAAGAAAAATGAGATTAAAACCAGGGGCTTATGTTTGAATGACAACTATTAAAGGCAGTGCATTAGTGATCAGAAAGTTCACGTATTATTCCAAACTAGACCTCAAATATCTTGTGTCATGTAGGTAATTTTCTTTTAAAGGCATTTCAATGCAAAGTGCATTTTAAAAAGGATAAAAAGACTCCAACAATGGAAGAGGAGACAACGTAAGGCACACCAAATATCTCTCCTGTGCTTGTTTCCCTTCATTTGTAATTCTGCATACTTTTCTGCTTCTTGCACCTTTACACTGCTTTTTTAATTTACAAAAAATCATTGGCTCTAGAGTTTATCTTGTCTGCATTGTCTTGGACACTAGCCTAACACTAAAACAAGCACTGCAAGTACAAACTAGCAAAGCTGGAAGTAACTTGAACTTTGCTTCTATTTCCTGTGAAGGGAGAAAACCAGCAAATAGCTACTAACTACAACTTATTGTATTTAAAACATATGCAAGGATTTCATTGTATGGCTTATTTCTGTGTATCTTCCTTCTAAGTCTCTAGCACGCCATTAAATTTATTGATCCATTTTCTACAAAAAAGTTGTTAATGTAGAAATCCTGTTATATTTGAGCAGACAGCAATCCACATTAAGATAACACCAGCTCATTTGGAAATGACACAACAACAGTCTGTTATGCAAGATGGAATAATATGCCTTTTTTTAACAAAATCTAAACCACTGCTTTTTAAACTATAAAAGGTGTTGATACTTCTACTGGAGCCATATTTGGAGAGGGATAGTATGAGCCACGTGTAAGGTTTATGCTTTCTTCAAATAATTTTGCTCCACTTAGCCCAACTCTCCAAGCAGAATCTTATAAAACACCAGTTTAAAGAGATTTCTTGGACATACGGACCCTCTGGAAAACCTGATAAAAATCTTGTGAGTAGAGGCTCGTCAGAACTAGGCAGACATCGAGCACAGCTTTTTTTAATGCTTATTCTGGCCAACATACATCACACATCCCTTTTAGTGGGAGCAAGCAGCATCTAAAGCGACATTTCGAAGGGATTACTTACGTTCTAAGCCCGGCATTCTCTAAAACCAGTTCTTCCAACCGACTGGACCTACTCACCACGCGCAGTATCTGCTCACAGAGATCAGTGGACTGCCACAGAAAAGACAGAACAGTGTTAAAGAACACAAACACGGAACAGACAGTCATTGAGTTAAGCTGTACATCGTAACGGGATCCAGGCCACAACCATCTTCTTGTCATACATAAATAGGAAGTAAAAATACCAGAAACATCAGGAAAGTCAACAGAAGACTTCTGGAAAAGACTCAAGAGAAGCAGAAGGCAGACTAAAAGCAAGGAACTAATGAGCCAGGCCACCTAACCAAAATGGGCAGAATTTTTAAAATGACAGTGAAAACAACCTAAGTCATGTGGCTCAGAAAAAACTCTCAATTTTTAAAGAAATCTTATTCATATGCATGCCACTCCTGCAGAAAAAAAGTGGTAACTAGTGCAAAGGAGAATAAAGCCTGACCAGGAATGACCACTAAACACAAAGATGTTAGAAGGCAATCTTAAAAAAAACCCCAAAAAAACTCCCAAAAAACCTCAGGAGCAAAAATACCCTAGCTAGAGAGGTCCTCCAAAGACTCCCAAGGACTAGTGGTTAAGGGCCAGTATATTTGAGTATGAATTCTTCCAGCCTATGCAGAAGTAAATCTCATCTCACGTTCTTACTGTTGTTGAATTCTAGAATTTGCATGGATATTTGCAAGTGCCATGAACAAAACACGACAACAAAAGAGTTTGTTTGCTCTGCTCATTCAACTAGAGAGAAAAAACCATAATCATTCAAAAGCCATGCAATGAACTCTGTACCTCATCACCTTTTATTATATTTTTTTTATTTTGCTTCTGGATTTGACTTTTCCCCCCCATTGCTCACACTAACCAGCGTTCACGTGATAGCCAAAGCTGAATTTCAGTCATGATCATGAAGTGGTGAAACTATTCTGTTATCTGCCTCTAAAAACAACAATGTGACATTCATGCCTGGGATATCTTTGTCTCTAACAACCATCTGACATTTTCTAGTTTGTGTATTTTTCAGGGTTTGAGTTTTTTACTTTCAAACTAAAAAAAAGCCTAAACAAAATAAATCTGCTCTACCACACACGTAAAATCTTATTAATCCTTTACACAGCAAAGGGTGACGACAATTTTTGGTGAAGACTGTCAACTCAGCCATCTTCCCAATACTTTCTTTACCATCCATGTTTTAATAATTCAGAATATTATCACAATCTTCCTACTGGTGACTGCAAGTACTGTAGAAAGTTTCATGCCTGTACTACGAAACCACTGTGTGTCAATCAGAGTGGGACTCGTGAAACACAATGCACCCGATGGCCTCCGGACATGTCTGACCTCGTAGCGACCCTTGGCAGTGTTCTTATGGCATGGATTTGCTGTCCAGCCATCTCATTTCCTCATTTTTGACTTAAAAAAGGAAGGTGTGGAAGGTAAGAGGTTGGGGTTTTTAAAAGTAACTGATGCATTTCCTAGACTGACAAAGTTTATTTGTTTTCCACAGGAGAGCTGCTAAGAAAAAACCCTGAAACATACACATAAAGGTATCTCAGATAGATAACAGGGCCAGGTTTTGTTCTAAGCAAACTACACCAGCCAGGCTTCTCACTAAGCAAACTATCTCATCTCACTGAAGCAGAAGCTGATTAATTGCATTGTACCTTTTAACAATGTTGATTTTAAGAGCAAACTACAACAGCACTAAAAATACCACCAGCTTCATTCCATGCATAACATTGAGAGAGATGTCCCAGCAGGAAAGAAGTTTTTTGCCTACTCTTTGGTCAAGAATCACATAAGTTCCTACTGAATTTTCATTGAAAATGATAGCTTAGGAATATAATGAGAGCTTTACAGATCAATTAAATGGCATCAAGACAAGATGAAACTTAATTTTTAAAGGCAAAAGCTTCTGGAAGCAAGCATGAAAGCAATTTCTCAAGCAAATCACTAACTCCACCTGTGACTATAAACTTTCAAATTTAGAAGAAATGGCATATTTTGATATATTTAAATTGTCACTGAATTACTGCTTTTCTTGGTCCTTTTTTCAGTAGTCCAACTTGTTTAGACATGCACTCTTTTTGCTTTTAGGAATGAAAACTGATAAAATACTGGTACCACACATCAGTGCTCGGAAAACTGGGAGAGAAAATCATAAAGTTGCAATGAAAATTACACAGAAAAAAAAGTGCTTTATGCAATAAAAAATCCCCAGAATCTTGGCATTTTCTTCTCACCTCCAAAAACCAACTAAGATTTTGGGCTGCTTTAAAGTCAGATTCCTTTTAGTCACATAATATTGTCTGGGGGAGTCAGCAATGCCTAATGAAGTTTTATGGGCTACTACTATCAACCAATGAAGTTTTTGAACTATATTATTTGAAATTTTGACAAGACCTAACTCTCAGCAGTGCTTTTATGGTTCTAATTGACTATACAACAGTTTGTGTTTTCCTGATATGATTCAAGGAAAAAAAAAAAAATTGGCAATAGATTGCCTAGTTGCACTTGCCTAAAAATTTTCACTTTAAAAAAATGTAATAGCATCCTTCAAAACACAGCACAGCCTGGTAGAAGCAGATATATTGTTTCAATTTATTACTTACTAATTTCAGATCCTTGGAGGACAGCTTTGTAAACCACTGATTATACTCCAGAGCAGCAACTATAGGTATTAAGTCTCTAGAAAAAGAAAAACACTTTTACACACATTTCATACAACGGTCATTTGAAACAATCTCCTAAGTGTTCCTCCATGTCTCATTCCCCATAGTTTAGCAATGCTAATTGCCTACAATTCCCATTATAGAAAGCTCTGCATTCTAAAAAACATCAGCAGCAGCTGCATGTCTTGCTCTTATTTTAATAAAAATTTCTGACTGGCCAACTGGCATGCATTCTAGCATGAATTTTAAAATCAGGAATTCGTCTGGGCTGCCATTCCTACTTTTAGCATAACTTTTTCTTCAGCCTGTGACATGTTTAAGCTCCTTAATCACCTCTAATTATAATTTAGCATGACGCTAAAAAGCTTTTTGGCAGTCTGATGATTTAATATAATTCCATGACTGAATGCTTCCAGAGAACACCTCCTTGTCTCATCTCTATAGTTAAATTCCCTCAGGAAACAGGAGACCTGCAACAGGATAATGCGACATTCAGCACAAACCCTCCTTAATTGTAAAAGGGATTTCACAAATGAAATTCTAAATTATTCCCATTTTCTCCATTCCAAGCCTCTTAACGTGCTCTGCTCTCCCTCTGTTAAGTTTCTCCGGTAGCAGACGTTGATAAATGTCACGTCTGCACGCTACCCCCCAGCAGAATCATTCATCAAGCACCATCACACCATTTAGCAGTGCAGCACTTGGATCAAACATGCAGTTTGGTACTGCATATTAAATACTTATATACACCTACACAGAGGCTTAACAGCTCCTTAGAAAGCCCTCGTCTTCATAATGAAATAAAGAGCTGCAACGTACACAAACTAACTTATCAAACCAGCAAAACAGTGCCACTCAAGCCTGTTTTTCTAGGGAGAAATTCAAAAGTATTGGCTTTTATAAGCTTTTATAAGCTAGTCCAACCACCCCCACCCCAGCTCTTCATTCAGGACATATGCAGGTAGGCACAGATCTGCACTTGACAGGCAGCACCCTTTATTCTTCCTCTCCTCCAGATTTCCCCTGCAAACATGCAGACACTTTGGGGTGGTTGTTGAACACACAGGAAAGGCAGGAGACAAGGCGACGTCACGTGGGCACGCATTCCGTGGGCTATATTGGGAACTGCAGATGCTAGATTTGGAAGTGCGAGCATCACTAAGGTAACAGATCGAAGGTGCAGCAGTTTGCAGCAAAAGACTGTAGCCCACCAACTGAGAAGCTCATGCAAATAGACCATTTTCACACTCCTGCAGAGCAACTAGTGTGGGTGCCCTTCAAGGATTTAAGCCATCTCTCCATCTTGTTCACAGCACACATCATGTTGCGTGGTGAATTCGTTTCCACAGGCACAGCAGAGACTTAGCAGCTTCGTGGAGTGTATAGATTTATTTCTGTCCACCAAGTTGTTTTTGTTCCCACACACATACACACACACACACTTCATCTCCATGTAAAGCAATAACTAACTGGTGAAACGTTAGGTGAGAAAAATCATAACCCAGAGGTACTTTCCCCTTAGGCTGGGCAGGCAGGAACCTTTCCATGGACTATGGAATGCCCAGAGACAGAGAGGTTTGCTCGTCCTCTACGGTTCCCTGGTGAGATCAGTAAGGTGGTAATGAATTTGCAGCTTTGATGCTTCTCTTGGCACTGCCTTTGCCTAGGAAGTGGAATGCATATAAGAGCAATTTTTCAGGTGAAATTTTGGTTTGCTCATGCAGCAGAAACCAGGCAGCAGAGCTGGGCAAACCATGGAGAGGCTGACACTGGTGGAGCAGAGCTGTTCATGCTGTGGACCTCCACCTCCAGAAGCAGCAGAAGGTACCACGAACATCTGCAGTTCAGCCATCGGCAGCAGCCCAGTTCCTTCAAAGGAACAGAGGGACACGGATTGGGGATCACCAACTGCAAGTGTTCACACTACCAGGGAGCTGGCAAGGCAGCTTGGAGGGCTGGCAAGAGCTCAGGAACTTCTGGGCAGGAGCGTGGCTGCAGACAGAACCTGGCTGAGGCTGTGCCTTTCTCCCCTTCCCTTCTCTGCCTCGGGATGGAAATGGCTGAAGGACAAGGGGTGCCCAGTCTCAGTGGCAGAGCTGGGACTTTAAAAAAACATTTAAAGTTGAGAACTTGCAAATCAGCTGGGCTGATTTGTTTCAGTGTAGTCCAGTCCAGCTGCAACAATGTTTCTTGAATAGTTTTGTCTTCTGCAGAATCCAAGGCCTGTTTGTTCAAACCCCAGTCAAGCACTAGGGATGCTACCTGGGACCTTCACAAGCACCAACTGCTAGCCCCCCTCCACACATCCCCTTCCAACTCCCAACGTGCCTGCAGACAATGGAACCCCTGCCTGTTCTGCAAGCACCTGTACTTACTGTCTAGAAACTTTGCTTTATCAGATTCTACCACCTGATTTTAAGGGAAGACCTTTTTAAAATTTTTGTTCCAATTTTTGAAGGTGCTCCTGACCAATGAGGGTCCCCTTCAGGAATTTACCTCTACTCCTCTTGCTTTAAGCTCATTTAACCCCAATATTCTTGTTATCGAGTTTTTCCTTTCAAAATTATATATTGCTTTATTCACTTTATTCTATTGCAGTCTAGATGTGGTATTAACAATAACCTGAACTCTTTTTCAATATGAAAGAAAGCTAAGAACCAGCTCCAAAAGCAGGGCCTTATCATAACTTTCCGTCACTGATTTACATTGAGATGCTTATATTAATTAAAATTAATTTGAATTATCATCCAGAATAAAGTAATATTTATAAAATCTGTGCCATCTTAAAATAAAACCAGATTCTATTCTTGTGGAATTCAGACAATCTCTCCAAGCCTAAACAAGATTCCAGCTTATCTAATGCCTTCACATTTTTTCAACATCTCTGTCCCCCAGTGTATTTCAGATGGCAGCACAAAGAAAAAAATCTAAACAATCACACTTTTCTTAAAATTTTTGAATGTCCAAATAAGGTAAAATCCATGTTACACAGATGAAGATTGTGCTACTGTATCAAATAAGTCTTTTTTCACTTCTTTTCACTTTGAGACTTTCTTTTTAATAATTATATGGTTCACAACACAACATAATTTCAGATAAAACGTCAGAAGTCATGTTCCCATGCAACAAACCATGCTGTGGTGCTCTGGGAACTCAAATTTATCTATAATTCATGCCATCTTATGTTGACCTTTAACAGAAATGTTTTACTTGGAAAAACACAAATTGTTTATTTTGGCAATGCATAGCCCCTGTATTTAGAGAAGTGATGTACCCGTCCTACCTTGTTTCAGAGCTACTACACAACATAAACTATATAGGTTCAGCAATCCCAAAAATTAGGTGGATGGGATATACAATAGTCTCTCAAAATCCAAAGTATAATGGCACACTGTGAATTTATAGAGGTCCCACTGTCTTAAATAAATTGCAAAATGATTACATACATTCTTGACTGGGATTTCAATTCCTAATTTACATTTTTAGTGAATAACAAGGTTTTGGCTTTCTTAAAGTTTTAATCTTCTTGAAATTTCAATCCAAAACATTCCTCAGTTCAGTCCTCAGCATGTAGAAGCTCTCATCACAAGATGGATTCCACAGCAGGTAAATAGCTCCATCTTTGGACTTAGACAATCGTGAAACACTTAATAAAGACTTTTCTTCACAGCACAATTATATTTCTTCAGCAACATCAATTTTGTAAGGCATATTTTAATAAAAAGCTTTTCTAAAACAACAAACCCATTATTTCAATTTTCTGGAAGCCAAACTCATTTGCACCAGCTGAGATATTCTAAATATTTAAAACAATTCTATCTACTCTTTTCTAATAAATTGTTCAAACATTTAATATCTATTGATGCTGGGTATCTGTAGGTCACTTTCTCAAGAATGCCCCACAGTCTTCTCATCACTTCATTGTGCAATAAATGTTTAAAGCATGGTTAAGTTCTTGTCCCAAATTTGCTTGTGCTGAATTCCTCCCCTTATCCTCTTCCAGCAAGGCTTAACCAAGGAAAGAGTCTTTGGCTACATCTGTCAGGCACCAGTTGCAGCCCTGCAGTCTTGAGTTACCCCTGAATTGGTCAACACAGATGCTGCTTGGCAACTCTGTCAAGGGCTTCACTGCAGACCGTGAAAATGTGTCACAGAAAATGAGCTAAGTCTTTGAATGGGGAATTCTGCAAGTTCACACAGCAGATAGCTTAAAGCTGCAAAGAGTGCTGTGGCAAAATACTCTTACTTACCTACCTCCAGGTTCAGCCTTTCTGTTAGGATATTCTAACATTCTATCTGTGACAGATTCTTAATTTTTTCACTGGGTTCTCCCAGAGAAACAAATGCTTTTTCTATCTTATTTACACTTCCTTAAATTTGCAATTTCCTTCGTATAATGATGAATTTTAGTTAAGCTTCCCTCCCATTTTCTCCTACTTGTAATATCTCCAGATTCAACTTTCTCAGAATCCAATTTTCTCAGCCAGCTAGATCCAGCAAACTAAATACAACACCTAGCTAAGTTTCAGCATCTCACAGCAAAATTACCCTCAATTTGTTCCTTTCTGGAAGTACACATTTTTGATAGCATCTATTATAAGTGAAGAGACAACTGGCTGGAATTCAGTTGAACAACTTAAACCTTCTACTGACTTGCTGACAAAAATTAATTTCCTTCACTGTGTACACCACAAGAAAAAGATTCTGCAGAAGTGAAGACTTCATAATTTCTGGTTTTGCTTTGCCCACCAGATGTAGCTGCATGTTTTATCTGCTGAATTTGAGCTCCTATATCCGCCATCACAGGAAAAGAATCTATCTGCTAACTTTTTGGATTGCTTCCAATAAGAAAATATATTTATCTGCTCAGGCTCCTGAATGAAATGTGGTTTCCATGGGGCTCTTGTGCAAAAACAGCAGCTTCATGCTGAAAACTAAAAATGCTACATATGGTCATTTCACAGGTCTGCACATTCCAGTAACAGTTATGGGGCCACCCCACTTCATCAATATTAGCATGATTACTGCACATGGTTTACCTGTGGTCGAGGTGGCTGAAGTCTTGCAAATTCAACTCTCTGGTATCTTGTGTCAGATAAATCGTATCAACATCCTGTTAAAAATACATAACCAAATACATCTTTTACAGAATTGCAGTGGTTTGGTTTTGTTGTGTTTTTTTGGTGGGTTTTTTTTTTTTTTTTCTTTGTCAAGCACTATGGATTTAGCTGCTCTTTCATCATTAGTACAGGTAGCTGACAAGAGCTTCAGAACAAGACAAGCACTTACCCACTGTACTTCTTCTCTGTAGGGAAATCCAAGCCAGTCACAAACGCAAGCATACATCTGCGAAAAGCCTCCTACAAACAACCCGAGAGACTATTTAACACAGCAGTCAAACAAGCAAACAAATGTACATCTAAAAGGACACTTTAATGTTTAAAGATCCAGTTTTTCAAAACTCAGTCTCTTTTTCTCTTAGAAGACTGACCATTGTGCTTACGAAAGGAACTGAGACTATCCTATCTTCACTTGGTAAGTTCCAAGAAAGCTTAATATAGTGCCTTCACCTACCAATCAGAAGCCTGCTTCATACTAATTACACCTTAAAACTAATTACACCTTTACAAGCTTCTGCCAGAAATAGAATTAAACTTCCTGACACTGCAATTCCAGCCCTTTTATATTTGAGCATTTAAATTCATTCTCACCACAAGGTCCAAGTTCTGCCACTGTCTGACTGTCCCACAGGGCCTGGAGATTAGCCAGTCTTTCTGAAGGCTCCATAGTTACTTTTTTCATAATCCTCCTAGATGGAAAAAAGGGGAAAAACACCATTCATGGCTTTGAAAGTATTTTTAAACACATAAACCTTTCTTATTTTAAGAGCATTTTTAAATGGTGTATCGGAAGGATTACCATTTTGAATACAACTCACTTTCCTACTTAAAAGGCAAACACATCACTGTGCAGCACAGCAGGAGTAACATTTACTCATTCTTTCTTTCTCTCTTTTGATTAACCCTGTGACTACTGGAGCAATGAAACCATTTCGTATTACAGGATCACTCCATCCAAGGGGACTTGTGGCCCTCATCTGACACCAGGATGCCCAGAATAGGGGAGAGACATGGTATTAATGGTTACCCTGAAACCACTGCTGTATACACACTGCTTTTATGCAGAAATAGCACCATGGTGCAAAGAGCTGAGCAATTCCATGAGGCCTCTAGGCTGCACTCTTTTGATATCCAGATCCAATCTTTGTAATTTGGCAGTGGTTTCCTTCCCTAGATAGACAAGAAACACAATACCTTCCTGCCTTTTAAGAAATAAAATTATCAGTTTTTCTGAATGGCAAGACTGCCTCATAAACTACAGAATTGATGAGAGGTCTAAGGGGAGGTGGAGGAGAAAACAATTAATAAGCACTAATAACTGGAGAAACTGCTTCCCCCCTTTTTTGCCTGATCTGGTCCTCTACCATCTACACAACTCCAATGCCTTCCTTTTGGAAAACTCTGCCATCTGCAAGGAGAGCCAGAAATTTGATTTCTTTTCTGGGAAGCAAGCACTCTGTGCAGCTACCCAAACTGCTCCAGCAATGTTCTCAAGAAAGCCTACAGAAAACAAATAGAGAGTTCAATGCCTTCATAAACAACCAGAGAAACAGCCATGGAACCCTCTTTATTCTTTTTGTCTGCATTTCTTACACTATTATTGAGGTTTTATAGCAACCCTGCTCACACATATTCAGTTGTATTCATGTTGTTTGAAGGGGGAGCTCAATCTCCACTAAGGCAGCTAACAACACTGCCCAAGAGGAAAACTGGAAGTGGAAAAAAATTGAAAACAAGAAAAAGAAACTGCCATCCAGAGTTTATAAACTTGATTTCCTACTCCACCCACAGGAAAGGTGAATAATAAAGACATGCACCCAAAATAAAACATGTAAGTTTAGCCTAACCATTCACATCCAATGTCTGTTACTAAAGTTCGCTTATAAAAATCGACATGTCTGGGAAAACTCTTTCCCACAGCCCATTTTTTCTAATAATGCTGGAAACCAGGAGCTGAAGAGAATACAGTAGAGCTGCATGACTTGGTAGAGAGTGATGAAGATGATGCAATGACTGAAAGAAAAGAAAATTACAAAAAACTACTGAGAATTGCTGCAAGATGATAGAAACCAGAGACACAGGTAAGAGAGAAAACCAAAGGCACAAGTAATGCAGTGAAAAGAAAAGCCAGAAAAGGAGACAAATAATTCAAGAAGTCAGTTAAATCATGGGAAGTATATGACAAGACTGCCCAGGGCTCAGTTTTGAAGAACAAGGCTCTCAATCATGTGCATTGTTTCACAAACACTGAAAGTAAATGGAACTTTTCCCTCCACTCCCAACTCAGATTTTACTGCTGTTGGGAAAAAAAGCAAAACGGAAAAAGAAGCCAGTTACAGCAAAAAAGACAGAACCTAAGCTATACCTGAGGCTGGTAGACCTCAAATAACTGCAGCCCTCTTCAAACCAAAGGCTCTTATGACCCTACAGGATCACACACACTCTACCTATGCTCTGCACTGTGTCCTGATTCTGCCATACACCTGGACAAAAGCTCAGTGTTTGCAGATATGATTTTTATATCCTCAGTGTATTTCTGAGATCAGGGTGGGGAGACCAGCAGACAAAAAGGGCTGCTTGCCACTGCTTCCATACAGTCTGTTCCCACTGGAGGTGCCCTAAAGGATACTTACACTGGTGAGAGTCCAGGGAATATCTTCCTGAGGCAGGTCCCGATGTGTGCCAGCACCTCGTTCACATCCTCTGAGGATGCCATCTTCATGGAGATGCTGCATTTCTCAGTTTCCATAATCAACTACAAATAAAAGTACAAGAGGCTGAGAAGGGTCTCATATGATTCATGTCGATGAATTAAACAGGAAAGCATTTTGAATGCCAGCTGAATGCTTGCTCGTAGGAATCTGTTATTCTTTAAGACATGACAGAGCAATGCTCCAGGTAAAGTCTCTGAAAGTTGTTCTTGAATGTACAAGACCCCTGTATTCAAACTTTGCTTTTTCCAACAGTGCCCTGCTTCCCACGGGAATACAATTTTCAAAGGATCTTGACCTCAGCTGACACTTTGAAAACCAAGAACTTTTCACAGCATTGTCCTCTTTTGAAACACATCCCAGAACACCAGGAGAAGCAAGCACAGCCTGACAGGAAACTATTGAATGAGCAGGGTGCCTGTTTCCTCCAGCAAAAAGTAAAAGTCTTTAATGGCTGTGATCCTCTGGAAAAGCTCTCATGCTTAGTTCTGTGCTGTTTAAGAAAATGCTGTGGAGCTGTGCTGTCTCAGTGCAGATGAAGCAGTAACTCAGCCAGAGTAACAGTCCTGCTGTCTGGGGAATACGTGCTGGAGAGGGGGATAAATAAAGCCTTTTGCAACGTGCCTCTCTTAGATACTGAGTGCTCAGAATCAAATCAGATCAGGCTATGAGTGACACATCAGCTCTGCTGCTGCTTTTGGCTGCATCACAGGAAGCAGTGCAATGTTTCTGTTGACTCCAGTGTGAAGAGTTAGCACAGCCCAAGTCTTCATCTCTTTCAGATGAGAAGCTGTGCACACACCACTGTGAGAAGGTAACATTGGGCTTAAATAAGGGAAGACAGACAACAGGAGAGGGGACTCTGCAGTATGATACAGGGGATTGCTTCTTATTGAGGTTGGTTCCCAGGTCTCCCTTGGCTCCCAATTCATGCCTAGGGTCACCATTATGATAATGCTAGAAGAGTCTGTATTACCCCTAAAGGCAGACTGAGACTATTCACACCTTTTATCATAAATTCAACTCCTTTCTGAGCCTGTTGCCACCACTCCCTGATGATGAATGAGTGGGCAACTCCCCACAGTTTTTCATCATCACCAATATTAGCACAGCATTTCCTTATATTACTCTGTCCTTTTGTTCACTTATCTTACAGTAGGAAGCTCTTCATGGCTCTCTGCAAGATGCCTGGCACAAAACTACACCCTTCTGATATCACAGCTATAATATGCTGTTTGCAGGAAAACTGCAACAAAATCATTTGCTCCACAAGAAATCATCTAGGATTCTCTCTGCCTTCAATTATAAGCCTCACCCAATTAAAACACAAATGAATGTAAACATGAAAAACCTTTAGAAATATGTTAGGAAAAGTGTCTGCTCATTGGGGCTGCTGAAAATCTCTTGTAAACACTGCTACAACAGTGATTGTCTAAGTCTCCAGGAATAATTAGAAATAGTTACCTGCTATTTTAGTACCTTAAATTAAAAAAAAAAGCCACAAAAACTTAGAATTTAGTGAATGTCTCCCCATTAAAACACCTGGACTTTTTTTTTCCCTCCTTTAAGGAAAGCTTCAAAAGACAGGTTAACAAGATGACATGTTAATACAATGAGAGCTTTTCAGAGTTCAAAGTATCTCAGGCACTCCTATTCTTAAAAAGCTCTTTAAAAGCCAAACACACATGAAACACATGAAGACTTTGATACAATTGAACTGTCAAATCTTGTCAACATGCTCATCTTATGAATTAAAAGTGCTCTAAAGGCATTCTTCTTTTCAGCATCTTCTTTTTGGCATTTATGTTTTTGGGCACGTAACTTGTCAAATGTATTTTGTGTTGTACACAGTAAAGGCATGAAGAATAGCTGAAAGCAAAGCATTTCTGCCTGCAATGTAAGCAGCAGCTTTTGCCTTCCCCATAAAGGTGCTCACCACAGAAGCCACTGCAGCTTGTGTGGTGAGGATTGCATACCAGCCACCATTGCTCTACCAGCTCGGAGAAAAAGATCCACTGACGATACAAATGGAAACTTGTGCCATTCTACTGGACTAGGGAAAAAGCCAATCTACTTCTTATCGTTATATCAAGTGCACAAAACATTCCTAAAACTGACTCTTTAAATTCTTACTGTTATTTTTAAGACTTTAGACCAGCATGACTGCAAGAAGACAAATGCAGAGTGTGCTCAGTGGAAGGAGACACCTGCATGTGAGAGCATTACCTCCTGACTGGAACTGATTCAGCAATGAGTAAACAAGCATCTTCTGTCTAGAATACACTCACCTGGCCTGGTTTACTGGAAGTTACTCCTTGGATTTCCAAGTAGCTGAAAGTTAGTTCTAACTGTAGTTAGAAAAGAAAACACCACATTAGTGCAAACATCATCCTGTTTTAAAGAGCACTTACTCTTCTCAATGAGGTTAAGAAAACCTTGAGCAGGCTACTGATATTTGATATCAGTTTCTGTAATTGACACTAAGTATTTGTTAATACCTGGACACATTTTTTCATTTAAAAAATACTTACATTTGCTTGTTGCAGGTTTAAATGGCTATTAGAGGTTATAGGAATACCACACTGGACATTTTACTGCAAGCTATAAGCACATAAGCTTATAATCAATTTTATGAATTTTTTTTACTATAAAAAGCATCATTAATACAATACCCTCCTGATGTGTACTCTTGTCACTGATTAATCATTTATTACAACCCTTATAGCTGAGCAATTATTCTTTCATTAGTTACATTGATCACAGATGTGAAAAATTTTACTGCACAGAAGCTGAAGGGACATGTACACATTATGTGTATATATACATATATATATGAGATATATGAATAAAAATAACATATAAATATACAGATACTAACATAAATGTCCAAGGACTGCTTTAGCTTGTCTAACAGTATGAGAGGAAGTGATACATAAGCTCTGTCTGAGTGGTTTATTTGGATGACAGTCAGACTAGGCAGGGGAGAACATACTGAATCCAAATGGAAGCTTAGAAGGCAGCAGGGAATTCTTCTCCAAGGACAAATCTAGGGCTACAGGGAGTGTGCTAAGATCCGAAATCATAATTATGTAAACAATCATCTTGACAACTGAGATATACAGAAACAAACCTCTTGGACTGAATGGTAACTACAGAGCAAGACATTAGCTCATTTCCTTTCAGTTATCATTGAAACCATTGCCACTGAGCAGCCTGTCTGAATTGCACCAAGTTTCCTGCACTGTATCTTATCCTAGGCTCACAGTCAGGGTGCTCCCAAGCTAACTGGCAAGCATCATATCATTCTATTCCTGTATTTGTGAAAAAGCCAACCCTGAATGGCTACTGGAGTGCTCAGAACCCAGAAACAGCTAACCACACTCCCTCCAAAGGCTGGAACAGCACATTGGAAAGTCAGGAACAGAGGTACCAGCCTCCAACCATCAAAAAGCTTTCCAGAAAACGTTTGTTATTACTGTCTCTTTGTTCTTTGTTGCCTATTTTTTGAATCCTTTTCCCTTCAGTTGCCCTCATGATTTGGCAGCATCAGAAGATATTTGCACCCCTCCCATTTCTGTGCGAAGTTCACCTTCCACCAAAGGCCTTTCTTGGTGAATGAACTTCACTCTGAAGTTCTTGGGACTTCATGTGTTTCACTTCACACACTCTGCTGCAGGGGCAGCATCCACAGCAAACAAGCAGTTTCAGGGATGCCATCACATCTGGTTATGAAGCAAGTGAGCACAGGGAACTGAGGCAGGAGAGGCAAAACCAGTACAAGCCTCTTCTCAGGGCTCACACCAACACCCTACATCTTCTCAAGTGCAAGGCTTTCATTTCTCTTCAGTGCTTTATTTCTAAACCAGAGCTGGCAACCTTTTGTGATAACACAGCCCTGTGAAATTGGCTTAGGGCAGAAAGAAAAAAAAAAAGGAAAAAAACCCCAAAAATGCCAAAAACACACAAAAAATCTATAGCAGCTATTGTTGGCTACTGGATTAAGCAGACTACACATACAGAAGGGAAAAGCTCTTTTTTTCCAGTACTAACTAAATATTTCTTTACCTAAAGCACAATTAAATTTTGGAGGGGGGGGGAGTTTCTGTGATTGAAATCCTTCATATTTTGAAAATTATTTACCTATCAACTTGAAAGTTCTTTTTCTGCTTAAGTATGTGCAAACATATATACATATATGTATACGCAATAAAAATATTTGAAATGTTCACCCAGACTCAAGAATTTAGTCTTGCAAATCCTTTTGCATAGAATTAAAAAATACCGGAAAACATGGCATTATTTCTACATCTCATCTTTGGTTCATTTTTCTAGTTAAAAATATGAATTTATAGTCCTTGCTTTGCAGCAAAAATGTAAAACATGCCATGATGTAAAACATCATCTACCTCAGACTAAGAAATAATTTTTACAAGGTTTTAAAAGGCATAATCTCATTTATTACTCAAAATTATGTGTTTACAAAATCTCTTAAAAAGCTGTGAGTGCCTCTCATTTAGGAACCTTTCAGTTACCCAAACAGATAATTTTACAGTTTTCAATTTTTTCAACCAAAACTTAATGAAGTTGCACTAGAAATAAATTCACAAATCTGAATTACATACCTACAAATATTTTATATGCTTATTTGCGGGCTTGATGACACATCCAACATTTACTAATGTTGCAATCACATTTTATATAGACTGTAGCAAGAATTAGCAAGCTTTAAGTATTGTCCTTCCTTCCCAGTAAGTCCATCCCAATTAGTGGGAATGAACTGATTGGACCAGAATGTGAACTTCAGAGGTGGCCACTGTTAATATCTTTGCTCTAAGGATAATAGTGTGAGTTGGCATTTTAGTTAAACAACATTAATTCTTTTTAACTTTGATCCTTGTTCAGTAGATACACTTCAACATCATTGTTTAAACAAAAGGAAGGCTTGGAATGGAATGCAGCAGTAACAGTTATTCAGAACTGGCCATCTCTAGGCATATTCAATTTTGTTAGAGGTCCCCAGAGAAATAATGTGTCTTTGCAGAATGTTCTCAGCAGTCTTTCGAGGAGATACTACCTGACATTTATAAGGAAGTTCTTGGGCTCAGAAAGCTTCTGAGCAGCTACTGAAAATACTACAGACATTAGAAAATTTACTAAGTTTCACTAACCCTGCTAGAAATGCATTTTCAACCATCCTAATAATTGTTCAGACACAAAAAAAGTTTAATTTTTACATAAGTCATAAGCACAGCATCTCATCATCTTCCTTCTATTTGCTATCACCTAAATTACATTTCTACTTGTACAGAATACATATTTTAGATTTTACTGAAAACAAAACCAAGTTTTTCAACCATGCAAATCTATTTAATGAGTTCTGAGAATTGTCTGAAACACTCAACTAAACAGAGTTATCACTTAGTACTCCAAGCCTCAGCCTTCAAGAGCTTTTTGATGACTTTGTGATTAACATGATCACAATAACCAACTGTCCATCATATTGCCATTGCACTGATGTCTGAGCTATTCATCAACTGGATCTATCTTTCCAAGCAAGCAGTCACTAAACCCTGTCTTAAAAAGCCCTGGCTGAAAACTGTGGGTGATTCAAACACCAACAGACAACCAGCCAGAGACATCCGTGCTGCAGGGACAGGGAGATCGACTGAGGAAAACAAATATCAGCAGAAATTCAAGCTGCACTTCATCCTACCTGTCAGTCAGCATCTTCAAATTATAGCTAAGGATGGTCACATCCTTAGCTATAATTGACCATATACTGAAAATTTGGTACCAATAGTTCTATTTATGGATTCTGGTATTTCTATAAAGTGTGTGTGTATATATATACACATACACACACTTAGACACACACATGCCAAATACAACAAAACAGGACATTTGCCAAATTCACATTCACTGGATTCCAAGCTGGACAAGAGATTTCTTTCACATGTGTCATTTTTATTCATGTGGAAATCATCTTTCATTACAAATTGTCACAGGCACAGGCATTGGTGAGGCAAGTTGCCAAACTGCTTTTCAAAATGAGCAGCAAAAACCATTAGAAAACAGCAGAACTAAATAAAACTCAACACAGTTCCTGCCTCCAAATCAAATGTAATCCTATTTGACACTACAAACACTAGAGGGAATAACGCCATCAGCTTGTTTGCACATAAACCTGTCCTTCTATAAAATTCATCAGGCTCCTCTCACAGTTCTTCAGGTTGGAGTTTACAATGCAACTCTTCAGCCACCTGCATTTCTAGAAGTTAAAATTCCTCTGAAAATGAGTGTGTGGATAAATATATATGTATGTATTGAAAAATTCATTTAAGGCATACACTAATAGAAGCACCATTCTAACTCAAGACCATGCCACATACCATTTCTCAATTATCTATTTTTTTAACAGATGTATAACTAAAATATGCTAATTTTTTGCTACTTAGTTCATATAACTTTCATTTTTTACCCCAGAGTATTTATAGAAACACAGTGATTTTACCTTGGTGGGAATCCGAGATGTTAGAAGAAATGCCCGACATGATGCCAACACCTATGGAAAAAATAAAAACAGAATTTGTAAGCAACACTTAATATTATAAAAGATTCTTTTCCAGGAAAATCCTGAAACCAGAGGGGGAAAGCCTCTAGCAGAGTGAGTGTAGATTCCCTCTGCTGTCATGCACTGAAGGAAGTAAAACTGGGATCAGATCCAGTAGAACACGCTGAAGAGACTGCTGCAATCTGATCAGCTATGAGCTAGTTAGCACACCACTGAACTGAAGAAATGTATTTAACCAAACTCTCAAGACCACAAAACAGAAATCTTAGTGACATTTTTAAAAGAAGCAAGGATGAGAAGTCCTACCAGGAACATAGGATGAATTTAAATGTTAAAAAAATATACAAGATTATCATGATAATATTAGTAAGATAAGAGTCTGTAAGCAAATGGGGGAGTTTTGGACACATTTGGGGCCCTTTAGAGTAAGAATGCAAAGATTTCTCATTCACAGCACCTGGATTCCTTCTCCAGCAAAGGCAATGGAAAAATGCAGTTAGACTAGAGAGACCAGTGACTCTGGGGAGTAAGCACAACAAAACGAATATTTTGGAAGCTACTGCTAATCAAAATGTAATGATTCTATATCATATCACTCCAATCTCCAGTAGCACATCCCACTCACAGATTTTACTCTTTGCAAAAGGAATGACTCATCTTGCAAAACTACAGTGCTGTTTGTTGATTTACGCACAGAATTATCTGCTGTTGGCTGCATCTTTTTCCAGATTAAAAAGGAAAAAGAGAAAGAAAGAAGGAAAGGGGAAAGGGGAGGAAAGGGGAGGGAAAGGGAGGGAAAGGGAAAGGGAAAGGGAAAGGGAAAGGGAAAGGGAAAGGGAAAGGGAAAGGGAAAGGGAAAGGGAAAGGGAAAGGGAAAGGGAAAGGGAAAGGGAAAGGGAAAAGGAAAAGGAAAAGGAAAAGGAAAAGGAAAAGGAAAAGGAAAAGGAAAAGGAAAAGGAAAAGGAAAAGGAAAAGGAAAAGGAAAAGGAAAAGGAAAAGGAAAAGGAAAAGGAAAAGGAAAAAAGACTATTCAAACACCTGCATCAAAATCCCAGAGCACATGCAGAGCTTTTCACACAGCTAGAACCTCCTGCATTCAGCCCTGCTTGGTACCCATGATCAGGTTGACACAAAATGTGTTCCTCACTTGGAGAGGAAGAAGCAGGCTGAGAATGCAAACCAGCATCCAACTCTGAACGCTGTTTGAACACTTCAGGGACTGGATTTCAGCTTCACTTCCCCAGCTGAATAACATCTTGCTAAATCCTAAGAGCACCAGTGCTGTACCAGTGTTGAATACGAGCAGATTGTTTCAGGGTTGTTATGATTAGACCCAGTGCTCTGGTTACCACTGGTGTGGAGCCAAACTGCTGCAGAATAACCAGTGCCTCCTGTAAGGCTCAACCCTTCACTGAAGCCCCCTTAGGACAGGCTGATCCTGTCACACAGAGCTGCTTCATTTCCTTGCTCATGCATAGGGGAGAGACAGCTTCTCATGCTCTTCCCCCCGCTACACCTATCCCAAGTATCTCTTCCACAGTCCAGCACCAAGAGAAAGGGGAAGGGCCCACTCAAGGGGTTTTTCCACTGCTCAGCCACAGTTTCCCCAGCCCAGCAGCAGCTTTCTCTCACATTAACAAATCCTTGATCTTTTCCCTCCCTCACCCACCTCCTCAGGGCAGCCACACACAGCAGGTGCACACCACTCTCCCAGGAACCTCTGGGTAAGATCACACCCCATCCTCACAAAATAGCTTCACTATCAGTAGGAGTGCCACTCTTACTCATGAACCCATCCACAAGCTGCCCATATCTGAAGAGGGGTGTAGGTGGATCAGGCATCCTCCCTGCACTGGCACCACCAAAAAAACCTCTCCAGTGTCACAGGCAGAGCAGCTTCTGGTCACCACACCTCAATGCCCAAGTGAGACAGTCAGGGGAAAGGAAACTTTTTGAAGAACTTCTTTCCATATTTACCTTCTAAGTAGTGGCCAACAGCACTAGAGAGATGAGTGCTCTGTGTATGTCACCACAGTGGGACACCTTGTTACAGGAGATGTAGGCAGGCTTGCTTTAAAATATTTGCTCACATATAAGGGTACAAGCTACTTTATGAGCCTAGAAAGGGTCGATTTAACATGAGTACACATGAGCAGTCCAGACAACAAAGTGTAAACCAGGTAACCAGAAGGCCCTAACAAAATTATGTTGGAAAATAATGTTCCAATAGAGCACATGGCAGTGTATATCCTTGTGGCAAACATACCAATGATCCCAAAGTGATCTTTCTAAGATCAACAGAGCTGAAAAACCCACTTACCTCAAGATGCATTTATGTACAAAGAAGAGGCCTGCTGTAAGATGATATTCCCCACTCAGCAGGTAAAGGGCTACTCTTGAGCAATAAGGTGGTAGAAAAAATAAAAAAGCCTGAAGTTTCTAACCCAGTAACACAAATTTCTACCGTCTTCACAGTTAAGACTCTCATAAAAAAGCAAAAGTTTGATTTTTATGTAAAATCAGTTGAAGAGAAGGTCAATTATTACTGCAAAATTAATGGCTCATCTTGACAACAGCAGGACTAGATTTATTATTTTTTAATTTTTTTTACATTGGCAGAATTGGCTGAGATGAGGCTTGCCATTTATCAAAATTTTATCTGTTAAAATATGCAAGTACACATCGTGACCCTTAAAAGGATCTACTTTCGTTTACTGTTTTCTGATTTCTTTTTCTAATATTTTCATAATTTTACTGCGACATCCGCATTATAACATCACTGGTTTTGCTCATGTTTATCAACAGGGTAGGCTGTACCCCAATTCAATCCAAGACTTGCTGGATGAGCTGTGAAACAATGAATGGTTTGTTTTCAATGGCTTCCTTCTCCTTGATAAGGCTGCAGTGCATAAACAAATAATGGCTCTTAGGGTAAGGCTCACCCTTGTCTCTGGTTGTTAGTGCTTGCAAGGGCAACAGAACACGTATTGCAGTCTACTCAAAAGCATGTACCACACTAGTCCTTCCCTTGAGAAATGTGATGCTGGCAGAGGCACTGGAGGTGTTTTCACACTGACAGTTCAAGCCCCCTCTTAAGAAACAAGTTATTTTTGTGAAGGAAGACCCAGGCCTCTGTGCATTCCTCTGACAAGAATAACAAGCATGTGTGTGATTGCACAATTGTCTAGGGCTTTCAGAAGCATCCAGGAGTGCTGTTTTTCCAAGAATAGGCAGATTCTGAATTTCCTGAGGTTTTTGATTTCCTCATACAAGGAAACTAAGAAGCAGAAGCAGCCACCCTTACTCTCAAGCAATCTTAAGGCATCTCACCAAGAAGGTTCTGCCACTGTTAGACTCATTTGCACCCGGGGAACCTTGAGCACAGAAGTGTCATGGTCAAATTCACTTGGAAGTCCAGAGGCCCAGAGGAGCAGACACCCTAACTGCAGGGATAACCTGGAACAAAGAGCTCCCTGGCTCACAATCCATCAGGAATGTCAGCTGGGCACGGTGTACAATCCACCTTATCATCTGATAACCAAATGATCTCACTTGTTCAGCTTAATGCGTCACAACCCCACTCCTCCATAACCATTTTGTTTGGTCACCAGTAATACTCAATCACTAATTAAGTTAAAAGATAAAACACATGCAGGGTAAAGAAAGAGGTTCAGGAGTCAATTCATGCTTGAACACACCTGTAAACCAAAAGGTTTGCCAGTGACTGATGTGAAGGCAGCAAGCACATCTAGGCAAATTTTATACAGGGTACACAACCTGGCTGTTGCTCCATGGCAAGGACAATAAAAGTGAATTATATTTAGTTAACAGCAGCTTTGGTCTGTCTGTCTTTTTTTAAGCATAAAATAGGATTATGATTTGAATTTTAAATGACTCCTACTCACACACACATACCCAAGTTGATGATTTCTTAATGTTTTTATCATTCCAAATTCTGTAACGCTCCCTACGCTACTCAGAATGTACATGAAACAAAATTCAGAAACATTCACCAAAAACATACCTTGCAAATTATTATCTCCAGAGACTCATGGCTTACAAGGTCGTCTTCTGTTTACCAGAATACACAATATGTTTCAGTAAATAACATAGATCCTCCATAAGCATATCAATTTAATAAATACACAGATGCATTTTACCATCTATTGTCAAATCTTAGCCTTATTACCCATTTTAGCACTGTAAGTTAAATTAACAGGGCTGCACTGGGCTAACCCAGCCATCCTACCTGGCAGTCACTCTTGGGAAGATCACTAGAGAAACACAGCTCTGTGCTAATTGCATCTATTTTGCCACACAAACCACAGCAACTAAAGCTACCCTAGTCTATACTTAAAGCAGTTTCAAATCCACAAGGAAATGAAAATCTTCTGAAAAACCCCACTACCCTTTTTTAAAATCTCAGGAATAAAGAGATCTGGAAAACACAGTGAGGATACTTGGACTATGTGACTAGATATGAAAGAAAATGAAAGATATGAAAGAAAGTGAAACCACCTCAGCACTCCATGGGCCTGGGAAGTTGCATGATGCTCCCACCACTCACTACCACAGATGTTTTGAAACTTCCTTCTGCTGATATCTCAAAGATGATTAAACAAGTATTGTTCCCAGCAAGGGAAAAATCTTTTTTGATCAACTATTGCAATTTTACTTCTTAAAATGTACTCTCTGTACCTTTACTTCCACCGTAGTTTCTTTAGCCCCTGGCAGCTGCCATTTTATCAGCCTCAAAATTGATTCATTCTCTTCCATTATAATTTACTTGAGGAAAGAAGCATTTGTAACAAGTTTTCTTGTTTCTTATCACATTCTAATGATAGCCATCATCTTGAGAATGCCTTGAATCCAGAAGACAGTCACTTTCCTGTATATACCTTAGTGATACCATCCCCATTTTCCTCATTATTCATTCCCATTATTATCCAAAACATCATCACTTCAATGTTTCCACCTCTATCAGCTCCTTTATGATATCCCTCATAAGCTTTCCACTGCTACTGCTGACTCAATATCTAATGCACACACAATAATGTGAGGTAAAGCAGCAGCACTAATACAGTTTTTGTTTGTTAAAACACAGATGAATCAATACATGTTAGAGCATCCAGCCTCCCTCAGCCCCTGTAGGATCGACCCTTCATTTCCCGGGTTGCATGCCCGATGCTGTAAATGCTTCATCCTGAAGCAACTGGAGTTCGATTAGATAAAAGGCCCCTTTCAGCACCATGCAGGAGATATTAGAGCTGACTCTGAGAGAGGCAGTTCCTGCTAAAAGCACTGAGCCTCCCTGCACAAAGAGGCTAGCTGACATCCTGGAGGGCTTTTTGGAGGGCTGATTAGCTCAGGCATGGCAGGAATATGCATGCAGCCTCATCTGAAATGGTGGCATCGCTCGGCATATGCTGGGTTTCTCTGCAGAGCGCTGACACCAGCAAAAGAGCCCAGCTCAGCCCCAGTCTGAGGGCTTGCAGCACCACCACCTTCACCCACACAGCCTCACCATTGGATTTGATCATTTGGTCTCAACTACTTTTGTAGCACCATCTATAATAAAACCATTGTCAGACCTTATTCACTCCTATTCCAAATGTCCCCTTATTTATACACCAATACTAAAGAGTCTTTTGCTGATGAAGAAGTACTATTAGGAAAGGGTTAGTGCATTTCAGTTCACACACAAAAACCAGAGTTTCTCCCTCCCTGAGCTGACCCTTAGCCAAGTTGAACACATTCCCAGGCTTGCCTAAGTCGCTGGTGCCTGTGTGGCCAGCCAAACACCAAAACACAGTAAGGGGAGCTGCTGCTTGCATCACTAAAATTCTCTCCTGCCCAAGACAGGGGTAAGCTCTTTAGCACAAGTAACTACCTCAGCCATCCCCATGAAGGGCTGCTCTGCTGCATGTTTTTCTATTATCATTCCTCAAGTCAACCCCTGCTTCCTCAACAAGGCTCCCCTACTGGAGCCCTGGACAGAGAGTGAGCCTGCCTGCCACGGGAATGCTGTGCAGATCACAGCTTTTCACTAGTCCTTATTGCCACCACACTGCTTCAAAAATTCAAGACTGTTCTGTTATGAGTAACCAATTTCTGTATTTCTGGATGGCAGAGGATGGCATGGGGAACAGTTTTTAGCTGATTTTTTTTTTTTAATGTGTGCTCAGATATCAGAAGAGATGCCAATAAATCTGCCTTGTTTAGAGAAGAGACACACCTCTCACACCACTGTAGGGAACAAGACAGTGGACACCACAAGATGGCACAACGGCGTGCTTCACACATATTTCCCTCTCAGTCCAAGTCAGAGGACCCATTAACAGAAATGCTTATTTAGCCCCTGGAAAGCTCTTCAAATCTGCAGAGCAATTTCTACTTCAGAGGCAGCAATGAACAAATCCTGCCTAGAAGACAGGTATGAAAAATGTATCCTTGTTTTAGAATTAATAACAACTAAGGCACGGACACGCAAAGATTTGCCTAAAACAAAAAGGCATGAAGATGAAGTGGTAAAGCTTGAAAGAAAAGCATGGTGTAAAAGGGTCCTAATTCTGATGTTTGAGAAGAAACAACATGGCTTGGAGGTATACCAGCAAATTTAAGACAAAATTTCCAGACATAACTAAATTTGTTCCAACAGCTCTAGCAACACTACCACTACCACCTACAGGCAGTGTCCTAGCCCTTTTCTAAAAGACACATGAATCAAATTGTGAAGAACAAAGAAACATGAACACTTGCTATAAGCCTGTCTGCAACAAGCAAACCATCCAGCTATTTTATTTTAGTAAAGGTGGGATTTCAGGAGAAACTGAGATGTGTTCACCTTTGGCCAGATATCACCTATGGCAGCAACAGGACCCATGGACACTCCAACTGCCAAGTCCTGTCACTGAAGTAGCTTGGGATGTGGTCACCAGTGGTGCAGACTGGGACTGTCCTGATTTACAAACTTTACATTCAAAACTTTTGTATCTTAGACTATTAATCACAGAGCTGCTTGTGGAGGGGCAGCCACCTACTGCCTCTGTGTACAGGGCTCCCTGGTTCTACTAACCATCAGTCATGGAACAGAGTTTCATGGCATTGTGAGAGACATCCAACACAGAACACTAAACACAATCCCCTGCACGCTGCAAAGCTTCCTTGTCATCCTGCTCACCACCACACAATTCCCAACAACAAAAAACCATAATGCTGTAAAACACTAAATACCAGAAGACCCACCTACAGTGTTATTTAGGCCTGCTCTGAGCCATAAAAATGGGAATCAGCAGCTGCATTTCAACAATTCAAAGTCCTCTCCATGGCACTGGACACAGCCAGGGCTGATCCCAGCTAAGGTAGAGGAGGGGAGCAGGCTCAACCACATACCTTCACTTGTAACTCATCTAGGAAAGGTAACACCCCAAAGGGGGCTTTCCTTCTCTGTACCTTCTCATTCCACAAAAATAGGTCACTAGCACATTAGTGTTAATATAACTTTATTTCACTTTTTTCCCCCCTACTTTTTCTCTTATCTGTATATAGCCATTGCACAGATTCAGTGCTGAAATTCAGGTTACAATGTGCCTCAGCAGGATACCTTCCCAAAGTACTGGCCTTCTACCATGTTCTAGATCCCCAATACTTGGTTAAAAATCGGGTTGAAAACATTCTGTTGACTTGTAATTCAAAACACCCTGTGCTCCAGCATTTTCTGTGCAACAATTTTTTTACACTCTTGTACTCCTCACCATCACAAAAAAGATCGTACAGGCACACTTTAAAAAAAGCCCTCCCATTACCTGTACGTGGTGTTCCTAATAAGGAAGGTCCACACACCTTCCCTCTCCCTACACAGCTTCCTTCTGTATTTACTCACAGCAGTTAAAGCTGGCAGCACTTGGGTGCCCTGCAAATGACGCTGTTTCCATGCAGAGGGAGCTGGAAATAGATTCTGCTATTACAGTGCTTTTATTCTTATCTTCTTTAATTTCATCACTTAGAAATGCCAGATTAAACATTTTGCAGTGATCCTTAGTGATGGGATTGCTCCCTTTCTAAGTGTGTCACAGCAACCATAATGAGGAGCTTTAAAGACCAGGAAACAAAACAAAAACTTCAGGTTCAGAGGAAATGCAATTTGATCCACATTTTATAAGAAACACTTCTACAGACATTCCTATTTGCTTTTAGCTACCAACAATTAAATAAAGATTCAATTATCAAAGTGCAATGCACTTAGCTACACTTAATATTCAAATAAATTAAATGAGCACAGTAGAACAGTTTTCCTCAACAGCCACTGCCATAAACGACAGTTTCAAAAAAATTGACCTTGGATAGCGCCAAGAGCTAAGGGCCAGAGAAAGATATCAGCTTAATCAATCTGCAGAATTAAGTCTTTTGTGTACTCTCCACGGCATACACAAATTGAAACACAAACACAAACCAATAGGCGGAGAATCATAAAAACCCCAAAGCCAAGGCAGTTCTTTCCAAAAGAACCCATTGCTTTGAGTGCAAAACAAAACCCTCTTCACCACTAGGTCCAGAGGGGTGTGCAAGATCTCCTCTACACTACTACAGGAGCCTCATTGATGTCCTCACATGCACTCTTGATTTCCTTTTCTTCCTCTTGCTTCCCCACAGTCCCCCTTTTCCATCTCTATCATCTGTAAAATACAAAGTACCCCTGGAACTAACAAGACTGTGACAGCCACTTCATCCCTAATCACCTGAGCTACACTGCAAGACGTAATCTTTATATATTTTGATATTTTAAGACCATCAATCTTTCAAGAGAGGGATGGTGCTTGAGTGCTGAAACCAGCTACTGGGCCATTTTAAATCCTTAAAAGCCACCACTATACTCACAGCCCCTAAACTCAGATATTTTGTTACACTGTTTTACATTTTATGTGATCTCTTTTACAGCTATTTTATTTCTAATGTATCACATTTCTCCTCTGCTAAAGAAATCTTTTCTTTCAGAGTTTAAAACACTTTCCAGAAATGGCAAAAAGGGAGCAAACTACTCCCCGTCCCTGCTCAAGAATGCAGGGCTGAAAGGGACTTCTCCTTGCCCACTGCTATCCCTGCACGTGAAAGGGAGGCCTTTTCCAGAATGGAGCTTTCCCATATACTTTATTCCTTAAGTGGTGGCAGCTGAAGATGGCTGGGACATCCTCTGATGGCTTAACCAGGGCCAACCACCCACTCACCCCTGCTGCAATAGGACACAAAAGGAAGACATGGACTCTGTCTTTAGAAGGTTGACAATGACTGTGCTTGTTTCTGGGAATTTCTTCTCTTTTATACTATTCTACAGAGAACAACTCAATTGGTAAAACAAACTTTTTTAATCATATTAGTCAAACTAGAGGGACATCAAAAAGAAGTCCCTCCTAAAAAAAAAAGTAAACAAAAGTCACAGTTAAAAAAAAAGTCTCTTGATTACAAAAAACTCTCTTAAAAAAAGTTTCAAAAAACCAAAACATCTCAAGCACAAACCAAAGTCACACACTCCCCTTAGCTGATGAGCAGCTACCATTTCCTAGAGAAAACTCTCAGCAGGTTTTCTGTCATGCACTTTACTCTTACAGCCAGAGCAGCTAAATGACGGAGGTGTGAACAGGGTTCCCACTTCCTTGTCATGCAGGTGCATGATGCTGGATGCATTTCTTCCTTAGGAAATTCTACACCACGCAAAGTCCCCTCCCTGTATCTAACAGGCAGGAAACCCAGCAACCAGGCCAGCTGCAGGCAGTGACACAGCTGATTGCATCTAGCTGCCCCTTAGACAGAAATTCAGGAATTGCCACATTCCAGAAAAGCAATTTTGCCTCCAACATGCTGCAAAAAACCACTTGGCAATCTCCCCCACTCTGCAAATGCACACTGTCTTGTCTACCTAAGAAGTACAGGCTGCATGAGCTGGGCGAAAACCACTAAGTAGCCATTGATGGAGGGCTATTTTTCTTTCTGCTGATTTTTAAAAGTCTTATGATGTCAATTATATAATGCTGTTAATTATTAAAAATTAATATGCTCCTATTCAATAAAAAAGCCATTTTCATAATTTCTGGTTTTGTGAAGAGTGTATCACACTAATATTGGCTACGTGTTACTTATGCAGCTTCTTACAATACGTTAACCTGGAAAAATGCATGTAATAACAAACCATCCCCATTTATCTCAGAACAACATCCATTTCTAACAACCAAATGGAAAACAAACAAGCAAACGAAACTCAGAAACCACACTCAAAAAGAAGGAAATGACAATTCACTGAATGCAAAAACCAATAAAGGATTCTGCTCTTCAAGAGTAGTTAACTCCTTAACTTAGGAATTAAGTATAACAACTGCTGCAACTTGGTACCCAACATTCAGTATCAATGCATAAAAATTTGATACATAAAAAATTTCAGTAGTTTTTAAACTACCGATGCATCTGAACATTTAGAAAAATAATCAGCTTGCGTCCCCAGAAAGACTTCACAAGATTCTGATGCAAAAGTCTTCTAAGTCAAACTCTTTCTCAGAACAGTTTGAATTTTGTGTGAACAGTGTGTGAATTTTACTTTTATAAACACTGATCCACGTGCTTGATGCTACTTAACCATTGCTCATTTCAGAACACAAGAGTCTTAGGGAGAGGAAGAGAGCTTTTAAAAGGTTACTTCTCTACTTTACTACCTCTAACTTGTGAACTTACAACCCACTCTGTTCTCAGAGCAAGCTACAGAAGTGCAGAGTGAACTAGATCTTCCTGGGCTTTATCGTTTTATCTAGAGTAATGATTTACAAGCTCTTCAATTTGTGGACTATCCTAATTTTCACTGTGGAGACATAGCACAGTCTGCCAAAAAGGAAAGTAAACCTGAGAATGATGGCCTTTGCTCTTTTTAGATGGTAGGTGTGCAGGCAACTCTCCCCTCATTCTTCAGGCAGCCAAGCCTTTGCTTCCTTCGGACAAGCCTTTCCCCAGTCCACTCTTGCTGCCCAAGCCAATCTGCTCTCCAGAGCTCTTTGCTGGGGTGCACAAGGCCCAGGGAGCTCATGGAGCAGCGTGAGCAGCAGCTGCACTGGCCAGGCTGGGCAGCCCCTGGGAGCTGGAGGCACAATCCCCACCTCAGGAGCTGACAGACCCTGCCTCCTGCAGGCCATGCTCCAACCTCAAGAGATCGCTCTTGTCACACACCCTAAGAATCATCCTTCATAGACAGCATGCAGATTCAGAAACTCTGAGACATCAGTGTTTTGTTTTTAAAGGAATTTCTAGCATGGAAAAGCTGGTGTAGAGCCACAAACAAGAAAGGAAAGTGCACAGTCACTTGGCTCCACAACAGTTTGCACTGAGACCACTCCCTCCACAGGCTAAGCCACAAGTGCCACCAGCACTGAACGTCCAGCAGGGTCTGGCACAACCAAAGGCAATCTCTTCTGCAGCTGCACGTGTGAGAGTGACAAACCAAGGCCAGCCTAGCAGCAAGATGGCCCAGATACCAGCAGCATCGGGGCACAGGGACATGGTGCTCCAGGGGAGCCAACTGCCTGACAACTTGCCCAGCCCACAGGCAGGTCCTTCAGGCTAGACCCAACTCCACACTGCTGTAAGTCAGCCTGGTTTTAAGGAAATGTAAAGCTCCCTTGAATCAAACAAGTCAGTATGTGCCCTGACTGCAGCACAGACACAGGTTATAGCATGCCTTTTCTAGGCTTCCATCTTCCCAAGCACCATTCTGCTCTTGCCATCAACACAGCCCAGCTGATGATCAAAACAGAGAGAAAAATTAATACAGATAGAGCCTTAAGAAGACAGAATGCTTTTAGGCATGGGACCCCCCATGACTATTATCTCCACCTATTCAATAGCACAACTGAAAACCAACTGGCTCGCCTTCCCCTGGAGATGCACAGGGAAGCCTTCAGCTGAAACTCAACACAAAAGTTTTTCCTGCTGTATCTTGTCATTGCTCTACCTTTATGACCCTCGACACAGTGCTTACACACACATTTGTGTCTTTTATTTTTTAATCTTAAGCTAGACGGTACCCAAGTAAAACAAAGTCCCAAAGGCCTTTAGTAGTCTACTACAAAGAGACTTTAACCACAACACGTTATCATGAGGGCTTCAAAGCCAATGTGAGACAAAACCCATGCTACAGTCACGTTAAACCACCTCAAAGATGCTATTGCCATTTTCTTTCATTTTTGTAAAAAGTTGTAGTTTCTTTGATTCTTTATGTCGGTGGATGGATGTTTTTGTAAGCGTTGTGGGTTCTTTTCACTGTAAAACCAAAACCAAGCATTAGTAATTGTATTTGCAGTTTCTACTGTTGCCTTTTCTTGTCACCTATGAACTTCAGAGGGGGTTTTAATACTTAGTTTAGGTAGTGCAAGATCTCTTAAGTGATGTTTCAGTCAGTGTCCCACGTACAGAGAAAAAAAGGGTGGGGGCAGTGGGGTGTGGAGTTTCTAGCACTGTTTAATTCCGCAGCACGCGCATCATTGCTGGGGCTGTGGTTTTGGCAGGAAGACACTGGTGCCAGAAAGTGGAAGCCTGTGGTTTTTGCCTGGCTCAGGGGAAGAAGGCCCAGACCACACTGCCCTGTGCCAGGACCGTGCTGCCACCTCCACCCCTGGAGAGCTGCCCTATGCCGAGACTGTGTGGGCACCACCGCACCAGAGAGCTCAGTGGGACTGAGCCTTTGTTGGAGACCACGTCCAGTGCTACCCAGGGGGTGTTCAGTGGTGAACACCGTTCTGTGTGTACAACACCCTCTCACTCTGTTACTAACACTGTTGTGGTTATTGCCATTTTCAGTAAATTGTTATTCTAATTCATAATCCCTCCCAGTGATCTGCCATTATCAGAAGGGCAGGGGAAATGGAGCAGCTTGTGCAGGTTTAATTTTCCAGCCAGGTTTTGAATGACCACAGCCCATCTAAGTTTAGTCTGTAAGAACAAGGCTTACAAATGCAATTTTAAGTTTATGCCAGTTATAAAGTATGGCATTAACAGACACACACACACCAGTTTAGCTAAATTTGCTTCTAATGTGACTATCATCCTTAGCCTAAATTCACAGTAACATCGATTAACTATCACTGGAGTTATACATCAGCCATCAACCACTTCAATAAACTCACCTGGATTCAGTAAATTTTACCAGTATTCTCACAGAAGTCAGAAAGAAAAATGTCATTCAATTGTGCTGCTTAAATAGCTGATTAATGTGTGTCATCACGATTTTTCTACCCACTTCTTGTTTATCATCTCTTCTCAAGATCTTTCATTGCTTGAAGTTCTAAATGTTTTCTTCTCCTTTTGTTGAGCTTTGAAACTTATATCAACACTGGAGTTTTGTACAACTAAAATTAAAAGTTTTAAAGAAATCACTGTAAAAATTTTGTATTACACAGCTAAGTTCCCAAACACACTATAAATAAATGATTGGTGTCTTGTTAGCAGGTTTGCACAAAATTTTACCCAACAGACTATCAAATATCTGGAAGATTTGAACCCTGCCCACACACAAACACTTGTATTACTGGATAATTAACTTCATTATTCAGATGAGAACATTAATGATGTCAGTGAAGCACAGCCATCAAAAACTCAAAACCTCCCACCCACAAGTGCAACACTGAAAAAACCCCCTAGCATTATCTTCCATGTCTTCTGTGTCAGGGTCCTGTAATCACTCAATTTGTCAATTTCTCATTTTCTTGCAGGCCAGACACAGATGTCTTCTCTTTCCCTTCCTTGAATCCTAGCATTTCTCACACAAGTGCACCAAGAAATGCAGACAAGGAGCAGAAAGCATCCACGTCAACATATCTGTGATGCAATGACTTTTCAAATTCAGTTGCATGGCAGAGCTCACACCAGTTCTGAAAAGGCCACTACCTCCCCCTTGCTCATAAATTAGTTGGGAATTTAAGGAGATCTTCTGTCTTCAAGTACAGATATCTTCTAAAGTAGAGGTCAAGGGAGGTGGAAACAGTGGGACACTCTATTGACATTTACTCCAGGCTGAGTAAAGAATCTCCAGGAGACTGCTTTGCTCAAGCTAAAAAAGCCAGAGTGCTCACTACTGAACATGTTTAACAGAAAAAAAAACAAAATCTGGCTTTTTGCCTCAAAAATTCACATCATCGTGATCATAAAGTACATTTTCAATGAGGCCACTCCTACCTTAGATGTTGTTAACACACACAGACATGTAGTTAAGGCCTTAATCTAAACATGCAGGTGACAGAAGCAAGTAGATAAAACCCTCTCAAGAAGAGATGTCAAATACCAGTGTTTTAAAATAATATATCTATGCCCACTCTTTGCATGATAAAGACCACAGTGTTACATCCAACAATATCAGCATTGAGCCTGTAACCTCAGCTCCTCTCAATCTGATGCCTCAGAGCAGTTTCAGAAGCTAAGCATCTGTTGTGGTTGCTAATAAAAAGTCTGCAGAATTCTGCTTTCAAATATGCAAAAGTGGGTCGGGGAGAGGGGGCAGTTTCACTTTCCTGCAGCCACATGAAGATACGTAACAACTTTCAAAGTACATAATTGACTGACTTCTGGAAAAAATCCATCAATTCTATGAAGTTTCTGGAGCCTGGTAAATCAGCTAGAAAAAACACAAGCTTCTTTGGCTCCTCAGGGTTCACAATATATGATCTGACCCTGGCTGTAACAATCATGTCAAATGCTGAAGGAATCAGCTGTCTGGAAACACTGGTACTCAATAATGCTCCTTCCAAGGGGGACAAAGCCTGTAGACCAAAGGCTTCGAGAAGTTCTGCACAGAGCCAGTGGAGTAACAGCTAAAAAGAAGTGAAGTCACCAAATGCAGATGTGATGTAAGACACAAGCACACAGGGAGAAGCATCAGCTCTCATAATAGGGTATCATTCCTGGGGAGGGGCACATGAAATGGATACTTCCCTGCAATCAAACCAGAAAGAGGATTTAACACAAAGTAAAAACACTACAGAAGTGACAAATGGCAAGATAATTCAGTTTAAGGACTAACATAATAGTTTTCCCTCTTCACTCAATTTCTAGTTTTTGCCACGTTTTCTGCTTCCAGCAGGCTGCGTAATCTGTCCAAAGTCTTCAATATCACACAAAAATCTTCACTGCTAAGGACAGTGATTTTTATTTATACTGTCTGAAGTTGCTACTTGCCGGCAACATGCCAGCATTCTGGGGAAGAACTGCTAAGAAGTAAAATGAGGCTGAGCACCCTCTTCAGCTGTGGCTCTGTAAGGTTTTTTCCATGTAGAAACAGAGATTACACTTACACACAGCAAGTTGAATGCATCTGGAAAGCCTGGGCTGCCCTACTGACAGCAGCTCTGCTCATGCTCAGTGAACATGCCTGAGACACACTACACTTCCTGATAAGCAGCTCATGCAAGACATGCTGGATTTTGGCTGTTGAGTTCAGGTAAACTTATAAGAGTGGCTGCGATCCCCAGATATCCAGCATCCATGGTTTTACCTGGATCAGCAAAGGCTTGGAAATGCAGGAGAAATGCACCATACCTACCTTCAATATTCTACCTAGTTCTGGTTTCCCCCTACCCCAAGTGCAATCAGATAACATGGCCAGAGAAACCCAAATGCATGGGGGGGTTGCCAAGATTGAGGCTAGAGGTTCACAAAAGGGTTAATCTGTGCCAAGTCAAGCAGTCCTGATTTAATAGCCTGAACACCTGACTAACTAGGGGCTGAGCTCTCTCCCAAAGGCAAGTTTACCCTGGGCTAAATTTGTCACCTTTCATATGCCTATGTTGCAGTTCTAGTACACTGAATTCTTACTTATCAAACGCACAGCCTGCCCTTTTGTCTGCAGCTGCTTCAGTGCTATTTGCACCATGTTTCTGCCTGAAGGTTTGTCCCTCTGCTCCTGTGCCCATAGCTTGAGAAGCTCATAATTGGCAGATCTGGGACACTAAATAATTCTTAGTGAAAGCCAGGAAGCTTCTGAAACCAACAAACAAGACAAAAAAACATCTCAGTCGGGGATGTGTGTATGTGTAATGAATAAAAAGCAGTGGTAACATAAAACTGTGTGAAAATATTTCCAGGTCACTTTTACCATGGAACGTGTTTTGCTTCTCTAAATTCACTCTGTTGATGTTATAAACCCACCCCTTTTTATTAGCAAATACATAGATGGCTGCAGAACTACACTTCAAATGAGACAGTGCTGTGTTCTATTCCAGATTATTAGTTTGAAATACCATCCCCTGTGTACGTACAGCTAGTACTGCTTTTATAATGGAGCAGTGATTCAAGTAGTTTCTGGTCCATTCTAACAAACTAATGCAGAGAGACTACAGATACAAGGTAATCAACAGTTTTAGAGAAGCAAAAAAACCCTTACTGATCTGTGTTTAATTTGCTGATTCCTGGAGAAGAGAGAAGCCTTTTGAACCTACAAACAAATGAGGCCATCTGGAAAGTATGAAGGAAAGGATAAGACTTAAAAGCTAATGTATTTAAAAGACCCAAACAAACTAACTAAGAATTATAATCAATGCTATCTCCACAACCCACAAAACTGGTAAAACTGCTCTCTTCCAAGACCTAACTACATCCACTACATCATTGGTAAGCAGCAGGAAATTTAAATCATTCAATCCAAGATGAAAAATCTCCTATTTTTTATTTTTTTCAAAGAAGGAACTAAATTAATACTCTGGAATAATATATAAAACTTCTTGCAAAGCAAGGAGCACTGCATCAGACTTGGCACTCCACATTCTAAGTTACACTTGCACGAAGCAGGCAGGAAAGTGAGGGAAATCGATTTGGAGTGAAAAGCCTCCATGCAGGTGCCAAAATGCAGTCTTAGGATGCAGCTGTGTAACCCATCTGATCCAGCATAACACGGCCAACCCAGAGAGGCTGAGCCCAGTCCCACCACACTGCAGGGCACTTCCAAAGCCACCCAGCTCCTCAGGGGGTTTGGGCAGGCTGAGGGGCTCCCACCATGTGCACACACGCCGAATTGGAAGAGAAGATACCTAGCCTAACCTTTCTTTAGAGAGGACCAGCCATGAGATGGGTATCATTATTGCAGGAAAGAGCCAAAGACGGAGGGCAATGTAATTAAGCACCTAATGATGCACCACAGCTGCATGATTTTGAGTCATCCTGTGATCCAGGTATACAGACCTAGCCCTGGCAGCCCTTTGCTGGCAGTTCTCCCCCAGCATCCTACCAGACACAGACAGCTCACTTGGAGATGCACCTGCTGATAAATCTGGCAAAGCTGCTCCCTGCTGAAAGGGCAGCACAGGCATGGTGGACATCCCTGAAGGAAAAACAAACGCTGGAGACCAGTAAGACAGATCACTGGGGCACTTGAGTAGCAGAGTAACAAGCTCACACAAGGGTTTATGTATTTGTTTAACCCCTACAACTAGAACAATCAGCGCCATTTGGGCTGATTAACCTTAAATAAAATGTCACTGGTTCCTGCAATGGATGAAAAACAAAAATGCTACATGAACTTGTATCCAACTTTTCAGAACAAACTCCAGCTCTCCTGACACTGCTAGCACCCATCCTTTCTTTAATAGCTGTAACCTCTCATCTTTATTAATCAGGGACCTGTTCCAAGTATCCACAGCACGAGCTCCAAATTTCAGTTTAAGAGTTAACTTGCACAAAGACGCCAATACTTGTTCTGTCAGTCCTTGCTCATTCCTGGGGAAAAGGAAGCAACTCAGACATGTTGCATAACTCCTCATAGGCACCGTCAAAGAGCTCGAGCAGTAATTGGAAAACTAATATCACTGCTTCAAATAGGTGCAAAAATACACAGTGCAAGGCCCATTAAGAGGATAGACGAGGAGACAGACATTCAGCTCCTCTCACTGTCAGGGCCTCTTCAGAATAATTTAATGCAGGATCCAAAGAAAATGTCCTCCCACGTGTATTGATGCTAATTCACAGAATTAAAAAGCAAACCTAAGGACGCTGAAGCAAAGAAATGAGTTCACTGTCAAATCAGCTTCCAGTTTGGGCAAATTAACTTGGTAGCATGCTTCGTTCACACAAAGTATGTTATTTTGGTCAAGTGGTTTGTAAATCTGGCACTCCTGCTATCCACAGATACACAGGTGGTTTCCAAACAGCTCTTTCAGCTCCCCCTTAGCTATTGCATCAGCCAAGATACGTACACTTATACTTAAGACAGTTTTCTAAAAGGTCATGCTGCTTTTTAAAAAAAAGGAAACCATAATCAGAAAACAAATATATGCTTGAATATGCTCACACAAAGTTTGTTTTGCTAGCAAATTAAAAAGCAGAGGTCACCTACGTTGTCAGCTTCACAGTACCATGGAAGAAGACATTGTGTCTACTTGGAGTAGAAGAGTAAAATGCCTCTGTCTAATACAGAGGAAAATATAGATCAGCTATGCAGCTGGTTAAATAGAAAGGGAAAAACATGAAAACATAAGACTTGATAGTTCTCTTACTTTTAAAGCCATCAGCAATTAAATAGAGGAAAACAAAATAAACACGTTTTTCAGATTGGGTGTTGTATCCATTGGTCCCCCTCCCCATACATGTATACAGTGGAGGGAGAAAATACACAACAAGGATACACAGATTTATTTTCACAGGACCCCTTTGGCACTAAAGGAGCAGAAGACTTTGTCAAGAATTTCTTACAATTTTCTTCACATTACTGCAAGAAGCAATCCATTTGTCATGTACACTTAGCAACCCCTTGCAGATTACTAATATAAAATTGTAGTAAACATTCTTTTAATGAAAGATAACATGCTTGGCTGCATAAAATCTTAAACAGTATGTAACAGGGTATGTTAGGTTAGTCACAGAATTAAACACTGCTGTAACTATATTTATGTTTGCTTTCCAATGAGAACAACATGACAACATACAGCATCTGTCCCAGAACTGTACACAGCAATGACATTTCATTTTATAAAAGAATTTTCTCTTTCAAGGTACTAAATTAACAAAAGACACCTGAAAAAAGATTGAGTCTCATCTTCAGAAAAATGCTCTAATAAATTAAAACCTAAAATCAGACATTCACAGAGCATCAGAATTTTATTAAAAATAGCAAAGGTGGCCACAGAGTCATTGTTTGGAGTCTGCACGTTTGGGCTGCAGTCCAGCCCTTGCCAGAGCACCTCTGAGATCCCAAGCTTATCAATGAGTCCTTGCCTGCTCCTGTTCAGACCTGGTCCCAGCCTGGGGTGCCTGCAGCTCCCTGGCCCTCTCCCAAGCCTCTGTACCCCGAGTCTTCTCCCTCCTGAAAAGTTATGGCCATGCTAAATTAGTAGCCAAGCCGCCTCTTCCAAACACTAATGAATCTTATCAGTAGAAAAACAAGATAGAGGAGTATGGGTTTAAAACAACAAATACATATCCCAAACCCCACTTACCTAAGTGACTCAAACTCCTGTGATGAAGATCTGGAAGAAACCCTACCTTCTTCACACTCTCTCAATAGCTTTTCCAAAACAAGGGCCCAAACTCAGTTAGAAAGGATTTTTTAACTTCATAACCTTTTGGCTCACTGATCCACACAACTGCCAGACAAAACATGTTTTGTAACTTGGCTGGGGCTCTGAGCAGACTTTTAACAGCTAAAAGCTCAGGAATTGTCTATTAACCACCCTTGAGAGGCCTCCAGAAAGTATTTTATTTCAGGCTATTGTTTTGCTACCAGCTTTTCCAACAGCCTGTTGTTACTACAGCACATTCACAGGTAAACACCTCAACAGGTAACTGAATGACACAATACAAGGTAAGCAAACACCCCTGCCGAATGCAAAGGGCATTTTCTTATTTAATTACAGAGCAGTTGAACATCAACACATGCATTTAAAGACCCAGCTCCAAGGTCTGCCTCATCAGAGAGCAGCCTTGTGAAAATACATCAGAAATACAGAAGTACCCGACCCACTGTTGCCCTGAACAACTGTAGATAAATAATATGAATGGTAATCTACCTGATGAAGAGCAAAGATGCAAAACGGCACAGTTTTCATGGTTGGTTAATGAGATAAGCCACAGCCCAGGGCAACAGACTCTACCAAACAGAGTAATACTGCATTTCCAGCTTATTTTAACTACCTACGTTTTCTTCCTGAGAGAGATAAACAGCAGACTTGCTGTGTTATCTAGGATGCTAAGCACACATGAAACAAACGCTGCAGCTAATTCTATTACTAGGCATTCCTGTGAAGGAGTTCGACATTCAGTAGTGAACATTCACCCAGGTAAACGAAACAGTTAAGGAAGAAGTTCAGGAATTAATTCTACTCTGCTCTCTAGGCAGCTGTCAGACTGCAATGATGAGCAATTTATCTTCCATCTACAACACTATCAGCAGACAAGCAGAGGCACTGGGGAAGCCAGCTGCAGTCCACACCCTTCACGATACAACATCCATGCCTCTGAAAAAGGAGACACCAGGGGACTTAGCCATTTGCCCAGCTGCCTCATGAACTGTGAAACACTTGCACTTCCGTGCTTCTCCTTGTCTGGTGCCTGCTGCCTGAGCAAAGAAGAGGTGCCCCCTGAGGGAGCAGTTCCAAAGACACGCCAACCTCTTCCACCCCTGACTTGGATTCGCATGCACAAATCCCCATACCCTTGCACTCAGTGTTACCACAACCTGGGAAGCCCCACACGTGGAAGCTTAGGGAGCTGAAATGCTCCACTTACCTCTGGTCTTGAGGGTGCCACAGAGGCAGTCACACGTGTCTGCAGCCAGAATACTTATCCCAGGGCATAAAATTCCCTCCCACACAGGAAGAAACAACTTCAGACCTGCAGGCAGGCAGCTTGAATCAATGGCTGCCGCTGCCAGCTATGTGCAGGCACAAGTGTTCCACCTGGAAGGGCAGGTGAGAACTAGATTTCTCTTCCAGATCCACAGCTACTGTACTACAGGAAGTGCTGACCCTCCCTTCCTTCCTACCAGGGGTTTTGTAAAACACCTGTAATTTCTTGAGGCTGAGTTTTCATGAGGTGAGCATGCAGTGACAGCAAGCTGCTTTTATTTTACCTTAAATGCAACAATAAATCAAAAACCATGCGGACACAAACTTGATGGCTGAGATGCTGAATTAGTCTGATGGAGAGGCTGGACACCCCACACGACCATAGGACACAGCACTGGTGATCTGGCTGACCAGGCAGCTGGAGGTAACAGTGGCCTGCACATTTTGCAAGCCCTGGTAGGTGCGTGAGGAACACAAGAGCATGCTGAACCAGGACAGGCCTTATCAGCTCATTGCACGATCCCATGACTTACCTACAAAGAGATTAAAACCATCAGCAGTCTTATCTGTCTGTAACCAGTATCAAACTGTGGAAACTCACAGCTCTGTCACCAATGACTCCAGAGAAGGTCAAACACACCAGCAAAATAAACCTTACGGACAGCTTAGTCATCTTTTATGAGTAAATCTGTGACATCAAACCAGAGTCCATCCCCACAGATAGCTAAGGGTGCCTGAACTCCATCCATTGTCCACAAAATCACTGTTACCCAATTTACCTTTGGAAGCACTACAGACTACTGCTTAGAACTACTGCTTTTCAGCCATGACTCACTGCCCAAAACATAAAAGAAATTGCTTTGTACCCTTAGGAACAACAAAACACTTCTAGCTGGTGGCCACAAGTCATGCATTTGAAGTTTTCTCTGACTTGAGGTATCTGCTAAAACTGAAAACTTCAGGAATGGGCTTGTTCAAAGTTGTTTGCCTTGGGTCATGTAAGTATTAACTTCCCAATTTTCATCAGCAACAATCAAATTTGCTAGGCAAAGATATTAAATAATGTGCCTCTATGAACTATCCAATGTTATCATCAGAACAGTTCATCTCTGCTTCTTGCCATTGTCTGCTACAAAACACAAAACTTATCTCAAAACCTTGAGAACATTCAGAAAAACAGGGCAGCAATAAAATCTCCTTTCTACAAAGACAAATTTTCCAGGCAGCACCATCTCTCCTTTCTGGGTGTGTTTCGGATGTTCTTATGTCAAATACACATTTCAACATTATCATACCTTGGTTACTGCTGAACTGTCATGATTCCTCTTGCAGTTCTGTGGGGAAACTTTTACACAGCAGTTGAGATTTGTGAAGCCAAATGTGATCAGAGGTATCACAAAAAAAAAAAAAACCCAAAAACCAAAACCAAACAACCAAACCAAAAAATAAAATAACAAAGCAGTTATTTTCTACTTGACATGTTTTCTGCCTTTGATTAGAGTTTATCCAACATTAGAGGTACTGCTGTCCATTCTTATTGTCGTTTAGGAAAAAAAAAGTCGTTTTTTAAATAAACATATTACACTGAAAACTCATTAAACTCCTTAATGATTGTAGGTGCTTCAGTAACACCACTTAAAAGTAATTCTGTGCTGATTCCTAGTCATTTCTCTCTCCACAAACCTAACTTGTCATAAAGACAGAACCATTAATGAAGAGGTGTTGATTGATAAGAACTAGTTGATGATTTTACACAGACCTCTTTTCTTCTGAGTCCAAAAGGGCTCTTGCCCACTCTGGGAAACCCCTTTAAGCAAGGGAAATGTCACACTGGTGCAGCAAGAGACCTTGCTGACTTCTGGGTTTATAGATCCCACTACTGACACCATACTGATTTCCCTTCCTTGCCATGCTACAGAGAAGTGGCTTTGGTTACCAACACACGTGGAGGAGCTGATCCCCTTCCCTCTGGGGCTGAGCAGCAAGCAGGACAAGAAGAAAGCCTTCTGCAGTAGGACTGCAGAGAAATAACTACACCACATACTGTAAGATGGAAGGAAGACAGGAAAAGGGAAGAGCGAAAATTAACCCAAGCAACATCAAAGAAAGAGCCACCAACCAAACCAAATGCAAACACTAGTTGAAGTTTGCTCTGTAACTCATGGAAAGTGGTTGTGGATTATAAAGCAAAACCATTTTTCATACAGAGACTTGTCACCAGCTGTTTTATGTGCTCAGACTCTGCTCACAAAGCAGTTCTAGCTGTGTGTAGCCAAGTAGCAGCATTTTCTATTTCTAGATTTACGTGTTCATGCTTTCCAATTCTTGTGTTCAGTCAGAGAGCCCCACTGGCCTTCCTCCAGCAAACCTGTAGTCACCAGGAACCTGGCTTACTGAGGATGATTTTTTTTTTAAATTGTGAACACATTTAATTTAAGAAGAAAAACATTTAGTTCCACCAGCGTTGAAAAAACATGTGCATGTGGAAAAGCAACCCCACATGTATGAAGCTGAACAAAACCAGCCTGCAATGCTCTTCAAAACAAATCTCTATCTCATGCTAAACAAGCAGGGCAGACATAACTGATGCTGTGAAAACAAACCATTATTTTTGTGAATGATCCACCTGCAATAGCTCAACCAGATTCAGTAAGTTTAGCCAGAAATCTGGTCAGCTTCCTGCCATTCCTTTCCCAGAGACAATTGCTCAGGAGCATGCACACATGAGTGGTGCACACAGTTACCCTCAAATGCTGTCCCTCCATAGCAGGTCACAGAGCCTCCTTAATTGCATCCTCCACACAAACCACTCTTGATTCTCCCTCTCTGGCCCCCATCAATGACTGCACTTAATTATCCCTGTTTACCAAGATGCAAGTTCAAATATGTATCAGACCAGGCTGCATGGAAACTGCTGAGAGAGGTGGGGAGTCAGTGTACAAAGGTCCTGTGTAACAACCTGCTCTGTCTCAGAGCACATGGAAAACAAAGCAACTTACTTCAAGCATACTTCAAATGCAGATATCGAAAATATACTCCTTTTTCTCATTTTGACTGGGATTAAGATGTACTTTTATGTCTTCTGGACATATAAATATGAATACAGTGCTTTGAATTATAGCAAACAGGATCAAAAAGATACACTGTAAGACACCCTTTGTGCTGTCTTGTAAGTATGAAACAGCAAAACCTAAGAAGCTTCACATTTTCATAAACAGGTAAAAACAAGCACTGAGCTCATATTGCAGAACAAACATGAAGTTAGCTTTTGTACAAAGCCTCACCTTTCACTGTTTGTGCTCTATTCTCATCTCTCTAGTCTTGGAGGAATCTTTTCACTTACTCAAAGCAATGAAACCTCTGATGGCTGCACGTGCCCTAGTGCGCTCCCGCTTTCCAGAAAACGAGGTACACTCAAGAAGGCAAATGAAGTCTTCCCAGAGGCTTTCATGTGAGCCAGGTCTTTTTCCACAGAGCACTGCCTCTCTCAGCAGGAAGGGCTGCCCGAGCAGCTGAGTGCTTCTCTGTACTACACATGCAGGGCCTGACAAGGAGCTGTGGATGCTCTATGAAAGCCTTCGGAAGCTGAACTCTCCTCACACTCGCCTGCAACCCAGCAGATTTACCTGGAAGCTGCTGCCTGCTGTTAGCAGGCATGATTTTTCTTTTTCAAAAGAGAACTTGACACCTGGCTCCACAAGGTGGTAGTTTGGATAATGTAATCACAAATGTACGACCTACTGTCAATACGCTAAGGCTGTTAGCCAGTTCACTTTCAACAGGGCAGCGTGGTGCTGAACATCTTAGTCATTCACACTGAAGATGTAGCTTGGGCACACCATCACAAAAAGCAGCACCTACTATCAAAAAGCAGCACTAGTAGGGCTGTGTTAACAACCCCAACTATTTTGTAGGGGAAACAGCACTATTTTGCAGGGGACCTTAGCCATCCTTGGTGTGGAATGCTGTCCAGGTGCGCCAGTGTTCAGAATGAGGCGAAATCCAGTAGCATTCATTTAACCTGAGTTCCTCCAGAATAGCTAAAACTGTTATTCCCTCCCACAGATCACACCTGCAGAGGAGTTATGCTGGCAGGTTGGGAAGCCAGCAGCTGAGGGAGAAAGAGAGGGAAGGCTGCACAATAGAACTTGTTGACTGTGGCTTGTAGCCAGAATTGCAAGCTGGACTATGGAATAGGTGCTGAAGCACAGAGCTTCTCCTCTGAAGCACTTCACTCTGCACACACAAGTTATGCAGGCTTCTGTCTCCACAGAAAAATTCCTACAGAAGGAACACACTGTGAACAGATATGGCATTTCATTCTGTAACACATGTGCAGAAATGTTTCTATTGAAGGTCTCCATCATCCTAAAAAAGAAAGTGGAAATGCCAACATCTGAGAGCAAAGTGAGGTAGAACAATCCAGTATAAACAACTATAATTACAAATATATTAATTCTAAAGCTAGGCTATAGGTCTTAAAGAAAGAAAGTACAAATTATATTTTGCTTTTATACTTATACACTGAAAACACTTGGATAACTACAGTTCAGATAAGCAAGTTTCCAAAATAAATTTAGGCAGAAAATGTGGGAAGAAAATGCAAGGCACAGAACATCATGGCCTCTCCTCTATGTCCTCTCTTTGCACACATCCCATTTAACATCTCTGTACTATGCACAGCTAGCAAAGAAACCCACAAATCCACTGTCCCTCATCTCTGAGAATACTTCCATGTAAACAAAAATTTTTGTATCAAGTTCTTTAGCATACCAGACATAGAGAAGTAAAACACCCAGAATCAATCACAATTTTTTTTAGTGCATATTTTGACTAGATCAGACCACACCACGGACAGCTATGTCTGCAATGTACACTTCCAGTGACAAAGAGAGAAAAATTGTCTTTGCTTTCACAAGGTGCACAGATTTGCCCCTTGCAATGTTCACGGGAGTAAAGAGCAAGGGGGTTTCTGGTGCCCAGGAACTTGGTCACAATTCAGCTTGGTCACAATTCACCCTCTTCAGGTGCCTTGAGTCTGAAAAGCTGGAAAGACCCCAGATACACATCCTCACTCGTAACCACTCTAAATTGAGCACCTCAGTGAAGTTGCTATTCCCTCCTTCCCTCTTCCCCATGATAAAGGCAGCACCGAAAAGGAACACACAAAAACCAACCAATCTGGCCCATGAAACATGAGCTACATTCACAGGACAAAAATAGAAAGCTTTCATCTTTCATTATCAGACACTCTACCGCACAGCACAGGAAGCTAAAGCTTGAGGCAACAGTAGGTTTCAAATACTTCTCAAAACGGGAGCGAGGCTTTCCTTTTCTGCTCCCTGAAAGGCTAAAAGAAGTTGGCTTGGCAATGACAAAAAACATTAGAGTCCAACAAGCCTCTCCAACAGCAATCCAAGCAGGCAGTTGTTTAAGCAATAGCATTGTCCTCACTCCATAAATTCTCCTGTTCAGGACAATCCTTGCCTCCTCGCTTCTTCTGGTTCTAAAACTCTGTGTTCTAAAATCTTGGAATAATTTTAGATCTTTAAAACTTTAAGATTTTAATTTTATTTTTTTTTTGTGTAGTTTTTAAGGTTTAGTCCTAGCCCCCAGAGGAATTCAGGAGTAAAAAAAAGAAAAGAGAAACGCAATTTCTAGGGAGCTTACACTTCATGAACTCCAAAACCTGTACTAGCTTACAGCCCTCCAGCTTCCCTCTGTTAACAGCAGCCTACATTTAATGGGGTTTGTGTCTGCTCCCTAGGGTTTGGGAAGGCCAGATGGAAGGCAAGGAAAGACCTGAGGAAAGCAGAAACACTGTACTGCTCCTCTGTCACGGTGTGTCAGGTTCTTCCAGAAGTCCCCTCAGCCTCCATCTTTACAGTCTCAACAACAGATTATGTAGCCATCTGCTGAGCTTCAGCTTTTTAAAATGTTTTTATTTTAAGAGAACTTGTCACCACGCAAAGTCACAGCTCTTCCTCAAATACACGTTTTTTGTGGTGGCTTCATCTTTTTATCTTATCTATTCTTACCCACTCTGTAATTCTGCAGGAAGCCAGAAATGAACAGGTTTCGCTCACCTCACTGGCTGGGAAAATGGTGTTTATGAATCTGAACGGACTCTAACACTCTGTGAATGAGAAACTACACAAGTAATTTAAATCTGTCTGAGTGAGTCAGCCCTGGCTCTCTTCATCATTCACATCTAACCCATTCCTATCCTTACTACACACATTCAGAGAACATCTTTTGGGGTTTGTCATCTGTTGAGAAACACCACATTTCAATACCCAGATGTGTGGCTTTGCCTCTTTTGTCCTGACAAAACCCTGAGACATAGCAGATAAATTGCTGCCTATTTTGGTTTTTTATTGAAAGGTTTCAGCACAGCAGCAGCACAAGCACAACTTCCCTTCTGGGCAAAAGGACAAGGTGGCTGGCAGGCAGAGTTGCCTGGTGGATGGTACATCACTGAATGGTGGAGTGAGCACTGGCAAGAGGAATTATTGCCACTCCTGCTTAGCATGAACAAGCACACAGAACCATGTGGAGGAAGAGCAGGAGAAATGTTCCATCATGATGAAAAGGAAAATGAAGACACAGTTTTATATTTCCCATGGCATTGCTATGCTTACTTTTAAACAATGAAATGAAAATTTCACTTAGGCATCCCACGACACTTGTGCAGATCATCCAACATCAAGATGCCCTACAGCCCACTTTCAATAGTCTCAAAATGGAATTCACTTTCTTATTTTACAGCCTGGGAAATTCAAGATGCCTGTAAGGCAAAGAACATGAAAACAGCAGGAAAACTCAAAGAGCTTAATCCGTCCAAAACTAGAAAAACCTCCGTAATCATCATCAGTGGATTCTTAAAGAACAGAAAAATAAAATTGCAGGACTAGGTCCAAGTACTTTAATAAAACTATTAAATATAGGGTGGTATATGATCTGAAAATATTAAATAAACACAGTAACTAGATTTGAAAAAATCAGCGGAAGTGGCAAGCAAAGCCAAGTCATGCAGGCAACTACTGCTCACAAAAAAAACACCTCAGTAGAAACAAAAGGTGTTGGAACACATTGTAAAGGCAAGCATCACTAAACAAAGTCTAAAGGAAAGGCAGAATAAGACACAACATCAGCTTGGTAACACCCATGAGAAAAATCACATCAGACCAACATGACTTTATTTTTCAATGTTGTAGCTCGTTTTCTAAATGAGGGAAATATTACAAGATTCAGGTGAAAGAAATGTTAGCTTTAACACAGCTGAGTACCCTAAAACATACACCAGTGTTGTTGAGCATGCTGGAGGTGGAAATGAGTAATTCTAATGTGGATAGGAAACTTGTTATGAGAGACAAAATGAGGGCTAGATAGAGACCAGACTGATTACATGAGTCAATATTTCACCTCAGACACTGACACAAAAATCCTCAGCATTAAGCCTAAAGGTCTCACCAGCAAATGGTTGAGGAAGAGGTCATGACAGCTCACCAGAAAAAGCTCAGTGTATTTGCATTCTGAGGGGACTGTAAATGTCTCTCTTACTGATCCAGTAAATCTCAAAAGAGACAAGAACTACTTAAATTTTCAATTATTTTAACTGGGACTAGAACCAAGTATGGTTAAACTACCAACAACGTGTCAGAAGTTGGAATGCTCCTTACCACCAGGAAAGAAAGACATAGGATGGGTGCAATAGAGGCAAGAACCTTACAGAGAGAGTTTGGTTAACACATGAGCACTGTATTATGATGTGATGTGCCTCTAACAGCAGGAACTAGAGTCAATGAATCAGTCCTCTCTTGCAAAGTTTTTTTTCATTGATCAATATTTTTAAGAGAGGACTGATGCAGGTGCCTCTTTCCTCTTCCACAAGAGCTTATTTAAACAGGTGGTTGTACAGTAAAATTTGTCAGAAAACTTGAAGCCTGCACTAACTTTTCAGTTAAGTATGCCTACAGTGTGACAACACCAGAAGAGATTCATTTTTGGGGAGGGGAAGGAGCGTTGCTTTGTTTGTTTTTGTTTCAAATTATGTTACACTTCCTTGCTCAGATCAAGTCTCAAAGGCATCAAGAATCTCTGCAGGAACAAGTTCTGGGACTGGGTTCAGGCAGCAACCTCCAGCACACCTTCTCCTCAAAGTGGCAGAGGATAAAGGGGATGTAGCACTACTCTAGTTAATGCATTACACAGCTGAAATGCAACAATGACCTCACTGAGGAAAGGAGAGGTCTAATAAGAAAAAGAAAAAGTGAATTTTAATAATGGCACTGTAAGATCTTGATTTTCATGTAAGACATACCCTACACATCTAAATTCTACTTCAATGCCCAGATTTCTTACTCCCCACAGACTAGCTTTTCCTATTACTATTTGTCTTTGGTGGGATTTTTATTAAATTCTTGTGCAGTCCTACTAGACACCTGAGACTCTAAAGGTCTGTAGGTGCAGCTAGACCCAGCTCTACGCAGGTAGGTCCAGCAGCACATTCACTTCTCACAGACTACCTCCTGGACCTATAGAATTCATGTCAGATACAAAGCAAAATTCTATATCTCAATTCAGTTATAGAAGAACATTCCCACTAATGCATCTCATTAGGAAGCTGGAAAATGGTAGATGTAATGGTAGGAAAAAGACTTAAGATGAGTCTTGAAAAAATGGCTAGCAAAAACACCCACCCACATGCATGGATTCAGAACAGCATGGTATGTAAGGTGGACAGAAATAGCTGCCAAGGATGATGTGAGCAGTAATAGAATATAATCAACAACAACAACCCCAGAACACTTGCTCAACTTGTAAAAAAAAATAATCAAAATATCCTTAAAATGAGTCAGTAAATCTGATCTTATTTATTCCAGTAAATTGCAGTAACAGGAACAATAACATTCCCAAACTCTAAGTTATTGTTTACTTTATATAAACAATAAGCTCAGAAATCTACATTGAAATAACATGCATTTTAAAATGAGCAATTTTTATTTATTTATTCATTACCAGTATTTAAAACAAAACCCCACTACACTTCTAGATTTCCCTGTTGCAGAAAAAAAAGTGCTGCCAGAAAGAGCAATATAATGAAATGAATACCATACCATACAAATCCATAATAGTTCACATCCCCTAAAAATAGTTCACATTCACTAACAAAGGAAATAAAATGGCAAGATGATAAAGAAGCAGAAAATCAAGTTCATGTAGTAAGTGCAAGCAGATTTCAGTTTCTTATCAGTCCATCTCTTATTAGTTCTGCTAAAAAAAGATTACCCTGGAGTTTCAAACAGCACACAACTGCCAGACATAAATGCTTCAGCATTCATAGAAATACTAAAAATTTAGCCATAAAGATACATACTGCACTTCCCTACAGCCTGCTGCAAAAATTGTAATCTAGAGTTTAAACCATTTTTGGCTGCATTTGGGATCTCACAGAGAAATCTGTTCTTTCCCAAGTCTATGACTTGCAGCACACCCCAAAAACCAAGAGAGCAAAGGAAACTTGCTTGCCATTCCCTGAACTTACTATACACACACCACTCTGTCAAGAGGCTTGTAATTTTTGGCATTCCTTTACTTACTCCCATGTTCTTCATCTACTGGATGATTAGGGCACAAGCTACAAACGGGCTGTGTTGTCTAACAGATCAGGGCCTGATGGAGACGTACAAAACCTCAGTTTGTTCAGGACCTTGCCAGTAAACCCAAACAAGTCCCTATACTTCAGAGAATCCTGATAATCCTTCCTTACTTTGTCTATTTTACAGCTTTGGGAAGGGACAGTGCCTTGGGCAATGAGTAGCTGTGCCTGGATGGCATGAGCTGCAGCATACAGAAGAACACAAACTAGCTGATAAAGCAGCCCAGCTACACTGTTATGAAGCTACTGTTCACAGCTTCACCTCCTCCTTTCTCTACTTTACAGTTTCTAGTGTCCAAGCTAGCCAGGTTTAGGCTTACCCAAAAATCCTTACCCATTACATTTAACACTGTGGGAATTTGCTTTTGGATTTCTCATTATAATCAAAAATAACAGAAGAACAGATCACACTGAAAACTGGTATTTTTTTCAGAGCAGGACAGAACACAGCTTAATCAAATGTCCTGCTCTTATCTAGCCAGGAAATGCTCAGGCAGTGTTTTGAATGTGCTCTGCTGATTCCACCCAGCAATCCCAGCAGCTGCCTCAGTTTATGGCTCTGCCTCACCTGCTTTGAGGGACCAGCAGCAGGTCCTGCTCAAGATCAAAGGACAAGGCAGCACAAAGCCATGAGGCAGTCTCCATTAAACCAGACACTTCCCACAGACCAGGCTCCTTCAATGCATCAGCATTAACACACCTTAGAGATCATACACTGTGGGAAATGGATTTGTAGAGGATTTTCAAAGCCTGACAGAAGTCTCACATAATATGCATCTGTATGCAAGCTTTGAGATAAGAAACGCTGATTTAGAAATGCCACGGAATAGGACGGACATTGTTGAGAGAGAAATGGAACTAGAAACAAGTTTCAAAGGGTGGCCTTGCAAATAAGACTAGATACTTTGGAGAAACAGAACTATGAAAGGTGCATTGTAGTAGGACACACGAGGGGCAATGGGAAGAACTGCTTTAATAGTATGAGAGGAAGTTTAACAGGCAGTTTGGATGTGTTTAGTATATTTGTCTGAAATTTCTTTTCCTTAATTCAACTTTAGTTTTTTAAAGGCAGTCCAAACATATATCTGCCTTGAAATCCATAATCAGGGGATATACAACTCATAAAAGAACATGAATATACTGTGCATATGGAATCTGATTAAAAAGCAGAAACATTTGTTTTATAACCATATTACTTAATATCCCGTGGTTTTGGCTGGTATATTATTCAGCTGAAATACTGAGACAGGAGAAATGCTGATTCTGATGAAGGCTCAAAGCACCTCCCATATTCATAAAGGAGCCATTTCATAAATGGCATCATATTCCTTAACATGTTTATCCTGAAGAGCATTCAAGTGCTAATTAGGAACAGAGCCACGCTCTGCTAAAACTGAGAAAAAGTATATTTAGACATCATCTATCCCCAGTGATCTTGCAGGAAGACACGTAGCATATGGCACATGAGAAAATCAGAAAAGGGGAGGGGGCAGAAGACAGAAAGAGACCAACTGTTAAAAATACTTCATATGAATACTTTGGTGGAAAAAAAAGTTAAAAAACAGGGAAAACCACAAACAAACACCATCAAAACACTTTATCAAAAGCTCAGCATTTCAGAGAAAGATGTAGGGATGTGTAGGCATTTAAAATGAAAATGACATTGACATTTCTATGTCAATTGCTTTGCCCTCTATATTTGTATTCACAAGAGCAGACACCTCTTAGCTCTATTTAGTACCTTAAACTATTATTTTCTTAAAATTTAACACCATTACTGAAATTCAACATTTCAACACACACATCCCCCAGTGGTATTTCAGAATTCTTATTTTGTCGATATTTCCCAAAAGACCTTTTTGGTTTGTTGGGGATTTTTATTTTTTAAATTTCAGGTAAGAAAACACTAATTTCCTATTGCAATGCTAGAAATTTCAAAAACACAAAGCATGAACAAACTGCAGTATTGCCACAAGCCAAGGATTCCTACTGCAAGCTAGTGACCTTTTAGAGGTAACTGAGAATTTCCATGAGCTCACTTCAGGCAGAATTGTGAAGGGATGTTAACCTACCTTTCACTATTTTGCTGCCAAGTCTCATAATATCCAGTGGCTTTCATAAATCCCACATCCTGATGTTAGCATCAGAGTTACATAAGAACCCATTTTATTCTGAACACAGACTTCAGTCTTGCAAGAAAACCTTGGATATATTACCATAGTTCACTCTAAAAGCTATAAAATTGGAACACAAAACCAAGCTCCTGCTTTAAGAACAACCACAAGCATCACAAACTTTTCATCTCCTAACCCAGAGAAAGGTCAAGTGGAAAAACAGAATTCAGGAGGTGCTGCTGCACAGGTTTGAAATCTTCTCTCTGGTGAGAGAAGGAAAGCTCCTAGCACAGTTGCCTGTGCTCTGTCTAGGGCCATGCCCAAAAAAGCAGGTGGAATGCATTGGTTTTGTAATGTGCTGTCCTGTCACTTGATTGTAACAGCCCCTGGCAGGCTGTTTTAGAGCATGGCCCTGTACAGAAACACTCAAGCAATGCTGAGACACCCAAGCAGCACACAAAAGCATTTTGTGCAGGTCATGGAAGTTGCCTCCTGGCCTGCCACACTCCCCATGGCAGGCGACTAATCAGCTTCCCAAGGAGTAAATTGATCCACACAGAATTCTTGTGTCCCGTGATTCGTGCTGGGAACAACTTGGCCAAGTCTTGAGATTGGGTTATCTCATTGCATCACGCCTCAGCCTTGGTGTATGCAAAGCAGGGGGAAGGTGGATGAGGAGTCCAACAGTGGAGAAGCAGTAATGAGGCTCTCTGACACAGGACCCAGCACAGCTGCAGCAAACATGGCTGTGGAGAGTCTTCACCCCTATCTGGGACACTGGCCAGGATTAACACCTGGTCTGACTCAAGTTGCAGAGCCTCATCTATGAGCATGGACTGGTCACAAGCTCTCTGTGAGGCTAGAAACCAAAATCATCAGCCTTTGGCATCCAGTCACCGCCTGCTGTCTGGTATCTGTGGCGAAGGAAGCTGTTAAAATGAACGTGGTAGTGGCCTCCAATAAATTTCTCCACATAAACTGCAAACCATGTGCAGCTACCAAGGAAGTAAACACAGAACTGAAGCCAGGCACACGCTCCGTGACACACAGTCAGGCTGTAAGGGTGAGGGGGCTGCTGTGCAACTGCAGAGAGCAGCAGCGAGGGCCAGGCACAAGTTGTTGCCCTCATCAAGTGCAACAACAGGATGAGCAAGGAGCCACCACCATGTCCTGACAGCAGATGACCCTGGAGGTGCTTCTGCCTCCCACTCTGTCCCAGCGGGGCAGACAGGACTTCATTTACATACTTCTTTTTGACTGAAGTCATCTTAGATTTTCAGAGAGTTGGTTATAACCACATCTCAGTAAACAAGCCTGCAGTGGCCCTGGTGGCAGGGTAGCAGCCAGGTCTGCTCTCAGAATGATGCCACCACCCTTGGCTGCTTCCATCCCAAAAATGGTGGGACACGTGACTTCAGGTAATGGACGTCCTCCCCACACACCCCTGTGTGTTCCAAGCAGCCACTGCCAGATGAGGAGCCACCACCCACAAGAAAAGACCAGCTGAGCACACACATGGCCACCACGGGGACATCTTCATCAACAGATGTCATTCACCTACAGAGGAATCACTTCCATGAGGGAAAAATATGAACTCAGGTGACCAAGCAGCAGAAGCTACTTCTGAATTTGCTCTCCCTTTTTTGGCCTTCCCTTGCCTGTTTGACAGATCTTTCAGATATGTGCAGTGACCACTTGGAACCTGCCAGGCTGGGTGCCCACCCTCCCCTAGTTGTTTATCTACATCTCACTACGGCAACTCATTCAGCAAGCTGTTACACTAAGCATAAAAACAAGCAAATTATACAGTAGATAAAATGCCAAGCTCATCTTGCACTGCCAGCTCCATTTGGGGGAAAAAAAAAAGTGATGAAGTCTGCATGCATATAATCACAATAATTAGACACTTGTAACCAGCTGAACATCAGCATGCATGCTGAAATTAAAATTGCCCAGTTTGAAAAACTAAGAGGGCAGGATCTGTGCAGTCCTATCTTGTAGAAGAGGGAGGAAGGGTTTTTTTGCCTAATTCAGCTCCTTCTCAACGAAAGCCCTACAGCATTTACCATTTATCACTCACTAGAGAAGGGCTGTTGAGTTTGTTGTACATTAACATGCTCATCATAAATAAGTTTTTAAGTTGAGGAATTTAAAACTTGGCTGTGGGTGGTCCAGACCTACACTTGAACAATTTAATAGTGCTGTGCAGTTTCAGTTTGGGTTTTTTAACATTTGATTCTCCTGCTAGCATTAAAAATACCTCATTTCTTAGCCCACAGTCAGTGGTAGTCTTTTTTAAACACATATTGTGTAGCTACTCACTGAGAAAGCCACTTCACAAAAGTCTTTGTGAGTTTAAATGAAGGCCCTACTAATGCCTTAGTGTTTGTTTTAAGAGTTCTCAGAATTAGTAGGTCAACAAATGTGTAAATCCAGCATAGAATCAATCTTCAATATTGGTACTTGTCACATAAGATAATCCCTTTAAAACCAGCCTGCTCATCCTGGAGACAATATTGCTAACTTCAAACATCAAAGTAACTCCCAATCAAAGGATTCAATAAAGTTCAAAACTGTCAACCCACGCTTTTCAAAATTTCCATCTTTCATTGTATTTTCAACCATGTCTTAATCTTCCCTTTTACCCACTAAAGCAATGACTTGATTTTAAGAATATTGCTTACTTACTGCAAAGACAAAACAGACAAAAATTTATTCTGTTTAGGACAAGGCAGCCCCTAATTTTCTGTGGACATGTCAGCCATGTTTTCCTGCAGTGGGAACCAGAAGTAAAGCTAAGAGTAGTAATCTCTATTCAATTTTTTAATTTTAAAAAAAATCCTTTTTCACTTTTTGTTTTGGTACATTATTTTTTTCCATCTCACCTTATCACAATGTCTTGACCGTACACATTTTTAAACCCCATTTTAATGATTACAATTGTCATTAATGTTACATAACCTACAGGGAACCCACTTTTCCATTCACTGAGATTTTGCAAGATATCAGTTTGAAATAATTTATTTCCTACTGAATACTGTAATAGCGAATCAGCAAAAGGGACAGACTAATGAGAAGAGGTTATGGGGATATAATTTTATTTTGGAACTGTATATTTACATTTTCATACTTCATTGGGTAACCATAGAAAAAATTAAGCCTTCATGAAGGAGACTGAAAGAATGCAGGGATTCTGTTGCATGAGTAGCACTGGGTTTAAAAGTAATAAAATATGACTGGAATTATTCTAGTTGTTCTTGCTCTACTGTAATCAACTCAAGTACATAATTGGTGTAACAAGAAACAAAAACCTACCATGAGAATAAGAGAATCACAACATTTTTAGAATGCAATTAGTGCCTTGTTTGATGAAGGAAAATGAAAATGATAACTCATTATTACCATGATAGGTATTAATCATTTTATCCTCTGATGACTTTCTCCATACTCCTATAAGTTCAGCATTGGTAAGACAGAGATAGAAAAAAAAAAGCTCTTCAGGTGTTATTAGATAATTTTCAGATATGTTTGGGGTGTGACAATGTGGCCTCCTCCAAACATTTTCCATTTCAATTTCTTTTAAAAAGGCAGAGATTTTCCAAAGGTATTTTAAAGAAACTTCTCCCACAGCCAAAATTTTATTCTCAAGTTCTTGATACAGACCTTCATTCAGATACTTTTTTGTATTATTCTAGAAGTCATTACTTCATATTTTATTGCACTGTTTCTGTGAGAAATTGCTTGTGAGACCAGATTTTCTCTTACTGTGTGGAAAGAGTATTTCCATGTATAGAGGTGATAAGTCAAGCTGAAATATGCAAAATACAATTGCAAACAATAATTATTAGGAATTGTTTAATAAATCCTGGAGGTCTTCCATTTGCTGAAAAGCAAGAAGTAAAGCAAAGAATTCCCTGGCTAAGCAACTGGAGTGCCTTGTGCATTTGCTAACAGACCGGCCTGCAGCTCTTCTTGTTAGGATTCACATAGCACATCTAAAGGCTTGGCCACCAAAAAAGACACATGCAGGAGACATGTCTGTTTAGGAGATCCTAACCAACTCACTGAGGGTAAAGGCAACTGGTTTTTAAATTGAAGAGGTTAATATAAAACAGCTGTTGACAGTCTTCATCCCTGGCCAGCCAAGAAGTGGGTGAATAGGAATGGGTGTGCACGTCGTGAGCAGTTGCTTTACTGCAGGATGTGAGATCCAATGCCTCACAGCATGTCATGGCCAGGATAAAGCCATTAGGAGCCACAGTTACCTTTCCCATCCTGCAGCCCTGCCCCATCAGGCTGTTATTCCTGCTGCACACATCTCCATAAGACAGCAGCTCTCACCAAGGTTTGTGACAGCTTCCCTTCCTCATACAGCTTGTTCACACAACGAAATGTTTACACTAACATGTCAGGAAAAAACAGTGCGAAGCCAATGGCTACACACAGGCAGCAAACAAAAACTTCATGCTAGTGAAGCAGCTATGTGACACACCTGTGTCACACAGGCATTCAGGGTTCAACACAGCTCCATCAGACACTACTGCATCCACCTACTGCTCGACAGCCAGCAAAAGGGGTAAGGACAGACATCACAGATGCTCTAAGTTTGTCAACAGCTTCACTGGCCCTGTGAAACTACTCCAGACATAAATGTTCACAAGAAACTATAAAATATCCATCAGTATCAACCCCAGGCTGGGACAGTTCTTTCTTTCTTTCTTTCTTTCTTTCTTTCTTTCTTTCTTTCTTTCTTTCTTTCTTTCTCTCTTTCTCTCTTTCTCTCTTTCTCTCTTTCTCTCTTTCTCTCTTTCTTTCTTTCTTTCTTTCTTTCTTTCTTTCCTGAGAGTTTCTTTTCCAGGCTTGTCAAAAGGCACCTCAAGCTGTCTGACCCCTACCACAGTAGGGGTAAAGCTAACAGGCAAAGTCCTCTGGAGTTTGTCACTTCAGAAGTCACCTGGGGAAACCCCAGGACACCCACTTTTCTCTGGGTTTATGTTATGCCTCAGAAACAGTTTTGCTGAGACAAAGCAGTTTAGTGCAACTTCACAGCTCTGAAAACCACCAAAATTCTCTGAAACAGTCAGAAAAAACCCCCCCTCTTGTTATATACTGCTTTTTATCACCATCAAGAGCCCACAATAGAGGAGAACACACTTAAGCAAAGGCAATGTTTTTGATGCTTTCTAGCATCAAGCAAGCCATGGAGGACCCCCACTGCCAGATCACCTGACACACCTTTATTAGCCATTCAAAAGTAACTAAACAGACATGTCCAAACGTTTCTATCACTTCAGAGAACAAATGTTTTCTTTCCGACCTTCTTCCTTGCCCTGGAAAAAGTTTGCTCAGTGACAGATTATCAATTATTAACTAAGACTTAACGCTGATAATGTTCAGATAATAACTGCCTAGGAAGAAAAAAATTACCCCAAGCAAACATTACTTGCAAAGACATCAAGAATAAACCTGAAACAATTCATACAGCACAACTAAGTCTCTAGCCATAGAGATTTTTTCAATTAAAAAACAAAAACAAAAACAAAACAAAACAACAAAAAAACCCCAAACTGTAAATTCTTTAACTCCTGCCTGAAAAGGCCCTTGAACACATAACTCTATGCTGAAACACAGATACTGCTTAATAGCTGGATTTCAGCATGTGCTAACCTACTTTGCTAAAATAGTGCCCAGATAACTTATAAAAATTTTATACTGTATTATATAAACAACTGTCTAACATAAAAGTTATCTACTTCACTAGACACCCAGGTTTCCTATGTTTAGACCTAAAAGAGATACCTGCATCTGTTTAAGAAATATTAGCATACATTGAACTTGCCAGTGATTTACTAAGCCTGCAAGTTATTTGTACCCCATGGGTCACATACTTGTAGTCTGAGATTTAAAGAAAAGAAACAAGGAGGGACATGTAGCACAATGTAAACTTGTTCAGGAACTTTCTCCTGTATCAGTATAGAAAACAGTCAAAAACAGCCTTCAAAGAAATGGAAGAGGTCAACTAAAGGCCATTTTACCATTGGCAGGAATAACAGGCAGCAGGCCTGAAAACCAAAGAAATGTCTTAAAATTCCTGTCCAACTTTCCATTCAGCCAGTTCACCTGGTTTTCAAGCTCCCATAAATCATTCCTCAACAGTGCTGCTTGCTTAAAAAACCTCAGAAATTCAAAGTTAACCTAGGCCATGTGGGAAAGTGTACCATCAGTCAGTGAAAAAACACTTTGATCCAAAGCCACCATTCCCAAGAAAAGCCTGCAACACTTGGCAGCAATGCAACGTTAGCTTCACACTTTGAATGCCGAGCCTGAAGAAGCAGGAATCTTGCCTCAAAAAGGCACTTAAAGAACAGAAAAACAAGCTTAAGAATTACTGATTTAATTAATAATTTCTATTTAAATAAAATACTATCTCAACAAACTCCCAGTGTAATTAGCAACATATTTCCTGATTTTTTTTAACTACCAGCATGGTTACTTCCTGAGCTCTAACAGCTTGTCACCAACTGTACAAAACTGTAACATGAGGAGGCAAGCAAGGTGATTTCCACCCAGTCCTGTGCAGCCAGGGAGATTATGTAGTTCTTGCTACTCACCACCTGCTTTAAAAAGAAGCACCCTTCTTGTTTATCTTTTTTTCCACTGTATGACCAAGGGCTTCCTCCTGGCTTGACTCCTCCCTGTTAAACTCCTGCATGTAAGACCTCTAATAAAGGTCTAACCCAGAAGACTACAGCCTCCCCACTAAATATGTCCACACAAAGTCAGGCAGTTCACCCCAGGTCAGATGAGTGGCAGGAAAGAAGATAACACTATCCAAACTTGAACAAATAAAAGTCAATCACCATTTCTTCTTGAGGATTCAACATGAAGCCTTTCTGGAGGTATAGCCATCCTCAGCAAATGCAGCTGTCACTTAGATGTACTTAAAAGGGCTTATTTTACTCTGAGGGATTCAAATGCAAGTCATTTGCTCTTATTACTACAGTGAGCAATTTGCTAGGAACTAGAAATACGGGAGACATTTATAATAAAATCAACTTGACTGAAGTTCTACTTGGTGTGCTTCTTTTAGCACTCTGGCTACTTGGTTGTGCAAATTAAAGATTTAAGCAATACAGCACATTAAAGAAAAACTTACTTTAAGAGTCTAGAATGACTATACAGGAACATGTAAGGAACATACACTTTCCAAAATAAACTGTAACAATTGACCACTGAAGCTCTTCACAGCAGCTCCCTGCTTAGGTTTGTACTGTGGATTCTATATAGCCATATGCAGTAGGATTTTGCTATTTGTTAGCCTACATCTGTACTCATTTCTCCCTTCAAAACAACATGAAAACAGGGGTCCAGAGTAGAAGAATGCCTATGCCCAGTGCAACATCCAGGAGCTGCAGAAATGAGAAACCTGCTGTCCCAAAGCTAATCCTTCCCCTGCCACCTCTCCATCTCTCCCTGACACCCCAAAGCCTGCCAGGCTGAAAATCTTCTCAGCCCTACTTGTTTCACTCTGTTCTTGCAGCTTTCAAATAGCAGACACTGGGTGCTACTGTAAAGAGTATGAAAAATAATAACAGGAAGCGGGATAGAAAGGAAAAAAAAGACTTTTTCTCAGTATTGAAGTTTTTTGAACTGAATTAAAACATGTAAATTAGATATTCACTAAAAGAGCCACCAAAACCTTCTCTTTAAAATAAACCCTGTTATAAAAAGGGAAAAGTGCTGTAAGGAACAAAATAATTCAGAAAATAATCATAATTATACAATTCTTACCCATACCAGTGCTTTTATTGCCACACATTTGGTAACCTAAACTTACAAGAAATAAACATTTAAAAAACCTGTTGGGACAGCCAACATATGACCTTCTTCCTCCACAGAAATCACAAACCTGCTAATTCATTAATTCAGCCAAGTCCACGAGCGCAGTAGCAGAACATCTAATTAATTCAAAAATCAGGTATTTCCCTGCTGACACCTCAGCTTTAGGTAGAAGGTGAGGCTGCTGGAAGGCAGTGCAAGCCTGAGATCTGCTGCAGATTGACACCTATAAGCTGTGTGGCTCGAAGAACTTTGGATAGAAACCTTTATTGCAGATTAAACATGTTCAGGGTAGCTACATCAGAAAGACCACACCTTAAGAGAAGAATGGGTAAGGGGAAACATCCATAATGTGGATTCTTTCTGGTTTTTTTTAAACTACTGATGGCAATTAATTTAATTGAAGATAATATCATTTAATTACTAAGCATTATAATCATAGAATCATTTACACTGGAAAGGACCTTTAAGACCATCCAGTCCAACCACCAACCCAGCAGTGCCAAGCCCACCACTAAACCAAGTCCCCAAGTGTCGTATCCACACCGCTCGTAAAGAGCTCCAGGGATGGTGACTCTGCCATTCCCTGGGCAGCCTGTTCCAACATCTGACCAGTTTTTCCGTGAAGAAATTTTTCCCAATATTCAATTCAAACCTCCCCTGACACAACTTGAGGTCATTTTCTCTTGTCCCATTGCTTGTTACTTGGGAGAAGAGGCTGACCCCCACCTTGCCACAGCCTCCTTTTAGGTAGCACTCGAGAGTGATGAGCTCCCTGCTAAGCTTTGTCTTCTTCAGGACAAACACCTCCAGCTCCTTCAGCTGCTCCACATCAGACTTGTGCTCCTTCCCCATCTCTGTTGCCCTTCTCTAGACGTGCTCCAGCATCTCAATGTCCTTCCTGTGTTCAATTTCGTGCCCCTCACCACGGCATTTGAGGTGTGGGCTCAGCAGTGCCAAGTACAGGGGGATGATCACGGCCCCAGTCCTGCAAACTGTGAGACAGTTTGGCAAGGAAGGATGGATGACACTGTAATCACCTGGCTGGGTTTAAGAGGAGCCTTGTTCACTGATGTACAAGAAAAGTGACTGGTCCATTTACAAAATATTCTTTCCTCACAGTGAAGTCAAAATGATCCAATAATATTTATGAGGAACTTCTTTCATAAATGGACTAGAAATTAATAGAAAGGTTTATATCTTTATCCCAAAGGGTAGGAGAAAAATCACCAGCATAGTTAATTACAAAAGGAACAAAGTACTCTAGGGTAACCATGTATTTGGAATGAATGCTATTTCAGAGCCAAGGAACAGGAATTAATAACACAGATGGACATCAACCACTGTACAAGCCTAACACTTCCAAGAAAACTTGTCTGTCAAGAAAAGCCTTGGATAGGCTCTGAAAACTTAAGCAACAAAATTACTTTATTTTCTCAGCAAATGGCACATCTTTTCAGAAAGAATAAAAAAACCCAAACCAAACACCCCCAAACCACAAACCTTGAACCAAAAAGCCACCAGTATTTAATACAGCATCACTTGTTGACCCCCTAATATATCAACCAACATTTTATAGAACAACTTTTAAAGCCAATGTTTAGTTGATGATATGTGGAAGAATATTGAAAGGAATAAGATGAATGTGTCTTTACAAACAGACCATGAAAATCTGCTTGTAGATAGGGCCAGGAACTTACAGATAGGGAAGTAACTGAAGAAACTACCAGCTCTAGAAAATGTTACTAATTGACAGACTGCTCCTCAGCCAAGGCCATGCAACATTCCTTAGAGAAAAAGACCAAATACTAGAACTATGAATAGTTTTTTTTCTTTCTCCTACATTACAAAAGGGGGGCACATATTAGAGGAGGCCATAGAGCAGGCGATTTGGGAAGTCTGCATCTTCTGAGTACCTCAGCTATGGGGGAAAGGAAGAGGGTGATGCAGCTGGGAACTTAGGATAGAAAGGGGACTGCATCCCCCAGTAATTTGAGAGGTGCCAGAGGAATGACCCATGGCCTCTCCCTTTATTTGTATAAAGTTACTGGACTCCTCTGTCTCCTTTCTGGACATAAACCTCTAGGGTTGTAGATTTTTCCGCACAATATCTTCTCTTTTTATCTTACAAATAATTTGATCACATCCTTCTCTCTTATCTTCTATTGCTGACTGTCTATTTTATTTGAATTTTGTCAAATTAATGTGAATCCTCCTTTGAATTCCAATAAATTCTTTAATTGTGACTTATAGAAACACTTTACTCCAACTAAAATTTTAAATTTTTATGGTACACTAACACTTAAAGTCACTAATATCATTGTGTCTTCTGTATAGCATAAATTCATTGAAACTTTGAGAAAAGGTTTCTATTATCAAACAAATACTCCTGTGACATTTAAAAGACCTAAAGTAATGGCTAGTAATATAGCAACAACTATGAAAAAGACAGTAGAGCACATAACATAGATGTCCTTCCCATATAGCTCAGAAATACTTTACTGAATTTAAGTTTGGCTTTTTAAGGAATGCTAAGTGTCACTGGGTTTATTATGTATAAACGAGGAAAGGCTGGTTCTCAAAACTAACAACTTGGTGTCAGATTTCTGAATGAACTGTTAAAGACAAGAAAAAGTAGATGATGAATAGCAGTACTCTAAGTAGTAAAGCTCATGATGAGGAACTTTCACAGCAAACCACCCAAAGCTCATTTGTTTGCCAATCACAGCCTTCAGCTTGTACCAGTGAATATTAGAGGCACCAGAGAGTTTGCTGGAGAGATAAGGGGCAATAAGGGTTTGGGGTTTTACACTGCACATCTTCACAAGGTTTATTTTACTCTTTGAGAAAACGTGAGTGGAGGAGTTACTAAGTGAACTTCAGTTCCTTATGGAATGCTTATCTTGGGTTTGTTCAGAGAGGTATTCAAAGACTGCTGAAGCCTGTAAAATGCCTGATGGCCACCTCAGAGGCCACCTTTCCCCACTGAACTCAGTAAGGCTGCTTGTTGGGATGAGGCACGAGAGCTGAGCTAAACAGAACAGAGAATGCATTTCGACCAGCTCAAAGGAAATCTCCAACTCCCAGTAACAGGGAAGGGGCAAAGCACAAAGCAGCAGCGAGTCTGGCAGGCCTGAACAGGCTGCCTGCAAGGCACAGTCCCTGCTGCCCAGTCTCCTCTGATCCAGAGGGGCAGCAAGAGCCAGTGCCTGCCCTGCTCCTCAGTCAGTCCCAACACACTTCTGTGCTTCAGGGGCTTTCACAGGCAGGCACCAAAGCCTGCTGAACCAGTGTCACCATACACACAAGGCTGGAGCTCAAACAGTAAACTTGGTAGAAACTCCTGAGCCAATTTCTCTGTATCAGCTGGAGCACATGCCTCCATTTTTCTCTTTTTTGTCCTTCTTAGCCCAGGCTCCTGGAGCTGGACTCCTAGGCTGTGCTCAGTTCTTCCAGTCAGTCTTTAGACTCTCAGTGAATAAAGAGAAAACAAGATTGAGGCATCAGGCCTGCTAGCATATGAATGGAACTTGGGAGGACATCCCCAGCCTATGTTTTAGCTTGTGTTAAGGATGTGCAGCTTTTATGTCCTAGAACTACTCTTCCTTGCTTTTGGATTGCTCCCTCTCACATCCTTGTCTTCTGTAGCAATACCTCACTGCCATTTGCCTTTGCTGAGGCATTACTGCTGCAGAAGCAACTTAACTATTCTAAGAAGAATGTTCTCTTTTGTCACACAAGTTGAAGATTAACCTAAGGGAAAAAAAACCATTTATGTTGTAACTCATCACAGCACAAATTCTTCTATAAAGTTGTAATATTACTACTGCCTCATTTCAATAGCAAGCTTTGTTTAACCTTGTTGTATGTTTCCTTTTGCTCAAAAACACCCTCACAGTAGTGCTGCATATAATTTTGCACCTTGTCAATGCCAAAAAAAAAATATAACTATGTCATTAGTGTAAGCTTTTTGTTCTGTTGCTTTATTCCGGCTTCAAAACAGGAGATTAAAGTTTTGGTGAGCAATACCACCAGTCACATAATCCTCCAAAGCCCTGGATCTGTTGCTGCTGGCTCCTACTCCTATGGTATACTGAGCCTTCTGTGCTCTGGATCAAACCTTCAAACTCTTTACTGAACAGGCATCCAAGGAGTGTGCTTGCCTAAATCCACAAGATGTCATGTTCTCAAAAAAGAGGGAAGAGGTAGCAGAATTCTAGACCCTCCAGAGAGAAGCAGCAGCACCCTCTGAGAGCCAAAGCACTTTGAGCAGGAGGTGCTTTGTAGAATCCTCACATAAACCCTGTTCCTGGAGAGCACTTGGCTGCCTTAACCTTGAAGTAACTTGCATACACTTTCAATTTTGGCTATGCACCCATGGCATTTTTTTTCTTTATAAATGCCTCTGTGTCTTAAGGAAAGTATTTATGTGTGTAATGCTTTCCTCTGGAGGAAGTAACTCTAGGTTAGGTAAACAATTAATGGGATGTTTTGGTTACAAGTACAGTACCAGTCATGTCAGAAAATATGATGTAACTCTTTAGTTATGCTTTCCAGATACTAAAGTACAGTATAGCAGCATCTAAAAAAACAACTTGAAAGCATCAGTCTACAACATTGCTCTATAACTATCACTTGTTGAATGGAGGGGGGGGTGAAAAAAAATCACTCTATTTCCCCCAAATATCTTGGAACAATTTATAAGAGTCCTTTTTCTAGTGAATAAGTTTATAAGTTTACATTGGGTTATAAGAGTAATTTTTCTTCTGTGAAGATTTAAATCTCTCCAGTGCTGTAGCTTATCAAACCATCTCAGAGACCTATGACTAATTTTCTAAGCTCTCCACCACATTTGGTCACAGCACACAGACAGGATGCTAAGCACCTTAATTTTGTGTTCTGCACAAGCACAATGCTTTGTACCTTTACCAAATGCTTTACAAACTGATTAACTACTTATGGACCAAATCCTAAAAGACATCAAATTGCAGGTTTTATTTTATACATAGCACATACACACAAACACACATGTAATTCCAAGCTCAATGTATTCTTAGTCCAGGCTGTCATGTGTGCACACACTTGGGACCCAAATGTGTAAAAGCGTGCTCTTCCATGGACATGAAGTCTTCTCTGAAAACACAGCAGTTCTCGCAGCAGCTCATCACAAGAGCCAAGGATGGGAAGTCAGCACTGCTGCTCCAACAAAAACTACCAACCAACCTGTGAAATTGGGATAAACAGCCACAGTGGGAGAGCAGAAATTCCTTGTGTTAGAAGTGGGCACCCACACTCATTTTGTTCAAATATATTGTGTTTTCTGCATTCATTTTTACCTCTCTCCCTGCAGGGTTGAACAAGCCAGCCCTGCCATAGGACACAACTAACCTCCCATTCTCTCAAGAGCTCTGACAATTTAAGCACACTCTAAAATAATTTATGCCATGGATAGTTGTTGCCCATAAGCAATCAGCTCTTCCTACTGCTTTGGAGCCGACAGCATTTCTACTGAAGTATGCTAAGCAGTTATTGCAATCCAGCCTCTCAACTGAATAAATACAACTTGATTACGTTAATAATGAGAAAGTGCTGTCCTCCTTGGGAAGCCTTTCCCCTAAGGAGTTCATGCAAGGTTAAAGGTGAGTTTTGGCTGAGCCCAGAGCACTGGAGAACACATGGCTAGGAGGAGGCAGGGGAGCTGCAAGAAGGTGGCTGCAGCCCAGCCCAGGCACCTGGAGCAGTCGGGGAGCAGCAACCCCAAACCCTGGCAGCAGAGACCTGCTGGCTGTTGACACCTTAGAGAGGGGCTTGCCACTCATTCAGATCCATGGAAACAGGAGAGTCCTCAGTCAAGCCCATCTCAGACTCTGCTTGCTACTACACACAGTTTCTTTCCTCCAGTAACTAACAGGACTCCTCTCTTCCTGCAACAACAGCCAGCATTATCAAGCAGTTATGGTACTGGTTTCTGTGCCTGCAATACTTGCCAATAAATAGTATCCTGACAGCTGAAAGCAGTGAAAATACCTTACAAAGAAAAAAAAAAAAGTCAAGAAAAAACCATGACTATTTTATGGAACCAGATAAGGAGCTCCAGGTACCAGGGATTATGACATCAGTTGAAAATATGGAACTGCCTCAGACATCCTCCTTTGTAACTGCACACAACTCATTTACATCTGTGCCACAGGTCTCACCTATGGCATAGACACTCACATTTCCTCCTCTCACAATGGTTTATGCAGTCCCAAGGCACAACCGATGTTTTCCAGTCCCATCTTCTACTGTTAGCCAAGCCCTGATGCCCGAATTCTCCCCTGCCAGCACATTCCTGAGCAAGTCATTCAACCTTTGTGTCTTTGTTTACCTCCCAACAATACCCTGCACTGACTGATTTGTAAGGAAGTAGCAGCAGCCATATCACACACTCTGGGTCAGATTCCTCTGCAAAATGGGGCAGGGAAATCACCTATCATGCAAAGGTAAAAAGGAGTAGGTCACACTACTTTGGATAACGCCATTTTATCACAACTTAGAGGTGACACTGCAAAGTCCATAAACACATTACTTTCACTTTACAAGTTTACTGTCCAATGACTAAAGCATCTTGGAACTAGAGCAATGCTATCACTTTCAGTCCTGCTGTTTTAAAATATATAAATATATATTAGGATGTTATATATAATATTATTTATATTATATATAAATATTTATATTAGGACAATATAAAAATTGTGATAATACTGACAAAATGAAGTTCAAATGAACTACTCAGTGTGAGCCACATTTTAAATGTGAAGACAGAGGTCATTATAAACCAAATACAAGTTTATTTTCATTTGCTGAGTTTTACATGCATTCCAAGAGAAACATTTAACAGCGAGGCATCTGCAAAGATACAAAATGAAAAGCTGTACAAATACGCTTTTTCCAAACCCCGCCTCCCAATATCTACTGATGAACAGGAGCTGCAAGTAAGTAGCGATTTTCAGTAAAAAGCTAAGAATGGAGAAATCTTTCCTTGAAATAGGGTTTTCCTAAGAGCACTTCCAACATCCATGTTCCAAAGTGATGGAGAAGAGGGAGTTAACTGCCAAACAAAGAGTATATTCATTTGGCTTAACATGCCAGCAAGCGAAAGGTAGAAAATTAGGAGCGAAGCCAGCAATATGAAAACAAAGCATAAACAGAGACCTGCTTTCAGCTCAGTTCCCTGACAGTGAGTACATTATTATTGTCCACCTTACTGACACATTTTGTCCCCTTGTTGGGGAAAAAATCCTCACATCAACAAACATGTTTTGATTCCTCATCCCTACGAAATTATTACTGGTTTCTTTGTTTTGAAGCTACAATCTCAGCACCCACATTCCTCGAGGAAAATGACACCAACTAAACAGCAGGTCAGTTTTAAACAATAGCAGATTAAAAAAAAAAAAAAAAAAAAAAAGTAGGAAAGTTCATGTTCCTTAGTGATCTGAACATCCTGTTCTTGCTGCCTGGTGTTAATCACCGGCACACGTCACTTCCTTGTCGTCCACAGTGGGCACTGTTCCTGTGCCCCACTGCCAGGAGAGGTGGGACAAACCAGGAGCAGATAGGATTTGGGGGATTATCTCACCCTGCTCTTACATGTAACCATGCAATACCCGATGCTGGCTGGTCTCTGGGACCCTGACTCACTGGACTAACACAGCCCACACAAACTTTTGTTCAAAACATCTTTATCCAATGGAACCAATGTAGTGCAAAAACACCACATGCCCACACACCCATAAATTACACAAGAGTGTAATTACTTGTAGAGTTACACAAAGCAGTAACTCTACAAAATGCAATCTTATAAGAGAAATGTCAGATGGAACACCCTCATTTCATGGGATGACTGTCATGTGCAAGTGTCCCGTATTCAGCATCAGCGCTGGCCTTCAAATCCAGTGAAAACTCATAGAATTCCTCACTAATATAGCTTGGCCTTATGATCATGAGGCTACAAAATTGCTTTTGTACACTGACAATTTTTCTGCAAACCTGTGGAAAACAAAGCCTTAAAATCTTTACGACTTCACAGCAGTAAACTGAGAAAAATGCTATTAAAAGCAAGAGATATAGAATACAAGGTCTGCCAGGAAGGTGGCTGGTTAAACAGATATTCACCTCAACAGATATTCTTATGAATTACAAAAGGCAAAGCCTTAGGAAACAGTTGCAACTGCATCATATTCCTTTCAGAGAGCATCATCCAACCTTTATCCAACTCAGATAAATGCACATTTCAATGGTAAAAATAATATTTAAACAAGCACTGTGCTGCTTCTCCCTGTGCAGATAAAACAATTGTTGGAATAAACCACACCATGTGCTCTCCTGAAAAACTTTGTTTTTTGCCCATTCCTATACATGGCACACCTGCTTGACCTCCTGGTACCCTCCTGTCCCTCTCTGGAACCCAGTGAGAGGATTTCCGAGTGTCTGTCAACACACAATTCTTTTGGATACCTGCAATCATCCTTCCTGTTTTCAACCATGCCTAAAAGGAAACAACCCGCTGCTGTCTCCCAGACGTTACAGAGGACCTCCTCCGTCTTCTAAAAGCATTTTGTTGTTGCTGTTCCCTTTTATTATGTTTTCCCCATCTCTATTAAGTTTGCTACTCTAGAAGCATGCACTGTTTCAAGACCTACCTGTAACTAAATGTGGAAAGAAAAATATGTCAAAACATCATGCTTCAACAAGCAGCAAACCCTTCAGTTCCAGGGAGCCTTTATCAGATGTAAACAACAGCTACCACACCTAAAGAAAAACAAACATTTCAGCTGCCTGTTTCCCCACCATGTCCACTGTGGCAACTCAGTATGATGCTTTCCTGGGCAAAGACTGGGAAAGTGGAGGAAGCCTGCAGCACACCCCATGAGTCACAGAGTCCAGCTGCAAACTTCAGATTTTGGGATACGCACCACCTTATCACGATACTGCTTGATGGGTCATCATTAAGTCAGCTTCCCTGCCTACACAAAGCAGAGAGCATCACCAGTTTTCTACAGCCAAAGAGAGTCTGCTTCTGCTGATTTCATCAGCCAAGAAATAATAGCTAATCTTTCATGTGATACAGTTTGAGGTTGAAGATGCATGACATGCTTAGCTGTAAGGATAAAAATACATAATTAAATGTAATCACAAGTCCCAAGGTAAAAAAAAAAAAAAAAAGTGCCTCTTTGGATGCTTCAATAGCTTCAACTTATTTCCTAGAAAACATCATACTGTGAATACTAAACAAGGACCTATCTAGCTATTAATTTTTTTTTCATTATATACCCACTGAGCTAGTCAATGCAATTTACATTTTTTATCATTAAAAAATAAAAAAAAACATGAAGGAGAAACAAGGAGGGGGGATAAACAGTATTTATTATACTGGGAAGAAATGTCATATGCTCTCCAATATTTGGAAGCTACTACTTCAATTCTTGATACAGGAAACATGCAAAGGGGACATTGTCCTAGTCCTGTTCTCTTCAGTTCTGAAATCCCCATACTTCTGTAACTGCTGGTTAGTGAACATCCTTCCCCCACCCCTGCAGTGGCATTCCTGCCTGATGTGGTCATCCAGCAATATACTGACAAGTCACCATTGTCAACTGACAGTGCAGCCAGTGCCAAAATCAAGCACACATATCCCCCCACAGTATTTTCTATAGGGGACATACACTGTAGCACAAATTCAGAATGATACCTTCTGGAAGTAACATGGAATGATATGCAAAACAGTTTCTAGTAGGACTTGATGGACAGGTTAACATAGAATCACTGAGCAGTTTCAGAGACAGAGACCTACACTTACCCAATACAGCACACTTAAATCACACTGATAGATTTTTATTCTAACGATTATAAATGGAGTCTTCATTGTCCATGCAGACATTATACTGCCGTGTCTGGGCTCATGCCAGAACTGGAGCAATAAAACTAATGAACTGTCAAGGCAAAACTTTCCAAGGGAAGTTTAAAGTCCCTGAACTTGGCACTGTAAGACTCTTTTTTTTTTTTTTCTTCTCACTTAGTGTATACTGAAATTCTGAACTTCTGTAGCGCTCCCTTTTTTTTGTTCCCTCGCAACCAACCTCACCCCTTCCAGTTCATGTTCCTCAGGAGCATGGCAGCAGAGGATATTCATACTTCTTAGGTGTAGAAAAGTAACTAATTATTTGAATTCAGAGCTAAATAACAATCAACAAAAAGACAGAGCAGTCTCTATCTACAAAGAGATTCAGAGGAAGAGCTTAACCTGGATTCTCTTAATTACTGTCTGGAGAAGCCCTTGGATCTATACACTGATAACAGAAGGTGCCTCACTGACCAAAACTGAGTGGCTTCACTTACCCATCCTGCTCTAGCCTTCTATCACAAACACATTCATTTTCTTACCTTTTTTAAATTATCCCAGTCTTATAAACATTGTCAGAAATATGCACAAGTTTTCTAAAATATCTCAGAAGTAACAATAAACAAATCACTGGCAATAAAAAGTGTTGGTTTGCAAGATTTGATTCCACTGTGTTGGCTACAAAATCACCACTACAAGCAACCTTTCAGGCTACTTCCATACAATGCTCCACAGTAAAAATAATCCAGAAAATTCTGCTTCCCTACAGAATCTTTCATTTTGTTGATCCTCAAAAGAATGCAAATTAATGGAATTTCTTCTCTAATTTTCCATGAGTTCCCAGTTATAAAGTAGGTTTTCAGAGGTGTTATTTGAAAGTATGCTTACAAATGCAGCCATGAAACAAGCTGGATTTTGAAAAGGTCAAGACAGGTTAGCTGCAGAATGCCATTTACTTTACCTGCAAATTCTATCCTTACATTCAAAAAAAAAAATTAAAGCAGCAAGAAATATGTGGACTTATCAAAATTCTATCCACACATGTTGCCACACCTAGTTAATATCTCTGCTTAATCAGTGGCTCTTTGTTTTCTACAGGAAACACTTTAACAGAAAAAGTGATCCTCTTTGTTTGCACCACTAGGGTACAGAGTAAATTGAATGCGTTTATCTCTCAAAAATAATACGTCAATAATTAGAAAAAGCAGGACTTAGCCAGCACTCAGCACGGTGAAATGACAAACAAGAAAACACTTTAAGGTCTTCCTTTGGGGTGAATATTAATAAACTAATGGAATATAGGGCATTAAACCATTTGTTCATCGTTCATTCATTCGTAAATATCTCTTTTTGGAGACACAGAAGCACTCTCTTCCTGAGAGTTTTCCTCCTCTAAGATATTCCAGATTTAAAACAGGAGACATGTGCTACCTTTCTAAGTCAGGTTTAAAACCAGCACCTTTGTATGCAGCTTTAAAAGATGAACTTTTCCATCACAGAAAAGAGGATGTGGCCAGTAATGTCAGTGGAACCACACAGCACCGGACACTAGAACAGACATGACACCTACCACCACTGCACACGTGCTTTCTTATTAGGTTGGTTCAGCTTTTTTAAACTTAGTATTGTGCGACAGCCTCAATCCATGTTCTCACTTCCACTCCTGTGCCAGTAAATCCCAACTTGACCAGGCCACGTTAGCCCTGGCTGTAACGGAGCCGCTGGACACTCAGTGTTTCTGGTGGAATTTTTAGCAACACCCCCGCTGTTGTCCCAGTTTGCTGTGATGAGCAACACTTCTGTTTCCCCCACGCCTGCCAGGTTGGCCTCTTGCCCCCACATTAATCTGCAGTCCTGGTGTGTGACAGCACAAGGCAGGCTTAGCTAAGCTCCCTCCAGTTCTGCTTTTGTGCTGCAACTCACCTGGAAGCTCCTTCCCCGGGAGCATCCTGGTGCTCTGCATCTCCAGCACGTCCCTTCAGAGAGCAGCACTGCAGAGCAGGGGCAGGAGACAGGAGCCAGGCAGCAGCAGTCAAGGACAGGAAGGAGCAAGCTTCCTGGTATCATTTTTACCTTCCATATCATCCAGGGAATCAAAGCAATGAAAATAAAAGCCACTGTCTGTTGTCCCGCCATAAGCACAAAGAGGCAGGCACACCTGCAGCCATGCTGAGGGGACATACCTCTAAAATCATTCCTATGGAGTTGATTTCCTCAGGTATGGTTACACTGGCAGGATGAAAGAAAGTTTGCCATTATTTCAGTTTGGGACTGGCTACCATTTCTACCAAACTGCATCAAGCACGACTTGCAGCCTGCACCTCTTAAAAACAATACAAGACAGACTAGAAATACTGAGAAATATACCAAATGGTTTTTTCTCACAGTTAAAATGGCATCTAAAGATCAAATCACCCTAGGAGGCTTCAAGAGGAGGAACGTACAGGCCATTCCAAATCTACTCTTGGAAAGTCATTCTCCAAAACAAAGGCAGGCAAACAAGCAACAGCTTCTCTACTGGTCTCCAGTTAAGGCAGAGGCCAGGAAAAAGTAACCAAGAATCCTGCATGCAAATCGCTGCATGCTCTTTTTCAGCAAGGGTTTAGAGGGCTCAGGGGTTTTTGAAGGATTTTGGGGTTTTTTCAATATCTGGTGATTCTAATCCAAATCCTCTGGAAAGTGGGATGAGGTACTGGAACATCGTTGGCTGAGGTGTCATATTTGAGACATAAGCAAAACTGCTGAGAAAGAAAATAACATCTGGCACTTAGGTGCAAAGGAAAAGCAAACAAAAAGTCTTAGCAGCCTATTAATACAGTGCTCATTTTTTTTTCTGTGACTGGGACACATTTATAACATATAACTTTTGCAAAGCTGCTCATTAGTACTTCCATAAGAACAAACACCTATTTGAAGAGACAACCAATAGCCACATAAATGGCCTCTGTATGCAGCACGCTGGTAGATCACAGAAAGAAGTACCTTTGCTGAGATGCCTCTCACACCCTGTATGCAGCACCCTGGACCAGCACACTCTCTCCATTTCTTCCCCATCATTGTGATTAGCCTAAACATCCTTGGCAACATGCACACCCATAGCAGCCAGGCTCACTTGGCTTAGCAGAGACAATGAGCTACCCAGACACGCTGACCATCTCAAACATCCACGGCTGGCCCTGTTCACCACAAGAGTGTGACACTGTGGTTGTTAGTGTCACACCCACCAGCCACCTTGGGCAATAGGAAAGCTCAAGGAACATTTTTTGTTGTTGATGACATCAGCCAGAAAAGCTCATACAAGGAAAAATGCTTTGGATTCCAGACATCTTGAGTTTTTCTGAGAGTAGCTTTGGCCATTTTAATAGCTAGTCATTACACTTGTCTCTTTTTTAGATCATGTTCCAGCAGCACCTACAAACCATTTTAGAAGTGAGAGTCCACTGTCCTGCTTGAATACAGACATTGCCTCACCCCAAAGAACTTTCAACATTTAAGACCAGACGTCACAGTGCAGCAAACAGCAGTAGGAAAGAAGGGAGGGAAGACAGAAATAAATCTACATGTTTACAGAGAACTGCATCAACAGGGTAGAAAAATAATTAGGAGTTCTTGGGGGAGGGGAGAAAGACTAGGAGCTCCATGAAATAAGGCATTCGGTGGCTATATCATATTTACCATGGATTATTACCCTTCCCAGGATATTGTGTTTAAGCAAACATTCTGTGAATACAAAATAGGATCCCATGGCTAATATAATAAAGTAGACTCACAGCTGGACTTTCAAAAACTGCCAAGATAATATTAAATCAGAGCAAAGCAAGTCACCAGTTCAGAGGCTGCTTTTTGAGAGGCTTGTTACCAGCAGTGTAACAAGAAATTCCTGTGTGAGGAGAGGAAGACAAGCTTGTGTTATTTCCTGAACTGTCTTCACTGCTCCTGTGATACACTCCCCAGCTGCTACCTAGTTCAGCTGGCTTTTGGTGATGGATTAGACAACACTTTATTCTGTACATCTTTGATTTAAGAGCATTTGCCTCTGGTCTTTTAAATTAATTGATTTAATTTAAAGTAATTCTGAATTTTGGACTTTGGAAGAACTCTTTCCAGAAACAAAGGGAAAATTTCTGGTATCATGGTTAGAGCAAAGCCACTGGGAGACAGCTGATGAGAGGCATTTATCTCAAAGGGAAAAGCACACCTCCTTCCTCCAGCACTTGGTGGGACTCCAGCCATGCCTGGACCACAGAAGAGGCACCCATGCTGGCCACAGGAAGGGGACTGCTAAAGCACTTGTTGCATTTTGTAAATTTACTGCAGCAGGATAGTATCAAAAGTCTCCATTCAGGATGGTCAGGGAGAGCCTTGCAACTTCAGTAACCTGCTCTTGACCAACTCCACAGTCATTCAGGGTTGCTCTACAACACCTCTGTACATTTCTCCCAACAGCTTCTCTTCCTCAGAGAGAAACAGCAGCAGTGGACACTTTAAAGATCACAAGGAGGTAGAAAAGGTGCCTAGCAGATGCCACAAAACATCTTTTAAATGCACTGCCACAGCCCACAGCAGGCAACCCCATAAACCATTACAGGCTTCAGAAGACAACCAGAAGCTACAATTACAGCACGCCACAGCAGCACAGATGGAGAGACCAACAGCACGACCAAGTACCACACACTTGTGGAAACCCATCACAGTAAGAACACCCTGCATTCCAGCAGGATGCACCATTCAGGAAAAAGTATGGTTATTACCCCAGGCAGTGCCAAGCTGCTCTTCCATTCCACAAACATGAAAGCAAAGTGCAAGGAACCAAGGTGAAAAATAACTTTGTGTAGTGTGAGCCATCTAAAAGACTTTGGCATTCAGCCTACGCTGAAGCCTAGGTGACCCCTTTGGTCCTTCTCCAGTCACAGAGGGAGGTTCATGCCCCTGTTCCAGAGCTGTTCCTCAATTACTTAACTAGCTCAAATAATGAACCCTTTGCTTTCAGCCAGCTGAATTCTGTGCAGCAGATTCTGTCTTGCCCAGGAGACTAACGATGAACTGAGCTGTGATCTCTTAATTAAGGTGGAGATGTAAGGTTAAAACACCACCTGAAGAACCCAGGTCCAGAGCTGGCTCCTCAGTTGGTCTCACATCTCAGCAGCTTAGCAGCACATGTGACAAGCTGTGTGCCCACCACACGAGAGCACCTTGGTTACCCAGGACCCAGCCTAAGAGCAGGCATGCAGGCAAACACCAGCTGTAACAAATATGTCAGATATTGGAACTCCAGCAATTCAGGCAATTGTTTGTGTAACCCCAGCTAACATTTTTAACCCCTTTAGCTATGCCTGCTTTGATGTGAAGGGTACTTCTAAAAGGTAAAGGGTTTTTAAAGCAACACATCCAGGAGACAGCTGTTCAAATCCTCTACAACAAAAGGAAGAAGAAAAGCACAGGTCTATCATTAAAACCACACTTATAATTGGAATTTTAGCCAATACCAAGCTGTCACTGAAACTGCTGATGTGATGCAATTACCCAGGCAACAGCCCTTCTTCCCTTTCCATCCTAAATAAAATTTACATCAGACCAAACTACTCCTGCTTAAATCTAACATAATCAATGCAGCAATGTGAGTTTAGCATAAAGATAAACCTCAGCACAGCTACTCTTATGGCTAACCACTGATGTCTATGAATTGGAACAACTCCACAGCTGTGGATGAGCTCTAGATTTACGTCTCTGTATCCTTTCAAACACTCTCTGGAAGTACACACTTCCCGAGTCGCTAGTGTCACTCATTTTAACCTCAATAATCCTAACCACTATCACTGCACATGTTCTGCAGAATTTTGCCATGCTGCAATTATTCCTCGGAGAGGGAAAAGAAAAAAAGTTCCTGGCCTCCTTAGGTTACTTCTCCCTTTGCCAGGGCCTGATCCTCACAAGCACAGCAGGACTTCCCCAGCATGGACTCACATTTCTATTTTCTTCAGCAGGCAAGGCAGACACACAGATCTTGTTGAGACTGGGGTTTACAGAGTGATGCTGGGCAATTGTTTTCCTTGGCTCTGCAGCCTCTGATCTCCTAGTTTTAAAACCTTCCATTCCCTATAACCTCATTTTTAATTGCAAATTGCACAACGGTTTATTTGTGCATTCTTCATACACATAGAAAAGGCTCTGCCAAAACAAGTACTCCTAAAAAAAGCAGCTGGGTTAACTGAGGCACACTGCAAGATCTTTGAGAAATGAGGCTCATTAAGTACTTAACACTAGTGCAGTGTGAGCCCTTCTTTCAAAACTCAGAGCACAGATTTCCATTACTGACTGAAATAAAAGATCCAAGAGACAGGAAAGGGGAGGGAGGAAATGCATTTGAGCGTTTCCATCTGCTTTTTCCTCCTTGGCACCACCAAGCCCACCAGCTATAGCTAACAAGCTATTACACCACACTTTGATTTGATACCTGGCTTCTGTCTGCACTAACAGGTATAACTGCCCTGCAGCAGCCCGAGTCTGCTCAGCTTACTCACTGGCTGTCACTCCACTCATCACAGCAGCTCACTCAGGAAAACACAGCAGACCACAGTAATGGGCAGTTGATCTCTACCTGGAAAGCCTTTTCATCTCCTCCAGTGAAACATGAAATCTCCCCACAAAGAGCGTGGTGCCTCGCCTATGGCTAATATATTAAATGATAAAGGAAATTCCAGGGTAGAGAGAAGGTTTAAAGTTATTGCTATGGGTTTATTCCTTCAAAACATCTATAGGTTGTTGTTCCTCTCTCTATTAAGGGTGGGGCATTACAAAAATCAGCTGTGGCAGGTATTTTTTTTAAACACAGAGAAGAAAAGCTGCAAAAGCCAAGCATGCCAAAAATATTAGGTCTCTCCTTAGCAATCATACAACTATCCACATTTCCATAAAATGCTTGATCAAAGGAAAGATGCTGTAACAAAGGGACATAAACCTGAGTGTAATGTCTTGCTTGAAGGGACAGAGCACTCAGAAAATGAAAAGCAGAAAGGGAAGAGTCCTTCAGAGAAGGAAACTTAACTGTGGCATCAAGTTTTCAAGGGATCAGTGGACTTCTCTACAAAGGAAAACAAACCAAGTGAAGCATTTCCTTCACTGAGAAAATAAAACTACCACAGAGCCCAGGGAATTTGGTTTAACTCACTTAGCTTAGCAGTAAAATTCTCATAGTATTACGACTTCTCAAAGTTACTAGAAAATTTTTCAAATGCATTTTTAACACTAATGATCTTCTAAATGGAGACTAGTTAACTTCTAGAGAAAGGATTGTACCACATATCCCTCTGTATAAGGGAAGTTTCCAGAGTGAGTCAAAATTTGATTCTGCCTTGCATCTAGCAAGTCCTAACTAGACAATCTTTTCGTACAAGATCAAGAAGAATCAAAGTCAGTCAGTTTATTCATTACACATTCAGACAACTAAGAAATGCAATGAAATTAACCACTTGAAGAGGACTCAGCGTGGTCTTTCACTGTTATTTGACATCGTCATTCAACATTCTCACTCCATAGCAAAGGCCAACCTGACCATGTAAATAGTGTCTTTCTACTGAACCACACAGAGAGGTAGTCGCTATCCTAGACCTCTTGTATTACAGGAATCAATCCCAAAATCAAACTGGGCCTAAAAAGTTTAAAAGCCTCCAGTTTCTCTGGCAATTTATATAGCTCATCTCCACTATTTAACTATTAAAGAGCAATAGCTTTTCTTTAAAAGCTGCAATATTGTTTTCAAACTAGTTTCTTAGCAAAGATATCTGGTTTTCAGGCTCACGAATCACAATTAGATAAATACTTAGGGATGGTTCCCAAATCCTAACACAATTTCTTAAAGTTTATCTCAAATTTGTACATAACTCCATCAAAACAGATACTAATGTCACCATTCAATAGCCTCAAGATTTTTGTTGCAAGGATCTCACCCACCCCCTACCAGATACCCATTTTCCTAAGCAGCATCCTTTCACATTAACAAGAACAGCTGCACTTGTGTATTTTCAAGATGATTTGAAAAATTAGCAGACCTGTAGTACTGTAAATATTTTCTCATACCCTTGCATACTGTGTATTTATTAAATCTGTTAAACACTTTTTCTGCCTCGTTGTATGTTTTTCCCTATTTACAATAAATCTGCCTGCCTAGGGTTTTCCTTCAGAGAAGAGCTTTAGATCTCAGTTATAGGTGATATTATCTATAGTTAGAGACAATTCCCTTCTAGTAGGTTTTTTCTTTGATAATATACTGCAAGAGTCTGTTATAATGTACAAGCAAAGTACATATACCTCATAAAAATAAGCATTTTGAAAGCAGAAGGGTAGCCTGTATTAGTGTAAGAGAGAAATTTTTAACTACAGATTGTTATTTATTTGTCTAAGGCAGTGGCTGTGTCTGCCCCAAAGTTTCCAGAACACCACAGCTTATTAGTGTTCAAGGACACCAACTTGCCCTGCTAAGAAAACACTTGTCCAGGAGAGCTTGTCACATGGAATTCACTGGAAAGCACGAACTGGAAAGCATCAAAACTACACTGCAATAACTTAGATAATCAGCAGAGAGAGATAATGTTGGAAGAAAACTAAATTTTTAAAAAAGCTTTGGTTTGTTAAGCCCAATTCAAACTGTGTTTTTGCTCAATGTGTGCTTTCCCAGCTGCAAAGGGGAGCCTTTCCAAAAGGGCACCTTTCCAAAAAGGCCTGCATTTTATGAAGACAGAGAACTGCTGAAACCTGACATTTTTAAGTCCAGGACTCAAGACCTTATTCTCCTGTCATTAGACCCTTCCCCTCACTCCATGCAAATAATCACCTTTTTAATTTGGTGGGGAAAAAATAAACAATATTGATTTGATTTGTCTGGGGACGTGGGAGGAAAACCCAAGGTACAGACTGGGCATGAATGGGTGTAAGATGATTTATGTGATGGCTGTAATGAATGACAGCTCCACTTGATTACTGGATGCTGCTGCCTGAAGGTTTTCATACATCTGCATCTCAGTATTTAATGCTATTAAATAATTCTACTTAACATTCACTCAGTTATCAATATACTGCTTCGAGCTGCTGTTCAGATTTTTATTACCAGTAAATCTAAAGAAATGAGCGTGGCAGCAGACAAGACTGTCAATCGGACCTGAGGTAACAGATTTTCTTTCCGGCTTTCTGTCACTAGAAGCTGCCAGATCCCAACTTTCTAACTCTTCACCAATAAACACAGCAGCTAAAATGCAGTGCAACTAGGGAGTCAATGCCATCCTTGTGTACTCTGATACAATGTTATCTTGGCAGATACCAGAAGGGCCAAAAAAAGAAAAAATAAGGGGGGGGAGGGCGGGAGAATATTTTCAAGTTTGTATTTGTTCACAATCATTCTCAAAAAAAGACAAAAGCCAGAAAGAACAAAAGCAGTGGATACCTTGGCAAGGCAGTTTTTAAGGGCAAGGCTAAGCCAACAACCACACACTGTTCTCAGCAAGCATCAGCAGCTGCAGGTGTTCACTCCTTCCAAAAATATTTGAGAAACAAAGTTTACTGAAAAAGCACCCACAGAAATGATAGTGGGGCTTTGTCCCATAAGTATTCACAGAAGGCAAACATTAATATTCACAACAGAAATATTTCCAGTGTCTGCAAGTTTGAGTGTGGAAAAAACGTTCAAAAAAATACCCAGTAAGGCGGACTCAAGCCTCTGAACAGCGAGTGCTGAAAGAGCTCTGCACATCTGCCTGAGATTTTTCAAGGAATGGTGTTAAATCCACCTAAAAACAAACACCATGGCATTTTTGTAAACACATGACCACATGGAGGAGGTAAGGATACAAATTTATCCAATTGCTCATTCATTGCTGATGACACACTTGGTTCCAATTAGTGCTCCCATAACTTCCACACTTTCTGTGGCTCTAAAAAGAAAGGAAAGTTTGACCCCATGCCTTGGAAACTTAAGCATTTCAGCAGATCCAGCACTACTGAAAAGAAGAGCGTTCACCTGATAACCACACTTCTGGCAGTGAACCAGCACTCCTTAGCAAAAAGGGGTAGTGGTACATCTGGAGCTGAACCAAACCAGTACTGACTCCAGGTCTATCAATGGCCATGACCATCAGCAGCACACCGATCCTGGAATCCAGCACCTCTCCTCTGAGGAGATGCTATGACCCAGAGGGAACTGTCCCACCACTGCAACACTGAGTGGGAGACCAAGAGCCTGTGAGTCAGGAGGAGCTGGTTTCTAACAGCCAGCATTTTGAGGAGCCTTGCACACCACCTGCCATGCCTGTGGCTACCTGACACCTATTTCAGCAGCTGTAGGGCTTGGAGTAAACACACAGCTGCCCCTTGGCCAAGCAAGAGTGAAGCTGTGGGACTGCTAAGATGACACTAGATAAAACCCAAAAGCCTGAGGTGTGGGAAGGTTCAAGTTCTTGGGCTTCTTTACTAATAATGGTCTTAAGAAACACTCAGCATGTAGACTGAGTTCCCCAAAGCCTCCTTTGTTTTATTCTCAGCTTCTCTTCACCCAATTAGATAAACCCTAATTGACCTATACTCTGAGAAAAAAAAACTTGTGTCTTCTGCTGCAGGGACAGGGACAAGGTTCACAGCTGTGGTTTGTCAGTACAGAGAGCAAAAAGAAGGCTCACTCAGCAGTCTGAGTAATTCCTCTGGCCTTGATCTCACTCTCCCTGGCCTTGCTTTCAAATATCCTTCAGACAGTCTCCCATCTGCTTCTTTGTTCTTTTCTAGGGGAAGAGTCAGCTCTTCCACTGCTGTCCCAGGTCACTGCTGGTGTTACATCCAACTGCAGGAGAAATCCTGAGGCTACCTCTCTTGACTCAAGAGATGAATTGACAGAAAAGGAAACTTACAGTCCCAAACTGATTATTTTCAAAGCAAACAAGTAAATACACACAGGTGAAAATTGACCTAAAAATCTGCCATGGCTATACTTTTTGAGAAGAATCAGAAGCAAAAGGCCTGTATTTGGAAAGATACCTTCTTCTCAAACCAAGTTCAAGAGGTTAACTCTGTTGTTCTCCCTTTGGAGGAAAACCTAGTGTCCTGGATTAGTATCAGGTATGTCTACAGCTCCCAAATACTGGAATGCTCATCTAAGAAAGGACAACATAAAATATAAAGTAATAAAAACAAGTCAGAATATGCCTAATAAGAATTGAAAGACAAAACAGTGCTTATGTAAGATACAGCTTAGGAAGGAAACCCAAAGCCCAGATTTGGCTTTGTTCTCAAATAATCATAAAACTTCAAATAACCTAAAAAACTTCAACTCTGCATATTTACACTCAGTTAATTTTAAAATATAGCTTCAGAAACCTAGAACTCTTGTGGCACATGTTAGAAAAGCATACCTTTCAGTTTTATGCTCTGTGTTCTTTATGGGGGCTGCATTCCAGCTACATCAGTACAGAGAAATGTAATAACAACACACAAACTACACGGAATGAAGATAAATTTTCATGTAGAGCTAATATACTATCAGACCTCTGGAAACCTTTTTCCAGCCCATGAGATATTCTCGTTTCTGTTTCCAGTAGGAATCTGGAAAAATCTAGCATTTATCTTTCCATGACTACGTGGCTTAAAGAAAAGGACGGGGAGTATCTATCACCCTGTTCAAGAGTCTGGTCTGAAGAGCACTTCAGTATAAAGTAAGAATGCATATATTTGCATTGAAAAAAAAAAATGATAACCCTTCTAGACTCTCAGCAGAGGTTCCTGGGTTCAGCCACAGTGGAAGGGATTTTATAGCACTTGTCAAGCAGAAAGCATGCATTTAATAATGAATAAACGAAGGAGATAAAGCTACAAGAACTCGGCAGCACAGAAGGTGAACCAGGCTATGGTATTTCACAGCAAGTGTCAACAGAGGACTGTGCTCAGGCTGAAACAAATGGGCCTTGCAGAATCTGCAGATGCACTCCCTGTCTGGGGAAAAACACATTTAGCAGCCGAACACCATCTTGATGCAAGAGGCAGCATTCTGGGCTCGGAAGATTTGATTTTATTGCCTCTTGTTTCAAGTACTCTACTAACCTTAAAATAAGAGTATAACATTACAATCTGTGAAATTTATATAATCTATGTGTGATGTGCTGGGCAATATATAACAAAGTAGCTCTTTATATCACAAACCCATCTAAAGCATTAACTTGTGCAACATTACAGGCACCGGTATACATTCCTGGGAGGGGGAGATTACTATGCACACGTGAAAGCTCCACATTCATTTTGCACATGAACTTTACCTACAGGAATGGAAAAACATCAATATTTCCATTACAGATGCTTGAAAGCAGCCTTATCACTCTGTGGCACAGTGATAACTGCAAACTACTATGAATCTTTGCCTCCATGTAATGCTAAAATCAGCTCAGGACAGATTTTCCATCACAGGGGGAATTAAAAAAGAAAAAATTAGAAAAGGAGTATTTTTATTGCAGTAGCATCAACTAAATATTACAGCCAGAGGCTACAGTAACCCAGATACTAAATTTCCTCATGTCGATGCATCCAAAATGCCCCAAGCATTAACCTAATGCCTTGTCCAACTGGTCTGACTCCATCACACTCCAAAAGATACACTAATCCTTGGACTGTGCAAGAAACACTGGACAGAGCAATCCCATCTACTCTTCACCTTGCAAGTGTGTGGGGTCCAAAAGGCACCTGAGAGTGCTCTTACACCACAAGAGATTACAGCAAAGAAACCAAAATCAGATTTTGGTCACATCTTAAGTAGATACAGTTCAACACAAGTGAACAGATGGATTATTCAGAAAGCCAAAAATATAACAGATTGGTGTTTAATGAATTTTCACCAGCAAAGTTTAAATGACATGGCAAGACCAATTCCACCTGACCATGTATTTTTGGGTTTTTTTCCCTTAAGATAAGGCCGTCAGATTATCCAAAGGTCAATTATGAAAACTTCTCTGCTCCCCAAGGGAGGGTCATCCAATATCCATGAATGTAAAATCAATTACCTGACTTACTCAGTGTCTTTCAAGACACTAAGTGGCAAGAGCCACACTGCACTAAACAACTCAACTTTGCAATAATGCATCTGGACCCTATGTGTTTAAGGATTTTTTCAGCCTACTTTATTATATCAGATATTAAGCCAGAGAACTGTACCCATAGGCTACTGTACAGCTTGAAACAGTTTTGGGGGAGAGAGGAGCAATGTCTGTGCACTGTATTTTAAAACACTTCTGCAATCCTCTGTCCATTTGCTACATTTCCCACAAGGTATTCCTACAGAAATAAAACCTATTCAGAGTTGTGAAACCACAATAACTTTTCTTTCAAAGGTAACAACAATGGCATAAGTAAATAAATAAACATATGAAAAGAAACGTCTTTTCCCAAAGGTTCTCAAATTACTTTACCAATAACTAATGCCCAGTGAGATCAGTGCAGTATTTTTGCTGGGTCCATGGAAAGCCCACTTGAAGAGAACACAAAAATACAAAAACAACTAAGGAGGCTTGCTTAATTCCTGCCAGGCTTCTGACAGAGCCTCATGTCCCTGCCAGCTCTTCCTCTTTATGTTCCAGGAAAAGCTGCTATTACCACTTCAAAAACAGTGACACAGGGAGGTGGAGAAAGTTATTCCTCTTCTTTTTGGTAGTTCTGTCACACTGTATGTTCCCTTTTGCACAAGCTGAGGTTTTTCAGATGTACTATCAATAAAGAAAAAAAAATAAATAAGGAGGTGAAGATGATATGGGAAAATATTTCTGAGGCTGGCCCTTCATAGAACATGTGTGGTAAAAAGGCTGGTGAGAGCAAGTAGTCTTTCTGTTAGACTGCCTTACTCTCAATTCTTCAATGCTCTGAAAGCAGTGAAACCAGTGAATCCCTTCCTCCCATCGTGTTCTGGAGCCCAGCAGCTCCATGCAGATTCCTGCATTTGGCAAGAGAGAGGTCTGGCATTACAGAAGGAATTTCGTGAGCAGAGACACCTCCTCCCCCAGTACAGACCAGCCTCTTCCAGCTCCCTTCCAGCTTCCCTGCACCAAGTTACACAAGGAGCAGCCTCGTTGTGGACTTGGAACAGAGAGGCTACTGCCCAGCAAAGCTTTCTTTGCAGCACATCTCAAAGTGCTGCATGATGGCATTCCTTCTCCCAGGAAACCACCCTCCCTTTGCTCTGAGGCAGAGCACCAGGCAGCTCTGGCTCCCAGGGAAGGCAGAGGAAAGTTGGTTCCTCGTGCTCTGTGTCAAGCACAATTCCCTGACTCCTTCCACTCAAGGTTTGTGCTGCTCCAAGCTGAAGGAAGAGGCACCATGGACATCCTAGGAGCCACAACTCTGAGCAGTGGGAGACTGGGGCAGTTTAAGAGGTGAAAGGGGAGGCCAAGAAGCTGACTTGCCAATGTTTCCTTCAATTATTAGTATGTCCTTAAGGCCAGTCTGGATATCAAAGAATTGCCTGCAATTGTCTTATTCTGAAACAGACACTCCAAACAGAAAAGCAACATAAGGAATATCCTAAAATAAACAATGGAAGATAAAAATAGAAAAATAAGACAGAGAAAAGATGGAAGACATAAAATAAAAGAATAATGTATTTGGGGCAGACTTAAGCCCTCAGGCTGAACAAAAACCTATAAAAATTGTATTAAGGATACATTGTGATAAACTAATACCGTATAAAAACCTGCAGAATTTTAATTTCACACAATTTCACGCACATATAAACAATAGCAGGACCATCTAATGATGTTACAGGAAATACATTAAAAGGATTGAATCACACTGGAAATATCACATGGAATTAGTATTTTCAGGTTTTCTATTTTTGGCTAAATGTTTTCAAAATATTTAACATGGAGGGATATATTTCCAAGGCTTACAATAGGCATTTACTCAGTTTCAGAAATCTTTGTCAGCTGGAAACAATGAGAAGGCAAAAAGGCAATGTATTTTCAGTGTCACCATTAAACCTGCACCCATCTAAAATCTTTCTAATTTGAATATGCAACTTGTAAGAGTTGAGAGTTGCACCTATTAGCTTTTTTTAGTAGTACTCAATGTAGGCAAAAAAAAAGTAACAGTTTAAATTTGAAAACAACAACAACAAAAAATAAAATAATAAAAAAACCCAACATAAGTCCCTGTGGGATTAGGTCACTCGAAGACTTTTCTTGGCATTTGGCTAAAGACTGAACACACACTCTTCTCCAGATAAGCAGCTTTTCCAAACTTAGTCGACATGCCCACATAGAACCCCAAGAGAATCAGCATTCAGCTTCTCCTGCAGTTTGCCAACATGGTGTAGCTAAGCAAGTAAATGGTAGAAAGCTGGCTGTGAAATCACATGTGAAGGAAATAGTACAGATTACATAAAATGCAGATAAATTCCACCAGCAGAGTCAATTCTCATAGAGGATGTCTTCCCAAAGTAAAGATATAACTATAAAACTTGGGTAACAAAGCATTGTATTCACAGATGAAACCCTTTCAAAGCTATTTCACAATCTTTTACACTGCTCTGGCACCATCCACATCAGCTGATTACATTTAAATTGCCATGTTATGCTACAGCTCTTTACTTGTTTCCTTTCAACTTTCTCCCTTTCCCCAGCCCAACTGCTCCTGCACCTAGACATGTGGAGACAGCAGTGCAGGTGAGTTGTGTCCATTGTACTGCCTTGCCTCCCCTCAAAACAAGCACAATTTGCACAGCATTTTGTTGAGATGCTAGCAGTTGGTTTGGGGTTTAATGGTGAGTTTTTGCTTGTTTTGTTTTGCTTTCGGTTTTTTTGTTATGTTGGGGTTTTTTTAACCAAAGAGCTGCTTTGGGAAAGGTGGAAAGAACTTAAATCCAAATTACACAAAAAACACCATAATGTTTAGCATGAACCAAACTGCCACCATGACACAAGTAACATAGACCTAGCATAGATTTCGACTAAATTGTAGAACAGGGAAGCAGAGAACCTGGCTAGCAAGACAAGATAAAAATGTATACAGAGTAAATTTATGGCAGCCTACAATATTTTTTAGAATAGCAGCATCATGTTTGGTCCATCATTCCTGTATTTGCAGGGATACTGAGGAATTTGGGGATGTTTGTCTTATCTCTGTAAGGAAATGAAACAGAAGTGGGGGAATATGGGCTGCTAAGAAATAGGCATACTAGTGTGAGAAGAGGTAGACTAAAAAGCAAACCCAGTCCTGACAGCAATCTGCGCACAGGAAAATTTCCAGGGACCTTCAGAAGCAGAGGATATGGAAAGACAGTAAAAAGGAAGATACAAGGCAAGAAAGAAAGCATAAAGATACCCATAGTGTATGCAACAATTGTACACAGAATAAATACTTCAGTATGCTTTACCAGAAATGCAGGGATTTCAGCACCTTCTTGAGATGAGAATAGAGAAAGGCCAAAGCCTGTGCTTTTCTGCCACTTGCAAAGTGCAGATGTGAAGAATAGCACAGCCAAGAAAACTGCTTGTTATTTTTAAAATTCTTTTTTCATGCTATAATAATAAATGCATAATTTAGTTTTGGGATATGAATAAACTTACCAAAGTGGCAGAAATTACACTCAACAAAGCATCAGTACCTAACAAAGCTAATATTTCCTCAAATATTTACTTGCAATGTTGTAAATACCAGAAGAGATTGCCAATATAAAGCCAGCTGCACTAAAAATCCAAACATCTGTTTTGACCTACCTTCACTGCTCCCTGCCTAAGGTTCCTCAGCTCCACATTGAAGTAGAGGTTCACACAGATGGCTATAAAAGGTATCATTTTAAAGCATCAGCCTCTAGTGTTTGTTAAGAGATGAGCCTCTGAAAGGCCTCCCCTTTATCAGTAGTTCTGTGTGAATAGTTTCAGTCTTGCTAATGGCCTTCAAGGCAGTGAAGGAGAAGCCTTTTCATTCAAAGGCTGACCCTGAACAAACACAGCAGTGCCCTGTCTCCCAATTCAGATTGGGGTCAACAGCCATTCACTTCCTCTAATCAAATCTGAATAGAAACTGCTCTGCAGCAGCTATCTCACCCTCTTGTTTTGCTCCCTGACTCCAAGGAGTAGGTATCTGTAACTTCGCTCAAATCCTCAAAATTTCACGGAGCTCTACAAAAGCAGTGGTTGGACCAAGTCTAAGGTACAGGGGAAGGATTGCTGTTCAAGTGATGTGTACCCTAAGTGGCTGCTCCATAAAGACATGCCTCTGGCAAGCATCTTAGTGGAAATGGCTTGCTCCAAATGACCTCAGCTTCCTAAGCCCTGGCTAAGAGAGTGCTTCCAGACATCCCAAACAGACCACTGTCTACCTCACAGGCAGCACGCTGCTAACCACTGCTTCAGCTGTGGAAAAGAAAAAAAAAATAGTTATTGACCTATCTAAAAAGCACAGAAACATGCACCACTTGAAAATGTAATGCAGGATGAAAATCTTAAGGGGAATATAGACCAGCATCTCCTCTTCTGTTTTCCATCTCCATGCACACTGTGAGGCCCATCCTGCTGGCACATGGGCCTTCCACTGTATGGAGATACAAACTTGTCACTTGTCAGTCAAGGGGATAAAGCTGCACAACATCCCCACAACAGGCCCAGACCACAATTCTTGTATTTATTTTTTTATAAAGGTCACTTTGCAAAGAAAATCCAGAAACGTAACCTGTTCAAATAAGAGCTACTCCTCACTTGATGACAGCTTCTACCCTGCAAACACCTTTCCAATAGCCTCACAAGACCCACAGACCCTTTTAATTTTCATCAACACCAGCAATGTGATTCCTTCTCTGAGCTTCATAGCAGAAACTTGTTTTGTTGCGCTGGCCTCAAATTTCACATGCCACAGCTATTCAGATCTTATCCTGCAACTCCCTGAGCCAGGGTCTCTCTTCCCTCATCCAGCAGGACAATTAATTTGGTTAAGTCTGTTTCAGGAGTGTAGGGTTATAAGAATCTGGCTCTTTTAATTACATTTTGCATCCTAACAGTTTTTCATCTGAACTCATTAAATTAGGAAAGCTATCACTACGACAATACCACTCATCAGTTGACCCAGAGTACACATTTCAGAAATGGGGAGAGGTGACACAGGACCAAGGGCAGAAATCAGCCTGGGGACTCAGGTAGCTATACAGAGCACCATTAGCAGCAGCTAAATTTAAAGAATAATTTTATATCCTGGGCCTGTAATTACTCTACACAAAATTAAATTACCACCACCATGAGAAAAAAAAAAAAAAATGAAGAATTGTAGGTCAGCTAAAGTAAGTATTTTAATAGTCAAACAAATCAGTGGCATTCACCAATTTTCCACCACCACAAGGGTTGAAGAGAGGGTCTCTGAACAACAACAAGCATTTTTCACAGTACACTGCACTAACTTTTCACTTAGCAACCCTTGAAGCCTTTTTCAAGTTTACTGTGTCCTCCTCCACACTACTTACACCAAAGTAAACCACATTCTCTGCATGAGAAGTCTTTTCTTAAAGTAAGTCAGGCAGATAAAACAAGCTGTAAGAGGAAAAAAAGAAGAAACCCCACCCCCCCCAAAAATAAAAAAAGAAAGCCCACACAAATATATGTCTACCTAATAACACATTCTATTCTCCTCTAAATCTTCTCTTTCTTGGAGGAAAAAAGCCATCAATGGCAAAGAGTGACTGAAACAAGAAGTTGACCCTAATGCTCATTTTCTGTTTTTTATTTTCACCTTTAGGGGAATTATATGTAATAACCAGTCTTCTGCCTCTTTTATGTACAGATTTCAATGAAAATCCTTGCTTAGGAAGGCTCTATTTCATAAATAATGGTGGCAAGGAGTCAGGCCCTCTCAAAGCAAAAGCACATTAGCAAACCACTTAGGTACATTATATATTCAGCAAGAGAAGTGGAAAGAGTGTGGCAGTTTAAAAAGGAAATGCTTTCTAATTGGGTCACAAAAAAAAAAAAAAAAAAAAATCAACAGGAGGAAAGATTCCATGATCGGTTCAGAGCCACAGTGGATTCCTCGCTCCCACCACTTTTTTTTTTATGCCAATAACTGTTAGAGCTGTGTACAGAAAACCAGAACATGCTACAAGTGAGATCATGTTCACATTTTTTCCTTCCAGAACACTGCAGGTGAGTGTGCAAATGCAAATTACATGAGCCAGGACATCAGCAGGTGCTTGCAGGGCACTGAAAAAGGAGCCCCTTTTTCTTTCCTTTCCCTGCCTGTATCAGTTGCCCAAAACTAAAGAAAGGGAGAACAATCAAGCTGCATTTCTGTCCTACCAAAGCATGGAAAGAACACACTACACTCAAGGTGCAAGAAATAATCTTGAATTTCTACACTTGCATGCACTATCACAGCAACTCATTGAACCACTGAATCATGGAACCATAGAGTGGTTTGGGTTGGAAGAGACCTTAAAGATCATCTCGTTCCAATCCCCTGCAACAAGCAGGGACACTTTCTACTGGACCAGGTTGCTCAAAGCTCCATCCAACCTGGCCTTGAACACATCCAGAGATGGGGCATCCACAACTTCTCTGGGCAACCTGTTCCAGTGCCTCACCACCCTCATCATAAAAAAAATTCTTCCTTACATCTAGTCTAAACTAACTCTCTTTTAGTTTAAAACCATTCCCCCTTTTCCTATCACAGCTGGTTCCGTTAAAAAATTTGACCTTGTTTTTCTCATAAACCCACTTTAAGTACTGGAAGGCTGCAATAGGATCTCCCTGGAGCCTTTTCTTCTCCAGACTGAAAAATCCCAATTCCCTCAGCCTGTCTTCATAAGAGAGGTGCTCCAGTCCTCTGATCATCTTCAAGGTACTCGTCTGGACTCACTCCAGGTCCATTCCTTACACTGAGGGCCCCAGAGCTGGACACAGTACTCCAGAATGCTAGGTTTGTAAACCTTCCCACCAATTAAAAGTAACCTGATGAATCAGTGTATAAAATAAATGTAAATTTCAATGACACTTGCACATGTATTTTTTTTAAATGTTTCCTATTTTGGAAACATATGCAACTGCATGAATGAATTAATAAACTCTATTTCCTGCAGTACTCTTCTTATTTCAGTTTTTTTGTAGCAATCTTACAGGCCACAGTTCAGTTGTTCCCTAAGAGGCACCTTGTAAATGTATTAAAATACATTTTCACATCTAAGTATTTTTTGATTACTCTACCTCACTCCATTTAGATTTCCTGACATGAGGGATGTACCAACACCTACCTCCTTTCATCTTCATAAAGACACACTTAAGATATATGTCATAACAGTCAATGTTCTGGGCAGGGAAGAGGAAACACCATTATTTTTAAAGAATGTCCCTATTTAACATCATTATCACACACCAGCTGTCATGATATAACGTGTGAGATCGCACACATTTTATGTAAAACCAACCTCAGACAACCCTGTGAGCTTCATGCTCTTTGTGGTTTAAAAGAATGTGCTTATTTTTTAAGGCAGGATGCAAAATTCATCTCCATTCAAACTGAATATCATGGATGGATCAAGACAAAAGATGAGCAATGGAAAACAAGCACCAGAGCTTTTCATCCCAAAATAGTTTTGGCAGTGCAAAATACTGCTGCCTCCACCCGGAGACTGCCACCTGATAGCTGAGCAGGCACAGGAGCTCATGCAGGCTTTTCTCCAGTGCTTCACCAGAGTCAGCCACATTGTTCAAGCAGCATTCAGAAGCCACATGGAGAGCACACAAAATGGCCATAATTGCTCCCTCGAAAGTAAACACAGATAGATTTTATTTTTTAAATAGAATTCCAGTCTTGATAAGAGAGTCTTTAGAGGCAGAACATGAAATCTCAGACCATGTGCACAGAAAAAATATAAACTTCTTTGACAGCAGTCAACTCAGTTTTTTGTTTTAAAGGCCCATGGAAACATATGTCCCAGAGAAAGTGACAAGGACATATGAATTGCTCCCAGTGAATTTATGTTGGGCATACAGTACATTTTAAGGAGAGCCACCTGCCAAAGCAACTGTCTCAGTTTCAAAAGTAGCACTGTGATATTTTAACAAAGAGAATGTAAATGAATGAGGGTAGAAGTGTAACAGAGACTCCTCAATGGCATTTCCTAATAAAATGCTTTTGGTCACTATATCACATCACACTACTCTATAGCCTTAAGGTTAGGAAAAAAAACCAAAACAACAAAAAAAAAATCAAAATAAACCCAGCAACAAAGCAAAGAAACCTGACCAAACATATAGACAGCACAGCCACTTGCAATATTTCCTTATCTTTTATGTCTAAAATAGTAGTACTTTGGAAAGGAAAACTAATTTCAAAGGCAACTAGAGCCAAAAAGACAAAAAATAAGATTAATCTTGACTTCTGGCCTGTCATGAACCACTCCTAAAAACATCAATATTTCATAAGGAGTTGGTCCCATTTATTTCACATATTGACTTTAGCTCACATTTGAACTTCTCAATGTCTGCTGCTAATTACAATAAATCTGAGAGGAAGAAAAGGCAGTAGGAAACAATCAGCAAAATTATGTACAGATATCCTAGGCTGTTTTGAGGAGGGAAAAGCAGCACCACAAGCACCAAAGCTAAGAAGCCCTAACAACATTTGTCTGCAGGTGATATGACAATCACTGAGGCCTCTGGATTAAAAAAAAAAAAAAAATATAGAGATAAGAAAACACTGGAGTATCTCACAGACACTGAGAGGGCATTCTGCCTGATCCCTTATGGTGGCAAAAGGTGGAGGCCCTCAGAAGAGGGACTAGGTGTAAAGTTTGTCCTCTTTTTCGGGATATCTCCGCCCATTCCCCTCTTATCATCACAACTGAGACCTCTCCATACCCATCAGCTTGAGCTGAAACTGGAGAGAAGGTCAGAAGTTGTCAGTGTGAGGAAAAACACCACAGGCACTCAGCATGATGCCTTAAACCTTGTCTCATAAGAAGCCAGGTTTAAACAAAACAATCACACAAAACCAAAGCAATCCTCTGCTGATTAGAAGAGAGTGACATCTTTATCTACTTTAACCCACTAAGAATACAGTTGTGAGCATCACATTGAAGCCAAACACAGCTGGGTCCACTCCTGCTCCTGAGGCCACCTGGAGCCAGCTGGGGCAGCCTGCTCAAGGGACTCTGCCACAGCTGGGCTGTCTGCAGCCAACATGGCACAGGAATGTGACCCCAAAAGCAGGAACAAGCCTGGACCAGGGCTCCCCACCTTGCTTCAGAGCTCTGGCACTCAGCACTGGCCTGAGCAACACCACAGCTACACCTGCACTCGGTTGCTTTCCCAGCTGAGGCCACCGCACAGACCCAGCTGCCTGGCCTGCCCTTGGGTCACTGCAGGGCTGGTGACCACTGGAGCTCAGCTGCCCCCAGCTGCCACCCCAGTCCTGCTGAGTGTCTCCCTGGCCCACAGTGGGGCTATGCCCAGTTGGAGAGCCCCACAATGTCTGTTCCACTCACCCTGTGGGGCAGCTTGTCACCTTCCAAGGTCTCCTATACGCCTGCATGTTTCCTCACTTTCCCCAATGGCAGCTTGACTCTGCCAGAATACCCAGATGGGACTGGGGTTTAGCCCTAATTGCTTGAGGACTGATTTTTCTGCCTGTTTAAGCTGGTTATTGCCTTTTCAGTGTTGGATACCTGTTTGCTGCCCAAACACAACAGACTCAGTGCCAGCAGACCAGAGGCATCTCAGCAGCTCATGATGGTTACTGTTTTGCATCATTATGACTAACTGAAAAACTAAATAACTGCAGATTGAGATTACTGAGGCAGCAAACTCCTTGTGCAGACTGAAAAAATCTGGTTTATATCAAAATTCCTCGATATAATTTCCAAACTCTGGCAACCAAAGCTGGGATCCCAAAGCGTCTTAAGGCAAGCAAGGTTTTTATCTGCTAACTTCATCAGTTTAATACTGGGGCCCTATTGCAAGCAATACCATGGGGTTTGCACCGTTTTTTCTGTAGTCTCAGATTCTAATTTCCATCTTAATTATTAGAGGAATTTCCTATAGCAGAGTGATTCAAGTAGATGGTTACATCCATATTCTAGTACTCTGTACCTTGATTACTCTGTGAACAGCAGGGCCAGCAGTCAAGTGTTTTTATAGTTACCTGCCAAGAGCGGTCATTTTTAAATAATCTCCCTTTCTCAAAATGGTACTGATTTTGCTGGATTTCCCTAGGAAGAAAGGATGAGAGATCATTTAACTAAAGCACAGATTTGGGTGTCAGGGCTCAGTGCCAACCTCTGTGATCAAGCTCCTCTAAAGCCATGAGCACATTTCACAACAGCTCTGGGGTTAGCTAGATGAGAGCAACTGGTATTTTCTCCCCTTTAAGTTCTGGACCCAAAACACAGCACCTAATTTGCTTGTAAACACCCAACTGCTAATAAAATGCAACCCCAAATCTCAAAACAATCCACAGCCACACGTGCACTCAAGAGACAGTAGTCAGAAGATTAATGTTTCAAACCTAAGCTCTCAGGAGTCAAGGAGTGCTGGCATGAAGGTTGCCCATGCAATCACATTTGAGCCCTCTGGTGCATTCACTTAAGGATACAGTCTTTAATTACTGAACAGCTTTTGCTGCCAACACTTCATTCAGCATTCCTTTTGACAGGCTCACCCAAGGCACAGCAACTTGGTTTTACCCGCGCCGGTCAGAACACGGCCGTATGCATTATTTACTGAGTACTCTTAAGTTCCAGCTCAGAGTACAGAAATGCTTAATTTTGCTGGCAGATTTCCTCTAGCATTTAGTATTAAGCACTCAGATACTTCTGAACCATGGTTGTTTATTTTCAGCGTCACTCTTTTGATGAGAGAAGGGTATATGTCCTCTACTGTGCAGGTAAGAAGTGAGACTGTGCTGACACACTAAGGCCAAAAAGTCTCCATAATCTGAGACTTAAGGTGTTTTGGTGCATTTTTTTTTCAGAGCACTCTGCATTTCATAGAGATTTGCATCCCCAAAGTGAACCATAGTCTCTACAGGCCTTTGCCACAGCTGACAACATTCAGCGCTTCTGCAAAAAAGAAAAAAGAAAACTTCCCAATACAACAAAAACACCCCAAGCAAACAAACAAAACAAAACAAACAAAAAAAACCAACCAAAAAAACACCAAAACAAACAAACAAAAAAACAACCAAAAAAAAAACAACAAAAAAACCCCCAAACAATCCCACATAAAGATTCACGCAGTCAGAGAAATATTGTAAAGAAAGCATCTTTAGTGATTTTTAGAGCTCACAAAAGGCAGTTTTCTTCTACGGCAAAGGAAAAAACACTAAATCCAATTCCAGCAATCAATAATCAATTTCTCTAAAAATAAAACCTCTTTTTTCCCCCACCAATATATATTCCCTGCATTTCTGCATCAAAGAACAAATGGTTATACCAGATACCATCCAGCAAATCATTCTCCTGGAACACTCATCTTGTGCACTGAAGACAACATGTATGTACACAAATAGTGCTCACTAACTCATGAACATCTGAGAGGGTCTCTCCCTTCCAGTACCTCTTCAGCCATGGAAAGTGAAAGTCCCCCACCTGAGAGCTTGGGAGATTAAAGAGAGAAAAAACACCCAAGCCATCACACTTTAGCATTTTACTGCCAAGTAGTACATCCCTCAGAAACCTCACTGATGACTCAAAGCTTGACATTCTCTTGGTCCCATCTGTTCAGAACAGTATTTCAGTATTTCCACAATATATTTCACTATTGATAATAGTTATGAGTCCATGTAAGTCAAAAAGTCAATCAAGTGTAACCACTTCAGTGAAGCCTGTCAGCCTTCCCTATAAACATGGCTTTCAAATAAATAGAGACAATCAATCAACATTCACATATTCAATCTATTTCCAGTACAGAAACTGTAAATCAAGGAACTAGATATTACACAGGCAGACATTAAACAGAAAATATTTCAAGTTCCTTAAGTAGTGGCTCTCGCAGAAACGTGAGCCATTATCTACAGTCTTAATGCCCAGGGATAGCAACATGTACTTTAAGAAGATAATTCAGAAGTGATTAAAAAGTTGCAGGTTTGAAAGACAAAACAGCACATCTGCATGGAGAATGTACCTAATATCTGTAACAGCTTTGGCAACAAAGCTTTCAAATATGGAACAGCATGAACACAAGACACCAAATCTCAAATATCTTGCAAAATATTATGGCAGCAATGTACTTATTTATGTTTGTTACTCTAAGATAGAAAGGTACCAAAAGAGCAAGGAAATACAGTTCCATGTCTTTTTGCATATTCAAGATAGCATGCAAATGTAGCAGCTCATTACCACTATCAAGAGAGGCCAGCAAAACTATTCTTGAGAAAACAGGAAAGCATACTTAAGTGAGATTAATTTGACACTTTCCTCCACTAGAGTTTTAAGAACAATTTAGAATCCCACACATTAAGCATTTCTTTTAAAATGCAGATGTATGACATAACAGAGAATACAAAAAAACACAAATAGTCATTTGAGTTCCAAAAGCCCAGCAGTTTTACTGTTGCTCTTCACTGCATAACAGCTTTAGATTCTCAAAATTAATTCTGTACACTTCATTTTGCATTTCTTGGCCACTTAAAACTCTTATGGATGTAAACAAGAAACCTAACCAGCAAAGGCAGCAAAACATTTTAGAACGGGTTCTGATAATAGCTTGCTTTATCATCAGTCCACAACAATACCCAAAACTCTGAAAAATAACTCCGTGATAAACAAGTGCATGTACACATGCACAGCTGCACACCAACTTCCTATGCAGGCTATCATGAAAGCAAGAAAAAGTAAGAAAATAAATTACATGGACATCTTATGGCACACACAGAGTTCCAAGAACGCTTCCAGAGGAGAATTAATGCCTTCTGAAAAGATACTGGCTTTTCCGTGGCATATGTAATCAGAGTCATTCTGTTGTACTTACCAATATTTTGTTATCCACTTTATCTCCCTTGGTTTCCAGCTTTACTTTCTTCTTGACAGAAATTTTGATTTTCCTCCCAATAACATCCCTGACACTTTCTGAAACAAAAGAAAATATCTTAGTGAAATACCTCCAGTGTCAACACAAGAGAAACAGATGCCACTGTTGAGTTTTCAGAAAGACTCAGAGCTCTGTTGTCCAACTACTTGCACTCATAGAAGTCCCATGCACATGCACCAGTACTGAATACAACCTAACACAACTACAATTTTCTAAGTATGCCATCTACACAATAATTTGTGTCTACTTGTGATAGGATTATTAATGTCATATGCCAGGATTCTAAACACTTTTTTTTTTTTTTTTTTTGCATATCATTTTTTACATATCAAAAGCATTCCCAAGACAAGCCACAGCACTGCTTATTTCCATTCTGGGAAAACACAACAAATTCCTCACTGCTATTAGCTGTACCTGAAAAGCCTACTAAAGCAAATTAGCTCCTCGCATTGCACAAATTTCAGCCTCTTGTTAATATCAGGGAGGCTAAATGGGTCAGGCAATGGAAGAGCAACTGTTTACACATTTTGCACTCTGTGCACTTAAGCAGCAAAACAAACCAAGCAGACTTCCAGGTAGTAACACCTGGCAGCTATGCAGAGGATGCTATGGAGGCAACATTGGTCTCAGTCCAAATCCCAGCGACAACGTAGCCACTCCGTGGTGCCAACACCAAAGTTACATTAGTTGCCGTAATGTTTTAATATGCACATGCACACACACGTACACACGGTCTCTGCCAAGTATGAGACGAACCAGCTTTCCCCCTGATCATTTGCACCCTGGCCTGAAGGGAACATAGACACAGGGCACTGTGTCTAGAAAGCTTATACAACTACTGACACTGATGTAATTGAGAGATAAACAGGAGTTCATCTAGAAGAGCCAATTTGGCACCTTCCCTAAGTTTCACTCCCCAGCCCCCACTGAAAGGGAATAAGAAAGAAATCTTTTAAACACATTAACCTATTTGCAGCCCAACAACAGGCATCTGTAAAAGGCGAGTCTCCACCCTCTCCAGGCACATACACTTTGCCCTCGGGCACGCTTAAGTTTAAAGGCAAAAATGAAAGATAATAGACTATTCCTAAGGCTTTTAATTATAGTGCTCTGTATAGCGCTTTTCTGCACAATTTTCATCCGGTAGTCAGAAGACATTAGCACAAACAACACCATTTATTAAGCCTGGATGTTTAACCCAGGCCACAGTGTTCTGCCTGCAGGGTAGAAGGGTGTGCAAGTCAGAAGCGTGGCTGGTCGGAGAGGCTCTTCATCAGAAAGAGCTCCTTCAGCAGAATCGGCATGTTTCCCCCCAGGAATTTTAATTTTCCTATCAGGGAACAAAAGCTCCTCGGTAGCAGCGGCTTGCCCAGCGAGGAGCCGGTCCCAAGCCGCGGCAGCCCCGGTGGCAGGCAGCCAGCGCCGCCGGCTCCCGGAGCAACCGCTTGGTCAGGAGCCAGGCTGCGAGAGCCGGGGGCAGCCAGGTAAGCGGAGCCCGGGGGAGAGTCCGGCCCGATGAGAACTCTTCTCCCAAAGCTTCCTCTCCCGCAGGTAATGCCCAATTATGGTCTTCCTGTCCCTGCTTGGGAAGCCAGAAGCAAGCCGACCACAGAGGCTTTTCCAAGTCCTGTCTCCTTGCAGAAGGTATTGCTGCTGTCTCTGCCACTTCACCTCCACTTGCAGCACCTTTCGGTTTCTCCTCTCCCACAAACAGCTCCAAGTGCCTACATCTAGCAAGGGACTTCCTCCTGACACACCTGCGTGGAGGGACGTGCTTCCCTTTGCTGTCCCACACAGCAAAGTGGGAATGTCTGCAAGCCCTCAGCTCCAGCGTTCTTACTCCAACAAGTCATAGGGAGAGAAGGGGCCTGGCACCCCAGGCTGCGCAAAGCATCATCAGGATGTCAGCTCCTCACAAGGCTCTATCTGCCTGAAAGAGCTAGCAACTCTACTTCAAAGAGCCAAAATACAGATTTCATGGATACTTTCCAGGGGACTGAAGACAACTCCCTCCACATTAGGTGGCAAGTGGACTCACAAAGCAAATTTTCAGACTGAGAGATGGAAACGTAACATTAAGGTTCACATTTTAAAGTGTTCATCCATTTCTAATGCTGGAGACTTCAGACATCTGCACCTGGGAGCAGTGGATCCAGGCAAGCCAACAGTAAGAGAGGGTTTCTTAGAAGACTATGACCTACCAGACCTGACAAAGGTCACACAGGAAGTGAGTAACAGAACAAAAACTGCAGCTCAAACACTCCTACCCCCATTTTAATCTCCACGCTCCAATCACTCCACGTTAAAGCACATCCTTTCACCCTGTTCTCAAAATATGGTTATTACAAAAAGCTTATTTAAAGGTTAAATTTTAACATGCAGACACCTAAATACTGCTAGAAATTAAACCAATCTACTTGAACAGACCCCCACACCCCAGAATAGCCCTTGACAAATCAAGCTGAGTGGGTGCAGGGCGCCAGGGCTGGGGGGGTAATTCTTAAGATTGTTCAAAGCCACCAGGGGAGGGGACATGTGAAGATGCCCACCTTGTTCTTCCCTGTAATACACCTCACCTACAACACCAGAGTGCAGACCCATGGTAAGAAATACTGTATTAGCACCTCAAACATTATTGGTCACTTTAAAATAGAAAAACTCCTTGGTTTTGACCATAGCTACTCCTAGAACACCTCCCAGCTCATCACTTCTTAGCAGTAAGCTATAGACTACAGTTTCTGTGTAAACCACATGGTCTGGAGACCTAAAGGACTGCAAAACAGACCTATTTTGACTCTACAGAAAAAAAAATTGTGTAGCAGCTGCAAATGTCCACCCAGATTTTACCAGTATTTGATAAATGAAAAAACCACTTCCTGACTAATGAAACTGAAGGAAATGCAACAATGTGAATGACAAAACTGAAGGAAATGCAACAATGTAAATTACCTAGGTAAGGTCTGAAGGATTGTATTCAACGCAACACACAGCTTGTTGCCTGACAAATTTCTGTTTCCATCTGTCATTAAGACAACACTTTAAATTATTCTAATCCTGGTGAGATCTTTAGATAGCTCTTCAACAGGCAAAACCAAAGGAAATTCGGCCTGAACAAGGTAGCTGAGGGCCTGGAGCATCAAACCTGTTATCCCCAAATGACACTGGTTACACACATACCGCGTCAACGATCCATTTATTGGAAGCTCCCCAAAAGCGGTGACAGCATTTTCAGGGTCCTCGCCACCACCTGTGACTGAGTTCCTACGCGGATACCGTGCAGGATGGGGGCTCGTGTGCATGGGGCCATAAAACTTTAATTACAAATACCCTCACTCCCTCCTACGCACGGAGGAAAACGAGTCTTAAACTACGCGAAACCCGGGAGGATGAATAAAAAAAAGCACCGAGTGGAGCCGCAGCCCCTGCCGCCAGGCTGAGGCGCTCCGAGGACGTGCCCCGGGCGGGCGGCGGTGCGGGGGGCTCGGGGGGCCGGGGCAGCTTCACAGCGCGTCTGCCAGCGCTCGCAGCCTGCCGGCACCCCGGACAGCCCCCTCCGGAGGGGGGATACACATCGTGCCCCGCCGCGGCTCCCGAGGGCTCAGCCCCTGCCCGCGGCCGCCTCCCCGCTGCCCGCCGCAGCCCCGCAGCCCCCGCCCGCCCATTCCCCGCACGCAGCAACGCGGCCTCGCCGCCCCCCGCCGGCTCCTCCGAGCCCCTCCAGCCCCGAGCGGAGCCCCCCGGCCACCCCCGCGGCGCTTCCGCGGGCTCCGCAGACCCACCCCCGGATTGCCCCCACCCCCGGCAGCGCTGCATCCCGCGCACGGCGGCCTCCAAACTTGCCCCCGCAGCACCTTCCCCCGGGACCCCGCACCCCCCCATCCCCGCCGCCATGCCCCGTCCCTTACCGATCAACTCCTTGGGGACGTCGGAGCTCTCCTCGGCCATGGCGGCGGCGCTGCCCGGCGCCCGGGGGTGCCCGGCGGCGGGGCTGCTTCAGCGGCGCGCCGTCCCTGCGCCGGGCGAGGCGGGCATGCACCCAGCGGGCGGGGAAGGAGGAGGGCCGGCCGTGCGCCTCGCTGCGGAGCGCGGGGTGTGTGTGTGTGTGTGTGTGTGTGTGTGCGGCTGCGAGCGCGGGCGGAGGGAAGGGGCTTCTCCCGCCCCCGCGGAGCCCGCTCCCCCCGCGCTACATGCCGCCCCCGGCTGCCGGCGCGGCCGGGACGGGCATTCCCAGGGAGGGATGGATGGCCCGCAGGCGGCCGTCAGGCGCGGCGCTCCGGGCTCACGGCGGCCCCCGCACCGGCTCCCCCGTTCCCGCCTGCGCGCCGCCCGGCTCCCCCGCCCGGCACCGGCGGGAGGCGGCGGCTGCCCCCGCCCCGGGAGGGCTGGCACCCGCGCCCCGGCCCGGCCCCCGAACTGCGCCGGAGCCGCCCGCGCCCACCCAGCACCCGGCCACAGAGCGGGAGGTGGTGGCGGCGGCGGCCGGGAGCATCGCCCTCAGGAAGCCATCGCGGCGAGGGAGGAGGAGGAGGAGGGCAGCGGGCTCGGAGATTTAGCGCGGCGACGCCGGCCCCTCCTTCGGCCGCTCGGCGCTGCGGCGGGGGCCATCTGCCGGCGGCCGCGGGCTGCACCGGCTGGCCCGGGCCCTCCGCCGAGGTACCACCTGGGGCGGCAGCAGCGCCCGCCCTCCCCAACAGACCGTGCCTTCCGCGGCTGCCCCCGCAGCCTTTGCCCCGCGGGAATGCTCCTCCTCTGGGTTCATTAAAACGTGCTTATGGTACGAAGGGGGTGGGTGACATCGTCAGGTCAGTCCTGGCCGCCTGGGAAAGGGATTGCCCAGTTCCTTTCCAGAAAAGCTGGATCGCTTCGAGACCTGGAAGAGGCTAACCTTTGGTCCGGAACTCATCTGCCTCTCCCTCGCTCCGTCACCTTATTTCCATGGGGACGGCGGCTGCCTCGGCACCTGTTGTGAGACAACGCCATGGCTAGAGACGGCTTAGCAAACTCCTTGTGCAGGGAGCCTCGGTGTTGCTGAGCCTGTGCTGCGCTGAAGGGAACTAAGCACGCCTCCTTTCTCAGGACCAAATTAAAATCCACAAGTTGCAGCATTTTTTGCTTGTTGCACTTTGCCACTGAGGATTTTTGTCATGCGTTAACAGCCACATTATAGAGACACAGCATGCGAGCTGCCTAACTGCACTCATAAATATAAACACAGAGAGATGCTTATTGGATGAGAGCGGAGGAAGAGGCTCGGCAGCCCTGGAAATTCTTTGGTTTGCTTCTGGTAATGATGCCTGGTTTCAGTGAAAGGATCATTTTCACTGCAGCAGGACTCTGATTGGTCGCCCTCCATCCTAAAGGGGTGGATTACTGCACAAACCCCATATTTCAAGCACTCTACAAGTGTGTGATGGATCTGGGAGATCAAAATCATTTATGTGTAATTAAGAAATCTCAAATGCATTCAGTGAGAGCAACAGTGTGAATCCAGTAAGAGTTATTTTGCTGGTACAGTACCACACTGCTGCACTCCTGTGTCACAGACTATTGTATACACATGGTCTTCAGAAGAAACATGACCACTTTGAAATTGGTGTCACTTGTCAAATAAATGTATCATGTTTTCTCTTGGCACCGACCAGATCTCTAAATCATGTCAGAGATGATTTTACCAACACAGATACCATTACTACCAAGGTGGATACAATTTAGTCTTTACAGTTTGCTGTTTACATGTAGAGAATAAACACATCCTTCAAAGAAAATAAACAAAATGTGAATATATTAGTAAAAGAATAAAGTAATGTGTGTGTTTTTCACATATACAATATCAATCAATCTTATCTGGATATAAATATGTATCTGTCAGTAAAATGCACTCTATTCCTTTCCTCCTCTGCTCTCTTTTCCTTACTGTAGCTGCATCCTTTTATGATGGACACAGAATACCTGCTGACCTCTTCCTTCCTTTTCTGCCAATTTTTCCTCATGGCTCAGCAGAAAACTGCATTTCTTGCTCACTGGATACACATAGGCTTACTTCCACCAATTAACCTGGGCCTGTGTTTCTTTCTTTTGGCAGGAAACAAACAAACAAAAAATTTGAGAATTTCATATCTTTTCTGATAGCCAGGAGGGAAAAGTTAGACCATCAAGTCTGCATAAGAAAGGCCATATAATTTCATATAGTTACTTATGTATTGAGTCTAATTCCCTGTATTCAGCTAAAACTACTAGAAAGCTGACTTTTATTCCATCACTATTCACCTGCTCTACAAATATATATATATTTTTGGATCTATGACCTCTTAAGCATGACAGTTTCTCGTACCACTACACCACTGTCTTGTTTCTGACACAGTATTTGAAGCATGGACCTTGCCTCTTTGGCTGCTGCCAGACATCCACAGGCCTCTCAGCATGCATCAGCTGCAAAAATGATGAGCTCCTTCCATGCCTGCCTGCCTGTAGCCTTCTGCTGGAATACTGCTCCCACCTCCTCCACCCCAGTTTCCTACCACGAGCTGACACGTACGGTGAGCCCAGGTTGTGTAAAGAAAAAAAAAAGAATGAGCGATGGCAGCAGGCAGGGCTTTTTTTGTTTTGGTTTTTTAATTAGCAGCACTACAGGTTAATGGAGTAGCACTGCGAAGGCTACTGTATAATTCCTGCTTGGAAGTCTCCTGCTTAGGAGACTGGACCTGGTTCAAGGTAGGGAAGGTACAAACTAAACTCAGGTGGATTAGTGCTTCCAAGACTAGTTAGTGCTTTCAATCAGCAAAATGCATAGTTTCCCCTTCCTTGTTCCCTAGTCAGGAGGTAGAACACGATTGCCCAGGCAGGCTGCTGCTCCTGCTCCTCCTATTACAGTAATGCCTGGGTATTGACACTATCACAGTGTCAGTCTGGTCTGTCAAAACAAGGGTGTTTCTAATCCCAAGGGTCCGTGTCACCGTGCAGATAGGACTGGACCACCATCCCAGAGAGCCCAAACAATTAACTCCCAGAGTCTCCAGAGACCCTTCTCTGCAGTTTACAGGCAAAGCCTCACCATGGAAAGTTTGCTGGCTTTGTAAGAAGGTGTGATTTTCATCCTTTCCTGTTGACCTTTACTCTCCACTAGTCAGTTCAGCAGGGATGCAGGTGTCACTAGCATCTTTCCCAGTGGCAAGGATGATTGAAGATGTTCAGCCCCCTACAGCAAGTCATCCATATCCACTTGTGGCTGTTTACCACTTTCCATGTTGTGCCAGTGAGAAATTGTTTTACTATCTTGTAACCTGAATGAGTGAAGGAGGGCAGGAAGGGGACTTTTGTCATTTCAGTAACTGAATTTTAATTGTCTTTTATCCCTTCTTGCCTGCCAATAGAGGGACATCAGCACAGCTGAGGAGAACAGAGGTGTCCAATTTAAACTGCAACAACAGAGGCAGATGAAGATGGGTTTCCTGTCTGATCTCAGTGGCATTCCCCTAACTCTCAGGTGCACTTCATGCCCTGGCTGTTAACAAGAAATCCTGGCTATGTTTGCAGGGCCTCGTAACCTCACTTTAGGGGCACTGATGCAAATGATCACAATGTAGGTGCCCTAGTTAGGATCACACTCCACTAGAATCATAGAATCATCAGGGTAGGAAGAGACCTTTAAGATCATCAAGTCCACATGTCAGCCTGGCACTACCACTGAAACCCCTAAACCACAAAACCACATCACCCAGCACCAGATCCAGACGCCTCTTAAACACCTCCCCGGATTATGTCTCCACCACGTCCCTGGCCAGCCTATTCCGAAGTCTGACTACCTTAACAATGAAAATTTTGTTCTAGTATCTAATCTGAATCTTCCCTGTCTCATCTTAAGACCATTTCCTTTAGTACTCTCACTGTAGGCACAGTAGAAGAGACTGGCTCCCACCTCAACACCATCTCCTTTAAGGCAGTTGTAGCAACGTTGCACATCACACATGCAGCAGGCACCTGGAGATGGAAAGAGGCTACATGGTCTTCTGCCAGAGGAGAAGATCTTTGAAGTAATTTTAAAAGTCAAAGGATAACTGTTTTGTCTGTCAAAAGAATGGGATGTGTGTGGTTTTGTTGAAGATACTTTTTCTCTAAAGGCTGCTCAAGTTGTTGTAGTTCCTGGCATGACAGAAATGCTGACAAGAGTAGTGGGCTGGATCGTCTGTGGGTTAGATGGCTGCAGGGGATGTTGCAGCATTCAGAGCTTGTACTTAACTGACAGTAACAGAGCAGGGAGGGAAGAACTAAGAGCTCCAGAAGACTTTGATCAGGCATTGACACAGGAAAGCCTGTGGAGGGGAAATGTCCTGAAAACTGCAGCCTTTATGCATCAGATTAACCATTAACTGCACAAAGTAACTTTTGATGGACTTTTGACTCCACCTCATGCAGGTCTATATTATCATGGCACCTCACAAGCTGTACTGACATGCAGTATAACATATTCCTGTTTCCCTGAATGTCTGCTGCCCTTGTCCTCCTTCTCAGCCTAAATCCTGTCATCTCCTGCAGATAAGGCAGGTGTCAATATGAGTTGTTGCCAAGCCATGTACACTGTCATAAGGCAGGGTATTTATAGTCTCAAGTGTTGCATGTCCTCCCTGGCAACTCCTCTGGCCCTTGTATAAATGGCTTCAGCACTGAAGAATTAATTATTTTTTTTTCCTGAGAAGCGGTAGAATGATGCAATCAACATCAGGAAATGATCAACTGAATGATCCTGCTGAAGCCAGTGAAAAGATTTCAGGTGCCAACAGCAGGTGTCAGACTGACATTCAAGTTACACCCTGGAGTCATCCTGCTGCATCAAGGTGGGAGAGAAACCAGATGATCCAATCTGATTTGCAAAGCTGCCTTGCAGCCTGGAGTAAAAGCTTGGAACATCCCATAAAAGACAGGATTTGTAGGTATAAATGCAGTTGTAGGTTTAAATGACCCAGGTTTGCCAGTTGCATTTCTAACAAATTCAAAGGGGTGAACTCTTTCCCAGCTGTGCCTGTGCAATCCCATAGATTCTGTCCCCTGCCCTGGTTGAAGGCAGACAGAACAGGGCCACACTGTCTCATGTACCACAGTACTAGCCAGCCAGGCATTTCCAAGAGCAGTGTCATTTGAGGAAGTGTTTCTTATCAATTGCTGCAATTATTATGGGCATTTTGAAGACCAAAAGGCAGCTAATCTGCCACTCTATGGAAGCATATGAAGCACAATTGAGACACATGCTTCCAATTGTTTCTGAGCCCAGTTGTTCATGAAATCTACACATCCATACCAGCTTTATTTCCACTCAGCCTAAAAATAATTTATAGCACTTCCAGTTTTGGGATGTCTCCAGTTGTTGGTCTGTTAAAATTTTTACCCAATATATATCTTTCTGGTGATTGTCTATGTGTGGTGATAACATTAAATGTGATATTTAGGCCCCTCACATTGATCACATATGTTTGGAAACCCGTAGATATTTCAGGACTTCAGGATCTTTGAACATGGATCTTTAGTTAGGAAAAGAGCAGAAAACAAGTAGCTAGCTAATTGCATGATTATAAATATGTCTTATATTGCTGGATGATTGGATGCCTTCTTTGCATTTCACCAGTTGAGACAAAAATCGTAGGGAGAAATGTGTGTCCTACATCAGTCCTTGTTTGGTAAAGGAAATGACAGACTTTGTAAGTAGTCTCCTGTTGCTGTCTGTGACTGAGTCTTTTGAAACCCTTTCCTCTGTATGGTCCTATGATAATTTCAATACCTTGCTCTCAAAAAAAAAATGTATTTTGTCTTGATTTTAAATAGGGTGAATATAAATGCAGCAGCAAAGACCTATGTTTTGATAAGGCATACTTTGATGATAGTGTTAAGAAGATAATTACAAAGAGCAGCCTATGCCTCATGAAAATCTTAAAATGAAAAAATGTATTCAGAAAAATTCTGGTTACTCCACTGTGTTTGAAGAGGGAAAAGGATAAAACCAGGCTCACTGGAGATAAGCTGGGAGGAGCACGGCAGTGTCTGAAGGACAGAGCACTAGCAAGGCCCTTGTCTGCTGTCTCAGTGGAGAGAGAGGATGGAGATCCATGCAAGGGTCATTGATATGTTAGAAACCACAAAAGTGCCTGCAAATGGTCAGGTAGGAAATAGGGCTTCTCCCTCCATGAAGAGGGCAGGACAAATAACCCAGCTGAGGTACATCTACACCAGTGCATGCAGCACAGGCAATAAGGAAGGAGGAACTGAAAGCCACAATGCAGCAAGAAAACTGCAAATTTTCACTACTGAAATATGGTGGGATGACTTGTACAACTGGAGTGCTGCAATGCATGGCTATAAACTCTCCAGAAGAACAGGCAAGGAAGGAGAGGTGGTGGTGCAGCTCTGTATGTTCCTGAGTGTTTTGGTTGTCTGGAGCTTAGTGATGGTGATGATAGGGTTGAGTGTTTATGGGTGAGAATCAAGGGGAAGGTCAACTAGGCAGATATCCTGGTGGGAGCCTGTTACAGACCACACAACCAGGTTGAAAAGGCAGATGAAATATTCTGTAAGCAGCTGGGATAAGTCTCACAATCACTGGCCCTTTTACTTGTGGCAGACTTCAACTTACCAGACATCATTTGAAATACAGCAAAGAGAAAATAGTCTAGGAGGGTCCTGGAGCATGTGGAAGACACAGCTGGCAAGGGAGGCAACTAGGGAATGTACCCACTGGGCAGATTGGTTTTAAGCAGAGGAGGAACTGGTGGGTGATGTGATAGCTGAGGCCTGTCTTGGGCAGAGGGGAGGTTTAGACTGAATATGAGGTAAAATTCCTTCAGTGAAAGGGTTGTCAAGCATTGGAACAGATTGTGAAGAACAGGGAAGTGATGGAGTCACCCTCCCTGGAGGTATTTAAAAGACATGTAGTTGTGGCATATAGGGACACTATTTAGTGCTGCGTTAACAATTGGACTTGATGATCTTAGAAGAAAAACCTAAATGATTCTATGATTATTTTATCATCTATTTCCATATTCCTCTTGCTTCAAACATTTTTAGCAGGCATATTTGTGTAAAACCAGGATCTCTGGTGCTACAGAGCTCATTTGCTTCTGCTACTTAGCTCTCTCTCATGAAAGCATAATCCTTTGCATATCCCATCACACTTAGACACTTAGAATTTGTATAACTTGAGATGCTGAGCTAGGGGCAAAAGCAGATCATTCCTAAACGAACTATTTATACTGGCATCCTGTTTTTCTCTGTTCTGTACAAGGCATTACTAACAACATGTGGAATACACTGAGCAAGATACTGAATGGAAACTTAACATTTTCAAGCATTTAAAACAGGTATGTGAGCATTGCAGCTACTTGGGTCACCTGTCACTAAGGCAAGCTCCACCATCTTTAGGGTGTGTGAAATCTCATCTCTCCTCTAACTGGAGACTTTGATCATGTCAGATGTCTTAGCAAGCCTCTTTTTCTTACCATTGACTCCAACTTAATCAATCAACACTCCCTGATAGGTTTCCAGCCCTGTGATATTAAGCAGTACCTGTAATCGAGATGGTGAGACTCCACAGACACTATTTGTACTGGCTGAGGTAATTGAAGAAGACAGATGTTCTTTGTAACAGTGAAGTGGGTGAAATGAACCTGTATAAAAGTGAATCTGAAGTAATTCTGACCTAAATTTCCAACTGAGCATGATTCTCTCTCCTTTTTAGTACTCTGAGCTTCTCTCTCAGCCTTTACTATTCTTACTTCTTCCCCCACAGAAGGTACTAACAGCCCTTCCCTCAATACCAATAACTTCCATTCAACCTAGCAATCTCTGCTGCAAAAAAACATGTTCTTTAAACCTCAAAAAGCATTCCCAGAAGCAGCACAATCTGGAGAGGTCATTGACCGTATGGTGTGTCAAGAGCCTTTAAGAGAGAATGCTGAGCCTAATTGGTGACATACATAACTCTGCAGCTCACACTGTGATAGCCTGAGAGACAGGGGGGAAAAGGTGAGAAATGTGTAGGAAAAGTTATCTTGGACTGTACTGCTTTAGGACCAGAAAAAGTGGAATGTATAGTGACTAAAGAGAACACTGGCAGCAATTACATGTGAATTTTTAGTGCAAAACAAGCTTTCTAGCTACACTGAGCTATCAACCTTTTGAATTGCAGCCACTTATAGGAAAAGGTTGGGATGTGGCTAGAACATGCTTTCACACACAAGATCATTCTTTCACACACAAGACCTGAACTCTGATGTGTGCTGTAGCAGTAATATTTGGTATGGTACTTCTTCTCTCTTTGCACAACCTTCTTCCCATGGAGGAGCTTGCACAGTATAATCTGAGAATCTCTGCACACTTAGGTTGGTAAACCATTTACAGAACTCTTCCAGAATGGTGTTCTAAACTAAAATTGTATTGGTCTTTTTCACAGACTGGAGAATTGCTCAATTTGGTACAGTACTATGGCGGGGACCTTTCTTTTTCACTCATCTTTGCATTCACCTTGCAAATCCACAATTATCTCTACATTCATGAAAACTCCCTGTGAGGATGAGATCTTTCTAGAACTCTCCTTGCCATTTTCAGAGTGCTTGAGTTGCCCTAGATGTTTTGTAAAATAAAATAAGGAACACTGGTCATCTCTGGACAGCTTATGAAAGTTTTACAAATAAAATACAGAAAAATTAGCAAGCAGGGAAAACAATGTGAACAAACTGCAAGAATGTCCTAGCTGCATGTTCCTAATATAAAACAGCATCAGATGTGGTATTGCAATGTAATAGGAATTTACTGGCAAAATGAGATTGCCATTTCCGAGTCTGGCCATAACAGGATATTAACATAAGAGTTGACTAACACAGTAAAACTGAGGTCACATCAGGTTTTCTGGATGGATATACTTCATCAATGACTTAGAGAAAATTATTTTTAAAAGTGCTATTTTTCATATTCAAATCATCACTCTTCAGACCTGAAAAAACATCCTGTGCAATAGGATTATCACCAACACACACAACCTCCGAGCGTACACGCATATGTTCCTCTGAGTAGGTTTGCCTCCACATATGGCCATTTCAGTCCTAGTGAAAAGTGGTATCTTTAGGCTATTAATTCCAAGCCCTATTTTTAATTCCTAAGAGGGTTGGTATTTGGGGACAAATGCCATTACTGAACCAAATGTTTTGAGAGGTTTTGGTTTGCTAAACGGACAAGAAACAGTTCTTGCCATGTATTGTGGCCCTCAGAGTACTGCAAGGAAGTCTGCCAATGACTGAGGGTATCACTTCACATCTCAGTTAGGTGTTCTGCCTACCAGAAAAAAAAAAAATAGAAAAAAAAAGGAGGTAAATTTTACATCAGTAGCTTTAAAAAAGCAGGAGAAACATGGCCACACAACATGTGTGAAGAGAAAGGCTGGTTTTCTATTAACAAATTGAATGGCCCAATGATGACATCAGCTCTGGGATCCCCAACAGAGAAGTGGACCTGTTGGAGTGAGCCCAGAGGAGGACCATGAAGATGATTAGAGTGCTAGAGCACCTCTCCTGTGAAGACAGGGTGAGAGAGTTGGGGCTGTTCAGCCTGGAGAAGAGCAGGCTCCAGGGTGACCATACAGGAGCCTTTCAGTACCTAAAGGGAACTTACAGGAAAGCCAGAGGGGAGGGACCTTTTACAAAGGCATGTAGTGGAGATGTAGTAGGATAAGGGGCAGTGGATTTAAACAGACAGAGGATAGGTTTAGATCAGATATTGGGAAGAAATTCTTTACTGTGAGGGTGGTGAGGAAATGAAACAGCTTGCCCAGAGAAGTTGTGGATGCCCCATCCCTGGAGGTGTCCAAGGCCAGGTTGGATGAGACTTTGAGCAACCTGGTCTAGTGGGTGGCACCTCAACCCATTGCAGGGGGTTGAAGTAGATGATCTTTAAGGTCTCTTCCAACCCAAACCATTCTCTGATCGTGTTGCTGGGCAATAAGAAAGATGAGCATGTTGGGGCTTGTGTCTGTGCTAATGAGCTCCCTCAGCCTGCACAGGGTCTGTGGAGCACCTTAGTCACTATGCAGTGATGGAGAGTTGTTTGCTAGCTGGCACTTGGCAGCTCAAATCCTGGAGCAGCTTTTTAATGCAATGTTTGCTCTCCAGGGCTGAGAGGGGTTCCTGGCACAGTTTATTTCTGGAATTTACACTAAACCTAAGCATGCTCAGTCTCTCCTCCCTTGCATGGTGAAAGGTGCTCAGAGAACTTCTCCAATACAGTGAAATCACTGGATATCTTGCTGCAGAGGCAGTGACCTGAAGCCAGCAGCACCAAAGGAACACTCTGAGAACAGTAGGAGGAAAAGCACTTGTAAAATTCCTGAGATAGGCCACAAATATGAAGAGGTTGCGGAAGGAAAGCCTGACTTGAAGTTCCATGGAATGCCATCAGCAAAAACAGCCTAAGACATTTCTGCTCACCCCATTATTTCATAATGATACATTTCATAGTCACTTGCCTAGGTATATTGGTTTTGGCTGGGGCAGAGTTAATTTTCTTTGCAGAAGCCTATATGGTGCTATCTTTTAGGGTTTTGATGAAAATCATGTTGATAATAACACAGGTATGTGTTAGCTACTGCTGAGCAGTGCTTACACCATGTCAAAGCTGCTTTTACTTCTCACATTGATGCACCAATGAGTGGGCTGGGGGTGGGCAGGAGGTTTGGAGGGGACAGACACAGGGCAGAGCTGACCTCTGTGACGAAAGGGACATCCCATACCATACAACATAATGATCAGCAATAAAAGCTGGGCAGGAGTTAGCCAGGGCTGCTGTTGTTTGGGGACTGGCCAGGAACTAGCTGGCTCAAGGACAGCAGTTGCTATTTCTTGCATCAGTTGTCTTTCTTGGGTGTTTTTGTTGTTGTTGTTGTTGGTTTTTGTTTGGTTGGTTGGTTTTTTTGTTATTGCTTTTTGTGTGTGTGTTTGTGGGGGTTTTTTTGTTTCTTTTTCTTTTTACTTATTAAATTATGTTTATTTCAACCCATCCATTTTCTCACTTTGCTCCTCCTGTTCTCTCCCTCAACCCATGGTAGGAGTGAGCAATCAGCTGTGTGGGGCTGAGCTGCCCACCAGGGCTAACACACAAACCAGGCTGTTACAACTCTTTGCAGAGCTGCAGTGAAACCCAGGTGAGAAGATCCACATCAAAAACAAATCAGTGTATCATGATATTGAGATCACTCCAGAAAAATCCCAGATGATCTTTTAACTTGCTGTGAATGCTTTAGACCACTCTGCCATTTCTCTGACCTCAAATCACCATTGGAAAGACCACACACTAACTGAATGTATTTGCTATTAGGAAAGAATTACCCACATAGTTCTTCAGAATCAGTGATCTGCAAAGCACAAGTTTATGAATAACTATTTGCAGTTTCTAATCTCCAGCTCACATTTTGATCTCAATTACAGATGCCTCCCAGCCAGGGGAGCAGAAACAAGACCACATTATTTACGGCAGGACATAAAGATTGCAAATAGAAAACTCTATGACTGGCTGTAATATTCAGAGTTTGCAAACTGTGTTTTTCTGTCAGTAGTATAGGTCAAATGGGATTATTTCTGTTCCCCTCTGGATGATTTGCATAACAAACTGGTACAACAAGAACAACTTTTTTCACAATCAGCCTGAAGTTTGTTTTTAGCATAGGAGCACAAGTTCTCAACAATTTCAAGAACCCAAATGATCTCTGAAAACAATTAATGGTTACCTCCCCAATGGAATAATGAATTTTGTCAGAGATTTTTGGAAGCATTTTCCCCAGTCACGAACCTTGGCTGTCATTTTCTGTAACACCATTTCTCAAAACAAAAAATACATCAGATTATTATGATTATGTGCAGCAAAACAAAGCAGCATCAGGGACGAGCTCTTCTTCAATTTTTTTCATCTTCATTTCAACAGAAAGCATCCATTTAGCAGCCTTCAGTCTGCCCCTAAGTGGTTAATGTAGTGTTCAGAACAGGTTTTTATTACCCTTTCTTCCTTCCCTGCCTCACTGCACACACACTCATCTTTTTTTTTTTTTTTTTCCCTGCAACTTGATGCTTTTGGTTCCTTTCACTGTGTATTATCTGCTGCTGGCAGTAATCTTAGCTCTTCAACTGACAGCAAAATTATGAGGTGCTCAGTACAAGATGACAATTTTCCTTCCCTCATTCTAATTCATTTGTGCCGCCATCAAGGAATCAGCGTCATCTTTTCAACACGTTAACAGCTCTCTGCTGATAGAAAGCATTAGCCCCCCATTCTTCAGCAAGAGGTCAAAAATTATTTTTGTTTTGTAACAACCCATTAAATTTTGTGCTTTGGAAAATTCCATTGCTCTCTAATTTCAAACAGCTAGGCTGTTTTTTTGGTTGGCACAGAGGGAAGAGAGGGTTTGCTGTGAGACACCAAGTGACATAGGCAGCTAATATTCTTTCCTACAGAGGCCTGTAGTCTACCACCAGCCTGGTTAATTACTTTGGTTACTTGCTTGCTTTTCTCTCTCTCTCTCTTTTTTTTTTTTTTTTGCCTACTCTTAAGAAAGTCTCTTTAATATTCACACAGAGGCTCCTAGCATTGGTTTTCTACCTTTAAAATAGTTTGCAACTAAATGTTGCCATAGGCTTCTTGAGAGTTAAAAGAGTCTGGGTTTATATATTACCAGACAAGATATAATCTATTTCTGTATACATGGCATGGCTTTATTCAGTCTCCTATACAGCTGAACTTATCTGGGTAGACAAGTGAATTCCCTTATTTCCAGGTAGCTTCGTAACAGGAAACCGTGGTCAGTGTTACACACTCTCATTTGCATTCTGCATAACAGAAGCTGAAAATCTTTGTCAGAAAACTTGCATTCAATTGTTCAGTGAGCACGGTTGTGTTTCTGATGGGTGTACAGGCAGATTACAGATAGGACCTGAAATGAGCCTGGCAGCAGACAGAGGGGTCTGTAGAGACTGAGAGGCTGTGCTGACCCTGCCAACGTCCCCAGGCACTGGAGCAGAGCCCAGCTGACCAGCTCAGCTCAAGGACACATAAAGCTGGCAGTGATGCTCCTTATGCTGCAAGCAGACATATGGATATATGGGTTTTCCTATCTCTCTTTTAATTGTAGCACCTGGAGTAAGTTGAAACCAAAATAAGGAGAACAAGAGATGGAAACAACCTGGTAAAAATACCCTATACAGCGAGGATGCAGTAAAATATCCATACTGCCATATTTGCAGATAGGGCTGGGAGGAAGCAGAGGTGGAAAACTGTGGGGGGTTTGGGTGAAAATAGAAGTTGAAGAGCTAATTCAGCACTCACCTCAGCACTGTCAGAGCCCTGGCAGAGAAATCAGCAGGACTTCTGAGATCTGCAGTAGCAATAACAGGACACCCAAAGGACAGGGTTTGAGGAAAAGTAACCCATTCCTTTGGGGCAGAGGCAGATGACAGAAAAAAACCCCCATTATTATTTTGAAACTGTTGAGGAGATCCAGCTTTCTTCTACTCCATGTGCCAGCCACAATTGCTTCATGCCTCTCTGGGGAGTTTTGAGGGGTTCCTGATGAGGGGTACAGGCCCTTCTGCCCCTTGCTGAGCATCAACAGTCTGACACAGATCAGGCTGACTGCTCCTTTCCAAGGGTGGTGTTGCAGGCACATTTCCCAGGAAGCTAGGAGCTCTGTGAACCTTTAGTTTATTACTGTTACCTTGGGAGTAGCTGTATCTATTTCCAGTTTTACATCAGACAGCATCTGAACTTAAAGTTCTTTAATGCACAGCAAAATGTGTGTTGTCATCATCTCAGGGTGAACACAGGTACAGGTAGACCTTTGGCAGACCTTATTTATGTTCTACCTGCACCTAAGGCTGATCTTCAGATTTTGTGCTGTCCTGTATGGTTGGATTTAAGTATTTAGCCATGATTCAGCAAAAAGAGGGAAAAATACTGCCACAAACACAAAGACTTCACTCCTCCTCACTCTTTCCAGCTGCACACACCCAACCGACTCATTTCCTTTCCCAGCAAAGGAATTAGGCCCCCGCAATGCTGTTATTTCCAAAACAAGGATGTTCAGCCTTAAAACTTTTGCTTTTGTGTTAGGGAAAATGTGCCAGATGTCCTTGCTGCACAAGGGGCGAGCCCAGAGACGAGCACACAGCGTACACCAGTTCGTTTGGGGAGATGCAGTATCTGCCAATGGATTTAATGCAACACATGCCAGCACACTGAGTGCAGAATGTGCCAAAGCTGCTGAGCTGTGAGACAGCAGGAGATGCTCACCCCAGGGGATGGAAGCTGCCCAGTGAAGTCTTTTCAGTTCCCTGTAGTACTTACACAAAGTAATCTCTCCTGAAGCAACTTCCTGCTTCACCAGACTTATGATCCTCCTTCCCTTTTTTTCCAAGGGCATTAAATTATCACTTGCTTCTTGTTCCCTTGGATGACCCACCTAGTTTATGCTAATTCCCTTGTGAAGTGCAGCTTCTCCCTAGAGACCTTTCACAGAGCTTGCTATGTTTTCCTGTGTAACGATGATTTCCCCATGAAATAGGCTTGATTTGAAAGAGAAAGTGTTTCCTTGAGCTGCCAGCTCAGTCAAGTCTCCAGCAGCTGAGCTGGCTTTCTTCCACTGGAATGAAAGTGGAAGCTGGAATGACGCTAGTAATCGAGGGTCGTGCTGACAAGCTCCAGGCTCCGGCTGCGCCTGTGTGACCCTGTGGCCATCAGGTGACGCTCTGAGTGACAGCTTGCTCTATCTGGTGGCTCTAACACTGTCACACGGGGGAACCCACGTTCATCAGCAGAGCTGATGGCGGCCAGTGCTGCAGAGGGGTGCTAAGAGGCATGAAAAGCACTAACGACTAACTAAGATCTGGAGATACCTACTCAAGTGAAAACACACCACCTTTAATCAATTTTCAGAGTGTGAATGCACTAAGAGGCTATTTTGCTGTGGACTGGACAGGAAAAAAAAATTCTCCCCTTCACAGCTTTTTCCAAATGAGTAAGAAATCCCTAAAGGAAGACCAAAATGCCTTCCTCCTCGCTAATATGACACCATGGAACATAAATTCATGCATATTCAGACACAATCTTACTCATTAGGAAAAAAAAAATACAGAAACACTGAAAGAGACAGTTCAGAATGCCACTAAATTACATGTACCATGTAATTTGGATTTTTCCTCTTTGGCAAATCAGTGCTGTTCTCTCCTGCTAGCACTCAGTGTTGGTACTTGACTGCTGAACTGCCACTCAGAGCACATGGAGTTCACCCAGGGAACCCAGAGGGAATTCAATGTCCATTAGCTATGGTAAAAGGGAGAAATGTCTGCTATATTTCAGCTGGACTGTTAGTGCTCTGCTAGGATTTCTGGGGACAGAAATGCTGTTTATAAAGCATCAGTTGGCAAGAAGGTGTTTCATTACTGAAGCACAGTTGAAAAATCTGGCTATTTAACAGACGTGTAAATGCTGAGCTTTTTGAAAGCCTGACTCTTCCTTTTTTGTCAGTGTTTTTTTCTTCTGTCACTTGTTATTCTGAAGTGTTAAGTGTTTCTTGATGTATCTCTAAAGCTTTCTTGTTTTTTGCTGATTTTTTCACATCTTCATTAAATAGAAACATGTTGAGGAGAGTGCAACTTTTTAATATATCTCATCAAAACTGAAATACTGCAGGAAAATAACAATGAAGTTGAGTTTTAATTTAATCCATTAACTATGCAGAAGAGCTGTGTATCTAATACTACAAAGCATGTATGTGAACTCCTTACAAGGTGAAGTTCAGTTTTATGCTTGTCTTTCATATTTTACTGTCTTTTCATTCTCTTTTTCCCTAACTGCTCTTGCTTCTGGAGGAGCCACAAACTTTGCTTCTGCTCAGCTTGAGAGCAGTGTGCCAGCCACTAGTTCTTGTGAGTAAGGAAGGACACCTTGTGGCTGTAAAGTGCAAAAATAAAAATAATCCTATTACATTTTGAATCATCTGTTCCTTTGCCTATAGGACAAAGTTTTCCTTACTATTTCTTTGAGGAGCCAAAGACATATCAGTATAAATATGGGTTTGGGCTTTTTCATTTATGTTTTTATACAGTTAAGAACAATTAAACTTCCTGTCTCCCAGGGAGAGAAAATAGCTTTGCAGGTTTTGCTCACCTAGCAGCCAGACAGTTTTTTTTTTTACTCCAGCCAGACTGTCCTTAGGAAAAAGTTAGCTCAAGGATCATCTCATTGGGAGACTTCACTTGTAGTCCTTTGCTGGAATTTGAGGAACAATTTTTCTCCATAAAACCATTTGCAAGAACTGGGCAAGCAGGAGTAGGATGACCTCCCAGTGGACTTTGCTGAGACTATAAGCCCTTGTTCCCATGCCACTTCTCAGACCTTTGCAGGGCAGACCTTGGCCTAGGGAGCAGAAAAAATGTGTGAGAGGGCCATCATAATCTGGGGACAGGATGAGTTTTGGCTTCAGGATATTGCTTCTGCTTCCACCACAAAATTTAACAAATAACCTTTGAGATTCTCTTTAAATCAGTTTTCTTAATTGTCCTACTAGCAAAAAGCATGGCTTAGAACGTTTTTAGCTCAAGGAAATGGAAGTGGAATGGACTTGAAACTCCCCTTACTTCAACCTGGCATTTTTTCCTATGTGGTTATTAATTTTCATTGTTTGAATTGCACCAACTCCTAGGAACTCCGTGTGCTGAGCTTTGTACTAAGAAAATATTCAAAGGTACTTAGACATCCCCTCATGCCCTCTGTGTCTACATAGTGGGCAAGAAGTATCAAGTAGGCAAAATGGGCTAAAGCTGATGATATGCACTGAGAAGATAAGACAAGAGTGAAAGAGGAGAAAAAACAGACATTCGTGCTCATCCATTGAGTTTAGGTGATTTCAGATGAGAATGATTTGTACTTCAGCATGGGAAAGGTGAATTTTGAGCAGAGATGCCAGAGAGGGTATGTCTAGCTTCTTCAGGTATTGGCTAAAAGCTTTGCCCAAAGAAAAAGAAAAGAGAGTGAGGACGACAGTGCAAATCATCTTCCTGCTCCTGAACAGTTCACTGGGCTAGTCTGGAGGCTGGCAATGAAAGGGTTACCTGAGTCAAGCTCAGTCTGTTTTACCCATGCACAGTGCATAACTTCTCCCAAAGTACAACAGTCATCTCTTAGAGATGCCCAGGGAAAAAAAACACTGGCTTTTTCATGGGTGATCATTATAATGATGTAAATGGCCATTTGTCCACAGTGACAATATCAGATACTTTAACCCATGCAAAAAAAAGTCAGAATAACCCAGATTTTGAGGTCTGTTCCTTTTTGGGCTTTAAGATCATTTTTAATGAATCTTCATGAACTTAAGAGCTGAAAGACTCATCCAAACCTCTTTCCTAAGCAAAGGGCAACACTTGTTCTGGACTTCCCAGTTTGGACAAATATGTTTTGCATGAACATTTAACTTGTGCACAAGCCCTTCTGGACATCACATATCGTTCCAAAATACACAAACCTTTCAAAGCACAGTTGGAAAAGGCCCTGAGGAATGTAATTTGACCCAAATCTGAACATGGAGTTAGACCAAATGCCCTCCAGAAGCCCCTTCCAATCCTAATTTCTCTATCATTCTCTGAGCAAGATGTGTGACATGTCAAACCAGGTCTCAAAGCAGAAAGCTGTCAATAAAGCTGTCATCAGGGCCTTCATTTTGAAGAGAAGCTCAAGCCTAACTCACAGTTTATTTACATCATGATGCAAGTGCTATCACTCTGCTGGAAACATAGGACATCTCTTTTCGTAATTTTATTACAAATATTTGGAGCATAATTTTCAAGTTTCAGCTTTTGAAGCCTGGAGGTTTCAGAATTTCAGAAGGAAAAGAATGTGCCTGTGGGATTGAGGCAAACTACTTTTGAAACATGATTTTTCAGACTCAATGATTTGTTTGTATTTTCTGGATGACCACTGATGTGCCTTCACAGCAGTGCACCGAGTTCAAGTCTTTGATTCTCTGCAATAAGCCTAAATGATTATTTTTATACAGTCATTTGTTTCAGAGGGGAGCAAGGCAGGGCAGAAACAATGCCCAGAAATGTTTCATCAGACATGCTTTTCTAAGGCAGTCAGTCAGTAAAAGCATCTGAGTCATGAGCCAGTGGAAGAAAAAGTTTCTGTCAAACTACAGAGTCATTTGAACCCATTTGCCTTCTACCTGGTCTCTTGTGCAACCTCAGTTTGAGAATACAATAGGTTAGAATACAGGTTTAGACTTTTCTTTGGCTTTGAGTCATGCCATTAGGGTCTCCATCAGATTTATAAAGTCAGAAATCATGAAGGCAAACGACTGCACTGGAACTCTGTATAATATTAGGCACAGGAGCTGGTGATTCTTAGTCTATGTCCATTCCAAGAGGTGAGCAGCACCTTCTGACAGGATTATTAAAACAGACAAATTATCTTAAGGGATAGTGGGAGGCAAATAATAACTCATCTTTAAAAATATTAGATTAAGTGCCACCTCTTTCTCTGGTTTATGGTAACCAAGTACACTATAATTATAGGAGGTAATTAACCACTCCTTATTTTATGGAATATTATTGAAAATTCTGGAAGCATAGTAAAAATCACCATTATATAAATATGAAATCTGAATCTGAGGAAATAAATTTACTTATAGAAAGTCAATTGTGAAGACTGAAATGCAAACAGGGTGTGAACTTCCCTCATAGTCCCTGATATGGGACTAAATACCATGGTGCTTGTCAAAGCATAACTCTGAAAAAGAAAGACATAAATTTCTGGCCTGTGAAGTTCCTGAAGAGCTGTGTTTGCTACTGGAGTCATAATTGCCAAAAGGTAACTTTAAAGAGAAAAATGCAGAATAATAAAATATAGTCAGGGCTGGAGAAAACAGCAATGTGTTAGCAATCAGCATATATTTAAAGGACTAAGAACAGAGAAAATAGTTACAAGAATAACAAGTAGTGCTAAACCCAGGAAATTTGAGATGAAATTAACAGATGGGTTGATTAAGGCTATCAAAAATGATACTTTAAAAGAGTAACTAAGGGAGCAGGTTTCAAAGGAAAAGACTGAAAGCAGCTCAATAAAATTTGGAATGGATATCACTTAAAATCATACTTACTCTTAATTAAGAGGTCTTTAGAGTGAGACCTACTTATCTAATAAAAGCATTCTAATAAAGTGTTTCAAAGGTTCTTGACAGACACAAATTTGCCATGTACTTTCTGGTGTTCTGCTTGGGTGCACCTTTTCAAGAGGAAGACTACAGTAAAGTCATACTGGGAGCTTCCATTTGAACTCCACTCTCACAGCAACTCCTATTTAGGCATCCTCTTTTGCAGAAACAGAGTCCTGTAGACCCTGAGTTTATCCATCTGAAAGGGTTTAGCAGCTGGTTTAGCACTCTCACCTGTGAAAGGCTGGATAGCCTGTAAGCCTGGCTTAGTGGACTGGTTTCACTGCACAGGGTAACTCTGCAAGTGCAAAAAAGGAAGTTTAGGAAAAGATTAAGGAAATAACAGAATTTTGCCCGAAGTACAACATTTATTTATTGACCTGTAAGTGCTGCAGCTGTATTTTCAATGCATGATGAGAAAAAGCAAAGATAAATATTTCAAGAGGTATGACTGTCATGTCTCCCGCTGTTATTCTGGGCCAGCGACCTAGTTTGAAAGCTTTTTTATTTTTTTTCCAGAGGTGAGCTTCCTGCAGTTTTTCTGACTCACATCTATATACGCACATGGGAAGCATTAGATGATTTCTAAATCCTACATGTTTGATGCAGTGTGGCAGGTCCTGCAGAATAGTTGAGCACAGAACAGGAAACCTCTCATGGTTACCTAAAACAACTTCTCCAAGTACAGTGGTGTGCCAAGTGTATTGGCAACAAAATCCAAATGCTTGCCAATCTTTGAAATTGTTTCTAAAAATATTTAGTATATATGTGATCATCCAGTTGAGATTTCTGGAATGATTAATCCAATTAATTTTAGAAGAAATTGCCCGCAGGCCAACAAGTAAAATGCAAGAAGAAAGCATTAATTAAGATCACATACTGAACTTTAAATAATTAGAAAGAAAATATTGTGTCCCCAAATACAAAATTTGTCCCTGGTCTCTTTGTCATCCCCTTTAAAGAGTATATGAAATTTACATCATGTTTTTATTATAGGGGGAATAAGCCTGCCATATCTTCCCATTTAATGAAGAGTTGCAAGAGGCAGCCCATTTAGCAACAAAGAAAACTGAAAGTTTATTTTCCACATATTTTTTAAAAGACACATTGAGGTCATGGCCCCACTGACATGTGCAGCTGGAGGAGAGCACAAGTGGGAGGAAAAAACTGCAGCTGGAAGCAATTCCTCCAGCATCATGCCTTGGCCTGGTCAAGACTGCTTTGGGCCCAGAGCAACGTGGTCATTTAAAATCATACGTAGAAAAAAGTGTCATTCTGACCACACTTTTCCTTGTGACAAGCTCTAGAACAACAACCACCTGCTCTGACAGGGCAAGTACTACAGCCTGCACAGTCCTCTGATGGTACTGTGATGGTATCGTGAAGAAATTATTTACTGATGCCACAGTCATCCAAATCCCAACCTTCTGCTGTCAATGTGCTACTCTTACATGTTTCAGTCAGCTGTTGATGAGGGCTGGAATCACTCTTTTTAACCCGAAGCCTTCAGAAGGTTAACCCCCACAGCCAGAGTGAGGAAGACAGTGGCTATCACAAACATTTGCAAAACAATACCCATACCGAGCCTACTACCATTGTTTAAGCCCCAGGTTCACCTCTGGCAGAGCAACTCACAGAGTTAGGCCAACACCATCTACCCAAGATAAATACAAATGGGCAGCTTTACAGCTAAACCTACACAGGAACAGGTTATGTGCTTTCCACTTTTAAGCATTTCAGAAATGTTCAGGGGGGCAGACACACATCCACTTAGCCAATGCCTTGACTTTTAATAATAATAAAAAAAAAAGTTGAAAGTGTTATCCTAATTCTGCAGGGTATTTCCAAATTTCAGAGGGTTGGAGACCCAAAAGAAAAGTGCTTCTCTATTAACACAGAGCATGGGTGAGGACCAGAAGGCTGCATTTCAATACCACTCCCTGTTATGGGAATGAGAGGTCAACCCCTGGCCATAGGTCAGCCATGTCCCAGAAAGCACCTATGGACAGAGGGCAAACTCTCCAGGGAGCTTCTGATTTTGAACATCTGGGCAATCGTAATGATTTCAGCAGGGTATTACATAATTTCAAGAGAGAAAGCATTGTTGGACCTGACATGCTGGACAACACAGACCATCTCATCCCATCCCATCCCATCCCATCCCATCCCATCCCATCCCATCCCATCCCATCCCATCCCATCCCATCCCATCCCATCCCATCCCATCCTCCTTGCACTGAGCCAGCTAGTCCAGGATAGGGCAGGTCAGCTCTAAGTTAGAGCATGTTATCAAGGCATGAAAATTGACTGTATTCACCACCTATTAATTGCTTGGGCAAAATCCAACATCAAATACTTGCGTTTAAAAATAAATTGGAAAATGTTCCATTTCCGAATTGAAAGCCTGGAGGAACTGGTCAGTAGGTGGCACAAGAAGAGCACTGCACTGCACTGCAGCATGGGATCTGAGCAGCCAGGGCTGTATCCTGAGCCAGCAACCCTGCCTTTCCCACCCTCTCACCCCCCTTGCAGTATTTATAAGCCCTGTTAGCCAATGATTTAACTAATTGAATCATTGCACTGAAGCGCATGGAGTGAGGGGCTTAAGTGGAAGCTTTCTCTGAAATGCTCCTTACTCCATCCCAGAGTGCACTGTGTATTCTTGACATCCACTAACATCACTACATCAAGTGCTTTCAAGCATTAAACAAGATTGAATACCAGTACACAAGAAAATAGAAATTTGACATGCCAAAGTACAACGCTCGGACATTTAACAGGGTTGTGGTGTGCTATCTTGAAAAGTCCTTGCTTATATTGCAGTCAGAGCACCTCAAAGCCTTTTAGAGTGTTGGGGGGAATAGAGCCCCACAATAGCTCCCTTCTGCTGAGGAAAAGGTTTCATGAACTGTGTTGGTTTACCAGCAGCATGTTAAGGAAGAAAATAGTAGAGCCACATGTCAGGGCTTGAGGCAGCAGTTTGTGGTCGTCATGATCTGCAGGAGGTCTCTGTCTTTCCAGAGGAATAGCAGCAGCTGCTAGACAACCACATTGCACTGTGAGGTCAATGGCAAGCATCAGATTGAGCAGTTATATTTAACCTTAGGAACTCTGTGATGACTAAAAGATGTTGCCTTTGTTGGCTGATGCCTTCATGAGCTGTTGCCAAGGTTTTCCTTGTAGACCGGAGTTACAGGAGCACCGTGACTGTGTATGAACCAGCTCAACAGTTCCTACTTCTTCTGTGCAACTGCATGTCTCTTCCTCTCCATGAAGGATTTAAAGGAAAATGCAGAAAGACACACGTGCTGAGCGCCCTGCCTTGTGACTCTGACATGTCATCATTCATTTACAGGAGGAAAATTGAAGGGGTGCTAGTGTCAAAAATGATGCGCATAATTAAGCTTTTCTGAATCTCTCCTTTGCACTCTGGTGTCAGAGGACTGCACACAAATCACACAGAATGTTATGAAAAAATAATACTGCATTGGAACCAACCAAGTGTAAAAATTATGACTTCTGCCTACTCTAAGGTAAAATTACATGTACAAATAGCTAGTTCTAAGCTTAGGTGTGTTTGTGTTTAAAAAAGAAAAGAAAGGGAGGAGGACAAACATCAAATACTGAAGAAAACATGCTATCATCAGTACAAATATACTTGTCATTGTAATATATTTTCCTTAAACAAGCAAAATTGAATCCTACCTAGGTCATCCCGCACTTTATTCTATTTGTCTGTACGGTTCTAAAAGGACAATTATAAGCACTATTAAAGCATAAAATACACCAAAGCTGTCATACTTTTCTCATTCCGGGTCTAATTTCTATTTCCAGCCCACAAACACCTGCTGTTATATCTCATTTATTGCTGTAAACTCTGTGCATCAGCATCAGTGCGAGCGACTGATGACACTGAGATCACAGCTGTGCTGAATTCTAATCAAGAAGTGAATTTTCACCACCTAAAGTCCCCTGCACTCCTATTTCCTTCTTCCTCACGTAAAAGAGGACAGAAAGCCTAATCCTGAGATATAATTTATTAAAGACCTGGAAATACGCTGGGATTGTCAAAGCAGCTGAAGCTGGACACAGTGGCCTGGGAATCCCTTTCACTCTGGTACAGCCATGGTTTCAGCACACCCAAGCAACACAGGATGAGTCTGTCTTGATAGAATTAGGTGATGGTGCCCATTGAAGTACTGGAAGCATGTCAGTGGGGAACATAACCTGGGTCAACTGCTCCCTGTTATGCCTGCAGTGTTGCCCAGCACAGTATGTGACAAATTCACTCTGACCAGTCTCCAAATGCACAGTGACACAAGGCTCAACGTGGATTCTTCATATTTTTCAATGTGTTTCTGCACCATCCATTACTTTCATTTCTGATCAGCTCCAAATGAATAATCCGACATGACTGTTGCCTGGCAAAATGTAATGAGTGTCTGTGGAATTTCATATCTTGATTTGACAGTGATTTGTGGGTTTCGTTTTAAATCTCTAGGCTGCTTGGGGTTGTCATGCAGAATCCGGTGTGAATTCCCAGTGTGGATGAGCTATGCTTGGGCTTTAATGCAATCTTCAGGGGCAAATAACACTGCATTTTTCATATTCCCAATAGGGATTCAAAATGCTACGTTTAGTTCAGATCAGAATTAACCAAAAGAGCTTTAAAATGAAGCACAAATGCATTTGCTGGGTTTCAGCTATCGTTAAATGAGAGCACAAGATTTACCTGCCTATGTCAAGAGCAAAAAATCAACGATGGCCCTTTGGATGACCCTACTGGGAGATTCAAATGGCAAGGAAACCTGAAACCTGGCCATCCACCACTCTCCAGTTACACTGGTGCATGTGGCAGGGCTTGCTGTCCTCCAGTCAAGCCTTCAATGGTCTCAGCTGCATGTGGCAAGGGAAAAGCTTCAGGAATCCTTCTGTGTAGGATACAGCCTATACATTTGCAACACACCCTAAGTACTCCAGACCCACATCTTAGATTTGCTCTTGCCTGATAAAGGGTGTGCAGTATGTGTGTGTGTGGAAACCTCTTTCTTGTGATATAGGGAACATTAAAGTAAACCCTACAAATGTAATTGTTGAGGCAAAGCTTAAAGGTATAAGAGCAGGGCTGAAATTGCCAAAAGTATGCACAGACTGGGGAATGAGATACTGGAAAGCAGTGCTGTGGGAAGGGACGTGGGGATCCTTGGTCAATGACAAGTTGAACATGAGTCAGCAGTGCCCTGGCAGCCAGGAGGGCCAACCCTGTCCTGGGGTGCATCAGGGACAGCATCACCAGCTGGGCAAGGGAGGGGATTGTCCTGCTCTGCTCTGAGCTGGGGCGGCCTCACCTCCAGTGCTGGGGGCAGTTCTGTGCCGTAAGACAAAAGAGACATTAAACTATTAGGGAGTGTTCAAAGGAAGGCAATGAAGATGGCAAAGGGTCTTGAGGGGAAGCCACACGAGGAGCAGCTGAGGTCACTTGGTCTGTTCAGCCTGAAGAGGGGATTGAGGACAGACTTCATTGTAGTGTACAGCTTCCTCATGAGGGGAAGAGGAGCAGCAGGCTCCTCTTCCCTGTGACAGGACCAGTGACAGGACCCAAGGGAATGGCCTGAAGTTGTGTCAGGGTAGGTTTAGGCAGGATATTGAGAAAATATTTTTCACCCAAAGGTGGTTGGGCACTGGAACAGCCTCCCCAGGGAAGTGTCACAGCACAAAGCCTGACAGGGTATAAGAAGTGCTTAGGCAATGCTCTCAGGCACATTGTGTGACTCCTGGGGATGGTCCTGTGCAAGGCCAGGAGTTGGACTCGATGGTCACCATGGATTCCCTCCGACTCAGATTATTCTGTGAAATTCTGTGGGTGCATGAACTCATTGGAGAAGGAGCTTTTTAGTTATGTTACAAAATAAGTCCCTCAGGCAGCAGTGACAGTGTTGTGAGGGTCACTCTGGGAATTACTGTATATAGCAAAAGTGAAATTAGAATGTGAGAAATCCTGACCACCCCTGCCAGTGCAGCACTGACATGGACTCGCTAAAGCTGTATTGCCCTCACATGGCTCCTGTTTCCTCACAAGGTAGCAGCGGGGCTGAGGTTTCAAACGCGGGCCATGATTTTGTGACCGGAGTTCACATGGGTTTCTGCAGGACCCCCGAACATCCTCGGACCTCTCTTCGTTCCAGGGTGCCCACAGTGCAGCACCTGCACACTCAGACGTGTGAACTTCAGCCCGTTCCGCAGAGGCTGGGAAAGGCCCCGCTGCTGCCACGGGCGCCTTCCCCCGCCCCAGGAGAGATGCTCGCTCCTTGCCTTCCCTCCCCAGGGACTGATGCCCTGGCTCTTCCACGTCGCAGGAGCTCACGTAGACACCAGGCGCGGAGAATCGGGATGAAATTACCCTCATGCATAAAACATGGCATGGCGACAAAGGGACGGCAGGGCCTCGGTGGCCGCCCGCCGCATCCTGCCGGCGGCCCGGAGGTTGGCCGGGGGCTGCCGCTGGCTTGCCCGGCGGGGAGCGGGCCGCGCCAGGTGGCCCCGGGCACGGGCGGCCCCCGGAGCCATGGACCTGTCCCCGTGCCTGCACTGGGTGCGGACGCGGCTCTGGCGCTGCAGGGTCAGGCGGAGGCAGTTCTGCAGTAAGTGTCGCGTCTCAGCTCCCCGCGCACCCTTTCCCAGCCCTTGGCTTTGCCCTCAGTGCCGGGCACCCGTCCCACCGCCATGGAGCGAGGCCCTGCGGCGGGGCCGAGCCCGCCTGCCCGGCCCAGGCCCAGCGCTCGGGCCCTGCCCGCTGAGGGCACGGCCACAGCTCGGGGTCACCGCCAGCCCCGGCTGAGCGCAGCCCTGCGGCTGGACGGGATGCTTTGAAAGGGCATATGCCCGACACGGCTGAGCCCTTTTGCACCTTCCTAAGAGAGTTTTAAGACGGGATGGTTTGTGCAGTGAAAGGGGAATAAGGAAAAGTGCACAATAATACCCGCTCCTGTTTTTTGTTTGTTTTTGTTTATTTGTTTGTTTGTTTTTTCCCCTTCTTTGAAGGAATCAAAGAAGTTTAATTTAAGGAAACATAATCAGATCAGTGGTGTGTGAAGTTTCAGTGCAGATAACACTCTGAACTTGCCCACTTCCTTTGTCTGGGTAGAAACCATGCACATCACTGATGCGTATATGTCTGTGTATATACGTACATACACCTACATGTATATAAATGTATATATAGCCTTAATGCAAGTTGCTAAGGTATGTTATTCACCATTTCACCGTGGTTTTACTGGAGGTAGTTTGCTTGCCTTCCCTGACAGACCATATATGTGGAGATCCAGCCACTTCTGGCTGATTTATTCAGGCTCCCTTTCAGCTGGCACCTTGGAAAGAAATGCTGCCAGCAATTCTGCAGAGACACACAAAGGGTAATGTATCTGTGACAACTGAGGAAACAGAGGGGATTTCTTTGGTTCAGTCAACTGTAGTGTCCAATCACTCCTGAGGAGATGCAATGCAATGGCTTGGGAGGATGGGCTGGGTTGGCCGGCCAAATGAAGCATCCTCTCTTCCCATCAAGGCGATACATTGTAAAAGGGATCTTGGAATGAGAATGCCTTTAGGAATACACTGCAAAAGGATTAGTATGATAAAATGAGCATGCTGTCTGTCAGCTCTGCATCAAGCTCATGTCATTTCAGTATCCTAGTTTAGCTGTAGAGATAACAAGGTCTGTTTGAATTTTTCTAACTCGTAGATGTATAGACATGAAGCTCTCACAGCTACCATCTTAAATATTTTTTTGCCCTGAATTCAACTCCAGTATGCCTTTCAGATGCAAAATATTACAGATGTCAGAGAGACTGATTTTCCTAGTTGTCAGTTGACTGTAGGCTGTGTTCACTGGTTTTCAATGCTTGCACTTTTGTGAGTATTTTGGTCAATTTTCTGGCTGTTAATGAAGTAGAAAAATAGAAAGTTTTGTTTCCTGTCTGCTTAGGATTACATTCACCTTTTCCATATGAAGTTCCCTACTCTTCAAAAATATGTATTTGGCAGATAGTTTGCAAATGTGTATGGAAACTTCTTACCACAATATTCACTTTGAGCATTAATTATCTTGTGAATACATATGTTCCTTACTTGTGCTGTCCTGTGAGTTAATGAGAACTACTGCCAAATGCACCACTTAGCTGGAGCTCTAAGAACGAGAAATTCGAGAACAGCAAATGCTCTGAATAATTGAAGGAGGTTTCTTTGGTTGACAAAGGTGCTATCTTTGCACATCTCTCAGAGCCCCTCTTTAGCTGGCCTCTGCCTTAGGGAAACATTGCAGCGCTGAGCTAAAAGAAAGGGATAAGGATTTTTTATTTTTATTTCTTAATGAGTCTGAAAAATGCTAATCACTCAGAAGCGTGTTTGTTGGCTATGTTACTAGAAATAACCTCTGGCATCTTTAATTAGGTTGCTTTAGCCTGGATCAGTGAAGAAGCACAGCTTTCTGTGATCTGTGCCGAGGCCAGTCCTGAGGAAGGACTGCTCACTGCAAATTCCTTGTGTCCGGATTCAGTTTGTCCTCTTTAGCTGCCTTCTGCTGAGGACACTGCAGCAAACCTGCTGCTATTACAGGAGACATGCTAATCTTCTGTTTAAAAATTTGCAGTTGAGAATTAAAAAAAAAAAACCTACCAAACCTAGTGAGGAAGCTACTGCTGGCTGGTGTTCGAAGTCTATGAGCACAGGCTGTCATTGTACCTCCTTGTTAAGGCAGCCATTCAAAGGAACAGCCCGGGGACTTTGCAGTCCTTCTGTGCCTGCCCTTGTGGCCTCATTTTACAGCCGAATCCCTGAAGGAAGCTCCCTGCAGGCACGTGTGCTCGTGGCAAAAACACTGCTTTGAACAAAGGCACGTTTTCAAATAGAAGAGCAATAGTTTCCTCATTTTCCTCACTGCCTGGCTGGATGTGGCTGTCCCTCTGACCAAGGGGAAGCAACTGCAGCTGGCACCAGAGAAACCCTCTGAGAGGCTTCTGACATTCACAAAATTAATCCTCTGTTTTCACCTCGCAGCAAGGGCTGGTTCCAACAGAGAGACATTGAACAGAGTGTAAGTTCATGATACTGCTGTAAAAAATGACACTGGAAATACTGAAATCTGCTTTTCCTCTGGACACTCCTGTGTCCATGCAGATGGAAAAACATTGCAAAGCTTTCCTGGAGCAGATCATCCACAGCCATCTCAGTCTCACTGGGCTCTCTGAGGTCTCATACAGGTTGGCCTGCCTTTCCTTCCATTTCCACTGTCCCAGCCACATATATGGTTCATGAACCTTGTAGGAACTTGGGGTCTCCAAGACTGCTGCCTGGCTGCTAGGTTTGATTGAAACTGGCCAGGGGTTTAAAAAATATTAATGATCACTGTGAATAATGTTTCTTTAGAAAAACAGGCTAATAGGTCCTGCTCATGCCAAGGTTGGAAGCTGAGCTTGGATCATGCTAGTAATAACTGCATGGAGCAAGTCTTAAAAACTGTGTTGGGAAGAGTCTGAAAAGCAGCTGTTTGCTGCTACTCCCCAAAATGTACTTGGCTTCTGGCCACCAATGCATGTTAAAGCCCTGGGGATCTGTGGGGAGGAGGTTTCTCTGGGTTTGCCTGAACCTTACCAGATGGGGTTTGCACAGAAAATATTAAGAGTTCACACCAAGCAAAAGGGTTGTATGTCCCAGATGCAGGTCAAGAAATAGGGAAATTCTTCTGGCTGTGTGGCTGAGGGCTGTTTTGGATGGCTTTTGCTGTCTTGCCATACCAGCCCAATACTCAGAGGCGTCAAGGTCTCTGGTTGTGAGTGGTCTCGGCAATTCTGCAGGGTTGGGCCCATCTGTATCTCTTCACATATTGCTGAAAGCATTTGGTAAGAAGGCAAGAGCTGGGGAAGCCACAGCAGAAATATTTAGTGACTTGTTTAGAGCTATGACCCCAGGTGGGGCTCTATAGACAGGGTGTCTGTCCACGTGCTCACCCCATGAGCACTGGCCACCCACAGCACTGTGTTGGGTCTGGTTTTGGTTCTGGTTCTGGGTCCAGGTCCAGGTCCACGTCTGGGTCCAGCCCTTGCCAGCACTAAATGCCATCATCACAAACTCATCCTGGAACGCTGCCAGGTATCTGGGATCCAGTCACAGTGGGTTTTTTGCAAGGGTGGGCCTTAGAAGCTGTATCTCTGGTGCTAATATACTTTCACACCTGTAACATTTACAGCAATGAATTGATGGCAAGCTTTAATCAAATCTCGTTAAGTATTCATCATTAGGCACGTTTTCTCCTCACCAGCAAGGCCTACTAAAGTAATGTTGTGAAGAGTTCTTTATTATTTCTGATCCAAACTGGCTGTGCAATTTAGAAAGAAAAAATCTGCTTTGTATTTCAATTTGTTTCCAACTGAAAAAAAAAATCATTTGCCATGAAAAATCTGAGAAAAGAAAGAAACCAGGAGCAAAAATGTCATGTTTAAAAGAAAAATGGCAAAAGCGTAATTTGTGCACGAACTGCATAGCCTCACAATATGAAAATTTACCTTATTTTGTGATATATGCAATTGGTTTTGCAATAGAAATAAACCCCAACATATGAGTCACTGGTATTAGGGAAAGAAAGCAAGAATATTGTTTATATTCATAAATAGAAATAATCTATAAGTTAACAGACGAGTCTGGGTTTAAACTGCAGTTAAATGGCAATTTTAAAAAAAGTGCTGTTTATCCTATTCATTCTTGGTAACAGTGTAATAATTTTAAATTATGCTTAAACTTTACTTCTTACCTCAGGGAAGTGTTCTTTGGAAACACAGTGTTATGTACCTGAAGGCATGGCCCCCTTGAAGTGCTGTGATACTTGTGTGGGCAAAAAACCTTTCCCCAGAGGGGTCCTTTCAGGACCAGTTGAGATTGATGGATTTCAAAACCATCCAAGGCACAGCTCTTTGTCTCCTCAGACCTTTGACGTGAGGAAAGAAGAATATGCAAGTATGACTAATATTCACCCATGGCTGTGAAAAAGCTCTTCCCACAGAGCTTTTGTTAATTCTGTACCCATGCAATGCTGAGACTCCATCCTTCAGTGACTGGAAAATCATAATGGGATTCAAGGTACATTTTGAATAATGATTAAAGTACTGAGAATTTCACATCAATAAGTCTTTCAAAACAACCTGAAAGCCATTTGCGTTGTTTGTTTTGTTTTTCTTTTTTGGTGCATTTCAGAAAAGGTGGAACTTTTTTGTCATTATTCATTGCAGCTGGAGAACCTGAGAGCTTAATGGTGAGTCTGTAGCAGACTCCTGGCAGGGCAGCTGGTGATGCAAATGTAGTCAGTAACTTTGTATAACATGAAATAATTCAGAGGTACCAATATTAAGATTTCCAAGGAAATAGGTGATGACTGCAATTACCTGAGGAAAACAGACAAAACCTTTGGTAAAGCAGCAGTTATTTTGTTTGTTGTGTTTTACCCCTTTAGAGGACTATGCTCTGCCTTATTATTATATGCTTAACATATAAACAAACCCTCCTTCATGTCATTCCTTCTGGATGCAAGAAAACCTTAGCCTTTCTCAGCTGAGTTATCAGCAGATCTGGTAACTCTCATGCAGAACAGAAGCAGTCTCATACTCAGCATTGGATAAGAGGTATTGTGCTGGGGCAGTGGCTCTTACTGGGATGGCTCTCCTGCTCCTCACTTGCATACAGTGCAAGCTTACACATGTCCTGTGAAGCCTTGTCAAGGATGCCTTGACCTTAGGAGACAACTGCTGAATGAAAGGAAGGTGTTCAGTCACCAATCTTCTCCCAGCACTTGTGGGACTTAATGTGAGTTTCACCTGGGTATGGAACAATGCTTGCCAAACACTAGGAGCACTGCAAGGATATAACTCTGTCCAACAGCCAAATGTTTCCCTTCTTCCTTGCATTAAAACGGCTATGTTCATAAAGTAAGGACTTCACTGTTCTGCTGGGCATCAGTAAAACCCACAAGCCCTAGATTTCCAAAGCAGGCTGCATTACCTAATGCCTTGCACTAAATAGCTTTGATAAAATAAAATCCATACATAAATCCAGAGGAATTAAATCCCTGAGTGGGCCTAGGGCCAGTACCATTTAAATACCTCTTAGACTGTACTTAGGGGTGGAATGTGAGCCTTGCACTACATGGGGGAGATGGGAACTGCCCCCACAACATCTTCTCCCACGCAGAGGGCACTGCACAAGCTCCAAGTCTGAAGTCTGAGCATAATACCCTCAGCTCCTGCTCTGAAGACAAAGGGAATGGATCAATCTGGACATTTTGTATTGCCATATCACTGCTGCTGCTTTCCTCTGAGAACTGTATGAACCTAATCTAGTCCCAAAACATAGATGGATAGAGTTAGTCAAGATAAATCCCTCTTGGCAATGATCCTCTAAAGAGGGTTTCAACATTTTTTACAAAATAGCTAAGGATGTACCTGAAAATAATTATAATGAGCTGTTTCAAAGCTCTGGATTTAAACAGAGTGGTTACAGTGTCCACAGCACAGGCACCAGCGACCCTGTGCCAAATATAATGTCTGCTTTTATTAAGCTTTTTAGCTCTGTTAATCCTTTTGATCAGAGTAAGGAGTGATCTATTGGAAAACTAAGTTGGAAAGCAAACCGAAAATGATGAGAAGGAACAGGCTATGCCTGTGCAGAGTGAAGGGTATCAGAGAAGAAGTAATGCACACAACACCTAAGAGCCTTAAAAGCATTAGTACAGTCACCAGGCATGGAGCAGTCACTACACTGAGCAGCTGGTTTGAGTAGGCCAGATAAAAGCATGTAACTTATATTTTAAAATATGAAAAAGAACAAAATTTAGCCCTTGAGAATTTAAGAACATGAGAACTTAAATCCAAACAGGATAAATGTGTCACTGGTGTGGACGCTGTGGGGTGGTGTTTATGATGAAATGGTTTTTAATATCTTGGAGATTATGATCCTGTGCCATAGGTAGAAGTTGCATTTCTCAAAGCTTTTGAGTGCTGGTGGCAGCTTTCCAAGAAAGACACCAGATCCTGAAGCCCTCTTTGCAAGTCACCTTCAAAAACCAGCATGGGCTGCAGTTGCCCGTGGCTGAACTCTTGCATCTCTGCAAGAATTGGGTGTTCCTCTCGAGGAGAATCTGAGTTACAGAAGTATTTGTAAAGCATTGTATTAAATAATGGAAAGCAGCTACTTTCTAAGTGATGGACAGCTGTAGGGAATGTCAGTATGCATCAAGCAAATTCTGGGAGGAATGCAGACCTCCAATGACATACTACTATCATGCTATTAAAATAGAAAAATACTTTTCACTTTACTTAGAGTTGCCAAATTTTTTGAAGTGAGCTCTTCACTTCTGATTTTCATATGTGTTATTCTACAGCATAACCAAACAATGCTTTCATGTTTGTGACAAGCAAACCTCTCCACTTCCAGAAATGTTACACTGCTTGCTCTGATGCTGACATCAAATTGGTGGCGTAAATTCTCTGCATGCAAACTAGCATATTCAAAACCAATATAGAAATGAAGCTCAAATTTCCAGTTTTGCTTTTAACATACAGATTTTAGAACACCAGGACAAAACTGAAAAAAAATGAACATATTCCAACTATCAAAGAAAAAAGTCTGCAGTAAAATAATAGCAATAATCTTGTCACCATGTTTGCAAAGCTGCTTAGTAGGAGTATCTGTTATGTACTTTTCATAAGATGAACAGTCATGTAATGCTTTTACACAACCAGGCTTCAGCAAAACTAGGCCCTTTTATTTAATATAAAAGGTGACATAAAATTTGAACCCTTATATTAAAACAGCTTCTGTTGCATTCACCAAATCTCAGCAGAGTAGCAGATAGACCCACAGTTCAGGAGGAGGGCTCTGCAGTGCAAAAGTGTCTGCCTTTCATGGTCATCCACAGAGTGCAAGAGGATTGGCCTCTCCCAGCAGCAGAAAACACAGACAGGGACCTCAGAGTCTGGCCAGGTGAGAGGCACCATCTTATGGAAAATATGGAAGATAAAGTAACTCCCACAACCAGCTTTACCCTACTTACCCTTTCTATTTAAAACCTGTATTGAAGGGAGTTCAGTATCTGAGAGGGTTTTGGAGAAGGGATGGGCTGATGCATAATTGAATCATTTCTGGTTTGGAGCGGCAGTACAAAGCCAGGCTGTCGCACTGAGTTCCTAAAATCTAACCCAAAAATGTCAAATCACCTTGAAGCAGAAAAAAATAAACTTCTAAGAAGAATGTAAAACAGAGAAATTCGCTTTGCTTATAATTGCTTGTATTTCCTTTGCTTTTCTAGTGCAAGAGTGCTGGATAAATCCAGTGTAATTTAAAACTTAACCAATTAATATTTTACCTACACATGCATATGGGGGCGTTTTAATATACTCAGATGCTCTTTAGAAACATTGAAGCATTGCATCTAAGTTTTTCAGCTGGAATTGAGAAACTACCACATTTTGTTATAGAGTCATAGAATATCCTGAGTTGGAAGGGACTCATAAGGATAATCGAGTCCAGCTCCTGACAGAACAACCCCAAGGGTCACACCATGTGCCTGAGGGCATTGTCTAAATCCTTCTTTAACTCTGTGGAGCTGGTGCTGTGACCACTTCCCTGAGGAGCCTGTTCCAGTGCCTGACCATCCTCTGGTTCAATCATGGAATGGTTTGGGTTGGAAGGGACCCAGTTTCAACCGCACTGCCATCTTCTTGATATCTTATCATCTTAGCTGATGATATCTCTGTAATGAAAACGGTCATGAGGTGAGCCCACAGCTCTTGAGTGAACTATTTATTGCTCATTAATGCTGTGCTTGTGGTAGTAAGGTTGATTAAGCCATTTCCGATTGCCCTTTGTGCAATCTCATGAGCTGGTGTGACTGCTAACAGGGACTGACTTGGAGCTTGACTCAGGCACGTACTTTCATGGTGCTTCCTAGGCACCTATACTGGGAAAAAAGTTGAATTATTGCAGCCCCAAGAAGATGGTTCTCTGCTGAATATTGAGAAGTGTAGTGCCATGGCCCCCAACAGCAAGGACCTAAGGGAGGATCACAGAAAAACCCCATTTCTGTGCCATATGCAGGTGGGATGCAGAGCTCTCTGACATGTAGCTGGAAAGCTGTAAATTGTCAAGGGATAAAGGATAAGGAGAAAAGCAACACAGCAGTTTGCCAGCTAGTGGATCCCCCCTGCACAGTGACCAACAGCCACAGCGAAAGGCAGCAAATGTGCAGGGAGGAATTTCCACAGGAGATGCTTGGCTCATAGTCCAGGGCAATCCTGTGAGCTTGCCATGCTGCCATGCCCTCCTAGCTGGTGGGCCGCCGGTAGAAGAGAAGCATGGACTTCTCTAGGAGGTGCCACTCCTCACACCAAACTGAAATGCTTTCTACTTAGGTCATTTGCTTGGAGATGTTTTTAGGTGTATATGGGGTAATACTCTCCCCTTCTTCCCCAGGCATTTTCAGTGGGACAGGGAAGAGAGGACAGAGAACGTCAGTACTGACACTTCCTCAAGCAGCTCATAGCTTGGGCAGATGTTGCTTGGTTACACTGAATAATTTTCACAGTTTGCATTACAGTCACAAGGGTAAAAGATTTTGAATACATACATAAATCTGAGCTGAGATTGTAGGAAACAAGTTAGTAGATTTTGAAACAAACACATGCATATAAAACTGAGTCCCTGCCAGCCTGACTAAGCCCCAACCATGACATCTGAAAAAACAACTGTAACTGGTTTAGTGAAATTTTCAACAGTTGCAGGTCCTGATGACACAGGTTAGGTCTGACAATAGAGCTGAGCTGGTCAAAGCCAGCCGCCACTGGAACCTGTGAAGAGCAATCGCATTAGCAGGTTTGGACCATCAAGAGATGTCAAAAACCCAAAATCCCTCTGCAAATATCTGCAGAAGGTACTACATACCTTTGATGAGCATGAGTTTACATGCTTTCCCTTGCTAATTTAGGCAGGTCCTACCAAGCATATGATGTGTATTTAACACAAGATTGGGTTGTCAGGAAGGACAAAGTTTGCTTTTTCTCTCAGTTCAGAGACTGGGAAGTGTCCTGCTTGCCCTGCTGAGCCCTCAACTGCTCAGATGTCCATGTAGACATCCATGTGGGAAATCCATGTCCCCACAGCCCAGGCTCAGGACAGGGGTGCAGGGAAGCTAAGGAGCTTCCAAAAAGCCATAAGTTCATCAGCAGCAGTGGGTCTCCCATGGAGAAGGGTCTCCTTCACAGCCACTGCCTGCCTCCTCTGTCATCAGCACATCAATAGTTCACATGAGTACTCTAGGAGCACAATGAAATGGTTATTTCTAAAAACCATAGTTATTTCTAAACCCGTGAACTATGTTGAAACATTATCCAGCCAAAGAAAGGGCACTTCCCTTTGCAGCAGGTCTGCATGGTTTCTGAAGGTTGGCTGGAGCTGGAGTGGGAGTTTGCCTGAGTCAAGTCTGAAGGATCAAACACTTAGAAATTGTCCCTCTCATTTTGGTATTTCGTAATCGAATGTCTTCAGTGCCACTATCACCTATCCCCAAACTCCAGATGAGTGGCAGAAATCAGCCCATATTATTTACATTTTTTACAATGATTGGCAAAATAGGAGCAGCTTTAGTTTAAGTAAGTGTTGGTAAGGTGCCTGCCCTTGGTTTGGTTTGCAAACCCTGCAATAAATCACAATTATACAGGAAACTAATCTGATGACCTTAATTTTTTTGATGACCTCAAAGGAATGTATCGCAGTGGTTTTTTTCTACCCTTTCTAATAGTCATTATCACTAGGTTTGTTACACCTCATCATTAGCTAAGAAGAACACAGTCATGTATTATTTGTGAGTCAGATCAGTCATTTGAGATCAGTCATTACTACTGACATTAAAGGTCTCACTATTTTAAAGATACATTTAAAAAAAACCATCTTTGGTCCTTGTGGCATCTTAAACCTGTTGCAATTGATTTGATATATTAAAATGATGGGAATTTGGGTGCTATTGTTATATTGCCATTTGTATTTAAATTTTTTCCATTCAAGTACCCATCAACAGGGGCTCTAGAAAGGTCAGAGGGAGGCCTGGTAGACTAAAATCAATCATTTCCATGGTGCTACCCTGCTGAATTAATCAATTAGAAGTGTTTTCAAGGATCTTTTGTGCTACTTCCAACACTTGTATATTGCTAGGCTATATATTCAAAGAGTCATGCTGCATGAATTAGCTTTTGTGGGGGATATGCCTTTCTTTACTGCTTAAAAAAAAAAAGACTATTTAGTTGGTTGCAGGAAATAAGTCTTGTTCAATGAGTGCTTCCCTGGGTAAATGGTCACAGATGTGTGAAGGCACTAGGCAAAGAAAATTCACACCAACAGAATTACAGATTATACTTTATATGTAATACTTATAAGATAGTGTATCTATTTTAACATACAAAGAAGATTTTAAAAACTATAGAAAGTGAGGAATGTGAGATCACTTGAAGATGATTATTTGGCTAATTGTGTTTCAGCTCCAAGACAAGGGATTGTTGTGATCTCTCCCTCCATCTTTATATGACATGGTGGCCTTCACCATATATCAAAAGCTGCACAGTTCTTCTCTCTCATACACATGTTAAATTAAGCCCTGCAAAATTATTAGAAGAGTATTATCTGTTCTGGAACTATGGCTGGAGATCATAATCTTGTTTATCTGGCACAGAGAAACATGGGCATTACCTTTGTACTATGACACAATTATTTTGGTATTGGCTTAATTAGCAACCATAATTGCTAATTAAGATGAAAACAGGGTACTTTCTGTCTCAGGTATTTTCATTAAACATAATTTACTTTAGAAAAAAATGAACAGTGGCAAAACCAGATTTCAAGGCTCTTCTAAGCCTAAGTTTTTTCCAGCAAGGGCTCAGTGTGTGCATGCGGCAGTAACGTGAGCAAGGTGCATATGCTCTGTGTGCACGGAGGGCTGGCAGGGTGCTCTGGTGAGCACACCCATGGGACTGGGGGATCTGGGGGTGCTGTACCTCCCCCTGGAAGAGGAATGGGGGAGCTGCCCTTCTGCACAGACCTGGAGAATCCCCCTCCTGAAATTGCTCTCTACTCTGATTTTTCATTTCTTTTGCAGATTTTGCTCTTGCTGTTGCTGAAAAGCAGAAGCTTAAAACCCTCTTGCTGTGGTGGCAGATGGGATTTGGGGGGCATTTACTCCTTCAGGGCAAAAATGTGTGTCCAACTTATGATTTCATTTGTGTGGAAACATTACAGTGTGGTTGGGGCAGAGATGCTGAGTTGTTTATGCCAGACCTCTCTAATCAAGCTCTCCATAGAAAGTGCCAAAAACAAGGCCATTTTTTAGTCTCAGTTACTTCATGAGAATTGTTCAGTCACATAGAAACCGTATGTCTGAAGACAAATATGCAGGTTGGTTTTGCAAGTATCCTATTGGAAGCAGGATAAGGCTCATAATAAATGCAAATCAATTGCATGCATGATAAACCTGTATGTGCTGCTAAATCCACTTGAATTGCTAACACAATGTAGAGCAAGTCTAGTGGTCACAGCTCTTTGGTGGCACATTTTTGCTACAGCAATCAATCAGGGGATTGAGTAGTCCAGGCTCCCTGACTTGTGACATAAACCTGCCACCTTTTCCTACCAGTCCCTGAGAGTCCCACCAGAGACTGTGACTGCTTATTTTCCCCACTGGTGGACTTGCAATTGGTTTATAAAAGATGTGGCACAGAATCTTAAAGTGTCCCAAAGGAATATTTCCCCCTTTGAGGGGGAAGAGAATAAGGCACTCTAGGAGCTGGGATTTTCAGTGTGATATATCTAGTGCTCAGCTTCCCCCAGGTTATGTGAAATTAGGTACAATTTGTCCAGCATTTATGTCCTTGAATGTAAAAGAAGCCAAAGCAAACAGACCACCCTGTGAAGCTGAGGGAAAGTGGTAATTCTCCCATCCTTGGGTTTAGATGAGGCCATAAAGGGACAAAGGACTAAAATATCCTGCTCTGTCTGCCGAAGGTTAAACTTGCTGTGACCTGCTTAGTAACAACCCCAGTCAACCCCTTTGCAGGAGCCTGTGTTTCAAGTCCACTGACAGGGGATCCAGATCTTCTCTCATGAAGCCAAGCCCTGCTAGTTCTGTCTGCAGTCGCTGCAGTTATTGCCGACGTTTCCACACTGTGTTGGGTATCTCATGTGCAGCTGCATGAAACAAGAATTTGAAAGGTAACTATCCTTCTCCAAACTTACAGAGACTCTTCTTTCAGCCGTAGGTCTTGAGAGGGATCACCAAAGTTTGGCTCCTACAGAGACCACTTTCATTACAGGCTCACCCCCTGTTGGGTTCAAATCTCATGCCCACCTCCTCACAGATGATGTGACCTCCTGCCCACTAATTCAGAGGGACAAGTTTATCTCTGTGAAACTCTTCCCAAGCCATTATATAGGGTCCAGAGAAACACATTTGGGGAAGACAAGAGGACGAGCCTTACAAAAATGAGCCTCCAAGCTGCTGAGCCTGGGTGGACCAATTCCAGCTCCATTTCCTGATTCTGCAGAGAAGAAATTCCTGCTGTGTTTCCAGTGCCTTCCTATTTGCTTGCTATAAGAAAGGCTGCAGAAGATCAAATCATCACAATGGGATTTGCTCGTAGTATTTGTGCAACATGACTCCAATACACATCATAATGTGACTGGTTTTGTCCCTAAGCATTACATAGCTTAATTTAGATGGAAAAATTAGCACAATTATCAACTGAAGCCAAAAAGGCCATGCTGGGATGTTGCAGTACATTGAATTAAGATGCAAGATAGGCTAAATAAATATGTTTTTGTTCAGATAATGTGTCAGCCTATAAGCAAGGCATTTGTGAGATGTTTTTCTGAGAGCTGTGATTTTTATAAGAGCACAGCTCCCCAAAGGAGCAGAAGCATGACTACTGCTGGTAGCTGCAGTGTGGATGCTCTGTGCTGGCCCTGTACCTGTGCAGGCAGCCAGGCAGCTACCCACTGCCCAGGGACTGCTCATGTCCTAGAAATACCCATTTTTAGAAAGCAGAAAAGGGTGAAAAGCATAAGGGAAGCAAAGCAAGCAGTGAACAGCACTGGGTACCAGGAAAGGGTCGCTGATTTTCTGTTAGCACTGGCCTGATCATTCACAGGGAAGACCTTTATGCACAAGTGGGAAGTAAGTGCACATTTGTGCAATGGATACCTCCTTATTACTGTGGTCAAGGTTTGACATGATCTGGAGGAAGCTGACTTTGGTCTCATTACTTTAGTTCCTGATTTCATGCTCATTAGGCACAATAGTTTAATGCAAGTCGTGTGTTTTTCTATCATTATTTTACCACCGATGTTCCTTTGTTAAATGCATAGAGAAGCTATAAATGGAGATGTCAATAGAAATGAGTTTGTTAGATTGTTTGAGTGAGCCTAATTCTCCGTGACAGTCATTAACACCCAGCTACATTTCCGTTTACAGAACAAGGTTTCTGGCACCACGCAGCATTGTCTGTAAGCACCCATAAGCTGTCGTCCAGAAGCACTCAAAGTATTTTGGACATGTTGCTAATTAAAGCCCAGAGCTGCAAGAGGATTTAGGTGGGACCAACATTCCTGACAATTGTAAATGTTGAGTAGCAAAGTAGCACAGCTGCTTTGTGCATATGCAATACGAACATGCTGGTACATGTGTTAGAAGTCCAACAACCCACCCAGAAGACCCAGCTGCTCAGGGAAATTGTTCTGTAGCTTAGGTTTTCCTGATTGAGCTCCATCCATGGGCTCTTTGTGGGAGTAGGTGAGTGCTGGTGTCAACAGCAGAGTGGACAGGACTAGCATAAGGCCTGTATAAATGGCTTTATCCTGTGAAGGAGCCTCCTCCTACTTGCCAGGGGCCACCAGGCTGCTGCACTGAAAATGGTCTTATGCCTGAGAGGTGCTGAGATATTTGGTAGCCTCTCTGGAAGTCAGTATGAAACTTTGTAGGGGTGTGCTTACTGGTGAAAATATTGGGGCCTATAACCCTTGAGGAGCTTTGGCTAGCCTGAGTTTCAATGCTGCAGGGGGACTGAGAAGGGCAGGTTCCACCAAAGTTGCACTGTAGGTCAAACAGCCTTTGTTCTTTTTGTTTAGGTTTGGTGTTTGGTTTTTTTTTGACTTTCCATTATGTACAAGCACAGAGGACAACCCAAGAAAGCAGGTGACAATCTGATTTCACAGCACTTTTTTTGTTCAGATATTGAACAAAATCATTGCAGTAGATTTCCACTGCACTTCACTCACTTTCTTTTTATATGCCTAAACTTATGTTTGTAACAACTCCTGTGATTCTGAAAATATTCCTTCCCCTTTGTTCCCTCTGCCACTTCATCAGCATTGCAACAATAGTCATGAGGGATTCAGGACTGGTAAAATTAACTTTGGAGACTCCTTTACTTTGGAAGATGATATAAAGACAGTGTAATTGGTAACCTGTGTATTATCTAGTGACCTACTACAAGTAGATTAGTTATGGCTAAAAGACAGTATTGAAGTGTTGAAAATAAGACCAAATGTTTGGTTTGAATTGGAAGGCTTCTTGCTGGATATCTGTGAGTGGTTTTACTTGCTCACTGCTGATGTTCAGTATTTAGCAATAGGAATACTTAGAGAGGAGAACCTGGGAAAGCCACAAATCCACAGTGTTGCTGAAATCTGTGGGAGGACCGGATGCCAGATACCAACTTTGTCATTATGTCTAATTATATAAACTGTATAATGGAGGGGTCACAACTATAATGCAGCTCTTCTTAATTTCAGCATCTTCCAAGTCTGTTCTCTCATTGTGAGGTAGTTGCTCTGTCTGAAATAAGACTCTTCACAGGAGAGAAGGACACATTCTCACCTCCACATTAAAACTGCTCAGAGCTAACAATGATGCTAGTTAATAAGTTTAAAGTATCAAATTAATAGTTGCAGTGAGACAAGACTGAAGGGGACCTTCTCTTTTGAGCCTACAGATAAAACTGAAAATGTGAAACACATGTTTTTGGGCACAAAACTCTTCTTTGGCTGGGAAGCAGCAGACTCCCAGTACACCAAGTCATATGTACTGGGAGTTCAGTAATACTGCAGAGTTTATCCTAACAATACTAATCCTTTAGATATCTTAAGTGAAGATCATGCCTTATAACCATGGAGTAATGGGGAATGCTAGACAGAAAAGGGTGATTAACTCATTAGCCCCCATCATACAGACAAGAAATAGGTAACTATCATGTTAAGGGATTAACTGGGATAAGATCATGGAAGAATTATTGTTTGCTATGAAATCAGTGTCTCAATTGCATTTATTATTCTTTAATAATAGTAGAACTATGAGTTCTATTTCCCAGTCTAGTATTTGGAAATATTTTGTGGACCTACATTAGGGGTTTTTTTATGTTTAAGATATGTCATGACATGCATCAAGAATGGCTCTGCAGGATGAAAGCAGAACCCAGATGCAAAGAGTGCTGATATTTCAGTGTTGGAAAGAATAGTACGCCAGCTTCCTGCTGTGCCCTGGGCAGACACATGGTCTTTGGGACATTTTTCTATTTTAGGTGATGTGGTGGGCACTCATGAGAAAGGAACTGATAGTGCTATTTTAACAGCCTGGTTTCAAGAAAAAGTCAGCCCACAAAGCTAGAACAGTTCCTGCCACAGGTGCAGCTTCATCCTCAGTCTCAAATGCCCCAACACCAAAACTATCACAAGTGATCATTATAACTGAGTTCTCCTCTCTGCATGTCACTGTGTGAGAGCCTGGGACCAGTGCAAGGTGTGTGCTGAATTAATGAGGTTGACCAGAAATGAAGAACATTGAGAATTTCCATGAAAGGGGAGGGAAGCCTGTTAGACAAGTTGGATCCCAAAGAAACCATCACTGGCTGCAGCAGACTTGAAGATGAGTTTTTCTACTTGGCTACAACCGGGTTTTTGTAAACATGGATTTCTGTATGATGGGTTCAGAGGAAAATAGTTGTAAAGGAAAGAGCCTGCAAATGCCTTCTCCAAGCATTGACTTCTACCCCTATCTATCTTTAAGCAGTGGGATTATTTCCTTTTTCCCCACTTTTTTTTTCTTTTTCTTTAAAGAGGGTGTTGCCAAGGGGTGTGCTATGACAGCAGCATCCTGCAGTATGTTATTTGCTTCCTTCCTAATCAAAATATTATGGAGTTGTTATTGCATATCCCTGCTGTAATTTTGGAAACGTAATCCCCAGCATTTGGGGGATCACACTCCTCCCTGCCATGTAAACTTCCTAAGAGGATTCTCTGCCAAGTTTTCAAGTGTTCCAATTTCAAGTCATTTTGATCTTATCTCTTGTGTTTCCATAGTGCACTTTACCGTTAAAGAGTCTTTATCACAGTCAGAAATTACATACAATTATTCTCAGGATCTGTGAACATAGCCCATGCAGTCCAGAGCTCTCTTCTTTGGTGAAGACTCAGCAAAAAGTTACCTGGGCTGCTCCAGAGATTCAGTTTGCAGGGAGGCACAGATTTTGTAGCTACAGCTTGCACTGCTGAAATCTGGCTCCCCTAACCTTAATATACCACGTGTTACACATAAAGATGACCCCTCTAACTTTATCTGATTTGGAATATAAATCTTAATAAACAACCCTTTAATTTTTTTGTCTAAAAGCTGCAAAGTTCTGCCAAGAAATCCAGGCTAACATGGGTATAAAAGAGAAGTTTTGCCTAGTGTCCCTAAATGACGCAATAGCACAAATAGGTAGTAAATGTCTCCTGATTCCTGAAAGCTCTCTGTAGAGCTGGAGTGTCCTGAGGGAGTTCCCCCAGCAGCTGCTTTTCACTGCTTGTTGAAATGCCTGCCGTGCTTGCGCAGCAAGGGCGTCGATGGTTTGAGATCCCTTCGCAGAGACTCGCCGTCAGTCCTCAGCTGTGCTGCTGACGATGACTGCGCCCGGTGCCGGCCAGCCACAGGGCTCGGAAACACCGGCAGCAGCTCCGGCACAGCTGCGCTGCCTTTGCTCCCGGCACAGCGATTAATTCAAAGATGGAGAACATCATGTAACAGCCCAAATCTTTATGCTGATCCTGGGGCTCTTCTTCCTTAATAGGGAAGAACATTGTGTACTTTAGGAGGATTACATATTTGATGATTTTTTTTTTTTTAACACCTTTTCTTAACTGCTTGATGTTCTGCCCTCTTTCTTGGGTATTAAGGCTCTCACAGCAGCACATTGCATGGCAATGGAATTCATCCTGGTGAGACTCTGGCACTGTAATCCATGGATTCATTTGCACTGACACACTCAGAGACTTCCATATACTGAGTTAAATTCAAGGATTGACATACAAGATAGGAAGCATACCTTCTAGTATGACTGTTTGAACATCCATAGTATGTCTTGGATCAATTAAACACTCCACACACCAAAATGATGCATTATGCACGAAATGTACTTGTGTAGATATGTTGAGGGAGATGGAGGCAGAGACTAACTGAGAAACCAATGGAAAACTGGCTTTAGGAGAAGAGCTTTGGCAACTCTGACCATCCCAGGGAGCAGGCAGTATTGTGAGGTGCTAAGGTCACGGACAAAAGCAGAAAGTAAACCCAAAGTGCCTAATTTACCTACCTTGGGAGCAGCTGAGGCTGCTGCTCCAGGGCACTGATGATACTGTGCCATGGCAAGGTGAGCACTGCATGATCCACCAGGCACTGAATGAGAGGCTAAAGAAAATACTCAAACACAGTCAGACATCAATAGCTCTGCCATACCATGTACTAGTGAGGAATAACCAACCCCGCCTCCTACAGAAAGTGAACTTCACACTCTCGTGAAGCAAGCCAGCAGCACTGGCGTCCTAATAGTCATTCTGAATCCTACCTCTTATTGCCATGGAGAAATGGCTTTCAGAAGGCTTTAAGAAACATTTTACAAAATCTTGATAATGCACAGAAAAGCCCTGTGTCAAAAACTCCATGTGATACTAGTGAGACAAGTAAAACATTCATTTATGAGAGTTTTTCTCCCCTGGGAGCTGCTAGGGTTGCTGGAACATACTTTGCAATCTTGGATGAGCATTCCCTGGTTTATACCCCATCCTCCCTGGGATTCCAGATTGCATGCAAACCAGTACTGTCCTGCTGGGACAGTCATGCAAATAAACAACTCACTGTTATTTTATGACTCTCCTTGATTTTCACAGTGAGACATTTCTAAGCAGCAAATAGCCAAAGCAATACCGCATAGCATCATCTCTCTGCACTTTCTTGGAGAGCTCCAGCACTTGCAGCTGGGCATTGCACATCCTAGAATATGGGCTGGCTTACATATGATCCTCCCTGTCTTCTATTTTCTTTATTACTAGTTTTAGTAAGCCTCTGCTTATGTAAAGTATTTCCTTTTCTTATGAAAACTACCAGCAGCAGCCGATTTGTGATGTTATTCAGCTGAATTAACCAATTCATTCCCCACAAAAATAGCATATGTTCTGCCCCTTTATGTCATGGACAAAAAGAGTTTTCCCACCAAGACCCACTCAAAACTGCTTCATCCGGACATGGTTGCTCTCTGCCGTGCCCTGTACCTCCCAGCAGCTTGTGTGCTTGTTACAGCTCATGTACAGCATGATATCAGATGTTTGCTATCATGAGTGGCCAGCTACAAGCAGAGCTGAACCAGTGCCAAGCACAGGGGCTGCAGCAACACTTAAGCATCCCAAACTTCCCCTCCTGGCAGCAACAAGTATCAGGTGTGGTTCATTTGGGGTTTTGATTTTTTTTTTTTTTTTCGTGCAGACCCAGCTGTGAGGTCAGGACAGGACAAAGTGGGAGGAGCTCCTGGCAGGGCACAGAGGGGCATTGGGGACAGGGAGAAGGCTGCTTATGGGGGTGCCAGGCAGCGTTGGGCTGGGGGTTGGGAGCAGCTGTGCCTTGATTTCATCAAGGGGGCTGCTCACGCATGACAATCATCCTGCTGCCTACCTGGTTGGGGTCGCAGAGCCAGCCAGTCTGTGGTGAACCTGTCTGACCAACACTTTGCATCTACCCCTTGGCACAAACCCAACAATTTCTGCTCTGTAGTCCATTTCTGTTGTAAAGCTGAGGGTGTGATATGAAACCAAACATTCATTTAACTTTAGAAAGGGGATGTTATACCAAAAACCATAAGTCTTTTGGACAAGTACACATTTTTGTTTCCTGAATCAATCTTTGCTCTTGTATTGTCCCTTTGACAAGTGACTGTCAATAAAATTCAGGGGAAGGTTTGATATTATTGCAAGTAAGGGCTTCCCAAATATCTTGATCAAGAAAAATAAGGGAAAAAATCCCTAATCAATATATTTCCTTGAAAATGCACATAAATTCAATATATTTGCTAAAAGTAAACATTGCATCAGTGTTTAGTCTTCAACTGCAGCGGGACAGAGCTGGCTTAGATTTTTAGGCAACATTTTTTAAGGGTGGAGGCCACGGAGCACTGGGACAGGCTGCTGAGAAAGGCCAAGATCCTCATAATCCAAGGTGTTAGGGAACAATTTAGCAAACATCTGTGTGGAGTGGTCTCACCTTGGGGCAGAAGAACTTCTGCAGGTCTGGAGTAGCATCTGTAGGCTGGAGGATTGGGTGGAGGGAAACTTTCTAATGAAGTTCAACAAGAGAAAGTGCAGGGTCCTGCACCTGGTGAGGAACAAACCCAAATACCATCACAGGCTGGAGGCTGACCTACCAGAAAGCAGAGAAGGAACTGAGAGTCCTGGTGGGTGACAAGCTGGCTATGAGCTGGCAATGTGTCTTTGTGGTTAGGAGGGACAGTGGTATCCTGGAGTGTGGCCAGCAGGTCGAGAGACGTGATCATCCCTGTCTACTCAGCCCTGTTGAGGGCTGTGTCCAGTTCTGGGCTTCTCAGTACAAGAAAGACAAGGAGCTATTGGAGAGGGTCCAGTGGAGGTCACAGAGGTAGTTCTGGGTCTGGAGCATCTCTCTGATGAGGAGGGACTGTGGGCACTGGGCCTGTTTAGTCTGGAGGAGAGAAGACTGAAGAGGAGCTCTCATTAATGCATGTAAATGTAGTAATACAGAAAGAGATGCTGCAGAAGGCAGTCTCCTCTCTAACAGGTTACAGCTGTGTTAATTATCTCAGAGTAGAAACACCTTGCCTTCACAGCCTTGGGCATGATAAGTAGTGAGTTAACTGAGTTGAAGTTAGTTGGAGTCTGCTCGTCGTGCTGTGAAGACCCAGGGACAGGAGGTCGTGGCAAGGGCCAGAGAAGGTAAGACACTGTAAGATATTGTACTTAGCATAGACAGGGTTAGGCGGCCGTGCTAGGGGCAGGATGGAGCTGGACTTGGAACAGAAGAAGAGAGACAATGCCAGAGCTGTATGGAGCTGCTTGTAGAAGAAACTGAGGAAAGATATGAGAGACTGTTTGAATAACAAGATATAGATATGTGAAGCCTTCTGATGATTTTGGAGAAGCACCTCGAGTGCCGTGTCAACGTCGACTGGCACACGTGCCAGTGATTGCGACATGTAAATATCTCCAAGGTGGGTGCCAAGAGGATGGTGCCAGACTGTTTACAGTGGCAGCAATGGCCATAAACTAAATCACAAGAAATGAGGAAGAACTTCTTTACGTGAAGGGTGGCAGAGCACTGGAACAAGCAGCCCAGGGAGGTCATGGAGTCTCCTTCTCTGGAGACATTCCAAATCCACCTGAACGCGTTCTGGTGTCACCTGCTCTAGGTGACCCTGCCTTGGCAGAGGGGTTGGAGTAGATGATCTCCAGAGGTTCCTTTCAACTGTAACAATTCTGTGATTTTGTGATTCTGTCTCTTCCAGCACTATTTTAATTTTCTGGGCTTCTAGGTTCTTCCTTGATACCTCTGTCCTTAACAAATGTCCCCATTCAGTGTAGGGTAGCAGCCAGCAACAGCTCCCAGCATGGTGCCAAGGTGGGAGATAGATGCCATGTGGGATATAGCAGGAGCCAAGAGGGGAGCTTCCAGATGCTCATCTCCTCCCTAAGCCACAGGAATGGTGATGGAGGCAGAAACACAATCTCCTGCTGAGGAGATGTGGCTGCTCCACACCACACATCACAGGCCAGGACTCCATCCCCATCGTCACCAAATTACGTCTTCACCACCTGGTTGTGTGGCTTCTATAGTCAGGCTTGTGTGCTAAAAGAAAAATAAACAGAAGTGCCGAAGTGTTCTTTTAAATTACTCCATGAATGAGATTCTCAGCTTTTAGTGCACTTTATTTTCCTGGGTTGCCAAAATTCTGCTTATGAGGAAAGTTGCTGAGGGTTTATTTTGTAACAAGAGGGCACATGATGTAGAACACACCCTGGGATTTGCATAAGGCAACTGAGCACAAGCTGCAGTAATTTGTATTTATTTTATTGTGTCATCTTTAAACAATTTTCCTGCTCTTTAAAGGCTGACTTACTGTCAGGAGAAGTAAAGAGTTTTACATGTGGCAAAGAACATGTTGTCAAGTAGTGACCTCCTGGCAATTGCACCACCATGCTCAGCTTCTGCCCTGAGAGGACATTTTGCCAAGTTGCTTCAGCAAGAAATCACTCTCTTCCATTCAATGCCATGGGTTTGTCTGATGACAAACATTTTTGGTAAACCTGCTCCTCATCTGTGCCTGAGTTTTCTCAACTTTCAAATATTCACAAAAGGGTTATGTGGCTGCTGAGTGTTTGCTGGTGAGATGGGCCCTACCAGTTCCACACATGACCCAAGTTTTCAGATCAAGAGGAAATTATGGCTGATCATGGTTGCTGCTTCTGGTAAATTGCTTAACGTCACTGAGATGGTACGAAATGTCTTGTCAGAAAGTTACTGAGATCTTTTCTGAGAAAGAGATTTTCACCTTCTGGCGAACTACAACTTTCATTCAGGGTTTCAGCATCTCTTTCTGTCAGGAGATGTCTCCCTCAGGCTTCCTGCACAGCTGCTGAGGCTTACCTGGACCAGGGGCTTAATTTAGCTGATGCTACACAACCAGCTCTTCGAATGCCTTCCTCCTTTGTCCCTTTTCCCTTCATCCTCTCCTTTGGTGGAAAAATCTGGCAAAGATGTATCCAGATTTAGCTGCGGTACCTGTGGGTCTTTCTCACTCTCCTTCTGCAGTTCTATAGTCCCATGATTTATCTACAAATTATAAATTGTCTTCCTGAAAACCGTGTTTCCAGCCCATAACCAGATTAAGAGATTGCATAGCCAGTAGAATCTGGTGTTTGGCTAACAGTGATTTCATTGGATTTTCATTTGCTCTCCAGCGTAGTATATTTGTGTTAGTTAAACTTGACCTTTTTTAAAAGAAAAATTATGTCTTCTATTCTTAGATAAGTTTATTAACTGTGTACCAAAATGTTGTACAGCTCTGTATTCCCACCAGAGACATTTTGAGGAGTTCTTTTGTCAGTTTTTTTTAAATTTTTTTGTTTGCATTCTTTCAGTGTCACAATTGAAAATTTGCCTTCAGAGTTCAATTCCTGACATCAAAGTAAAAAAAACTTCCCACTATTTGTTAGCAGGAGAGGGAATTTCCATTGGTGAAGTTATGCTCAGAAAGCTGTATCAATATACTCTTATTTCTCACACAGTTTGAAATTTCACTCCTTTTAATAGGGCTGATTCCCAGGCATCAATTCCCAGTTACTCTGGGGTGATAAAAGAGACACATATCCCTACTCCTTCTGCTGTCCTCCTTCCCTCCTCACCATATAGAAAGCCATAAGAGGAAAAGTTGTTTCTCCACCCACCTTCAGTCTGTTGGCAACCACGAGGCTGTTTTGTACCCAGTGGTTGTGGATGCAGCAGTCGAGGGTGTGATGCTGTAGCTTTCCACAAGCTACTCTGGAAGCAGCTGAGATGGATGGAGCCACCATCCTTCCATGACCCTGGGCAGCCTCACCTGCTCCTCACTGCTGTAAGTTGTGAAGCTTCACACGGTTGCTGTCTCAGCTGTCACCACTGCTGGACTGCCCTGAGGAGTGTCACTGGCACCTTGTGGAAAGCCTCTGGCTGAGGGATGTGTTTGCTGTCTACAGTCGGTGCAGTGTCCGCAGTGTCAGGATGGGCTTGGGGCAGAAGCTGAGTGTGAGAGACCAGGACTTCTTCCTCACCCTCAGGAAAAGCCAGGAGGCTAGCCCAAAACCAAAATGGTGACAACTGTGTGCATGGTGCATTACTCTTGGTGGGACTAGCATTTGCTGTTTCCATCTACAGTGGTTTGTGTCTGATGGTTCCTTGGCCTGTCTGTGGCTTGGTAGCAGAGGAGACACCTTAACTCCAGCAGCCAGCATGGACTCTTGGTGCATCAGGCCATTAAAAGCAGCTTTTTCTGTGCAGCTTGGGATGTGAATCTTGGAGGCTTCCTAGCCTCCAGGGACAACTGAATAAAGGACGTTATACTCTCGGATCTTCCTGTACCAGTTCTTTCCTCAGCACTAAGGTACTCAGCAAAATAGCTGTGCAAGTAATACTTGGAGAAACAAAGTGCCACAATGCATTAAGGAGAACATTGTGAACATGATCAGAAGTGAAACCACGCAAGCAAAGCAGAGGAAAGCTCTAGGCAAAAACAGCTACCACTGAGTCCTTAGCCCTGGGAGTGTGTTTCTGCCCAGGGCAGGTGACAGCAGGGCTGTGGGGCTCAGGCAGAGCTGTGAGGAGTAGAGGGGGAGCCCAGGGCTGAGCACAGAAGGGCTGAGCAAGCAGTGAAGGCATGCAGGGCATTTCTTAGCCATGCTCCCAGTAGTACATTTACACAGTCTGTCCCCTGGGACACTGGTGCACAATCCCTCCAGTGCCTCCCAGTGCCACTGTGATTGACTACTGAATGAATGCATCAGCCATCTGGAAAAGAACTGCCTTCTGCCTAAGGCTGTTGCCATCTCTTGGCTATTTGGGTCATGCCCATCTGACTGTTCCTCCCATCTCCATGGTTCTGAGATACTGTGCAGGTCCTGGCAGTGCTCCAAGCAGCACCATCTTTTTTTTGTTCTCTATTCCATGCCCATGCAGAAGTCTTGGTACTGCCTCCAGATACTGATATCCTCCTTGACAAAGAATATCAGTCCTACTATTATGTGTCTGTCACCCTGCAGTTCCTGAATGCCAACCACGTGCTCACCTTCAGAAAGGGTAGGCTGGGGTTTGTGGGTTTTTGGTTTGGGGTCTTTTGTTGGAAGGGTAGGGTGAAGCTGTCGGACTACAAAGAAACCAAAAAGATGTGTCTCTTCATTTATCCTCTTTTAAACCTGCATGAAACTTCTGGCCATCTCACCCGATTGTTAAGGCCTGTACTTCTGTCACAGACAGAAACAAAACCCTGAGTGACAACATTCCTGAACCAGAAAATTTTGAACTCTGTATTGCCTGTACCCAAATGTAATATCTTTTAACATTTCATTTGAATTTGAGCAGCAGATAGTAGACAGAAAAACAAACCCAACTCTTTAAGGTAAGACTCAGATTAAATCTTTCATTTTACACTCTGTGCAGATTTTATCTTCTAAATATTTGATGTTATCCTTTAAATGCCTACTTCCTGGCTCTTCCTTTTGCAAGTGATGAGAACATATCTAGTCTAGCAACTCTGTATCTTCTGAATAGATCACACTGTATGTGCTTATGCTGGCAGTCATTGCTTCCTTGATGGAGGAAATGAAAGGAATCAAGTTTTCACCGTCTTGGTGATAAGAGAAATTCAATACTTTCATTGCCTACGCAAGCAGAGAGTCTCTTTTTAATCACATAGTACTAAAACCAAATGAGTTTACCTCCAGATCTCCTACCATGGATTCATAACACATCCCACATTCATCACATAGAATAATGAATAAATAATGTAGGAAAAATGCTTCTAGCTATGAGTGGCATTCTTATTACAGGAACACACAGCATTTCAGACTCGAGAAATCTGAGGAAACTCACTGAAATGAGTTCTAAAATAGCTGCCATAGAAATTCACAGAAGGCTGGTATGAAATAGAGATGGCTTCTTCCTTCCAGAAGCATCTGCAGGCTAAGAGCAACTGGAAAAAAGCTACTGTCACTGAAACACAGAAACAATAGGAGTAGGATCCAGCCAGTGCTGCAGGAGCACCTCTCACCCATGCTGCTGCTGGATTTGCTGGGCAGAGGGGACGAGCTCACTTCACTCCTTGCTGTGAGGCACCAGCCCAGCTGCTGGCCCACAATCACACAGTAGTTAGGTTTTTATTACTGCATTGTAATTACAGCATGCTTAGAAAAAGAGAACCTCTCCATCCCTGATTTCCACACCTGCTGGATAAATCTGTGAGGGAATGGCAACTTCACATGAAATTTCCCTGGCTTTAGCCTCACCAGTGTCACCAGGAGCCAGTGCAGCTGGCTTTTATTGGTATTTTTAGGTTATGATCTGGAGGCTGCATAACTGTTTCAGCTTTCTTGGGCTTCTCTTAGCCCCTTAGGTGACAAGTCTGTCCCTGGCACATCCTGCTGGCAGCTGGTCTGGTGGGGCAGAGTCGAGGAAGGGGAGGTGCAAGGAGGTGCTGCCTGCACAAGGAAGAGTTGCTGTGTGCATTGCCCCATCACCCTGATGCTGAGCTGTACTGCTGTGGCAGGACTTGCCAGGGATGACAGACAAAGTAACAGGATGGAAGCACTAAAAAGCCCAGTCACAAAATTAATGCACTATGTAGAGGTAGTCATTTATCTGATGACTGCTTTTGAGCAGTGAAATGAATAATGACAATAAATGAGGAGTGAAATTTAGTATAAATAGTTTGTAAGTAATTCAGTGAGAATCCTGTGTATCTTTGCATGCAGAAAAGTTCTCATAGTAACCAGCTTGGTAGCACTATCCTTGATTATGAAGGGTTTGTGTATTTTCAGCAAATCTAATATGTATTTTGTTGGTTCTATTAAACTAGCTGTGGCATGTAGGCATCTTCCTGACACAAGCAGAGCTGCTTCACTGCCCTCTGCCCCCCAAAGTGCTGGTGAAAAGAGTTATTTGTCCCTAGCTAGAGTTGAGTCAGTTGTCTCAAGACAGTGAATTCTTCATGAACTTCCATTTGTATTTGGGTACTTAATCAAAGGAATTATTTAGCTATTCCCAACACTTGGAAAGGAGCAGCAATACCATAAATCAACCGTTCCTGCCTTAATACACTTTAAATACTCAATTTCCCAACTACCAGTTGACCGTATATGAAAAGGGAGCAACACCACATATGAACAGAGTGCTCACTGTTGGTGGAAGTGAGCAGAATGATCCTCTGGGATGCTGCAACTCTGGCTGAAAGGACGAAAGACCTGGAAGACCATTCCTAGTTGCAAAGTAAGAGGAAAGGGCTGAAAAGGGATCCGCTGCTTGGTGTATTCTGTATTTTCTGCACAGAAATTTGCATTTTTGCCAAATATAGTCAGGGTGTCAGTGCATAGGGATTGGGTCATGTCGTCTGAGCCTTCTGCAACAACAGTCTTTGGACTGAATCACCTCAGCTTTTCACTTACAGACTGTGAGAATCCAAAAGGCTTTTTGTGTCATTCCAGTTGAAATAAAACCCTCTCCTTGCTGAAAATTAATTATTGAGTGTTCTGCTGCTTTATAATATATTTATGTGCTCTTGGGAACCTGTTTCTGTTAGAGCACAGAAAGCAACATTTTAAAACGCAGCTCAGGCAGGAGAGGTGCCCAGCTCTGCTTTGTGATGCTGTTCCTGCACGCAGATCAGGAGGTAATGTGCTATCCACAGGCAGTGGGCACTGCCCACAGTGGGTGTGCCTGGATCTCCTGAGCACTGGCTGTGAAATGGAAGACAAAGGGAATTCTGATGTTCAGGATGGGCTGCTCCTCCTATGCAAAGTGCTTTGCTCAATGGACTTCCCTCAAATTCAGGTTAAATGAGAACTGTGCAAGCCTGCAAGGAGCTGTATTCTGTTTTCTGTGGGGATTTCCACCTGGGCTCATGCCCGTGGCAAGTGCACCTTCCAGGGGCGTTGCTGGCACTGTGGCTGGCAGCTGCCATAGTCCCATTATTCTTGCTTCCCATCCCCAAAGGGACAAATGTGTGCAGTGGAGTGTTTTGGTGACCTTTTTGTTTCTGGCTTGTGCAAGCGGTTTTTTAATGAATGTAATTTTACTGTCATGTATATGTTAGGAAAGGCCAGCTAACAAAGAGCAGTCTGGGCTGGGGACTGGATCACAGAAGCTCACCAGCTCTTGCAGCAGTCCTCTCCACCAGCACGAGCCAGCCACTGAGGAACACGTGTCCCTGTCTCAGGTGGCTTTGCTCCGCTCATGGGGCTGTGGAGCAAGCAGCTGAGGGGTGAGAGCTCACCCACAGTCAGGTCTGACAGATGGAGGCTATCCTGTGCAGCACAGCTTTTCTCTGCCTTCCCTGATTCCAGAAAAGAGGGCTTGAGCAAGCAAGGATTCTTCACCCCCACTTGCTGGAGCTCTCTAGAGCCAGGCAGAGTCACTTGGCTGTGACTGAAGGTGAGAGATGAAGGAACAGGAGAGCATGGACTGAAAGCTCTGTGTATTGCTGCTCTGGTAGCTCACTCTCACTCTCAGAAAGCAATTGAAAAAGTGAAATCCACAAACTCATAGAGCTGGGTCAGTCCTTCTGTTGCTGTTATGCTGTTAACATATTTTGTGATCCTCCTACGCTGAGTTTCTTTCTTCTTATGCTTAACCTTGACCGCTAAGGAAAAAAATCATCTAGCAACTTCAAATTCAGTGATTCATTCCACACATTACTGCATTTTCTAAAACACAATCTACTCTAAAGTCCTAATTGCAGGCTTATCACCTGCCTCAAAAGTTTGCTTTTGGCCTAGAAAATGGAAACAGCCGTATTCAGGCACACTTACAGAGCTGGGCCCGCAAACACAGCAGTGATGGATTTTTTACCTGAATGCTAGAGCAACTGGGGACCAGAGGGAATTTCTTTGCCTTAATCATTCACAAATCCCCAGGTTTGCTTTGCTTTAATCATTCACAAATCTCCAGGTCTAGCACCAGAACAAGTGGGCACTCCGGGAAGAGGTGTTTGGATGAGTTGGCATTAGGCAGCATCCCAGCCTTGTGGTGCAAGGAGAGTCAGAATCAGGCTATCACTCTGACAAGGCACTCAGAGGGAAAATCTCAAAAAACATGAAGAAATAAAGATTAAAACTGTGGAGGTTTCATGTATGAGAAGGCTCATACATGTATGAGGAGTTGCCTTCAGGTATTTCCTTTCCACCTCCAGTTCCTTACTGCTCCCAGCAACATCCTCCCTGCAATTTGTCTGCCCCATTCATCATCTGCAGGCTGGAACAGCATACTTTTTGGGTGGAAATAACATTGCTCAGATGCTAAGAGATAAAAGACATCATTATTTGCTTTTAAGAAGGGGAACACAGCAAAACCAAAGGGCTTGGATTCACTCAACTCTTTATTCAAAATGCAAGCCCTGAATATCAGCTTGTGAGAGTAACCAGATTTGCTTCATGGCCAGCTGCATAGACCTGGCTGTGTTTCAGCCGGGGGGCTTTGCCTGCTCCCCCTGCACAGAGGAGGTATGTGGCTCTGGAGGAGATCCCCCCATGTTTCCCACAGCAGCCTCTGTTTTCACAAATAACTTCCCAGGCAATGCTGGCCACACCTGGAAACCCTAACATAAATTTGTCTGCCTAGCATCTTTCTTTAGTCTCTTCTAAGTCTTAAATTTACCAGAAAACTTGCCAGCAAGATTCAGAGACCAGATTGAGATTAATTTAAAATTTGGCTGACAAAAGAAGGCTCAGACAGAGCCAGTGCTGCACTGAATATGTCACCAGCTGCCTTTCTTCTCTGCTCTGCTCCAAAAGACAGCCTATCTACTTCAAACAGGCAGCCTTCCTTTTCCACCTTTCTCAGATGTTTTTAAGCAACCTACTTTGACTGGAGAGCAGTCTGTGGGGGCTGGGGTTTCTTACTTTGAAAATGTGAGACCTTCTGGGCATCAGCTACCAGGAGAGTGCCAGTCACCAAAAGCAGGCAGTTTTGGAGGGTTACCAAAGCTGCTGCAGAGGCAATTCTCCACGGGGAGGAGAAAGGTTCAGAAATTGTTCTCAGCCAGCTTGGTCCACACTGTGAAACCCTTGCAAAAAGGAAATGGTCTTCCTACGTGTCAGTTTTGACATTGCCATCCTGTTTCTTTCTGCATTTCAGCATGCTAATTGCTTGGAAAGGTGGGGGGTAAAAGATCTTATACTTAGATCTTTGTGTAGGTGCTGTTGCTAAGATGCATGATGGAAAAAAAATTTCCTTTTTTCTTTTGATTTTATTCCCATCCTGGCCATACTCTGCAGAGGAGCAGGGAGGAGGGGTACTGTTCCCTTGCACACCAAGCCAGGGTCTGGCAGGAGGGAAGGGTGCTGTGGCAGGGGGCAGACACCCTGTGAGAGGTGGGGAGGGGCCTTCCTAGGGCTCTGCCTCACACCACAGTGATGGCAAAGATGAGCTGCTGTGTCCTGGGCAAGGCCCACTGCTGCTCACCAAGCCAGTCCTCACTCGGCTGCTCCATCCTTGCCCTCCTCCTGAGCAGGATCATCTCTCTGCCCATCTCTAAGACTGTGAAATCAAATTGAGCTAAAATATGCTTCCCCCTCACCCCAAGTTTTTTTCACTTTTTTTTTATTTTTGCAGCACTCTGTGCAGATAGCACGAAGTAGGGCATGCTGGTGTGTCCACCACAGAAGCTGCTTTGTCACTCAGTGTAGATCACTACTTTGTTATCACCAATTTCTTGTCTCTTCTGCAGTTCTGAAACCTTTACCGAGGCTATTAGATCAACCAAAACACTGTCCTGTCCTAGAAGAAAGACCTTCCCCACAGGGCTATGCTGTTTGTTTCTGGTTTTCCTTCTTTTTGGCCAGCTTATGTTATTTTCTGTCAGCCGTGAATATTATTTCTGAATTGCCTGTTGTGTAAAATACTAAAACTCATTAACATCAGACTGAGCCATTTTTTGTTTACTGTGAGAAACTAACTCCATGGTACACTGCTGTTAAGAAGAATCTCATACTAACTTCAGTATGTGTGTGTGTGTGTGGTCTCTACACAAGAGTTAAACTTGCTAGAAAAAGAAAAATCAGGAGATGCAAACAGGAAGAAAAGTAATTGCACGAAGTGCCACATTTTGCAGAAACTCTTGTTGCTATTTTTACTTTTCTGTGTTGTACCGCTCTCTCTGAAGTTGCTCTCTCAGCAAACAAGGCCAGGATGAAAGACAGGCTGATTAGCAAAATCAAGGCTGCTGAAGAATCACTGATGCAGTGGGTGGTGATCTTTCCTGAGCCAGCTGAGCATTAGTGCAGCGATGCAGCAGGAGGGACCCAAAATCCTGGCCATGTACAGACAATGAAGTTTTTAAGTACCTTCTATGAGTGAAGTTTATTTGGGATACCATGCCAACAACTGCCATTATTTAAAGGTGGAAAACCTGCTCTTTGCTTCCTGTCTATAACTAGTTTATATTTTCAGAGTAGAGAACTGAAGATGCATGCAAATGTTTGCAGAGATTCCCTCATTCTAAGATACTCCACAAATGCTGTCATTGTTTGTCCACCCAGCTGCCAGAATTTCTTCCTGAAAGATGTGGTTATGGCTTTTCACCACTTTCTCTTGAGGGATCTCGAGTCCACATTTCTTCAACTGAGCCCCCTGTGCTTTGCAGAGAAGGGAGAACTGGTACTCTTCAGCTAAAAGCATCCAAACCCAAAAATGCCAAATAAGTCTGCTGTGGTCATTACGCTGTCTCTGAGCTGATAATCACTTCAACAAATTGCAAAAAGGGAGACACTGTGCTAAAAATATATATTTTTAAAAATTTCTCTTTTCTGCCCTACTTTGTAGGAGCAAAAATGAAGCAATCCCTCCAGGAGAGCTATTAGCAGCCCTGAGCACATCCAGCCCCTGTACCACTTGCTCAAGGAGGAAGGCAAACAGGGTGGGGATGCCTTGCAGTGCCATTTCCTTTACCACAGGTTCCGTTCTCAGCTATGCTTTTTTCCTAGGGCTTCAGATAAAGGAGAAGTAAATCCTGCTGTTGCAATTATTCAGAGAACTCGATCCCAGAGTGTTACCAATGTACCAAGAGGCTGCAAACACAAAACAGGGACATTTTTCAGAACAATTTCTCAAAAAGCTACCTGAAATACAGAACAGAATAAGGCTATCTCAATTTAACCTTTTGAGAACAATTTCTCAAAAAGCTACCTGAAATACAGAACAGAATAAGGCCATCTCAATTTAACCTTTTTTTGTCCTTAATGAAAGTGTTCTCCTCTGCTGACACATGCATAATAGGCAATATGAAAACTTATCCATCCTTTGGAAACAACTCCTTGTTTTTCTAAAGCCAGGGTGCTCCAGTTTTAATACAACCCCACTGCTGACTGTGTCATGGCCACCTGCAGTGTATGGGTTGGAACTGGGGAAGGATCAAAAGCTTGAGTGCTCTAATTGCCACTATTTAGGAGTAAATGCACAGATTCCCTGGGACCTTGGCACTAGGTGTCAGGGACACATGGCCTGGAAGATAGCACCTGTAAGATAGTCAGGGCCAGTATCAGCAAAAGTTTCACAGAAAACAGTCTGGGTGTGAAACCAAACAACCTCCCTGGTGAAGCTGATATTACACCATCTTTGTCATTACCTGTGTGAGCTACAATGAAGTGATGCCTTCCTACAAAACAGAGGAAGTTCAAGATGTAGGGCTGTTTCAGCTCTTGGAGATATAGAATCTGTGTTAATGAAACTTTCCCACCTGACCATTCAGATGCCACTCTGACAGTCACACTCCTACAACCCGAGATTTTAATTGCTGAGACTGAAGCCCCTTCTCAGGGGGAAGTTCCACTGAACCAATGTGTCCCCCATTTGACTCCATCCACACACCATGCTCACACAGACAAGTTTCCCTTATCCCTTCAGTCCTAAGTATCCCATAGCAAAGTCCCAGACATCCAGCTTCTTTAAGTGATTTAATTGTGGTGCTGTGGCATAATAACAGCTCAAGCTGGGGGGGCAGGGGGGGTCCCAAACAAAGGAATTCCTCAGCTTTGATACCCTTGCAGTCTGTGCACGCACTCTTCACACTGCCTGGATTTCATACTCCTGTGTGCAGCTTTATTTGCAGCAGCAATTCCTTATGTCCACTAGTCCCTGCTAAGTGCTCTGCAAGAGAGATGTTAAACAGTAATTTATAGCATTTTTTGGGACTGATGAGAAGCATGCATTGTAGGCGAGGGGGAAACTCTGAGACTTGGCAGTGTCCTGGAAATGGAAGCAGCTAAGTCAGACTGCCTGAGAGAAATGCATACTTGCTCCTTTGGGACCAGCCCCAGGCAGGGTCTGAGCCATCTCACAACTGAAGCTGCCCATCTCACCCACAGTTTACCAGAATATGGAAGAATGTCTTTTAAAAACACCCTTTGGCAAAGGAAAAAAACCCACTCTCTTGCAAAATACCCAAGATCAGTTCTGTCAAGAGCCATCTCCCAGCAGCAGGAAGAACACTGCTGGTTGGAGCTGGAAGAAGCAAAGACTAGGGGAGAGGGCCAGCTCCTGAACTCCTTCCAGCAGCTGAAGAAACTGGAAACACAATGTACACAAGGAAGTAAAGCCCCCCAAACGGAATAGTTCACAGGCAGAATTATTAATGTGGAGGAAAGGCATTCATGCACAGACATAATTTGTTTGACAGTGTGACCTGGGAGTTTAAAATAAATGACCTGGGGCTTGCACTCCATTTCCAACAGTCTACCTAAAAGGAAAGAAGGGGAACTCATATATATTTTGAAATATTACTAAAATAATGTTGTGAATCACTTTGCACTGTCCTTTGCCTGGGATGGAAGACATACAGCTGAACAATGGGATTACTTTCTTGCCTGTATTTCCTCCAACCCCCAAGGTAGTTAGTATTGGAGAAAAAAAGTATTATTAACAAGCATTATGGTAGAGAAAATTGGGATGGTCTTGTGGCTTTGGCATAGGCATTAGAATATTGTCTAGACCTCTTGGGTCAATTTTAAAATTTGTTCACATTGACAAAAGTATTATATAGTTGATATCTGACTCTTAGTAAGGCGTAAGGTTTTGATGCTTAGCAGGATTGAGCATAGTTGTTGGTTATGCTGGAGATACCAAGCTCCCATATTATTATGGTATGCAGACTGCTTCTCTTTAACAATTTATGGAAACAATCTGAGGTACTTCTGAGAGAAACCCATGGGATTTAATCATCAAAGGATGAAAAATCCATCCTCTATTCTTCAGTGATGACAATGACCTCACTGGATTACAGATGAATAGGTGACAAAAGAACTAGGAAGAAATAATGAAGGCGGAAGCAACCAGACATGAAGATTCCTTACAGAAGGAGAAAGATAGTAGGGATACTTAAATTGCTTGAAATAGCAAAAATACTCCCATCCCAGTCAAGAGTCACTGGAATGTGCTGGACTCCTCAAGCAGTGGGAAAATTTAGCACTTGGCTAAGTGTCACTGAGAAATAAATTTAACAAGTAGAAATGCAGTATTACCCAATAGCTGCTCTAGCAAAACAGCACTGAGTCTAACCTCAAGAGATCCCCTATTCCCACTGCCCTCCCCTAAGACAGAATCAACCATTCTTGTATTATTCCCAGTAGCTACCTTTCTGCTCTGTTCTTCAAAAGCCTTGTGTATGCTTTGTAGTTTAAAGCAGCCCTCCAATTCACTCAGCACTGACTCACCCAAGCACTGTCTTTTGCTGTCTCACTGTCTTGACTGTTGGAAAGTCGTTTTTCTTAAGTTACTTCTTTTATTTTCTGCTTGTTTGCTACCTCATCTGCCTCCTCACTTACTTCCTCCATTCTGCAGTCTCACTTCATGACACCTTGTTCACAACAAAGGTGAAGAAGAGGTCTTGACTACTGATCTTATCTCCTGTAGTTGTTCTTTCTCCCTCAAATGAAGTAGCTACAGTTTCTCCAATCTTTTCCTTAATTTCCCATTTCCTAGCTCTCAGAACAGCCTGAGGAACAGCCCTCAGGAACATCACCAACCAGTCTCTATCTTCCTTAACTGAGATGTCCAAAAGCGGTGTCTTGCCTTGGCAGGGGCCTTATTAACCTCAAACACTGAATTACTTTGTCTCCCTGCCTTTGATCACACCTGTTGGCAAGCTGTCTGCTGGTTTTGGGTGCTGTTGCTGAATCCCCTTTTGCTGCCTCCTGCCTTCTTTCTGAAAACATGCTACTAAAGTAGCCATCTCTCAGCCAGCATTTATAAGGACTATTTCTACTGGAGCATAGTACTTCACAAATAATTCTCTTGCATTTAATTGTTTCTAGACTGCTTCTCCAGTTTGTCACTATAAGCTTGAATTTTGATTCTGTCCTCCAGTGTATATAGGCTGGGAAGCCTGGTATCTGCAATTGTAATGAGTGTGATCATATATCTATTCTGGGCTATTAAATATCATCTAGGATATTAAGGTATATATTGAATAATACCAGATCCAAGGCTGAGCCCTGTAAAATCATGCTTGACCATTTTCTTATCTTTTGATAATGAGCCACTTGGGAACTACTTAACTGAGTACAGTTTTCAAGATTGTATTCATTCTGTAGAGGTTTCATCCAGCATGGTTTGCTTCCTCCCTTTGAACTGCAATAATATTTTGCTATGAGAAGATAATAGGCCAAGTGATACTGGAATGAAAAAATGCTGTCTTTGGAGAAGCCAAAGCTTTGATGTGCTGGTGGGATGTGCCAGGTGTTATAGATGGCAGTGTCACACCTGAGTGTACACAAATGCCACTCATCCCTGAGGTGTGTGATGGGTTCTCTGCTCACAGCAGGGTGGGGAACATGGACACCAGTAGGGCACCAACAACATGAACAACACCTGTGCCATGGTTCCTGCTCGCTGCAGTGTGTGTCTGCTGGGGAACTGAGCAAACAGCTAATGTACTACAGGGGTCCTAAGGAACTGTTGTCCTGGCTGCTGTGTAAATGGCTCCTGAGGCCACCCCTTTCTTCAGCTCTCCCAAATGCATGGTGTATATTTCACAGCCTTGTGAAGATTGGTGCACAGGGCTCTTAATGTCTTTGAAGTTGTGTGCAGTGAGTCATGTCTTCTACTGGCCTCGCCTGCTGACTCTTTTTGGACAGTAAAAGGGAGAAATTCTCCCAGGTTTTCTCTGGAACTGAATATCCCTACTTAAAAATAATAATAATAATAAAGTGCTTAGATTTTTGGCAAAAAAGTGCAACTTTCAAGAGTTGGAAAGAAAAAAATTATACTAAGCTCACTCAGACACTGACACAGACTGTTTAAACACAGTCTAAGTCCCTGGAGTCCCTGTAACTTGCAAATGAGTTAACAACTACACAAGTTATTGTAACTCTATCAGGTTTCTGAGGAGCATGTTTTGCTGGAGGACTGACACTGCAGCAATATCCAGAGGAAAACTTGTACTCCTAAAGCATATGAACACTCTCTCTCCCAACTGACCAGTGTCAGCCACCTTTTTCTACGTTCTCTTTCATGCTGTCTCCACCTCAGAGTCATCTGCCCTTCCTTTATCACTTTTTTCCCCTCGTTGTTTTCCATGTAGATTATCCTATCAAAAGTGACTTCACTCCCAAAGCAGCCTCAGAACAAAGCAGGGCGCTAACTACCTCTGTGACCTGCAACTTTCTGTATGCTGAGAATCTTTCTAGTGCTGGAACAGGAGGAGATGTGAATAGGGCAGAGCTGTTTCAGACACAGAAAATGGCCCACTCATCTCTTCTGTTGCTTGTGGAGGTGTTGGTAACTTAAGGTAAGGTTAAATTAAAACAACCCCAAAACATCTAAATGGCACAATTTTTTACACTTCTTTTTCATTCAGAATGGCTTTTGGTCCTGTATCTGAAGATAAAACATCAGAACACTTGACTTTTTGCTGGATCAGAAACTCTAGTAAAGTAAGTTGCAGGGGAAGAAGAGTAAGGTTGGAGTAATTTAAAGAAGCTGCTGTAGAAGTTGTCTCTTTTTGTTTGATCCACCCTTGTTTTTGACATTTCCCCAGGCTCCCCTGCTTTGTGTTGACAGGTTCTAAGAAAACGGGTGGTGGCTTTTTCTGATAGCCAGATGTGGTTACATGAAAAATACACACGTGACAGTTTTGCAGTGGGTGCAGAATTGATTGGGGGCTTTTTTGTGTGCGTGGAGTGGGTCTTTATAAGCCAATAGGTGAACTTACTGAGTTTCAGAACAAGGTCAACAGGAATGAGAAAAAAAAAATACTTCTTGTGGGTACAGAAGGGAAAAAACCCAGATATGCTACAAAACAAAGCAGGGAGGAGGTTGCTTTGTTAGGCTGATGGTTGAGGTCAGTAAGCAGCAAAGACAGACTGCCAGGGCAAGATCTGCTGCCCCAAAGGCAAAGATGGAGCACGGAAAAGGGTAACCTGGGCATCCATGTGAGGTAGATTGGTTTTGTCTGTGTTAATTTGCCCTGTCTCCAGGGAAAAAGCCCTGTGCTCCCCTGGGGGACAGGTCTCTGGAGGAGCATCGCATGCTGAGAGCAGTGTAGGTGAGGCTGCTGCCAAGGGACAAGGAACGAATCAAAGCAACTCCTCTTTGTGCATCTGCAATGGAGGCTGAGTCATTACCATTCATCACTAGCCCGACTGGTGTGTTAATTCTGGTGACAGTTGTTTTCGGGAGAGAGGACAGCTTTTGATGCCTTTTAATTCCTAAAAATAAAAGAAAAAAGGGCTGTCAAGGTAACAGGCATCCGGAGACGCTGACTGAAAACAGTGGGTAAGGAAATAGCTTTAAGTCCCAGGGAAATGCAGCATAAAAGGGAGCTGCCATGATAACCAGGACAGTGTGGCTTGCTCCTTCATGTCTCTGAAGGAAGTGGTAAATGGCTAAAACTTCCCATGCCCAGGTTACAAATGAACTCCAATTGTGAGACAGCGCAGGAAAGTTAGCACTGCTGTATTTTCTCTGTGAGTCTTCCTGCTGGGCTGTCTGTCTGGTTTGAGTATTCACATCTGTATTTGTAGCATCATTCATCTTGAAACTTATTCTAATCAAGCCCAAAAACCTTCCTCAACAGAGCAGAAGCCTCTTCTGGCCCACCCCGGTCCTCAGAGACTGACAGGCTCCACAGCACCCTGGGCAGTTTAGCCATTGACTTTACAAGGGCTCAGGATTTCTGCCAACCACTTCCTGCTGTTTCAAGGAAACCATGGGCAGCAGCTGCCCATTGCCGGGAGTGGGTCTTGCTGGGAAACTTTAAGACAAGATAACCCTGTGACTCTTTCCTTCAGCACTTCTTTCCCTCAGCCCCAGAAATCATTTCACATGCTGGCCCTGCCATCCTCTGCAAGCTCAGGGGTTCCCAGCCCTGACGCTGGGATGCAGTACCTGGAGAGGTCCCAGCCTCCTGTGCCAGCATCCCTTCCCTCCAGATGCTTCTCCTCTGCAGCTTTCATGTCTCTTACTATTCCTCTTTTCCTACCGCTCTGTCTTGCTGATCCTCTCTCTTCTCTATTTTCCCTCATCACCCAATAACGGTGTTTCTCTCTTTTTATGACTTTCTCCATCTACTCAGCGCCATGGCAGGAGGGCCGTACTGAAGCAGAGGGATGCTCTCATTGAGTACCATCTAATCAGAGATGGTCCTTGCCTGAAAAAATAACTTCAAATAAGCAGAGCAAGAAAAAGGGTGAGGGAGGATGTCTAAAAAAGGAGGACTGAGTTCCCCAAGGCTGTCCAACAGGGCCAGAAACAAGTCCTCTTCTCTTGGCTGTTGGACCAAGCTGTCATGTCTGTGGGGATTTGAACAAGTGTAATTTGAAAGCAAAGCCAAGTATGAGGGGAGGCATGCTGGGAACGGGGTTCCTTAAGGAATCTTGCTGCCGTAGCAGAGGAATAACCCAGTGGGCAAACCACAGTGCCCCGCTAAAAACAGCGAGGGGGAGGCATGTGCAGGTGGGAGGCAGCATCACTTTCCAGGGACCCTGCACCCAGAGGAAGGCTGTGCCTGAGCTGGGAAGGGTCTTTTCACCTTCCTATGATGACCAAAGTGCTGCCATAGGATTTGCTAATGAACATGGCCTGCACTGGGGTGAGATCAGGTGCTTCAAATGGACTTGTCCCATCATCTTTAGTTCAAGTTGTGCAGTGCCTTGCAGACACCCACTGGGAGAGCTTTACAAAATCCCAACATAATAACCAGAGAAGAGCTCATTATATCTGTGACTCATCTGCCGGAAGCTGCAGCGAACACGGCTGCTGTGCTCAGAGTCTCGCTTCCAAGGGTGTGGTGACACATGCAATTACCAGACTGAGTAATCACTGCTCAGTTCAGGTTTACTGTCATTACGTTCTAACTTCTGATAGCAGAGCTGTGGGGGACTGCCTGTGCTAGGCCCCACAGTGGACAGACATATATGTGAAATATCCCTGAGTGGACCAATCAAGACAGCAGGGCTAAGCAAGGCTCAGACACTACCTAAAGGCCAAACATATTTTTGTACAAGTTTAGAGTAAGTTAGTTTGTAGGTAAGGTCCTCTCATAAACTGAGGGACCTGACACAAAGGAGTCAACTTGCTTTATAAAGTTCAAGAAACAGTGACAGAACAGACGAGTGTGATGCCAAATCAGTAGTGACAGAGATACTCAAATAACACGCCTATTGTTGGCAGACAGCAAGTTTTACTTTGGTGTTGTTCTGTTGTACACCTGTTCAGGAAGGTCCTTAGGTTTGGTAATGCACCACAGGCTGTGACTCAGGTAAGTGTAACGTTGAGGATCATGTCCCTGCCAAGGCATCTGCCCGTGGGACAGCTGCCATCACCTATGGTTTTCCAGCTTGTCCACATGTCCATTGCTATGGGCCACCCCGGCGTGGGTGAGTAAGTGATGTCACTGCTGCCGCACTAAAAGAAAAATCAGTTCCATGAACATATGACAGTGAGAGAGCCTGGGGGTTTCCTCACGTCACGCTGTCCCTGGGGTGAAAGGGAGGAGTTGCTCTGCAGTCCAAGCAGGGTGAGTTGTTCCCCAGCTCTACCTCTGCCACCAGAAAACATCCCCATTCATATGCAAAACTTTTAACACCCCGGGCTGACAGGGCTGCCGCTGCGCAGTTATGGCACTCAGCAACAGGGCAGGGTGCCCTTGGAGACTGTCCTGCCTCCTCTGCTCTCCAAATCAACTTCTCTCTCAGCAGTAAGGACACCCCACCTCAAAGCTCATCTCCAAGGCTGACTTAAAAACAAGAGGCACCATTTCTATGAATGAGACTGTTCTCATAAGCGCAGATGCGGAAGCTGTTACCACCAAGACATTTAGGAAACTGGTGCAAGGAAACAGTTGAGCTGTAGCGTAGGAACAGGTTCAAGCACTCGGCTCTAGCTGCGCCCTGAGCTGCGTCCTTGCCACAATGCAGCACTCCCAAGAAGATCTGACTGCACCCGGAGAAGAAGATGATTTCTTTGGGGAAGGTAAAATCATCTTTTATTAAACTAATCCTTCTCCTACTCAGACTAGAGACCGGTTACTAGCCCCAGTAGTATTTCTTGTGTATATCTGAAGTTGTCTCTGGGCTTCAAGGTCACAGGGTGACCAGACTCTTTTTCTCCTTAGAGAATGGAGAACAAAGGGACCACAGATACAATAAAACTACTTCCAGACTGGTTTAGCAGCTTCAAGGAAGCTACTGCAGAAGAAAGCTGGAGGGACACCCAGTGTATTTTCTACAGTGGCTGCACTGTGCAAAGTAGCACATTGGGCATTCAACACCACAGGTGCAGCTGTTGTTAAAGTAGTAGGGGCTCTTTACTGGGGCTAAAGGTGATTTGCTACTTAAATTATCTGAGCAGAATTAGCATCCTCCTCTCCAACTGCCCCAACCTGGGATACACAGCCAGTGTGATAATTTCTTATCCCTAAAACAGCTTTTCCTGATGCTTGATTCCTCTTTGCTTGCATCCTGTACCATCATTTACATGTGTACTGAGTGCTATCAAGTCAAAACAGCAGAAATGCAGATAAGAGGGCCCAGAGGAGGAGGAAGAATCTGGCCCATGGTGTTCAATTTCTGCTGCTGCTCACTGCTCCCCTTTGCACTCGAGCCAGGGGTAGAACTTGCTCATGCAAATCTTCTCCCGGCCCCCAGCCCCCAGTTTCTAAGGGAGTTGAAGGCACAAAGAGCTGCCTGGATCCACTCCAAAGACTGTGAACCTTTAAACTCACTTTCAGCACAGCTTCAGCAAGCCTCATTTAAACAAAGCTCAGCTGCGGTTGGTATGGAAAACTTAGCAGTGAATAGTGCCAAATCAAGTTATCTGAGCCCCAGTGAAAGGCATCAGCTCAGAAAAGAAAGCAGTCTCAATGATGTTCTCTCTGTACTCAAATACATTTCTCACGTCTCTATGCCCCCACTTCTCTCCTTGTATCCCAGTCTGGGCTCAGAAGGGCAATGAATGTGCAGAAGGGAGAGGTCAGTGCATTTGCGTTGTGGAAAAAATCCTGATAGTCCAGGAAACACCTCATGCCAGTGGGCGAATCAACAGGCATTGAAAGTACCCCATTGCATTTGCTGCATCCTGCATTCAGCACAGGTGGATGCTGCTTCCCAGGATAATCATCCACGTGCTCTGACTTGATACCGACACTTCCAAATGCTCTGAAGAGCCAGTGGCTTTTTAAGCTTCTTTGCTGTTTCTGAAAACTTTAGCCCATGTTCTTAATCAGAAATGTAGAAGGGAAGAGGAGAAATGTGGGCAGGTTAATCGACACATATATTGTGTTATCTGAAGGGAATGATACACCACTTCAAAAATCTGTTCCAGCCTCTCAGCTAAGTTGTTTCTGGCAGGGTGATCCAGAAACAGCTAGAGGAGGCTCTGCTTTTCAAAGGCAGGAACATTTTAAAAACCCCTCTGTGACCCTTCTTGGAGCAGGAGGTTGGAATTAGATGGTCTTCTGAGGTCCCACCCCACCTGAGGTATCCTACGAGTCTATGAGACATCCCCTTCAACTCACCTACGTGTAACTGGGAACAGTAGTATCCCAGCTGCTCTCTCAGACAGAGGGATTGTTGGCTCCCAAACCTGCCAGCTGGAGAGCCCAAACAACACAGGCACAGTGCTACACTTCCCCTTCAGCCCCCTCTCCTCTCTCTTGAACGGGCCAGCAAGGAAACATTAACTTTTTGGCTGCTATTTCTGGAGCGCTGTTGACCCTGGACAACCCAGTGCACTCCCTGGGGCTGGGTGGGATGTGAGCAGGGAGGAGCAGGGCCCGTTTGGGTCACAGGGCAGCCCCCGCCCCGCTCATGCTGCAGACGTAGGCGCCAGCCAAAATTTAGTCACAGCCAAAGCTTAGTCGCAGATTTCCAGGCCAGATGGAGGCATTTGTCAGGCACTGAAGTCCCAGCTCAGTGCAGACCTCAGCTCTTAGGGCATGGGCTATTTTTTATTTTCTACATCCAGCTTGATTTGGAAAGTGATGATGGCAAATCTCTGTCCACCATTTTTACTCATCCCAAGGCTTAGCTACCATCACAGTTAAAGACAGCTACATTTTATTTCTTCTAGCACTGATCTGTCTACTCTTTTGGAGTTAGTTTCCCTCCTGGCCAGGAGAGCTAAGGTCTCACTATTGCTTGTGTATATGAAGATCTCATATAACTATCTCCAGGCAATATTCAAACCACTCTTATCCTTTGCCAAGCAGACTGTTATCAATGACTGTTTCCTTGTAAAGTTCTAATCTGTTAAGCATTTTCATGGTTCTTGAAACCAGTCCCTTGGAGAGGTGTGGACACCAGCATGGAGCCCAGTGCTCCAAAACTGTTAGACCAGGGACAAATCCAGAAGTTACATGACATGTTTACTCATACTTTTGAAGTATGTATATAATATATCAGGATCAGTTCAAGGATCTGCTGAACTCCTTTCAGGTTGCAGCATCACATGAGGGTTTGCTCTTCTCAGAATTTTCTCTTTAATCCTCAAGTCTTTCAGAGTCAAATTTCTCAGGACAAAGTCAATGCTATCCTGTCAGGATGGCTTATCTCCCTTGCTCCCAGCTATCCCCATACTAAATCCTGATGAATTGTCTCTCTTCAGAGTAGCCTGTTTTCCACTTCTCCAAACATTGTGCCATCTACATACTGTTTAAAGTTCCCATTCAGATCACTGACATAAAAATAGTTCAATCCCATGGGGGAGAGCCAATCTTTGTATGTCCTCTCTAGAAACTGGCATCCCTGATGATTTCTCAGCTGGGAAAGTATGTAAAGATCTCATGCAGTACCAAGTTTTATTTCTTGCTAAAGTCTGAGTACACTATCAATACAATTACTTTCTCTAAAATCCTAATGATTGCCACTGATTGTACTCCATCTCCTTTAATTTTGCTTATATGACTTCTACATCAGCTATTCTTTGATGAGGCCAAGACCACTGCCAGGCTATCACATCATTAGTGACCCAACATTAACTTACAGCTCTCTGGAATTCCGCGGGTGTTTCAAGTTTTCTGAAATATCAACAAGGAATTCCTAGGATAACCCTTCTCAAAATTACAGTTTTAAATTCTGTTCTGGGAAAGATCAAGGGCAAAATATTTTCCCATTGATATAGACTGTCAGATGGCACTGATATTTTCCCACATTCAAACCAAAACGTTTGTTGAAAGCTTTTGTGCTTTCTTCAGCATAATTCATAATTCCACAATTTTCATTTACTAATGCTTCAATAGGCATTGTTTTTTCCTTATTATACATTGAAATTGCAAGTCACAGAGCTGGGTGTGACAAAATAGGCTAGAACTATCTTCACAAAAATGCAATAGGTATTCAAAGCTTTGAAATGTTCATCCTCAAAGAAACTTTCTTAGCTCTTTCCCTTGTTTTGTAATAACAGTGACTTGCACTTGACATGGTGCTCTCTCCTTCAGAGCTTTTGCAAGAGACTGTGCTGAGGTTCAGTGGAGCACAATTCCCTCTCCTCTGCAACGTGGCCAGTGTTGAACAGCTGTAGGGTACAAAAGTTTCAAAAAGAAATTCTCTTAGCCTTTTGAAAGCACTGGAAGTGATAGGTTTAATTTCTTTTAAGCCCTACTCACTATGTTAACTCAAAGCAGGTGTCTTCAGTTACTCTTACAATTTTGTTAGGTCAAAACACCTACTTTGGGGAAAATGCTGTTTAATTTTTAGTGACTGTAAGTGCTTGAGATTCTGAAGTTATATTTCATTAAAAAGAAATCCCTTCCACTAGCACTAGGCTTCCCCTTATCACTGCAGCCTGCAGTGACGGTGTGGATTTTCACTAGCTCTGTCTAAGATGAGGAGCCAAGCCCAGAGAGTGAGGGAGATTTGAGCACGAGTCAGCTCTCTTGGCAGACCCTGGTTTTCCTGGGAGGAGAGCTGAGGGCTCACACTGAGGCAGATACCACTGCAGCAGCACAGCCTCTGACTGAGACTAGAGGCTTGGCACAGCAGGAGCTCCTAGATCAGGCAGACACATCCATGAGCAGAATTTGCAAGCAGTCAGCAAACATGGGCAGCATATCACAGAATCATAGGACATGCTGAGTTGGATGGGATCCATCAGGATCAGTGAGTTCAACTCCTGACCCTGTACAGGATACCCCCAAGAGTCACACCATGTGCCCAAGAGTATTGCACAAACACTTCTTGAACTCTACCAGGCTGGTGCTGTGACGCTTCCCTGGGGAGCCTGTTCCAGTGCCCAACCACCTTCTGGGTGAAGAGCCTTTTTCTGATATCCTGCCTAAACCTCCCCTGACACAATTTCATGCAGTTTCCTCGGGTCCTGTCACTGGTGACCACAAAGAAGAGATCAGTGCCTGCCCCTCCTCTTCCCCTCACGAGGAAGTTGTGACTGCAATGAGGTCTCCCTCAGCCTCTTCTTCTCCAGGCTGAACAGACCAAGTGACCTCAGCTGCTCCTCATACGGCTTCCCCCAGCCTTCTTTGTTGCCCTCCTTTGGATGCTCTCTAATGGCTTAATATCTTTTTTATATTGTGGCACCCAAACCTGCCCCCAGCACGCGAGGTGAGGCCACCCCAGCTCAGAGCAGAGCAGGACAATCCCCTCCCTTGCCTGGCCAGCAGTGCTGTGCCTGACGACCCCCAGGACAGAGTTGGCCCTCCTGGCTGCCAGGGCACTGCTCAGATTCAACTTGCAGTCCCTTTCCACAGTGCTTCTCTCCAGCCTCTTGTTCTCTAGTCTGTACGCAGAACCAGGGTTGCCCCATCCAAGGTCCAGAATCCAGCACTTACCCTTGTTGAGCTGCTTAGAGCTGGTGATTGCCCAGTCCTCTGATTTGTTGGGGTCTCTGTGCAGGGCCTCTCTGCCCTTGAGGGAGTCAACAGCTCCTCCCAATTTAGTGCTGTTGGCAAACATGTTTGGTATTCCTTTGAGAAATAGGTCCAAATATTTTGTTAGCACTGGCCACCCTATCCAAACCGAGAATACAGGAAAAGCAGAATTAAGCTGTGGTTCATTGCAGATATTTTCATGCAGCTGCTCTACACTGACCTCTCCTCACACCTCCACTTCCCACTTCCTGTGTATGCCCTCTGGTTGTATATGGGGTAACCATAACCTCCCTCTCAGGTCAAAGCCAACACAAAATCCCATCAGTGTTTCCAAAGAATGGGGGGGAAGCCAGCACTGGCTTTTTCATTACATCCATTAGGTGTGTGCTCCAGTTCAGTAGACCAGAGCCCCATTTTAGATGTTGCACTGCAGTGTCAGAGTCCCAGGACCCTTTCCTTGCCCAGGACTGCCATGCTGCTTATGGCATACAGATGCATTCCAGCACTGCTGCCCATCAAGGCTCCCGGGAGAACAGTAACTGCATCAAATGTTTAAGGTGTGCTTCAAAAATGCACTGATGCCTTTACATCCTTGTAAAGCCTGCCTATCTTTTATAAGAGAGAAAAGAGCTTTAGTTCTGGGGTTTGGGACCAGCTTTGAGGCTTAGCTGAAATGAAAGGTAGGTGCTCTACATGGTTATGTGCACTGCCTGCACAAAATGAGGTTAGAGATGTTAGAGAAAACTGAGGATAAAGCCTTGGATGTTAACTTATAGTTGAGACTCTTTATTCAGCAACAATTCAGGTTAAGCAACTTTTCTCTTTCCCTAAAGCAATACTAGATACTGTGATTTTCTCGGACATACAACTGTGGTGGCTTGTCAAAACGTCACATGGGGACATCCATGTCACAGCTTGTCTGTGACCCATGGGACCAGGTTTCTTTCCATGCTGTACCTAGCCCTGCTTTGGTGAGACCCCTCAGGTGTGATCCCTCCCCACAGAGTACATCAAAGTGCTGTAACTTTAAGAGAATTATGTCTTCTAAGGGTACTCATGTGTTCATATCAGTATAGTATTCCAGCAGATGCCTATCTCAAAGAGATACACAGAGATACTGTTTTTCCTGTGTTTTCACCCCGAAGAGTTTGACATGGCTACGTTTTATCCAGTATACCAGTTCCCAATACTTCAGGAGGCTGTTGTAAGGATGAGCAGCCTCACAATGTATCAAGCATGGGAGCTTCTCCTTCCTGACTGCTGGGAGACCGCAGATCAGTGTCCTGAAAACATTTACAGGTCCCACCAGCCCTACTTGTCCTTTTGGCTTATGTCACATTCCTGGAAAAAGTGTGTGTTGTACTCCCCGCAGCCCAGAGGATGAGAAGTCCCATCACCAAGGCAACAGCGTCTGCTTCATCAAGGTGGATGGATTGTAGTGAGATACTTGGCCTATAAACTCAGATTGAATCACCTTCCTTCTGCAAGAGCATGATCAGACCTATTTAGCATGCAGGACAAGGATGGCAAGGAAAAAAGGGTGCTGTCTTATGGAGCATTTTTGTTATTCCTGTTTACACTAAATGCTCCACTCACCTGCTTCTCGCAGCTGCTTCGTTTTGGTTGTGGTCCATGGGTGGACACAGAGTTATGCAGACGGGGGAGAGAGCATTTTGTGGTCAGAGGAGTCAGTGTGAGACGCCCATCCCCACCCCAGGCGCCCCCACACTGACCCACCCGCTGTGCTCTGGCAGTTCCAGCTGTCATGGGCAGCTGGAGGGTTATTTTTAACAGGGCATTGCACTCCATATACGCAGCAGAAAAGTTTAAGCCCACGAGGACCAAATGAAAAAAACAAAAAAAGATTGAAATGAGAGACACTTTCTGCTTGGTTCTCTCCCTATTTTTTAATTAAAAACCTTTGATCTTTTGGGTGTTTCCTTCCCCATTTCTGTAAGGCAGCTTTTTTGGTTCATATCTGTTGACGATATTTCTAGATCACTAATAATAACAACAGTGAGGGGAAAATCCAGGTCGAATAAACAAGTGGCATTTAACCAGCCCTCAGAGAAAAGAGGAAGGTATGCACAAGCCAGTGAGAAACCACTGATCAGGTGTGCTTGGGGCGCCGTCTAAGCTTGCAAAACAAGTGTGGCACCAAAGGCTGAAGCAAAATTGCCTTTCTTTTCACACATTTTTCCCCTCCTGTTTTTGCATAGCATCTTTACGAAGTTCCAAGAAGCACAAGCTTTTTGTCGCTCAGTCCCGTCATGAAATTCACCAAATAAATGTGTCTTGGCTAACGCGAGTGGGTGGCGTAAACAACTTCACCCCTTTAATAATTCGAGGCACAGCTCAGCCGCCTGTGAAATGAGCTTCCGCCTGCCTGCATGCTGAACCAAAGCCTTGTGGTTGGTGTACCATGGGTGTGACAGGCACAAAACAAGCGGGTCAGGAAGTACAGAGTTAAAAGGCGAGGAGTGAAAACAGTCTGTGTGTATGGATGAGGGGGGAGAGAGAGGGAGAGAGTAGTCAAGCACTTGACAATGTCACAGAGGCACTAAAAGGTTGATCGTGGGAAGATTTCCCAATAGTAGGATTTCTTCTATGTCTCAGCATTTCTTGTGGGGGTGAGGGGTGTTGTCAGGCCACACAGAATTTTAAGCAGTGTGTTGTTGATCTGGCATCCAGGAGCAGGGAAATGGTTTGAAGCATTGAATGTGCTGTGAAAGAGTCCCTGATATTCCTGTGTCTTTGGCAACTTGAAAACAGGTGAAGCAAAACTGCTGTTTGGAAATCCTGAGCATAAAAGGCTTCAATCTGCATAACTTACGGGGGCTAGCATTGGCTTACTCTGGTTTAATTGCAGGTAGTCTGGAAGTTGGAAAGTTCAGAGATGCAGAGCTTGAAAATGATACCTTGAGTTCTAATAGTTGATAAAAAGGTTGGAAGACAAGAAGTGAAGTAGAAAGATAGGAAGATAGGAAGAGAGTGAGAAAATAAACTAGTATTTTGGGGAAAAGCCCACTGTGACCAGGCCTTGCCTCAACAGATGGCAGTGGAGAAACACATCTGTCTGTACACAAATTGGGGCAGTTTGAATGACCTCTGTTCCAGCCTTCTCTGAGATTTAGTGTTCTAGCTCCTCAAAGTGGTTACCTTATGTTCCTCTTAGTCAATAGTGAGTGTGGGCAAGAAGGAGAGAGGGCAAGGGTGGAAGAGAAGAAGCCCCTCCAAGTGCCAGTTTAGGGCATGGAAATAGGGATCCTTCACTGCTGGAAGCCCTGGGCTCTCTTGCTGACCATGGCAGTCCCCTGGTGCTAGCCTGGCAGCAGTGGGCACAAATGTGGCTGGTGCCTGTGGGGGTCCACAGCCCAGCATTCCCATCCACAGGGCAACAGGAGGCAGACCCACTGCAGGAGTTGGGTACACTCCTCTTTGTGATAGCAGGTTCATCGAGGAAGCCCTGCAGCAGCTGCTTACCATTAAAGTGATATTTACTTGAGCTTTCCCTCTAACCAGGATCCAGCAGCTAAGGTAATGCCCACACGGGCCTGGATTAGGTTCCCCCAGTGCACAGTGATGCTTTTAGTTATGCCCCACTGGGAAAACTGCCTGCACTTGGTGCTGCTGTGTTGCACCATGGTGGGGGAGCTCAGTACCCAGGCTGCTCCTGTAGCATCACTAACCAGAGCCCTGCCCTGGATTTACTGTCCATCTCGTGGCTTTGCATCAGCCTGCCTACAATTAACCACAACCCATTCCACAGAGAAGAAAATACACTCCAAACAGTCCAAAGAAATAAATGCTCAAGCCCAAAATCCCAGGTGAAGTGACCACCCTGGGAAGCAAAACTGCCCCAAAAACTCAGAGCTCTCTGAGGTGCCTACAGCAGTGCACACAAGGGCTTGCCAAAGCTCCCCTTTCATCACACCAGGCTGCACCCCAGGCCAGCCCTGTCTTCCTGCCCTCCCTGTGCCCAGCCCTAGGGGAAGTGATCTGCAATGATGAGCTTTTGTGCAACTGATCCTCTCTTCATGCTGTGTAACACCAGGGTGAAAAGCCCCCAACCCTCCTCACTCCGTGAGGAGTGCACCTATGGTTCAGGTAAAGCAGCAGCTGAGCAACAGTATTCAGGAGGTTCCCTGGAGGAGTGTCACAGCCACCTGTGGCAGAAGAGAGAGGGAAAGCCTCTCTGAGGGGCTTGGCAGGACGGCTGGAAGCTCTGTGAATGTACTCAATATGTGTCATTAACACAGACATTAAATTTTCAAGGACGCCTGCAGGACCTCAGGGAGATGAGCTTATAAAATCTCACACATGAGCCCCACGGCTTTCTCAAATTTGTGATTAAGATGCCAGTAGCTAACAAGGTTGGCCAGCATTCAGGCTCCATGGCATAAATGGAGCTTTGTTCACATCCTTCTCATTTTATGTTAGCTCAGAGCAGTGGAAGAGCTTTGTTGTGAACGTGGATATTGTCTGCAAGGCACTGTGCTCTTTTTAGCATTTGGTTGTGACTGTGTAGAAGTGCAGTTTGCCAGCTGAGAGCTCCTGTGAGTTTTGGAGTCCTGCTCACTGCCTTCACACTGAAATAACAAATTTCCTTTTCTCGAGGGTCTTGGAGAAGAGAGATAATTTATAGATGTAGATTGATTTGAAACCAGATAACATCTCTGAGATCCTTCTACAAACACATGCAAGGAGTGCCACACTAGCAATCCCAGCACACATTTAACAAAGGAGGCTCTTTTTTTTTTTTTTTTTTTTTTTTTTTTTAATTGAGAGGGGTGGGAATGTTGAAAAGAATCCATACAAAAATATTCTCAAAGAAAAAGAAAGCCACAGGAGGAGCAGAGCATTCCAGCACTGCTGAGCTCAGCTCTGGAGTTGGATGTCAGTACCTATTTTTTTTCTAATTTCCCCATTGAAACACAGGCAGCTCAGGAGGTCCTGGTGTGCTCTGCCTCTTCTGTCACTCTGGGGAGCTTCCTGCCCACTCTGTTCCTGATGCCTGTTGTAAGCCAAGGAAGAGTTAGCTTAATCAGCAACACCAGCCTCCGAGTAGTGCCAAGTTGTTGTCATTAATCACTTCAAAAATCACTGCACTGAAAATAGTACACAGGGTCAGATGTTCAAAAACTGGCATGGTTTCACTGGTGTCATTTAACCTCAGCCACAAAGCCAGAACACGCCCCTAAAGAAACACTTCTTATTTGCTTTACGCATTATTTGTGAGTTTTAAATCTACTCACACAAAGCTGCTCTTCACCTTTCCTAGAGGAAATAACTGCTATGAGTGGTCAATCACCTCCAGGTGAAGGCAGGCTGGACCAACAAGGAACCTGTATTCTCCCCAAGACATGCCTGGGGGTAATGGTCTGAGAGTTTGGATGGAGCTTCTCTGTGCTACAGACCACCCCCTCTCCCTTGGAATCTCAGTCCAAATATTTGGCAGATGCACTTGGGGCTCATTGCATTACAGAGGCAGCATGTTCACTGCGCTCCCCCGAATGGCATTTTGTGTGTGCTGCACTTGTTTTGTGTTTGCTATATTTATGCCACAGAAATATGTGCTGGTGAGGAAAAGAGGGAAGTGGTGGTGTCTTGGAGGCAGGGAGTGAATGAAAATCATTTCTCAAAGCTGCAGTCCTCTGTGCAGAGTTTTGCCCCACAAGAAGGAAAGAGGAGCGTGGTCTCTGCACCAAGGATCTCGATGGGTCACCCATCAAGGGAATGATTACAAGGCAACTCTGGTGTTACACTAACATAACTAAGGATGGAAATTGCTTGGAGCCTTTGCAGCTGTGGACTTCTGGGTTTCTATTGTGAAGCTGCCGTGTTAGGGACATGCAGGAAGCTAGGTGTGCAGCACTGCAGGATTCATACATGGAACTAGATTTTTAAGCTTGTCTGGTACTATTTGCTCTTTTGCTTCCACCCCAGCCTTTGCAGCCTTCTTCTACCTGGCCATCATTTTCCCCAGACCATGCTTATCACCCCTGCAGCTCCTCCCCTTCTTGCCATGACCTGTGGGGCTCACAGAGCAGCAGGAAGGCAGGGCCTGTCTCTACACTGCTGTTGGGGGTCTCAGCAAGGCAGGTCAAAGTCCTTCGTGCTTCCGACTGGCTCTTTCAGTCATGGACTTAGGATACCTTTGATGTTTGCTAGCATGTCCTATAGTGTCTTCCCCCATATAATACAATCTTTCACGATCCTTGGTCCTTCCAGGCCAATTGTCTGATTCATATCATGGGGTGGAGGAGAACCAGTGTGCTTAGGCATGTATAAAGAAAGGTTTTCTCCTCCACTGCACTTTAGAGATTGCCTAAAATTTGCCTCTGAAATGCAGGTGAGGGTGCAAGGGGAGTATGGAGGTGAACATAGGCTGGGACCACATTTTAACTGTAGTCCTGATGTAACTACCAAGTTTCAGCAGCAGGCATTACTGCTTGATGAAATGGGAAGAGATGGGCACAGTGCCTAAGAGAACCCCAAACAGATTCAGAATCTTAGCCTGCTGTCATGGTGGATGGTGAAGGTTGTGGCAGGGAGACAGTCTGGGCATTTGAAAGCCAAGAAACAAGTAAGAGGCAAGAGATTACTTAATGATTCCAGAGGATCCCAATGAGGAAGCTAGGAACATGTTAACTTTCTGTCTACATAGCTGAATCCATTCCTGGAAATGGTCTTATAGGGCCTTCTTGATCTTAAGCATGTTGGTTGTACTGAGACAGGCAGGCCTGAGCAGGAATTTCACACACTGCAGACCCATGGAAAGCAATGTGTTCTACTTCCTGCACTCCTCTGGGCAAGTTGGTTTCATGGCTGTCCAGCAGCAGGACTTCAAGCCAGCCCATTACAGCAGCATGGATGACTTTGTCCTGCAGTCACGCTTCCAAAAGGAGGCTGATAGTTCCATACCTGTCTCTCCAAGTCTCCAATCCCTCCCATAGCAGCTTTGATCATCTCATACTGTAGCTGACTTCCAGCTGTCCAGGAAAGCAAAAATTAGTTTCCAGCAGTTTTTCAGGTGCCTTAACTAGAAAACAAGGAATGATTTTCAAAAACAAGAGACAGGGAAAAAATAAGGCTAGAGCTGCAGTACTACACACGCCATCCACACACTTGGTGTACACTTAAGAACAGCTCAGCCAGCCCTGGTTGCTAAGCAGTCTGAGAAACTGGAATGTGCTGCTCTCTCCAACCCTGCATGAACATTGCCACACAAAACCTGCCCAGAAGAGGCATCAGTGATTTTGATTTTGAAACAGGTTCTGGGGGAAAAAAAATGCAATTTGTGGCTCCTTTGTCCTGCTCCCCCAAGTTATATATGTGAGGATAGGTAGGGTGGTATGTGTAGGGTAGGTATGTAGGTATGCTTGTGCATACACCTCCTGAACATCAAATGCTGCCAGAGGCACAGGCCATTGTGGGAAGTGTTCTTGATCTGAAGGCAGCTATCTCAGACTACCACAAATGCAGCCAGGGGAGACAAAGAACAGATAAAAGAAGGATTACCTAGGAAAAGTGTTATCTCTGTGGTATATCAAAAACTAAAGATGATTCCCCTTTCTGTCCCTGGCCCTCTCCCTCTGCATCCATAGCTGTTCCTTGGCATACCAAGTGTGTCCTGACCACCATGCCACAGGACACAACCACTCCATTATGCTTCAGTCATTCCCAAAGATCCAGCTGTGCTGAGCATCTGGCCAAAAGTCCCAAATGAAATTTGTTCCTGAATCACTGCAGAAGATCAGCACTAGTAACTTTTCCCCACAAAGTGCCCCAGAGCAGCAAGTGGAAAGACTTGCAAAAGCACCATCATGAGAAATGAGGAACTTGAGGATGGAGCAGCAACACAGTGATGGGAAGTAAAAGGGGGGAAGTGATTGCACAGTGGTTAGAGGAGAGAAAAACAAGTGGGTATCAAACTCTTCTAGAAGGAGAACAAGAAGTGTTACAGGATGACAATGAATGCCCAACAAACTGGGCAGAGGAGGTATAAGGAATGGAGTCAATCCAAAGAGCAGCATGGGCAGGGTGCAGTAGGAGAATTGTGGCAACACTTTAGTACAGTTGGAAAGAGTAATGGCAAGCTTGCATACAATCAGAACATTAAAGCTCACAGCTTGCCCAGATTGCTCATGGCAGGGATCAGGGTCTTGTCTCTTACTTCTCTCCTAAAAGCTTTCCCAAGTGATGGTTCCAGCACCTGCCATGTTCCCCACTCTCAAATATGATCATTCATATTTTTGGACCAAGGTCCCCAAGTAAGAGCAGTCAGGTTTGCACCCTGTGTTCCCACAGAAGACTTCCCTGGGTGTGATACCTGCTGGAGATGTCTATCAACAATATGAAGATGCCTTGTGCATCCATTCTAAGCATGAGAGTTACACAGAAACACAGCAGAGACAAGTTACATCAGGAAAAAACATATAAATTGTATAAACTGTCTTCCTTAAAGGCTATGGCAGGCCTGATCTACCTCAGACACCCAAAGCTCAAAGCTGTGGTCTCCCCAGCCATCTCCCCACCTCCTTTGGCCTCTTCCTGCTCTGAACATGCTAACAAGAGACCTCCATGCAAATTGCTGCCTGCTTGGTCTACTGAGCACTGCCACCCACCACCAGTCCTTGCTTTCAGGTGAATGAAGTCACCCAGGCCTGAACTAAGTCTTTGTAGCTGCATAACAGGCATACTCCCCACAGCAAGCAGGAAAATTTCAACAATATCCCACTGTTTTGGGGGGGGTCTACACAGAGCCCTCCCACACAGTATCTTATGGGGAAAAGAGAGTTTCCCCTGGACCTCTGTTCAGACTACTGGATTGTGCTCCCCCTTTCCAGGTTTGTCTAGGTCTGTAAAGGACCTGAAAGCCTCCTGCTCTCTTGATTCAGGGAATTCAGTGGGCTGGAATGGCAATAGGAAAAGTGAAGTACCTCTCGATATATCCACCCCCCCAAGCGATGTGTGACTGATGCATATCAGCCAGAAAATCCTGCTCAGCCCTTTCAAGAAGCTTTCTGAGTGCCTGGGAGGAGCAGAGCATTTAGGTATTCTCTGACTATAATCTCTTCTCTGATAATCCTGATTTCCTCTTTGGCCTGGAAGCAAAGGCTAATAGAAAGCAAAGTGCTTAGGCAGAGCTGGGCAGGTAATTTAGTAGCTCTGGTTTAGTTGTCTCAAGTATAATGTGGGGTTACCATTGCTGAGAATTAATGTTTGTGAAGGTGCACCGGAGCTGTCACAGAGATAGAAGTACACCATAATTGTCAATTACTGCTTTGAAAGGTCACTGTTTTCTAGAGACAAAGCTAAAATCAGCTGTTGTCACTTAGAAATTTCACTGGGGACACTCATGATGACCTATTTTTAACATAACAGAAGACTATGCTGCAATACTGTGAATAATTTATAGGCATAGTAGCATGATCACAGCCACAGTACAATGGCAGCTTCAGTTCCTGCCTGATGATGGAGGGAGACAGAGCTCTCTGGCAATTTCCACTGAATTAGCAAAACAAGACACACGTGGAATGACTGTCCCAAGCCTTTCAAAAGCATGTGTGTCAGGATGAATACATGTCCAGAAGGACTAAGTGGGGCAAAGATTTTATCTAGAGCATCCATAAACCTACTCAGTCTCCCAGCTGTTTCAATAAGCACTGGGGGCAGCGAAGTGGGAGTGTGTGTAGGGCTTGGCATGATGGGAGGAGGAGAGTAGCTTTCTGCATTTGCTATGCTAAACTATATTGAGAAACCAAGAGAAACAGCTCATACATCCCTATCACATGTATTTGCATAGGATAGAGGGTATTTCCTTGAAAGAGGAGGCTGCAATATGAATGAGGCAATTTGCATCTGCAACCTTAAGTTCAAAAAATCTTCTGCAAGATAAGATCAAAAAGGCCAGAGGGAATCGGTAACAATTGACCAGAACTGTAGGAGGCTGCAGGTTGAAGTAAGATGTTGCAATTAGTCTATGGCACTGAAAACCTTTAACAAATTAACCAGGCTTCCACAGTGAGAGCTGCCACCCCCTAAAAGGCTGAAATGGACTCAAACACATATTAAGTGTGCATGATGAGACATTTATAGCTTTCAGCGTTGCCACAAATATTTCCTCTCCTCTTTCCCTGGCATTCCATAGCCCAAAGTGCACAGCTGCTTTTTCCAGAAAGCGACTCCTCTGCCTTTGCCTCAGAGTTCACATCCTATGTGACACACATGAAATGGGGGAATAGTTGATTCAGTCAGAGATGTAGAAAGGTCACCCTTAAAATTTTGCCTTGGAGCTACAGCAGTGACACTGTGTCGGCAACAGCCCCTACACTTTTTCTAGTGGAGAAATGGGTGCCTCTGGAAATACCACAGCCATGATTGCTGCACAGCCTGTCTGAACTCAGAAACCTTGGAAACGACCTGTAGGCCCCAGAGGTCCACACACCAGTGTGAAGAGAGCATCCCTCTCTGCTTTTACTAAATCCAGAGTAATTTTCTCTCATTTTTACTTTCTAAAGGCTACGGGGTTTATTTTCAGCATACAATATAAATAACTCATGTGCATTTTATTCCTGCTGAAAATTACTTAAGATGATAGGTCATCTGGAATTGGCAGCTTGGATTTTTTATTCAGGGACTGTTTTGGGGGTTGTAAAACCTGTACAATGCTCTGTAAAAACCCAGCTCTGTCTTCCTTGTCATTTGCTTAACTTCTTCATACAGTATCATAATTTCCATCAATGGGGAAAGATACAGGAATATGGGAAGGGTATCAGCACTGACTTCTCAAGCCTCCTTCTGAATTGTGTCTGCTTACCAACCCCATAGATTTGCCAGGGATTGCCTCTGCCCCTCACTCCCTTTCCCCCCTTCCCCTAAAAAAGAAGCACTTGCAGCTGTTTAAGAGGCACAAGGGAGAGCTTGTTGAAGGACCCTACAACAGCTTTAAATGCTGGCAGAGGAACAGCATATCGTATAGAAAATACAACGTGTATTTGGTACTTCTGTTGGCTGGCTGATGTAAAGTCCAGTATTAAAAGAAGTCACAGAAGAGAAATTAAGAAGTCCTAAGGGTAGCAACAGATATATGTAAAATCCATTTCTCTCTAGAGATATATACTGATAGTAAATAGGACTGTACATTTTGGAAGGAAAACTAAATTTGAAGAAAATACCTCACAGTCTCTGGGAAAATACGGTATTCCTGCCTTTTTTTCTTGGCGTAACAGAAAAGATGCCTAAAGGAAGAAACGCAAGCTCCATTCATTGCAATGTTCTTTCATTTATATTCGCCTTTAACTGCTGTCTTCAGCCCGCCCAGTATCCAAATTTAGAGCTTTCACACACACTACTGAAGGCAACGGAGGCTGCAGCCAGTGGTCCACGGGGAAGGCAAGCGGCGACAGCCCGCTCCCTGCCCCATTCCAGGCGAGGAGGGTCAGAGGGATTTTGCGGATGTTCCGTCTCTGGGACAAGCGGCCTGAGAGGCCAGACGCACCGAAGGAAAAAACGGAAGAGCCGCACCGCCGCCTCTCCCAAAAAGGTACGGAGGCACCGGCAGCGCCGGCTCCGCCGCATCCCGTGGGGCCGAGCCCGGGGGGCTCCGCACCCCCGCACTGCCCGCGGCGTGGGGGAGGGCGGCGGCAGCACCGCCTCCGCCCCCTCCTCCGCCTCCGCCTCCCTCCCGCAGCTCCGCAAGGAAAAGCCGGCAGCGGCTCCGCTCGCTGCCAGAGCGGCGGTGCGCGGCGACGGGAGAGAAGCTGCCCTCGGTTCCCCTCGTTTTTATTATTTTTTATTTCATTTTAAAACTTTAATTTTATCCTCTTTTAAAAATTATTATTCGCTGTTTGTGAGTTTTCCAGCTGCGGGCGCTGCCGCCCGGGATGGGGCACCGCGGTGCCCGAGGAGCGCTGGGCGGCGGCGGGCGAGCGGCGTCCCGGAGCGGGCTGTGAGCCGCGGCAGCACCGCCGGCAGCAACAGGTACCCGGCCGGGCTCCCGGAGGGTGCGGGGCCCGAGCCCGCGGGGGAAGGAAGGGGCGCTGCCGAGCGGGGACGTGGCCGAGCGCAGCTCCAGGGCTGCGGGGCTGGAGAGCCGCGCTTACGGGAGCGGGTCCCGACCCCGCTCATCTGCCGGGGGCAAGGTTTTGAGGAGGGCAAAGGCGCTCCTTTGGGGCGTCCCGGGCATGGTTTTGGGCTGTGATTGTGAAGAAAATCTTGAACGTGGGTGTTCGCTGAGGGACGTGAAACTGGCTTAATATTTTCTCACAGAGCGTGGAAGTGCTTAGCTCTGTTTCCATAAAAAAAAAGTCTCGGCGTTTCCTTAGCTCTTGTCTTTTCTATTTCCAGTGGGCTTTTATGGCATTACTGGTTTGAGGAGAGCTTAGACCCTCTTAAGTTCCCTTTCCAGTCCTCTGGCTCGTTCCCAAGGACTGATGCAAACACATTACACACTGGCATTGCTCTTCAGTTTACCTTTGAATGCCCTGGCTACAAAAGGTCACCCTAATCCTGTGACTGGTCTTTCTATTGCTGTGTTAGCCGAGCATTTTGCTGTCTCTCATTCAAAGTTTCAAAAAGGTTTCTGGAAACTGTGTGCTTGTGGCCATGCTGCCTTTGCACCCTTTCATCCGTCTCTCTAGGAAGAGCTGAGTGTATTCCCAGTGTAATTTCGGCATTCATTAATCTGGCCATGCATTCAGCCACGCTCATTTTAATTACCGTGTTTGAGCTGCTGTCACGCAGCTGGAGCCCGGGGCAGGGAACACGCTCCCAAACAGAAACATCATCTTCTCCAGTGGTTAATTAGGTTTCACAAGTATCCCTCCTGCATAAACAAAAGCAGGAGCATACCCAAACAGAGAGCTTAAGGAAGGAGACAGGAGGAAGGTGTATTTCCTGAAGGATTCCTGTGCTGATTGCCCGGCTGTCTTGGAGATCTTCACACAGTGGGAAGAGACACAACGTGATGCGGTTTTTGTGGCCAGACTCAGAAAGGTATCCACCGGGATGGATTTGGAGCCCTGCTTTATAACCATAATGGGCAAATATGACAGATTGTTCCACGTTTCAATGAGTGTGGGTGGGTATATATGTTGCACAGTGGGAGTCTAAAGGAAGCAAAGTTTCTCTTTTTTTCCCATAAATCCAGCATTTTCTAAGCTGGTAACTGAAGATTAGGACAGTCACTTAAGATGGTGTCTGTGCTGCTTGCAAGTGCAGGTAAGCACCTGTGCAATGTGAACTTTTACAATCCCAGCATCCACAACGTGATGCTGGTTTAAGTTTTGGCATCCAAGCAGCATTTCCTTGACAAAGTGTAGACTTTAGGGGTTTTCTTTGTTTTGTTTTTAATAAGCAATATGTTGAATTTTTTTCTACAATCCTGCATAAGAAACAGAGCACTTAGCTTTGTCATGTTGCTTCTCCTCTCTAGAGTGACAGCACAGTTATACCTTAGGGGTTTTTCTGCAGCAGAATTAATATTTCTTAAATGCTTGGGAACGTGTAAGTGGAGAAGTGTGTGGTTTGTGAAGGAGCATCTGTAAGTGAAAAAGGTGCTTTTCTTCCCTTGTGCTTTCAAGGCACATGACCATTTTATTCACCTGTATCACAGAACAAACACTCAGGCAAAGAGTGGTACAAAGCACAGCCTCAAAGCTCACAGTGGCATGTTTACATGCCATGCAGTGTTACCTTTTGCTCTTTGATATTTTTAAACCTGAACAGACAGAAAGGTAACTTCCACACAAAGTGCCCTGCTGGAAAAGGTCCGGGGAAGCCGCCTTGCTTTCCAGCTGGGAGAAGTGGGAGTGAGAACTAAAGGCAGCATTGGCTTTTTCCAAAAAAGGGATGCCTGGTTTGACACTTTTTTTTCCCTGATGCTATACATGTGGCAGTGACAAGCTGCTCCCAGACAACCCACTTAACTGGGGTAGTTTTCATCAGGCAAGTTAGGCTGTGAGCAGCAGGGAGATAGACAGCTTGTGTCTGTGGCCATTCAGGCTGCACCGAGCATCGGCTGAAAGCAGACTGGGAAGGAAGTGAGGACAGCAATGCCTGAACACACACTCCTGGCACGGGCTTGTTAGAGAGGGCTGGGATGTGAATTAGTATCAGATAGGGGCCTGTCACATCACTTTCAAGCTGTGTGGTTCCTGGATGACTCTATTTAACAAAATGGGAGAGGAAAAAATGGTTATTTTCTCACTTAGCAGGAGCTTGGAGGTCATTGTTTTGTTTGATCAGCTTACAGTGCCTGCTGATTTTCTGAAAGGAAGGTTACTAAAGAAGTTTCTTAGTAAGAGATTTCAAAATTAATCAGGAAGAATTTTTTTTTTCCTCCACTAGTCTTGCACAGATTGTTGCATTGACTCTAAGATGTGCTTGCCCTTTTAGGAGGCAGAGATAAAGAACTGGGCCCACTTGGAATTTAAAGTCAAATGTGAAGTCTTTTGAGAGCAGAAGCAATTTTGCCCAGGGAGGCTTTACAAACCATGGTGGCTGCACTTTAAATACATAACAGAGTCAATGAGAATTTAAGTTGCCAACATCTTTGTTTCCCATGCTGTCCTTCAGACAGTTCAGTTCCACTAGAGCAAAGGCAGAAGGGCAGTCTGTGAGCAGGGGAGCCAGGCGGCTGGAGGAGGAGTGGCAGGATGGGCTTTGCCAACTCCCCATGAGAGAGCTGGAAGGAGGTCAGCAATGGAAGCCAACCCTGAATGCAATAAACTGGATCATGTTATATCTCTCTGCCTGATGTCAGGAATGGCTTAGCTAAGGCGGGGCAGTCAGCGCAGTTTGAGCTCCATGACTGTCCTTCCCTACATACCCCAAATCAAAGCAGAAACTGCATTTTCTTGTCCACAGTTGTTCTGCAGCTTTATTTCTGCTCAGTGCAAATGCTGCTCCTGCTCTCTTATCTGCACCCACGTGGGCTGCGTGGCTGGCCTGGGGCTGGCTTAATCCTGTCCTGTCCCTTCCCATAAAACTGGTGCTCTGGCACCTGAAATACCTCCAGGCAGGTATTTCAAAGGGAGAGGAAGCAGTGGGTACCAGGTAATCTTCTCTGGGAACAGGCATTATCCCCATTTGGCAGCCTAGGGACAGACAATCTTCAGCTCTTGTTTTACAGCAAGTGGGCACCAATTTTATCTCAACCTTCACAAAATCATAGAATGGCTTAAGTTGGAAGGGACCTTTAAAGGCCATCTAGTCCAAGCCCCCTGCAAGGAGCAGGGACATCTTCAACTAGATTAGGTTCCTCACAGACTTGAGGTCCAGCCTGACCTTAAATGCTTCCAGATGGGGCATCTACCACCTAGCTCTCTGGGCAGCCTGTGCCAGTGTTTCACCACGCTCATTGTAAAAAAAATTATTCTCATGTCTAGCTTAAATCTGCCCTCTTATAGTTTAAAACCATTACCCCTTCTCCTATCTCTACAAGTCTGCATCCAGGGGATTTGGATTAAATCCTTTGAATTTTTGCTCTTCAGCTCTAGCTTTGAAGTGTTTTTGCTGCTGGGTCTGGTGCTGTTTGGAAGAAAGAAGATTCCCCCTCCCCAATCCCATCCAGATTAATTAGGGAGCTGCAGCGAGGCTCCAGGAACCAAGCCATGATCAAAAACAACAATCCCAGCGCATGCTGCCCCATGGGATTTGGTAGGTGTGGAGAAGGGCAGATTTGTGGTGTACTTGAATTGCTTTTTGGTTGCCTTATTCTTTGCATACCAGCTCTGTACCCAGTGGCCTCAAGAAGGGCATCCTCTAAGCATGGCACAAGAAGTAACTGGCCTTTTTTTCCTAAAGTTGTCTTTTTCTTATGTCTTTTTATGTTGCAAGGGTATCCTGTAATTTTTACTTCCCAACAGCACAAAAGAAATGACGGATTAGGACAGAAGTGTGCGAGCATCTTTCTTCTTTTCAATGGCAGCAACAAATTGAAGCTGACAGTTCCCTGGAACCAGCGCAACACATGAAGTAGTCACAATAATACATTTTATCTTCCAGCCCTTTTAGAGCATCAGAAGCTCTCTGGTCTCTGATGCCTCCAGTAAGCTGACCTTGGCTGGCAGAGCCAACCACCTCATTACTGCTGTCCCACTGCTCACAGCCTGCCCTCTCTCCTGGCCCTCAGACAGCCTGATTAGCTGCAGCAGCAGCTATTGCTTTCCAGGTTGTGCAGCCTGCTGGTAACCCTTCAGTAACACCAGAACTGTTCTAATAATCCCTTCTGAAATCAACTTTTTTTTTTTTTTTTTTACATTCAAAAACCTTGTCTAGCTGCAACATCCAAAGATTTGTCAGAGATGATTTTGTCCTGAAAAGCCTCATCAACAGGAAGACTTCTAGTCATCCATTAACTCCAAAAAGCAGTTGCAATAGACAAAATCTGTCTGGTCATCAAGCGCTGGTTCTGGTTTTAGCTTGTGCTTTTTCCTCTACAAAACACCAGTCTAGACCAACCCTATCTTTTACTATTTAGACATTTCTATTTGAGCTGACCAAGTGAAGGAGCTCCTTTTCAGTCTGTAGGAGACAGGCAAATAAAGCATGTGTAAATAGTGGCAGAAGGTTCATGTTTCAACAGACCATGCAAGGTTGAACACCAGTTTCCCTTCTCTTTCCCCAAATTAACATCTTGCTGTCTGAACAGCCAAAAGTGCTTGATTTGTGCCTCAATGAGGTATCTTTCTTCATTGTCAGATTTGTCTTGTATCTGCTAGAAGACTGAATCTGAGGAAAAACAGAGGTTTTTTTCCTCTGACTGAACAGAGGAAAAAATTTTGCTTGTAGTGAATGCACCCCTTGAGATGCCTTAGAAGCCTTGAGGGTAAGGGCTTGTGCTTGGGGTTGAGATGGTGACACTGGTCTGTGATGCTGCTGCAGGCAGATGGGGCAGACAGTGTAGCTCTGTATTCCAAGTCTGATAGGCATTTTCTTTTATAACAGTGAAGGAAAATGCCTTTTCCATAATTAAGCAGCTTAGCATCCTCTGTCAGTATTTAATTTTAAAATGTTTGGTTTTCAAACCATTTAACTGTGGTACAGAAGTAGTGGTGTATGTTACAGCTTTGTGAAATAATATCCCTGCAAGTAGTCTTTGGCCAGTGAGTCTCCTTGGGTATGGACACACCTTTTCCTGTGGTCACCCCTGCAAGCATTGCTGGGTCATGGCAGCAACAGCTGTCCCTGTGCACTTTCCCAACCATACAGGCACGTCAGTGGGTGACGATGCTGCTGCTAATATGCTCAATTAAGTGTAAAATGTGTTGTCCTGCATGAGTGACTGCCCTTTCCTTGTCTTGTTCTGTACATCCACAAAGTAGTGGTCTGTTAGTTCGAAGAAGGACTTGGGTTTTCACAAAGAGGTGCTGGTTACATCGGAAGCAGTTGGCTGTATGGTGCTCTTTGATCCATGAGACTTTTTCATGAATTCAGTGTGACACTTGCAGGCCACATCTACTTAGATATAAACAAAACCTTGCATATAAGAGATGTTTGCTAAAATAAACAGAGGAGAATGTTTAGTTTGTTAGATGTTCAGATTAATAAAGCCAGGAGCTTTATTTGCTCACTGCAGTAAGTCATCTGTGCTACACAAAACCAAACCAAAGCTATATTAAAAATGCTAAGACTTAGCTGAGGCCAGAGAATTATCAGCTTAAAATTCTGTCTGCATAAACTAAGGTTTTGCTTTCTTTGAAATCAGAGGGGGACATTGTCATCATCTCCCCAGATGACAGCTGGACCACAAAGCCTTGTTCCATCATGCTGGTGCTGGACTAGAAGGGCTTTCAATACATTTGATTTCCATGCCCTACGCTGAAAACAGAAGCTCCCTGAAGGTTAGATGGCCTTTCATATGCAGTTATCCAGCAAAAAAACTGCTTTTTTCCCATTCTCTCCTAGCTCTACCCTTAAAAAGAAAATAATCTTCCTTTCTAGTAGAGAAGGTGGCAGCAGTGGATTCAGTGTAACAGCTCCTATCTTAAACTGAACCCTGTAGGCAGGGTTCCTCCAGGAAGCCTGTATTTTTTGTGGGCATGTCATGCTGCTACCAGCTGAAGAGGACAATTGCTTCCACTGGCAAAAAGGCAAAATAGTTTTCTATCCTCATGAAAAGCCCTGGTATCCTCCTTTTCCTATACCCTTAATGATAGTCTGTTAATATGACGTGAATTGGAAAATGCAGAAATCAACAGAGAAGGAAAGAAGAAAGGAAGGGCAGCAGAGGACAAGCTACAGGGTCATTCCTAAAAGCTTGTCAGTAGCCTACAATGGCCCCAGTAGGTCTTTCTTTTAAATGGCATACTGGGGGATAGCAGGGATGTACCAAGATGTGCTGCCTTAATTTGTGCAATGAAAAGTTACACAAGATAATTACCTTGTAGTTCAGTGACAGAAAGCGCTGTTGGTTGCTTTTTCGTTCATGCTCATTTTATCTGTAATGTCTCCGTGTCTAGAAAACTCAGATGGTAAGTAATCCTATACCATAGCTGCAGCTTATGGCATTTTAAACTCAGGATTTGGGTTGGTTTTTTTATGTCTACATTTAACTACAAATTAAATTTACCAATTAACCCTGACTAGATCTACCTAGTGTAGATTTAAGGGTTTCATCAGGTTTGCATTGGCTTTATCTGTGACAGTAAGCTACAGGCATTTGTGAATGTTTTTGGGCAGGAACAGCAGCAGGCACAGACTAGCCTGTGTCTATGGCATTAAACTCCCCTGCCCTTCAAAGGAGGAAAGTATGTCCAGACTGCTTTGGGAATGGTCCTTGGTCCATGCTTCCCAAAATATGCACAGCAGTTGTGTAAGAAAGCCCTATCTGGCCCAAACCAGAACTGTGCCAGTGACTGTTCAGCATAACCTCCTTTGCCCCAAGGAGCAGAAAACCATTGCAGAGTCAAGAGGGATCAGCTTTTCTGTACTGAGAAACTCAGAGTTGTAGAATGGTTGGTGTTGGAAGGCACCTTTAAGGGCCATCTTGTTCCAGTCCTGCCCCCATCATAGGCACCTTCCAGTAGACCAAGTCTGCTCAAAGTACAGTCCAAGGCAACCTCAAATATTTCCAGGAATGGAACATCTGCAGCTGCTCTGATGTAGATGTTTCAGTGTTTCAACATCCTCACTATAAATAATTTCTTACTTATATCTAGTCTAAACCTATCCTCTTTTAGTTAGAAAAGATTGCCTCTTGTCCTGCTACTACAGGGCCTGCTGAGAAGTTTGACTCCATCATTCTTACAAGCCCCCTTCAAATACTGAAAGGCTACAATCCAGTCTCTCTGGAGCCTTCTCTTCCCCAGCTGATCAACCCCATCTCTCTCAGTCTGTCTCTGTAGGAGAGGTGCTCCATCCCTCTGATGATCATCTCCGTGGCCCTCCTCAGGACTCACCAGCATGTCTGTGTCTCTCCTGTGCTGAGGGCCGCAGGCATGGATGCAGTACTTGACATGGGGTATCACCAGAGCAGAGGGGCAGCAGTGAGGTGTCCCTCACCCTGCTGCCCACATTGCTCTTGATGCAGCACTGCATATTGCTGGCTTTCTGGGCTCCTGCACATTGCTGAGTCATCTTGATAAGTGTTGAAATGAAATGTGGTTTCAGAAAGTGGTGGCAAGGAGAGCAGGTCTCCCTAAAATGCTAGATATTTTTTCAAATGGTTCCTGTAAACACTTGTGTGTCTAAAGCTGTTCTCTTTTTGTAGATGCCTGGTATATGGTAACTGTGTCTTCTGGCAGTCTGCACATAGCAATCACCCTTTTTATTTTGCTCAGCTGCCCCATTAGTCATCAGTCTTCTTTTTCCAGTACCAGTGTCACTAACATAAGCTTTTTCCAAGAGGGACCCTAGCATAGAACCTTACCCCTTTATCTTCTTTCGGGTGCTTCTTACAGATCCTTTAATGATTTTGACCAGAGAAACTGGTGATATTTTGGGGGAAGTTTAGGCTGTTTCATGGTATGAGATATGTGCTCTTGTATCCTGTGCCTTCAAGAGGTTTTTAAAGCTTAAAATACTGTAGCCAAGATAATAATAAACTCTGCCATAACTTAAAATAAAATTTCCAAAAGTCATATATGTAAGAAGACTGAAGTTTTGAATTTGAAAATGAACTGAAGCCAAGAGACAAACAAGTTGCATCAGAGCAGACAACCATTCTTGGTTGTGCATGGACAGTGTTCAGCTACTTGATGTACTGGAAGAGAGCTTCAGACAGATGCTATAGCCAAATGTAAATGAAGTAACACAGGACTTTTATGGCAATGCTCTTTAAGTGGCCACACTTGTAAGGTGTCAAAAAGATTAAATAAATCCGTTTCTGCAGTGCTCATGTCTGGGAGAAGAACATCCAGCTTTCAAGATCTTCATCCTAGGACATATAACGGTGTCTCCAGCAGTATTTTAGTGAGCAGTGTGCCATTACGACACTCCTGGAAATAGGACGATCATATAAACATCCACAGAGTTTTAAGTCACCCTAATCCCATGTATTTAAAGAGGAGCAGCAAAGCGTTTGTATCTCATTAGTGGCTGAAAGGATTTGACAACAATGATGTTTTACTTTCCTTTCAGGGATGAAAAGCCTGTCTTACTTGTTTAATTTAGCTCACTCATGCTTATATTAGAGCGTACCTGGAGTGGGTACCGAGAACAGCTAGTTTGTCTGTCTTGGCTGAGGCAAAACAAATAATCTCCAGAGCAGCCCACTGGTTACCCAAACCATCCTGCATGTGTTTACTTGATGCATTTACTTTCCTGCAGTTGCAAAGAAATGGTATGCTCAGCTCGCTCTCCTTGCCCATGCTGCTACCATCTGCATTAAATGAGGGTTGTAAGCAGCAAAAATACTGCTGCAAAGTAATTAAAGAAATCAGCATTCTCAAGGACAACTTTGCTAGCCATTGATTTTTTCTCCTGTCACGGAGAAGATTTTTATATTCATTCCTTGCACAGTCTGAGAAAGTGAAGCCACTTTGTGCTGCTTACACTTGATGTGGAAATTTAGGTCACTGCTCAGATTCATCATGGATTTTGCCAAAGGACTTCCACTGAAGTTGCATCTATTGACATCAGGGCTGTCTTACCCTGCTTGTACTCAGATGTTACTCCTGGGCTTGCCCAAGTGTTACTGTTGGTCAGTAAGGGTCAAGGAAGACCCACCCCCAGCACTCATGGGTTCCTAGGCCTCCCTTAATGCTAGTGCTTGCCAAAATGGGCAATAAGTTGGTCACTTTTTGTTGTTTAAGCTAAGAAATTAAAATTCCAGCCAATATCTGTGGTCAATCAAGCATATGCTAAAAGAGGTAGAGAAGTAGCCAGGCTGCTCCTAGATGGAGGAGTTCCCACGACCTGTTTTGGATCCTGCTAGTCCTACTCGTGCTCACAAGATTGCTCCTAGTGGTTTATCTCCTGATGCAGGGATGGATAGCAGAGCTGCCCAAAGTCTTGCACCCTTGTTACTGTGCAGCGCTGCCAGAATGACAGTGTGGTTAATTGTGTGCTCAGGCCACTCGCGCTGAACCGCTTGTCAGGGATTTTGTGCAAGGTGGATTTAAAGCATGAGAGGATTGTTCTCAGTTGGGTTTCAGAAGTGCTTTTTCTTTAGATTATTTGCCAGCACTTGAACGGCAGCGGGACTTCGTTTTTAATTAAATCCTACATTGACATAAAGAATTATCAGTGATGAATAGAATAGGAGTTGACTTTTAATCAAACATAATTCTGCATACTGGGGTGGGTTTGAGATAAATGAATGTCAAATGTAATTAGATGGTCAGATTCTGATCCCTCAGCCACACTCATAAGTACAATTACAGACCAAATTTTGCTTATTTATGCTAATGCCAGCTGAATATGATTGCCCCGTGTCTCTAATGCTGTAGGGAGCAAGATTAGGGAGGGCTCCATGTGGGTTCCTGCGCATGCTCACCCCAGCCACCAGTGTGAAATAAATGGTTGGAACTGAAAAAAAAAAGGAGGTCAGCTGCCACGAACCCATCTGTTGTGTGCAGAGCCATTTAGGATCAAATATATTTTCCTTGGGTTTATTACAGTGAAATAACTCATTTGCATTTCCCTCTCCTTAGATTTTCAGCTATACCAAGGGGAAGGTGCAGTGTAGGTCTTTCTCTGAGTGGAGGTTAAGCAGAGGCTCCCTGGCAACAAAAACCGAGAAACGGGGGCATTGCACTGAGAGTTCTGGTGAAAGAATAGCTGCAAAAAGGGGACAAAGAAAGCTAACTGTGGTATGAGACAGAAAGGGTGCTGCTTTCACCTTAGCCACTGCCAATCCTTATTTCTGTGTTCTAGTGAGGTGATGAGAATTAGAGCCAAAGACATGTTTTACAACAAAAATAAAATGAAATTAAAAGTTCTTACACTGACTTTGGTACCTAGAGTGGTGTGAGAGATGACTTACTGAATTTATGGAGCTATATTGCAGTGGGAGCATCAGCTATCAGGTTCTGTGCATTTACAGCCATATCTACTTTACCATTTTGCTCTTGACCTGGATTGTTAATTTTTTTCTTACTGTTACTATTGCTTTTTGGTTTATGTACATCATCTAGTTAGGGTAGGAGGAGCAGAACAAACAACACGGGCTGCTCCAGATGGTAGACAATTTGTATTTCTGCTCAGGGTGTCTAGTGATGAGCTAGCAAATACTGTAGCATTTGAATTGAAAATGCCCTTACGTGCCACATTTAAAATGTTCTTACAGAAATGAGACCATAAAGTATAAGCCTTGCTATTAACCTTTTTCCTAAGGCTTGATACTATTTGAAACAAAAGTTGAAATTTGGTCCTGAAATACTACATTTTCATTTATTAGGAGCAGGTAATGGCACCTTGTGCTCACTTGGGGGGATTTCTGAAAAAGTAAAGCTCCCAACTGTGGGCTTAAGAGCTATAAAAGGTGCATCAGTTGCATAAACATTTCTTTGTGCATTGTAGAAACAAAATCCACCCAAATTGAAGGTACTGAAATATCAAAGATATCAGAGCTAATCAAAGAATCACTGTAGGTGTCCCTAATGGACATAAAATCGTCAGTGAGAAGTGCGCTCAAGCCCTCAGAGAGATCCTGCTGAATAATCAGTGCTGAGGATGTCCATGACTGGGGAAGAGACCACCTCAGCAAGAGCAGGATGAGCTAAGAGCAGTGGGCTAAGCTAAGATTCTTGTTGCTGCAAGAGATGGGGCAGAGGTTTCCTTTCCTGTGCTGTGGCTACCAATGGCTTTGATGCCTACCCAAGCGTGTCCCGTGTGCTCCCACATGTCTCGTTTGAAGGAGGGGGCTCCATCTGAGCTGCAGCTTCTTCTCTGTGCAGCACTGCTCTCTGCAGCTGTGCAGGTAAACCCACATGGCTCTTTCTGTGCTCCAAAATTAACGTCTGAAGCTCATGGATCCACTGGCCTTTCACCAGCTGATGTAGGCTTGGGAAGTGTGCTTGTCAGTGTAGCCATATGCTACTATTTAGGAATATCTCTAAGCCTTGGACTTCAGTGGAACGAATGCACATGATTTTATCCTGGCAACCAAGAATAATTCTTCAGATGGAGCTCACGTGTCTGTACAGCTCTAGCAAATGCTGCCCTGCACAAAGGAGGAGCAGCCCAATCATTGGGAGCATAAATGTGCCATGAAGGTTGTAATATGCGTATGACCAACAGAAGGCACCTTTCTACAGGTGCTTCCACGAGACCCTCACCCAACAGAAATCTTCCTGACATATACAGAAATGATGAGTCTGCTCACTCATGCCTAAGAGTTTTTGTCTTGAAAGTGTAAAAGCTCTTGTGCAAGAATTAAATTTCTTGTGAAAGTTTTTATAAAGCTCCTGAGCATTCTTACCCACATATCACTGTCAAGTTTTTATATTTAAAAAAACCCCAAAGGATGTCTATTTTCTCATCCAAGATGCATACCACTGTACCTTCTAAGAACCTAAGGAACATGGAAATCATACATTCCAGATGATTACTTGGGCTACATGCTGGCCTTGTATTGCCAAAGTGATTCAGCTAAATCAGAGGGAAGAAGTTGGAAAATAAATATTAAAAATTACTAGACTTTGGGCTACAAAAGCAAGCAGCATGAGTTGAAGGTGCACAAAATGAGCTTGGCACTGAACTGAGCCTGTGTAAGTTTAGAATTGCATTGTGCTCTTTGGGCTTATGAATGCAAAGCAGAAAGAATTGACTGTTTGGGAGGAGGACATGACTTCTAGGGCATAACAGTTCCTTCCCTTATTGTGACTGTCTTTTGGAGAGATGCATGGTCCTAATGTCATCTCATTGCATTTAAAAGTTTTACCTTTGTAGGCCAGCCAGCCCAATCTTGGCATAGATGAGAGAGAAAAATGTTCTTTCATTAGTCCCAAAGAAATCAGCTCATTTGTCAGACATACCCCAGGTTTGCAGGTAAGAAATGCTCCTAGCACACCAAACAGAATCAGTTGACTTTCATAGCCATCCACTCACATTAGTTAGTGGACCTCCTCAGCTCACCTTAACCTAAATAATCACTTAATTTTTGACAGACAAACCATCATAGATCAACAAAAGAATCAACATACAAACGATGTCACTGTAGGGATTACCTCTCCTTAGATCCAGAACGGACCTTGAACCATTTGTCACGCAAGAAAATAATATAGGAAAAAAGGATTATCAAGAATGCTTTGTCACTCAGTCCTACCCCACATTCCCATTTAATCAGTGATTATATCTAATCCTGGAGTGTCCTCGAAGCCTCAGCTGCAGACAGCTCCCTGACACCTTACAGCAAATTCTAGACCTGGAGCCATACCTGTAGCTGTTACAAGGAGAGAACAGGAGGAATCAAGGGCACCATCACCACTCTGTATTGCAGCTTTACATGGTTGCTAGCACATGTCTAGCAAAACCAACTTCCCCTCATCATGTGGTGAGCAAAAAATACCGTCTCCAAACTGGTCGTGGGGAAGAAGCAAAGAAAAAAAAAGCTGGGCAAAAGTTAGACTGGATTTAGCAAATATGTTTCTGCCTGAATTTCCCTTCCCTGAGCTTGAATCAAAGTCCATGCTGTTTATCAAATATTTTGGCACTGTGGGAGGTAGAGGTCTGTGCTGAGGGTGACGAAGAGAGGGCAGCCCTCTGGAAGTGATTGTCCCTTCCCCACTCATTAGCTCAGGCTCAGCTGTTTCCCCATTTCCAGACTGAAAGGAGAGCTGAGAAAGGGGACTTTTATTTCCCTGGGGACAGAGACATCATCAATTATCTGCCATTCTCTGCTGCAAGCTGTCAGCGAATAGGGCAGAGGAGTACTGATAGGATTTCACCTTATCCCTTGACTCACTGATGGGCTCATCATTCAACTGCTGTGCACTTAGCATGGGCAGTACTAATTATATTAATTATAGTTCTACACGGGGTATGCTTATATTAACAGTAAGGAGAGTGGTGTCTTTTTAAAATGAAACATCCCTGGTTCATTAACTATATAGATTTAAAAGCGTGAGTGTAGTCATTATATCCACTGCTGAAGTGGATCTCTCAAATCACAGAAACATTTAATAACATTTTAGATGTGCAACTTGCATTATATTGAGAGCAAAATTCATACTGCATGGAGAAGACAGTAGCATTATATCACATAATTGCTAAATGTAGACCGAGAAACTTGATCACCACCTTGGCGTAGCACCAGAATCCCCTTAGGAGTGTTCAGCTGTGGGGATACCCATCAGGTCAGTAAGAGATCTGGGTGAGTCCTCCTGGGCTGAGCCTTACTGAAATTATACTGGCAATTGCATCCATGCACATCATCAGGATACAACTGTATTACTAAATTCAGAGGTAGGTTTGTGTAGGTGATAGCAGACGCACCTGTGAATGGTTTAAGAGGCAGGAAAATAAACCCCTCTCAACAAAGGATATCACAGCAACATGAAGATACTCATCACTCAAAGTGTGTTTGCAAGATGGGTATCATTAATAATCCATCAATGCAGTGCCCATATGCAGCCATTGTCTCTGTGAATCTGGGCCAAGGGGCTGATGCAGTCTGCAATTTTCTGAGGTTGGTTCGAAGTGTCTGAGATGTCATATTATGAATATTAGTTTAAATCTTAAGAACAGATGGTGTTTGTACAATAGAGTCAACCTTTAACTTGACCAATGGAAAATAACTGAACAGAAATGGAGATTTCACCAGTTCCGACTCTGTTACCTCCTTTTATCTCAGTTTTCTTCTGTACAGAAATTAAACATACATTATTCACCAAGATTATATATAATATATAGGGAGAGGCCACAAGCCTATCTGGGCTTTGAGTTCTGACCATTTTATGCAAAAGCAAAGCAAAAGTAGCTCCAGGCAGGTCTTCAATTTGCATTTCAATTGCACTTCTTGCACATTTTTTCTGGTATCTTGGGGAAAGTCTTAGCTACTAAAGCCTTTCAAAGCCATCTGAGTGCTTGAGCAAAATAAAGAAAATAAATAAGTACATTCCTTTTCCAAGATTATTTATTTTTTAAGTTTGCCCAAAGGAAAAGAAAATCAAAACAGTTCCAGTGTTTCTGCACAGGCAGGTTTGGACACTAAGATTCTGTTCAGAGTGAAAGCCATTCATATTCTGTTCATATTAATAGAGAAGAGACATCATGCAGAAGATGATAGCATTTTTGCAACAGTTTTGAATCTAAAGCCCTTTTCTTTTCATAGCCAATGTGGTTGAGATGAGCACCCAACTTCAAGTTTTGTTCTAGCTCTCTTATTTTTTGAGGAGTGGTTGATGTTTATGCAGCTAAATCTCCTCTGACTCTCAGTGTTTGGCTCCTCCTAGGTCTCCAGATGTTGTCAGGGTGTGTGTGTTAATCATCCTGTCAGGCGATGCAAGTGCTGAACACTTGCAAGGGATTTGCTGCTCCTTGGCACTCTGGACCCGATTTTTAATGCAAATCCTTGTATGGGAGCATGCAGATTGCAGCCTAATTGTCTAAAGGTTATTTGCAAACCCAAAGGGAACTTGCTGTGCAGACCCCAGAGTACTGTGGTCGGGTGGTTTCCGCTCTGTCTCTCAGGAGGTGGCTCCCTATGGAGTTTGAACTGTTAGGCATAAACTGGCACAGGGAAACTCAGTACCATCTACAGGGATGTGAGGTTTGACCCTGGAAGCTGCAAAATGCTTTCTGGCAAGTGCTGTGCCAGATATCAGCCAGCCTGAGCACAGCTCAACCCTGCAGAGGTGTGCAGAGAACCTTACGGATGTAGGAGTGAGTACAGAGCCAAATTTGGGCTCTCACTGGCTAAAGACTCAAGTACCTCCAGCTGTGGCTGGAGCATGTTTGTCCCTGTGGGAGTTAGCCAAAGTGCATCCTCACTGTGGTATCTCCTGAGTTTGTGAGGAGCAGCTGCTCCAGAGCCTCTCTGCTCCTCCACCCTCTTCCCTAACTGTGGGTTTCTGCCCAATACAGGTGCTCGTGGCCATGTCTGCCTGACAGCAACTTCTCTGTCCCAGGAGTTTATCCTTGCTGTGGTTAAACTCTCTGAGCCCTGAGCTGGGTGGGCTGCAGCTGGGCTAGGCCAGGGACATGAATGGTGAAGCACCATTACCTGCTGACCACAGGGGAGGAGAAAACTGTCTTCGACTGCACCCTGTGTGGTATCTCTGAGGCTGTTCAGTCAGGGGGGGCAGCCCTTACTTCCAAAACAGGAAGATGTACTCTGGTTGGGTTGTGCAATAGAGAAAATGTCTCATTAGTGCTGGCAATGCTGGGACTGAAAGAAGTGTTTCTGGCAGAGGTCTTGCAGAAATATTCCTGAGAAAGCAGCTCCTTGGGCAATGCAGTCTCCTCCAAAGAGAAACAGTAGTTCACCATGGCACCTACTGCCACACCAAAGAGTATTTGCCCAGCTTAATGCTACAAATTAAATATAACTGAGCAGTGCACAATGTTTCTTCACATATTTGCTTTCTGCAGTGAATGTTTGCCATGCAAGCACCACGTAGCTCTGGTGCTTATCATTAATAAATACATCCAGTTGTGAAGGCTCACAGTGTAGATCTCTGGCTTTCACAAATGGCTGGGTTTTTCTGGGCACTCGCAATCATTCCTGATCTGTGGGGATGAGAGGGTGGTTTAGACTTGCTGTCACCCCCTCAGCCCTGTAGGTCAGAGTTTCACAGAACATCAGCTCCACTGCCTGCAGGCAGCTCCAGCCCCTGCCATACCATCCTGCTTCATTACCAAGCTCATCCCTCAGCCCAGCTACTGGAGTGAAATGAACTGGGGGCATGGGCCAAGCTGGGTCCAGCTTTTAAAATAGATGGGAAAAAACTGCTAAAATCCCTCTTTTTCATTTTCTGTCGGGTTATTTTTAAGCTGGCCTAGTTTCTCAGTCCATTTCACAGCACAGTGGTGTCATCAGCTGAATTGACATCCCAGAAAGGATGGAGGCAGTGAGAGGATGGGTCCTGCAGGATGGGGGAGCCGTGTCTGGCAGCTCCATCTTCTCCAGCATCCCAGGTTTCCTCCTGCTCCCTGCCCTGCTGCCGGGCCTGTGTTGGCCATGGTGCTCCTCACAGATCGGTGGGGCCATTCCTCTTGCTAAACCAAGCACAAAACCAAGCCAGCAGAAAAATCAATTTAATTGTCTGCTGAAGGCAGAGACAAGAAAAACAGTGGATTAAAGAGAAAAGAAAGATAAAGACATCCCCCTTTTCCCTTGTGGCAGCAGATAGAGCTGCTGTGAACCATATCACTTCGCTGCTATTTATTTGTGGATGGATTGAAATCATCCTAGTTTAGCACAGATGCCAAGCTGGGCACTGGAAATGAGCACACACAGGGCAAGGGCTTCCTCCCTGCTGAGGGCCCCCCCAGACACATGAAATGCAGAGATACAGTGCCTGGAGCTTGTTTGCTCCTCTCCCTTCACAGTGGAGGGCATCCCTCTCGTCACGGCATGTCATGGCTGCACATACACCCACCCTGTCTTCCTTCTCTGCAGCCCCTGGGCTCAACAGCCATGGGAACAAGGATCAGAGAGGAGCTGCAGGGCGTTCATGATTTATCAATCATTTGTAAAATTATTATTGTAGATAATCACACTTTGCAGTGATGGTGAGTGCCTCCTAAGAGCTCTGCATGCTCCCATAATAATTCCCAGGACAGGGGGGGACACTGGGGTTGGGGGTGAAGCATGCCAGACATGGCAGAAATTGGGGATGGCATTGGGATTATCACACTGAAGTATCTGGTTTCTAGTCCCACATCCAGACCCTCTTTGTGTCTCTGGTACATTTTCAGTATACCCTGGAAGTCAGAAGCTAAAATAGGACTGTTTTGGTTTTGAGTGGGAATGATTTGGAAATGTAAACAGATTTGTGCTCTGGCTTGCAGCTCTGGTGGGGTTCAGGTACCCCTTAATGTCACGGATGGACACCAGGCTGTCCCACCTCACTGCCTGCCTTTTACCATAACTCCATCCTCACTGACATGCTTTCTGTTGTTTTCCAGGAATATCTCCGAGGCTCCCTGAAATCATGTCAATAGGATCACATTCATTCTCCCCAGGAGGGCCTAATGGGATTATTAGAAGCCAGTCCTTTGCTGGCTTCAGCGGGCTTCAGGAAAGACGGTCCAGGCAAGTGCCCTTGCTCTCTTGCTTCAAAATCCAGCTGTAAGGGAGTCCTGGGCTTTAGGGGATGAAGGGGGAAAGGAGGTGAGAGAGGATTTCTTTCTCTCTGACTCTGCCGAATAAAGTGTCCTAGGCTAAAATGTCTCTAGATATTGTTTGTATAACTAAGCTGTTACCCTCTGCCTGTTTGCCTCTCCCCCATTAATGCAGAGCTTCCTCACATGCCTCAGAGCTGTGAGAGAATTTCAGAGAATCAGTTTAACTTATGCAGTGATCTTTTCAACATGTGAAATGTGCAGGAACACTGCACATGATACACATGCCATCACCTCCTGTTTAAGACCACTGCTGCCTAAAAGACAGTTTTCTCATTGCTGCACCACTAGGAATTCAAAACAAAGCTCTTCCCCTGAGCTTCCTGCAGAGCCTTTCTGTGCACTGCCCCTTAGCTAGCAGGACTTAGAACTTTGAGTCAGTCAGTCCCAGATGCTCCCAGAGGCTACTTAAAATTGATTTTAACTTGTGTTGTCTCCCAGTGCCAGACCACCAGTTAGCAATTGAAGAGTAACAGCAAGCAAAGGGTTGCCTCCTACTGTCAGCCCAAGTCAATGACACTTGTTAGATGCTTATCTACCGGCCAGCAAAGTCCCCAAAGAGGCACCTGTATGCAGCACAACTGTCCTCACTTTGCCACACATTCCACACAAGACCAGTGGTGTGATGCTGTTCTCCAGAAACTCTCTTAATCAAATCCAAATCTTCCTTAGGACCCACAGGCTTTCCACCTGAGATTATCTGGGCTCCCCTTTCTTTTTAGCACACCTGGATGTAGCTCAGCTCTCTCATGGGCTCTCTAATGTGAGTTAGGACAGGCATGGTATAAGACAGAGAAATGTCTGATGAACCTCAGACTCAGCCTTGCATTTCCAGACAAGCATTTATGTCTTGGGAAGCACATATCCCAGGCTGCTCAGATTCTTAACCTGTAAAGAAATGCAGTCCTTTAACTGGCAGGCACAGAAGAAGATTAATTTTTGCTAGCAGAGATAATATTGGAAGATTTCTTCAAGCTACACTCCTTTGAGATTTCTATGATTTATAGGGATTTCTTCCTCTTTGATGTTCATTTTGCAGGTGTAACTCCTTTATTGAAAATTCCTCTGCGCTCAAGAAGCCCCAAGCAAAGGTGAAGAAAATGCATAATTTGGGCCATAAGAACAGCACCACGCCCAAAGAACCCCAGCCTAAAAGGATGGAAGAGGTCTACCGAGCCCTGAAGAGTGGCCTGAAGTAAGAGCTTTTATCCTGCTTGTTGATTGAAGCTTTCTGTGACATTTTAGAGCCTAGAGAAACAAGAACAGGATCCTTCCTCATAGGAGACGAACATCCACCTGTTAAAGTCTGGATTGTGACACTTGGTATCTAAATATTTGTATGGGAAACAGGAATACAGGAGGCAGAATCCCATTTCCATTCACATTTTCAGAAAAGCTTCCAAAGTCTGGGATTTCAACATCACATTTTTTTTCCCCTCTTAGTTTCCTAGAGTCCTATCAAAGGCTTATATTGCCTTTCAGATAACATCCCAGATGATAACAGGGCTTTTATCAGCCAGATACAGGGGCAGCGACTGGAAGGCACCAGCCCATAAACTAAGCAGCAGATTAGCTTACTTGAACCTGGTTGTTCAGTGTAAAGAGAACACTGAGCTCTTATACACAGTTAAATAAGTGAGCTCCTATTTATTCCCAAAAAGGCAGCAGGGAGCTGCTTTTAGGACAGATCAACGTAAATGAGCTTTTGTCTGTAAACACATCCAGTGAGGAAAGCCATTTGTCAGGTAGATTGTCTTTTAGGATGGTCATCAGCCAGCTTGGTGTGTGCTGCAGAGCTCATGCATCGTTCTCTGGTTTGTGTTTGCAGTGAGTATCTGGAAGTTCACCAGACAGAGCTGGATAAGCTGACTACTCAGCTAAAAGACATGAAAAGAAACTCACGCCTGGTACGTGCCATGCTTTCTCATTGTGTAGATGCATAGTGGCCTTCCTGAGGTGCTGGAGCAGCCAGGGGATGGGATACAGGGAATTTGCACTGATGCTCTTCTTCCCTTCTAGCCATGGTCTTGTTTGTGATTTCTGTTGAGTGTCAAACATTACTTTCTCATGGTGCTGTTGTGTTGCAAAATTAATCAGTTTTGTGTTCTCTGTTGCAGGGAGTCCTGTACGATTTAGATAAGGTATGCTACTCTCTTTAACACCTACTTTGCAAGGAAGCATTAATATCTGTACAATGTACATGGAAACCTTTCTCAGAGGGATCTGCAAGCCACGCCAACACCTGCATTTTCAAAGGAAGAAATCCCACTCCCCTCATCTTCCCAGGGGCTCTGGTATTGCCCACTAATGCAGCATCAAACACATCGTGCTCACTAATCCGGCATCAGATGCACCCCGCCAACCCTTATCCTGAGGTCTGCCGTGTCAAACTGGCTCTAGGATGGGCACAGACAGAGAGACAGACCCCTGCCAGGCAAGGAAGGAAGGAAGCAGAGGAGAGACTTCCTTCTTCTGTCAGCTGACAGTCATTAATCCATTTCCTTGTGCAAATTCTCTCAGCCAGCTCCGGTCAGATGGGAGCTGATAGGGGCGCACCAAGGGGCTGGGGGGGATCCGGATCAAGCCCCAGTTCATTCCTGCTCTTGCCAGTTCTGAAGAAGGAAGAATTGAAAATATATTTTCCCTCCATGAAAATTTGGGTGAAAGAAAAGCTTTCAAAAACATTTCCTGAACAAGTCTTTTTTTTCTTTTTTTTTTTTCAATCATAATGTCAAGCTTGGGTTTATTCTCAAAACCAGCTTGCTAAGGAAAACAATGGATCTTGAAATGGATCAAAACCTGATCGATATTAATACGGGAATTTAAAGTACTGAAAATATTTTTTAACCTAAAAAACCTCTGCTTTCTTTGTGGTTTTTTTTTTTTCTTAGAATAATTAGAAAAACCTAGAGAAAATCCCATCAAAATAAAAAAATCTTTTTGTTATTTAAAAATATACATTAGGTAAAGAAGTGAAGGGGCTCCATTGTCAGCAGCAGTTTAACAGTAGTAGGGTGGGACAACTGATTCCAGATTCATGGTCAAGGAAATCCTGTGTGTTTTAAGGAGGAGTATCTTGGATCTATGGGGACTAGCAGAGCTAGTGTGGCAGTGTCTTACTGATTTATTTAAAGGTGCCTCACCCTCTGCATTTTCCTTTCTTTCAGCAAATCAAAGCGGTTGAGAGATACATGAGAAGGCTGGAGTTCCACATTAGCAAGGTAATGCGCTCTCTCCTATCATCTTTCTTCTGCATCTGTTCCTATATTATTGAGGAAACAAACCCTTGGCCTCCTGCTACCCCTTTGTGCTGGGGAGGCCGCTCCCAGATTTGTTGTTTTTTCCACGATAGGCTGGTGGTCGGAGCCAAAGGAAGGGTTTCCACACAGACCCCAAGGTCCAGCCGTGCCCCAAGACACTCCCACATGCTTTTAGGAACAGAGAGAACATGGGGTTGGAGACTTACTGGGGAAAATCTATCTCACAGCATGCTTATTGTCAGCCTTTAGGTAGAAAGAGAGTTGCATCTGAAAGCAATTTAATTCAGCAGTTATCTCTAGCACACACACAGCAGCTAGCTTGGATTTATTCCTGGATTTCACTGCTAATGCTTTTGCTGCATGGTTTGGGGCCCACATCCACTTGAATGCATTGATGAGAATATTGGTGGAGGTACTTGTGATTTACACTAATACGTTTTAGAGCTGGATAAGATCCATGGCATGTATTCTCTTACTTATAAACATATCTGCTAGTGATTAGTTGCTTTTTTGAGCCTGACAAGGGAATGAATTATTTTTGACAGATGAAATGTCTTTTGAGAGTCATTTGAAAAGCATTTGTGCAGCTTCAAGTCCTCTAATTATGACAACCTATCCAAACCTTTTAATTTCAGCCCTCTCTTACTCTTGGAGCTGAAAATAAAAATACAAATCGTAAGGCGATAGACTGAGATTTTGTTCCCCAAGCCACCTACTCTCTTGCTGGCAACATGAATGGCAAAAATTAGTACTTGAAGAACATTTCCATTCAAATACTTCCCACTTCAGCCTGCTCAGAGCTAATGGTTTCTGGGTTTATAAGAAGAGTGAAAAGCACCAAACCCAAGAGGTAACGCTGGTCAGCGTTACTTAGGCTTGCCAACTGCATGAGTTCACTCTCTGTAACCCACGGCAACAGAGACAAAGGGAACTGAGTGTGTGGCATTAAAGCCACAGGCTTGGGCAGGTGGAGAAGCATCTTTGGTTCTAGTTTTTTTCAGCAGTATTTAATCAGATACATCGATATGCCTTCTGTCTTTTACCTGCCACTGCTCTGTAAAGGAAGCAAAGCAAGGAAGATGAGGTGCACAACAGCAGATCCCACATGCTTGGGGAGCAGATGAGCATGTCTAAGCCACACTCACATGAGCAGGAGCAGAATATCAATCCCAGACCAAGACTCCACTCTGATGTCAGAAGTAAATACCAAGTGACAGCTATTTATAGTAGGTGTCTTTAGCTTGCTGGCTTGCAAGAGAAGAAGTAGGAGTGCAGAAAGCTTTTTTTGTAACTTCAAAATGGCAAAATACTACCTGTGTCTTCATTACCTCATGCTGAACTCTTTCACTTTGCAAAGCATTCCCTGGTTTGGGTAGGATGCCCTCCGATCAGAGGCTTCAGCCACCAGTTATCCAAGATAGCCTTGTAAAAACTGATCCAAGGCTTTGAAGCCATCAGGAAGACAAGTCCCATTCCAAACAAATTATCAACAGCACTTTTTGTTAGAGGTTAAGCAGGTTTGGAAAATGGGATTTGAAACATGCCTGGATTGTCACATCAGGCTCATCTCTAATGCAGCACACAGAGTTACATACTGATGAAGCCAAGGTGCTGGATGCTTTCATAGAAAGAGATTCTGCCATGAAAATCCATTACTGAGCAGGAGCACTGTGGGACACAGAGTGATCTCTTGATTTCAGAGATAACAATAGAAAGAGTTATTTTAGGTAAAACCCAAAAATCGTCCTGTTTTAGGAGGGATATTAGAAGCAGAAAGAAGAGACAGCTTCTTCCATTCCTGTTCTTCTCCTCACCCTGATAGTCAGGTTAGAAAACCCACATCTTCTGTACCTGACAGATTTAGTTTAAAAAATATAAACCACTATATATAACTGTATATATGTACATATATTACTCAGTTGGAGTAAATGTATACATTCAGTAGAGGGATTAGAGGGGAAAAGGGAGACCAAAGCACAAGGTGTGTAAATCCATTGTCCCTCTGAAGCTAGATCCAGGTGAGACTTCAAACAGTGTGTGACTATGTTTTGCAAAACTTCCAGAGTGCTTACAATATGTTAGGTCCCTAAATTATGTCAAAGGAGCATAAGAAGATGACTAGATATAAATATCTGGGGGGGTTGAAGTTCAAAATACTTTTTTAACTTGACATCAGCTGTTTGTAAGCTCTTCACTTGTGCTGATTCCTAGTATGACTTCCAGTTTCTGGAGGATGGACAGTTAAGAGTTTAAAATATCATTCCCAGCTTCCAATGCTACCTATTAGTCAAATACTGTAACAGCCTTGATCCATGGCTGATATTAGGGAACCAAAGCCACTGCCAACCCTGTTAAATGTGCCATTTACCACTTCCAGTCACATTTGGCAGTGTGGGCATTGCAGTTGCCTTTTAAAGAGCTCTTCCACAGTGAGATGTTTGAGAAGCTGACTGCATTCCTGCCTCACTGTTACAGTGGAGAGAACACGAGTAGCAGTGCTTAGAGGCATGCAGGGCAAGAAGGTGAATTGCTGGCATCTACTATTGCTCTATTGAGATTTTTACGGTGGAAGTTACTTTTATCTTGTGTTTCTTTTCCACAGACTGTAACACTATCACAGCTTCATTTCCTCAGCCCCTCCATTGGATATAATGGTTTGGCTGAGTTTTCTTTTCATGCAAATGACTTCATTGTGTTGGTTTTATTTTGCTGGGTTTTCTGGGTTTTTCTCAGTACATTTTCCTTGTTCCCACTAGGTGGATGAGCTTTATGAAGCCTATTGTATTCAACGGCGTCTCTGTGATGGTGCCAGCAAAATGAAGCAAGCTTTTGCAATGTCTCCTGCCAGCAAAGCAGCTCGAGAGAGTTTGACTGAAATCAACAGGAGCTACAAGGAGTATACAGAGGTACATCCTCATCAGTTCATTCTTTTCACTCTCACACTCTTTGAAAGCCACGGGAACTTCGCCACTAATCTTAGGGAGAGTTTCATCCAGATAGAAGAAATAAAAGCAAACTCAGCAAAGAAGAATTAGTATTTGTTTTTCTTCAGGTGAATACCTGATGACTGACAAAGACAGGTTACGTGGGCCCAAAGAGTTCCTTGAAATAACAGTTTAGACTCTATGACAGCAGGGTTATACCTAGGAAGTGCAGCAGAAAAGCAAAGGCATAAATCTGCCCCAAACCTACTTAAACTCCAGCTACCTCCTTCCAGCCTGTAGATTTAGGGGTGGCAGGTTGACTGGAAACCACGTATATGCTGTATCCTACGTCTTGCACGTACTGTGATCAAAATCTATTTTATTAAACAGGCAGTAGATGATGAACAACAATCTAATAGTGTTGCAAACATCCTGGCACACAAGCTGTGACAACCTTTCAAAATCTGAAGAAGGCTGGTGAGGGTCTAATACCCAGTCTCTCACAGTTGTCTTTCTTGATGTAGTCCATGTTTCTTAGGAGTTTAAATCACTTTGGCATAGATCTGCTGCTGTTGGCACAAGTCCTGGCTGGAGAGGACCAGAAGAGTGAGCAGGTTACTCCCCAAGGGCAGATCCTCCTTTTGCCATCAGGAGGATTAGCATGCAGCAGCAGAGGAGCACAGGATTGCAGTGTCAAAAAAAAGCAGGCATAGCTGCCACTTTTTAGGGTCAGACCTAGCTAAACAAGAAGGATGGCTCTGAGATTGATTTTACTGCAAAATATCTTTAATTTGCCTAGCAGAATCTATCCTTACAAACAGACCTTAAAAAAAAATCCTAAAGAAATTGTGTCTGACCTCACTCTTCCCTTTTCCAACACAGAACATGTGTACCATAGAAGCAGAGCTGGAAAGCCTATTGGGAGAGTTTTGTATCAAGATGAAAGGTAAGTGCCATTTCACCTTTCCCTTCTTTTTCAGAAGGAGTAGCAGTTGCTGCAAACATTGGTGAGGGAATTGAGATATGCTGTGTGACATGCATTTATGACAGGTGGGGTTTCCCATCCCCCCACCTATTGCTGAGCCTTCAAAGCCCCAATTTACACCCCTGCCCATTGGAAAGGATTACAGAAACAGAACACCAATGCTTACAGACTTCCTGAGATTCTGCTATTTGTTTTCTAGACTAATTACCTCCCACAAAGACTCCTCCCAATAGCCAAAGCAATTCAATTTTGAAGGCTGCTGTAATTTTTGCCTCTGTTTCAGTAATTCTTTGAGAAGATGACTGGGAAATTATCTGAATTTCCATGGAGTTGAACTTGAAATTTAAAATACCTTCTTAATTTGACATCAGCTATTTCTAACTCCTTTACTTTTGCTAATTGGGACCAATACTATTTTTGACCAAATGTAAAAACGGCAAAAAAGCTGGAGATAGTTATCTAGGAAAACTCTGTGATGGCATTCACTTTTCCATTTTATTCCTTGTCTTTATGACAGGGGAGTTTATAGGTTCGAATACAATGGAATCAGTTTTACTTGAAGCATCACTACCTGATGGATCATCAGGTATTGCTAATGCTGTTATCCCTTTAAGACTCAATGTCTTAAAGAAGAGATTGGGAGGGGATATCTTTTTTGGATCTTCAGTCGCTGGCATGAGAATAGTTCTATAAAACAAAGTCAGCATCTAAATATTCATGAACTCTTAATTCTTCACTTGATATCTTGCCATTTAAAACAACCACAGTTTTGTTTGTGGAGTTTTGAGAGCTCACAAATCTCATACAAGGTTTTGATTCTGCCTGCCTCGTCACAGTTGTTTCCTATGATTGCATTGCATAAGATTAAGATTAATCTTAGATTAAATTAAAATAGCTACTCTGAGCTCTCATATTAGAGAAAACAATTGTAGCAGATGTTGTAGTTGTTGATGGAGTCCTAGCTCCATCCCTCAGGTTTTAGATGAACAGACAGAGGCTGAGCCAGATATTTCTGTACAGGAACACACAGCAGAACCACGGCATGGACATGCTGAATGAAACAGTGTTGCAGAGTGTATAAAGGGATTTTCCAGCTCCCTTGGAGCATTTCTCTACTTGCTGTAAATGCCGTGCACAGTTCCTGACAGTGGGACATGTTGCAGAAAGTGTCACAGTGTCACACATGTCTTGGCTGAAGAGGTCTGGCCCCTTCTGTTTCCGATGCCAAATCCTCTGGCAGAACTCAAGGGCTCTGGAGAAGGCAGGTACTGCACTCACGTGTGGGAGCAGAGCACAAAGCACAAGCAGCAGCTGCTTCTGAACACTTTGCATCACGTAAAGGCACCCAAATTAGAAAACAGCAAAGAGAAATGCTGTATTAAGTATTCTTTAATTAGGGCATCTGAGATTTCTATCTAGATAGTTTTCCCTAGGAATAGGAATCCTATAGGACAGTACAGCCATCGCTATTGCTAAGGCTTGCAACAGCTCTGGCACAAAAGACTGCAGATCACACAGCAAGTTTCCCCCTTAAGTTACACTGCAGCATATCCAGCTAACTTTAGGATCTAATTTAAAATCAAAGCATTCCTCTCCCCAAAGCTTATCTGTTCCTAGCCATTCCAGTGAAAGTTATTTTTATTTTGTGCCCCCTGTCACTTATGCTGAAAGCAAGCCAACCTACACAATGCTGTCAGGAAGCAGGGGAGCTGCACAGTGCTTTTATGACTGATATTTATAGAAAAAAATAAGCCTAATCATTTTTCAAAATCAAGATAATAAACATGCCACCAGGCTTAGCTAACTGGTCAGGATTAATCAGTTGTTGAAATTTACCAGGGAGACCCAGTGTGGAAATTCCTGTGTGGAATCTGTGTGTCCTGTTGTGATGTACAGGAAAATGCCCTTATAGCTGTTTGAAGAGCCAGGACAGCAGGAGGTGAAAAGGCCAGATGTTTCACTCCAGGGAGAACCATACGCTGGCCTGACACACCAGTGGCTCTGCAGCACAGAGCCCACCACCAGCAGCCAGGGATGGTCCAGGAGTCCAGCAGAGCTGCACATGCTGCATAAGCTGTAGGTGGCCCTGCCTCCTTACCACAGCCACATCATGGCCCTGTCCCCTGCTTACTTGTGCTGACCCCCCAGAAGCAATCTCCTGTCCTGTCTGCATTAAAGGCCCAGTGCTTTTACAAAGGTGTGATGTTTGAAATTGTATGATAGAGCCATTGGTTCCTGCCAGTTTTTTAGTCCCCAAAAGCCATTCAGTCACCAAAAACTTGTTTCTTGTGAAAGTACTTATGCCCTATTGTCAAGTCAGGATTTAGCCTCCTCTTCATCATGCTGGAAAGACTTGACCAGCCTGGTTGGACCACTCACAGCTCACAGACCTAGACATTCATATGGAGTTTTAAGCTGGAGTTTCCTCACCCACCCACCCCATCCACTGGGCAAGAAAAGGACCTTTTATTTTCCTCACGTGCTTTTGGTGCTGTGTCCTAGGAGAGATCAAATTCACTTACAAAAAGCATGCCTGGGGAGAGAGAAGCAGCGGTGGAGTGCTAGCAATCTTAAATTATTTATAAACAGTAAATAAATTAGAAAGGAATTGGTAATATGAGCTCTGTGCAAGGGCCTCTTTGTTCTGCTAAACACTAAGATGAGCAAAGAAAACTATTTTCTGGTCAAAGAAATGGAAAAGGCAGATAAGCAGATCATGGGCTCAGTCCACGACTGCATGCAGGGATTGAATTGCTCCTGCAGTACAGCTAGCAGGACTAATTCATCCCTGCAAACACAGCCAGCACTAGGGTTCCTCATACTTGCCTTGATTTTAACACACCCCTGTATGTTCTGTTGCGGCATCCCTTTCTCTGCCAAAGGCTTTGTATGTGGCCTCAAGACAGTTTCTTTGGGCACTGCAACACTAGAGGCAGAGATTTAGGCTCAAACAGGAAAAGCTGGGGAAGGTTTTATACCAAAACAAGTGCAATGGCTACGTACTGAAGGGATCTGTGAGAAAGGAGAAGCTCCCTCTGTGGAAAAAACAGCCAGCTGAATCCTGTAGAAAAGCAGGTCAGCAGACCAGGAGAGGGGTGATAATTCCCCTTGGATTTCAGCATGATGCCTCAGGAAACTTGCATTTCATATACACAGTGCTGATATAAAAATAGCATTGTTGTGTCCTACCTTAAAAAACCCCAAAACCACACATAGACCACAAGTGCTTTGCTGTGCTACTTCTCCTGCTCTGGGGAAAAATGGGATTAATCTGGTATTACAGATGTCAGTCATATTTCATGATGCACTTACTATTGAAAGTCACTCAGCTATTATGGGAATGCTAATGTTATGGAAACGCCAAGCAGAAGGAGCCCCTGTTGCTTGCTGTGTCTCTCTGAAGATGTACTAAAAAGGAATCTGTGTTGAAGTGTAGAGCTCAGCCGGGTTAGCGTTGAGCAGCACTACAGGGGGATCAGCAGCTCGCCTACACCTCATGGGAAGCGCTCTCAGCTGAGTGTCTGAAGCCAGATGATGTCAGGAAGCAGTTTCTCCTTTCTCTATAGTTATTATATAAAAGGAAACCTTAGGCTCTCATAGGGAAAAAAGATGGAAGGTATAAATCTTTCATGTGCAAGAGACCACAGCTCAACAAATTTTATACAAAATAAAGAAGAAAATAGAAAATTAGGATGGTAGGCTATCTTGGATTGGAGGGTGCACAGGCAGAAGCAGTAAGAGGGGGGATATGAGCAGCAGCTGGGGGGCTGCAGGAGAGTGTTGCTCTCTTCTGTCCAAGTGTGGCAGTGGTGGCCCTGGGCACACTACTGCACCCCACTTCTGGGCTCAGCCATGCTTGGCAGCCCAGGCCCTCCCACAGCCTCTCTGTGTCTTTCTTTCTCAGGTCTGGCTGGCTTCGCTCGGCTCTGCCCAGGAGATCAATACGAGGTATGTGTGCATGAGTTTATTGTTTATTAAATTGCAAAAGAATCAAAAGGAAGGCATACCTCTGCTGCTTTTTATATCATGATGAACAAAACCTTTCACAACAGCACCTCAATGAATAGCTTTTATTTTTCCCATATGTGCTCTGAAAAACCTTGCAGTTCTCTGTATGTCTGCTTTTGTCAGGGCATCTGTCAGAAGACCTGGATTTTACATGCAGATAACTGGGTGATGGCTATTTGAAGAACTATGAGCTTTTATTTTTTAGCTTTTAAAAATCTTATTTGTGACAAAAGTTTCTAATTACCCTGGAAAAAAACATATGCCCCATCCCATTCATGTAGGGCAAATGGAACACATCTTTGCAAGGATCCTTTACTGAATGCATAGGCTCTACTTCATCATAGAGCTAAGCAGCAGAAAGACACTGAATTTCATTTCTCAAGACCCAGATGTTACCTGCTGGGAGGCTGCATCAGGATCTCTGGCCACTGCAGTGTTTCAAGAGATAACATCTGGAGCCTATTAATTAGAGATGGATTAAAATAAAAGCCTCCAGCTCTACAAGAACAGAACTAACCTTGCAAAAAATTTGCAGTGCATTGATAGTGGATCCCCATAACCAGTATTTCCTAGCTGCCTTGATCATAGATTCATTTGTTCCCACTCTTCATTCCTTGTTACAAATGACTCCTGCTCCTCTCACTCCTGCTTCCTCTGTGGGGTCAATTAGTTGGTGCAGGTGTCTCCCAGCTGGCCCAAAGCTGGTCTTCCTGCTCTTGATGCTTCAAATTGGGTTACTGCACTACGGATGTCATTCATTTTCATCATCAGACAAAACCTTGCAGCTGGGGAGGTCTCTGAGGGGGAATGGCTGAAAGCTCACCTGCCTGGGAAGGCAGAAGATCCAGCAAGTGTAGATGTTAGGATAGACTACAGGTGTTTTCGTCCTGCCCTCCCAAATCTCCCTTGCCCTGCCCTGTAAATGGAAATAAATGCCTTGCAGCTTTGTTAGGGGTCATCAAGTTACGTGAAGTTAAAAACCTGAGTGAGGGGTACACTACCAAAAGGAGCAATTAGGAGAGATGAGAGATAGAGATACTCCAGAAGATTTTTCCTTCTGATTCAATGGGAAGTGAATGGGCAGCACCTATGCCACTAACTCTTCCAACGTTTCTCAGACCCTTTCCCCAGTTCTGTTTCTGACATTTGTACCTTGTGAGAGCAGATTTCTCAAGAAAATAAAAGGATTTTTCATTTTTAGATTTTCATGCGTTATGGTCGCCAGCGATGGAAACTGAAAGGCAAAATAGAAGTGAATGGCAAGCAAAGCTGGGATGGAGAAGAGATGGTTTTCCTCCCTCTCATTGTTGGACTGATCTCCATTAAGGTATGCATGCTGACTTTGCCTGCAAGCAAGGTAGGAGTCAAGAACCTGCCTTCTCATGCACCATCAGCAAAAACATAGAAGCAGATCATTAGACTCTTTAGAAATGAGCCATAATTAGTATTTCTGACACACCTACTAAAGTGCTGTAGTATTGTCCAGTTTAGATACTACAAGACTAATCAGTTTGTGAGAGCTGTGGGAGAGATTTTCTTCTCAAACTGGAGCCTTTCCATCACTGTTCCATCTCTTCATTGCCCCCAGCCTCCCAACACTGTTTTCTCCTGGCAGGAAGTCCATATGCTTTCTTTCCAACAAGCCTCCAACCTAGAGATACCCAATCTCTGACCCCTGTCTAGAAATTGCTCCTAAAAACCATTCCAGATGTCCCTGGTTAGGTAGCTTAAACAGGAGAATGTCTTAAAAATCTTAGGGGAAATGGCCCACTTAGACACTGCAAAGACTTTATGAAAAAATATGCAAGTGATTACAAAACCCACAACCAAAATAATCCCAAATGTATGAAATAGTAGGTTTTCTATGAAAGGCAAGTTGTGACACATGGTGAGTCACTCTCCTCAATCTAACACACAGGTTTAAGGTGGAAAGTTAGAGGAGAGAACCCCTTTTTATAGGACACAAGAATCCCAGTATTATTAAGGTTAATGAGTATATTCTCTTCCCTTTTTGGATTCTGTCCAAACACTTTCACATAAAAGGCTCAAGAAGTGACTTTCAAGCAAACAGCCAAAGGCTGGTTTGTGTAGGAGCTGCATAGAGAACTGTCACTCTGAATTTCCAGGCAAATGTATCTCTAAATAAGAATAGTGCTCTACTCTTACTGTAACAACATATATGGAGGTGGCAAACTATTACATGACTTCAGAGTTACAAGACAGAAATACCTGCAATGGAACTCCCTTGGAAATTATTAATTAGGCAAGTTACATCAGGAGATTCCCAGTCAGGAATTTGTCAACTGCTGAGACACTCTGTGCCCTCCCTGTTCTCACTCTTCCCTTGGGCTGTGGTTATCATTAGTGAAAAGATCAAATACAAGACTAGACAGCCCGTTGGTCTGAGCCATATGGTTGTTCTCTTCTGACTCTATAAAAACATAAAGAAAACATGGAATCATGATCATATGCAACTAAGCATTTCTTAAAAAAATCAAAACAAAACCACCACCAAAACCTAGATTTTTTCCTTAAGTAATGCAACAAACAATCATATTTTAGAAGCTTTTTAGCGAGGGGGCCAGGCCAGACAATCAAAACTATTATCTTGGGATTAAGGATTGCAATACTTTGTGTAGTCCTAAATATTCTGTCCTTGTGTCTTGCAGGTCACAGAAGTTAAAGGGCTCGCTACTCACATCCTTGTGGGAAGTGTAACCTGTGAGACAAAAGACCTGTTTGCAGCTCGGCCTCAGGTGGTTGCAGTAGACATTAATGACCTTGGCACAGTAAAGCTGAACCTTGAGATCACCTGGTAGTAAGTAGAACTCCTTGGTCACTTGGTCAATCAATCAATCAGCTGCACAACTTCAACCAAAGAAAAATGGGGTTGTTCCATGTGGGTTGTTCTCTCCATATTTTCTCCCTGCCAAGCAACATTGTGAAGGAACTGTGGCCCAAGTTTGATATATGAGAAGTAGTTCATGGTCAGCCACAGTTTGGCTGCTTTTCCTGTGGTAAAGAGGGTTGTGCCTAGTTTCAGCTGTTAAATTAGGTTTGGTGAGTACTGACATTATAAGGTATGGGAACTGCTTAGTGATGATAGATCTCAGAATTGCCTAAAGCTTACTTCAAAGCTTAAAAATGGGATAAAACTGAGTGCTCATATATATATTTTTAATATTTTAAAAGATCAATGTGAAAATTAGTGCTGGATTTATGGATTTACACTGGCATAGCAAAGTTAAGGAGCTGGCCCATCTTGAAAAGCTGGCTTTTGAGGGCTTCATACACCGCAAGAGTGATGGGAAATCTCTTGGTGTTTTCTATTCACATTGGACAGCATAGGTGAGCTGGTAGCCTTAGGATACAAACCCAATTCTCACTGCATTTTTATGAAATAAGTAAATGTCCTTTCTGAAGAAGCATTGATACATTTAACTTTTAACGATCATGTGTGCTGTTTCTTGTAATGCAATAAACATGAAGCCAGCAATAACAGCTCCTGCTTTCCTTTATAATGCAACAGCTCTATTAATAGTTGAGCACCTTTCTCATTAGTATGTGTGACACTTGGCAACTCAAATCCAAGAATACTTTTATGTGAGAAGAATAACATCAGACTACACTACATAAATGATTTCTGAGGGAACACTTTTATCAGAACCAAAAACCACACTTCTGAGACTGCTGTCTAATTAACAACATTTTCTTTAAACACTTCAGTTTAAAAACTTGCTACCTCTGGGTTTTGATGTGCTAATAAACCACCCTTTCAGAAATGGTTTCTACGGACCTGAAAGTCCCTCTTGCTCAGCCTAACAACCTTTTATTTTCTCCCCTCTTGCTTGTGTATCCATAGCCCCTTTGATGTTGAAGACTTGACCCCATCCACAGGAAATGTAAGCAAGGCATCTGCTCTCCAGAGGAGAATGTCCATGTACAGCCAAGGCACTCCTGAAACACCAACCTTCAAGGACCACTCATTCTTCGTAAGCTCTGTTTGGCTTCATGTTTATGTAATGAGAAACCTTAGAGCAGTTCAAACACTGCAAACATTTCATTGCTTTACATGTCTAAGCTTTTTTTTCCCTGGTTCCAGCAGGTTACCCTTACAAATACTTATAAAGCAAGTGCATTCCTAGCTGCTAATCCTAAAAGAAGGTGACTATGATCCTGGCATCTTTGAAACTATGTGGCCAATTAATGCATACCTATCCTTCCTGCCTGACTGCTATGATACTTGAATAATCTTTAAAAAATGTGTTTTCGTTTTGCAACAGTAGTTAAACAACCATTATAGCACAAGTATTTTTAAGTATCCTGTGATAAAATTTGCACCTGTACTGAAGATATTCACAGGGTGTTCCTACATTTTGCATGAATCAAATTCTGAATGCTTAATCAGGCCATCTGTACAGAGATTTGCTTTACAAGTGCCGCATTCCATGCCTGTAATTTAGTACTCTGCTACAAAGCATTCATTTAACGTGCCCTTCCTCACACCCTCTTTGCTTTAACTGTTGAAGAAATGGCTGCATCCCCTGCAAGACAGGCCAAAGTTGACAATCTTAGATGCTCTTCAAGACACTTTCTTTGACAAGCTTCGTCGCAGTCGCTCTTTTAGTGACCTGCCATCGCTCAGGCTAAGCCCAAAAGCAGGGCTAGAGCTATATGTGAGTCCTGGTTTTCATTTGGTGAAGGATTTTTTCCGTTCCTGTGTGGCATTTCCATTCCCACGCATGCTTCATGTGTTGCTCTCTGTCGCAACTCACTCATTTTGCTGACTGATTAGAGGGCAGGACATAACTGTGAGCCCATGCAGCTCACATTAAATCAAAATTCCTCTTGGTTTCTATAGAGATAATGATCAGAAGTCAGCTATCTGTGGGCAGAGAGCAGGGCAGGAATACAAGCCAACAGTGTTCTTAAAAATCACCTGCTACACTGATTGACGCTCTACATTTGCCTAGTAACGTGACTTTCAGAAGCTGAAAGCATATCCATGCCAAGGGAAAGAAGAAATAAACCTTTGACTATGATTGTGTTTAGGGAAAAAAAAGCTGATAATAATACTAGGGGAAAAAAAAATCAAGTTTTGCACACTTAAACCTTAAGTTTAGCAACATGTGAATGCCTACAGTTCTTTCCAGCAAATTGTCAGCAAAATAGTAGTTGCCTTTCATCTGTGCCATGCATTTCCATGAGCTGGCCACATAACAAAGCAAGGTCTATAGGTCAGATAGGCAGGTTGTGATTCCTATAGTGATTTTTCCCTATACGTCAGTCAGAGATGAACATATATATATATATATATATATATCTGCCCTGATAAGTCTGGAGTCTGCATAAGCTGGTTTTGCTTCTTAAATGATCAGTGTCCTGCTCAATACACCAGCAATTTTGCTGAGTCATTTTAGCAGAAACTGATGTTGGACAGGACTCCTGTATAACTCCTGTTCAACAATTGTTCCAGACATCCATGCCACATGCAGGACATGGGATAAAAAGAAATAGCACAGTACTATCACCTTTTAACCACCATAACGCTAGAGAAACTTTTGGAGCAAATTGTGTAACATTTTATGGATTGCTACTTTAGAAGTCAGAAAATAAGTAGAACAGAAATCTGTAATGAGTAGGAAGATGCAGACAAGGTGGCTTACATACAATCCCATTAAAAAGAGCCATGGTACAGGAACTAGAGCAGTGCACTGGAAATGCTATTTGAAAGAATATAGTAGAGTGAGCAGTATTCATGTCCCTCTTCTGGAGATCATTTCCTAGAGCTCTCTATTTAGCAGAGAGATGCTGAGCCCAGGTTTTCCAGCAGATTTCATGCTGAAATTGAGGAGCTGTGCCAGATGAAAGCGGAAGTTTGATTTGAAATATTTTTTCCATCTCTCAAGTCTTGAATGCTTCTTTAATCTTTTTCCTTGCCTTTTTCTTGCCTGGGCACGTGCTGTATTTTTATCCTCTTTCCAATGCTGCATGAAAAACATTTTCTCCCTATTATCTTTTCAGTCGAATTTGCCAGATGATGTATTTGAGAACGGGACAGCAGCCACCGAGAAGCGGCCTCTCTCCTTCACTTTTGGTGACCTGCCTTACGAAGACGCCGTGCCCCCTGCCAACTCAGCCGAGTCCTCGTCTGCTCATGTCAGCTCCAGCCCTGACATCACTGCCACCCCCACCCAGCACCGAGCCCTCGAGTCCTCCCAGAGCTCAAGCCTAGACTGTAGCAGCAGCGGCTCCCGCAGAGACTCTGTTGCTGAGCCAAAGGACCTGCCGTCCCACGGAGAGGGAGTGGTGGCTGAGAACAAGAACACCCCAAGGGCAGCTCCTGAAGTTTGCCAAAAGCTCTCTGATGCTGGGAGCGATCGTGTCTTTGTAGAAGTGAGTGTCCCGGTGTCTCTCCTGCAGGACACGGATGAAGGTTCAGAACTCAAGCCCGTGGAGCTGGATACCTATGAGGGCAACATCACGAAGCAGCTAGTCAAAAGGCTTACGTCAGCAGAGACACCCCTGACCCCAGAGAGGCTGCCGTGTGAGGGATCCATTAGTGGGGAATCAGAAGGATATAAGTCTTATCTCGATGGAAGCATTGAGGAAGCCTTGCAAGGGCTTCTCTTAGCTCTTGAGCCACATAAAGAGCAGTATAAAGAGTTTCAGGACTTGGATCAAGAAGTGATGCATCTAGATGACATCCTAAAAGTGAGTACATTTTCAGAAAATACTACCCTAAAGAAAATCTGAGCAGGTAGAATCTCCTCTCCTGCCTCACAAACATCAAAGTAGGCTTTCTGGAGAATAGTAGAATTCCCTAGTAGCAATAGATTTGCTCCTGCTTGGAGCATCCTTTCACAATGTTGCATTTTTAAACTTTTGTCAGCAATGTGCTTATCATAGCCTTGTGTCCTCAAGAAACAGATCTTTTACCAAAACCTGGGGGAAAGAGAAAAAGGTGCTATGACAGAAGGGTAATTAAATTACACCCTTCTCTGAACGCTTTGTGAACCATTGTGAATCACCACTTGTGAACCCATTGCTTGTGCCATACTGGAGATCAAATATAGCCAAACTTTTACCTTTGAAATCTATGAGTCACATCCTCAGTGGGTGTACTTTAGCATACTTCCCCTGAACTCTGTGGAGCTGTGCAAAACTACACTGGCTGAGGAGGATCAAGTCTTGTAGCCATAGAAGCTGAATTTTCCAAATTGCCAAAGGGATTTAAACGCACAAGTATCACTGAAGGTTGCTGTCCCCATGTCACCTGGGCATAGCCTTTTCCTTTTTCCTTCATTCATTTTCATAATGAGAGACATCCTGTCATTACATCAAGATGCAGAGAATAATGTTAAAAATAGGAAGGGGTTTGCATGTGTGTTGTTAATGTGTTTACTATGGATCACTGTTACTGTATCTCCCCCATGAATAACAACTCATGACACATTGCTCTGCAAACAGTATTATATGGGAAATAATCATTTCAAATGCTTCATATTCATATGCAAGTTGGTCTGCTAGTCATTTAAGCCTCATCATTCAAAAACATGGCTGAGGAGGAAGCAGGGAATCATTTATTCTTCTGCATTATTTTTTTACAAAGAAACTTTGTTAACCTCCTTATTTACATTGGTGTTTACAGCTGCATGGTACTTTCCCAAGTTAAGTGCTTTTTTCACAGCCTGCAGCCCCTGTTCCTTGCATTATTTATTCCTAGAGAGCTTTGAGCAGGCAGAGGTACCATTACTATTGTTTTCTAACTTGGTACAAAGAGGTCAACTATCCAAAGGGCAGAGAGACAATGGAGACTGTTTTATTTAGGCTGCTTTGATCAGAAGTTACAAACAGAGAGACATGGGATGGGGGCAGAGAGGATGGACGTGTGCAGACAGGATTCCTGCACACTCAAGATGGACACCTCTTCCAAATCTGTTGAAGTCTGGGTGTCACCTATTGTTCAGCTCACAGACAGACACTCAGCATCACCAGCAACCATTCAGAAAGGGGCTGCATGGGCTCCTCATGCAGAAAGGTTGAGCTGGAATCCAGCTGTGGCTGAAGAAACCTCTCTTGGCTGTAGGAGATGACCAGAGAATATGGCCCACATGTTGCTGTTTGTGTTTCCTTGAAGAAGCTGCACTACCAAGCCCTGAAGGAAATGGAAGCTGAAACCATTGGTGCTGCACAAGAAGCAGAATACGACACTCATCCTTGTCAGAGATGTGTTGGGAAGTGTGTTTGATCAGCTAATGACTGTACTGTCAGTTAAAGGACTCAAACATCCTAAGTGCAAATGTATGACCATTAGTATTGTGTGCAAACAAATTGAAAATAGAACTTCAACTCCCTTCAGCTCTAGAGTAGCTGGCACTGAATCTGAGCTCCTTGGAGGCCAATGCATTTTTCTGTGAACTGAGATAAAGTCATGGCTCCTGCTTGGGGCTGGAGGATGTGGCTTGTGTAACAGCATCAGTGGCTCATGTCTGTTTCTGATCAAATAATCACAGAGTGAAAGATGTGAAAGTCACTGCATCAACCAATGGAGATGATTCCTCAAGTTACATCTGATTCTTCACGATGATCATGGAAGCAATTCTGTGGGCACATGTGAATGAATTGCCACATGGGGCCAGGGTCTTTCATGCTTCCTACAGCAACAGCAAGGTTTCCTTTGCATTTCTTCCCTGCAGTGAGGTGGGATTGTTTCCCCACTCTCTAGCACTGTTAATTTCTGAGTTACAATACTGCCTTTCTCTGTCACCTAGGAATCTGATGCCTTATTGACTTTTCCTTGATAATCCATTTGGCTTCAAAGGCCACAAAACTCCTCTCATTCCATTAATAAAAGTGCGGCTATGGGACCAAATTCATTCCTGGCTAAGGTCTGTTAGCGTTACGTCTGGAATAAATCAGGTAGTGCCACTGGATATGTATAAATTGGCTTCTGTAGCTAGAACAGTAACTAAGGAATGTGCCTTCCCCTTTCAACTTCCATTGCATTAATTCCGTCATTCCTTTTGGAAAATGCCGAGAGCTACAAAACTTGGATTCAAGAAGTACTTCTCATTTCTACAAAACACATTGAATTTTGCCTTTGAGGGTTTTCCTTTGGGGAAGAGAGTGGGCAGCATGAGGAAGGGAGGAGGAATGAAAGGCTTTTCCCAGTTCTCAGGCTTTGATTGTATATGCTATGAATATGAAGGCTTGAAATGAAACACCCAATAAAATGAAGTTTTAAAAATAAAATGAAGAATTTGAAGTTTTAAGCTTTATCTTTTTTTTTTTCTTATCTTTCTTGTAGTAGCTAATATCTGGGGTTTTCATTGGTTCGTTCTGCCTTTGCAGTGCAAGCCAGCAGTAAGCCGAAGCAGGTCCTCCAGTTTAAGTCTAACAGTTGAAAGTGCTTTAGAAAGCTTTGATTTCCTGAACACCTCTGACTTTGATGATGAGGATGGTGGTGGTGTGGAGGTTTGTAATGGTGGAGGAGGTGCAGACTCGGTATTTTCAGATACTGAGATTGAGAAGAATAGGTAAGTTTGTAGTACCTGCCAGCTGTGCTTATGCCAAACTGACACCCTGGCTCTTTGTCACTAACAGGGGATCCTGGTGCACAATTTATTCAAGGAAGACTGACTAATCCTTGATGAGTTTTAGGGTCAGAGGGCTCCCCGTGGCTGCTGCATACAAAATCTTTAGTTTCCAGGACCATTTTTTCCCCCGGTTCAAATATATGCAATCTGTCCTCCAAAGGAGAAGGGTAAAATAAATTAAGCTGACATCAATACTGGCAGAGCCTCTTCCTTGACATAGGTTTGGACCTGGCTTTCCTTGGATGTAATTACTAATTCCTCTGTGGTTTTTCCCCCCTCCCTTTGTCTTTTCTCTCTAGCCGAATGAGTCTTTGCAGTGGATTAAGCTTGTCAGTAACAATAACACAGGGCCAGATTTAAGCAGCATGATGTAGGTTGCCTTTGGAATGTAAGAGTGATGACTGGTACTCTGTTCATGGCCCTGCGTGTTACCTGCCCTTCTTTCATCACTTTTGGTCTTTCTGAGAAAAAAAAGCAAAAAAAAAAAAAGAGAAAACAAAAAAACTGTGGTGTTGTGCCGTGGCCTGCCATTGTTGTGTGACTTTAAGATGCTGTGCTTCAATCATTAGATCTTAAAAGCATGTTTGCATCCTTTGAGCTGACACGATGCCCAGCAGGCACGTAAGCGGCACTAGAGCTGGAAAAAAAGAAAGGAACACGGTTCCCTCCCTGCCTGCACCTTCCAACTAGGGAGCTGTACTACTCACAGCTTGCTTAAAGCAATTTGAGTGCAACAAGCAACCACCATGCAGTTCCCATCATCTCATGTCCTCATTCCAGAATAAGACTTGGTGGGAAAAAAATTGGGAAATTGTGTTGCTTTTTAAACTGGCACTCTGACCTCAGTCCAGTCTGTGCTGATTTAAGAATCTAGCTTCAACCAGTTAAAATAGAAATTAAAATTTCTTTTTTCCCCTCTGGCTCATCCCCAGACAGTGCAGATTCCCACTTCCATTTTTAGATGTGTAAGTGTGTGACTCAGTGTAAAGACTGCAAGTGTTGAAACTTCTGAACTTGCAGCCAAACACACTTGCCATCTGGGGACTGACCTCAGGCTTTGCATTTAAACACAGGGAGGATCATTTGTACAGCAAGACAATATTGGAAATAATGATTTAAAACACAGTAAGACTAGCTCTACACTCTTGCAGAAACAATTGGCAAAGTAAGCTGTACACATTGTGTAAAACTGCATATGAAAACATCATGTCTCCTACTTCAGCAGTGGTTTTCCTTTCCTTCTGCAATGAGCCTTAAATTTGGCAGCAGGAGGACTCTGAAAGCACAGAGCTGTTCTTAGCAGCTCAGTGCTTGGGAGGGTACAAATTGCCATGGTGCCTAATCCAGAGCCACTGGGCAGGTGATTCATCACAGATGGGAGAAAGCTGTCACCACCTAGGGACAGTAACCACGGGTTAACTAAGCCTGCTGTTGAGGGCATCACATCACTCAAGGCAAGCCAGTCAGGGCACAGGTCTGTCCCCTGGGTGGGTATGTCCCTCCTGTACGCAGCCAGGGCAGCCCCGCTCCTTTGTGATGTGATGTGCTCATCACCAGGTTTGTGTGTGCTTTCAGCTCTTCTGCCGTGCTCTTCGCTCACGTGGTGCTGTGTGGGTGTGGGTGTGTGTGTCTGCTGTGGCAGCTGCCGGCCCTGCACTGACCTCCTCCTCCCTCCCTCCTCCCCAGTTACAGGACGGAGCACCCCGAGGCCAGAGGCCACCTGAGCGAAGCTCTCACCGAGGACACGGGTGTGGGCACCAGCGTGGCTGGCAGCCCCCTGCCCCTGACCACAGGCAACGACAGCCTCGATATAACCATAGTTAAGCACTTGCAGTACTGCACCCAGCTCATTCAGGTACCAGGCCCGCCTCATTTGGGGCATTTATTTTAAAATCATTCCTGCCTGCAGCATGGGTACGAGCAGGCTGGCAAGGTCAGCGCTGCTCCTGCGAGGCGGGGGAGCGCAGGGCTGGGACAGACACCGTGCTGGGCTAGGATGGTGACACCCTCCCCCCAGCCAGAAGTGCCTCCATCGTTTCCATCCTGGCCCGTTTCAGAGCAGACTTGATGTGTGAACTATGGGGCCCTTGGCACCAGCTGCCCAGGAGGGCTGAGGGGCAGGGCAGTGGGGGGCAGGGGCATCCCCTGCTCTGGGTTACAAACTCCTGTTGGCTCCACTCAGTGGAGTCAGTTCCCGGTTAAAGCAGCCCATGTCTTCAGAGGTAAAACAGGAACCCTTTCTCCACTGTTTAACTGAGCCCCCAGATGAGCCTGCAGCATTCAAGAGCAGAGATGAATTTTTGCACATGAGGCAGAGAGACTCTGGCTGCAAAAGGCACAGTGAAAGCAGCACGAAACAGCCCCCCTGGGACATCAAAATTGTCACTTCATGCTCACAACTCGAGGGAATTTCTGTAGTTTTTTTTCAGAGCCCATGCACAGCAACTGTGAATTTAAACATCCAGTAAGTGAGGTCATCAGGGTTTTCCTGACAAATCAAAACATGCTGCAACTTCCTTTTCGCAATTATTTTACTCTTCCATCTTAGATATTAATAGCTTTACTTTCCCAAAGGCTCATTGAAGCAATAGAGTGTGAGCCTGATTCCAGCACCCTTAGTGCTGAGCTAGAAACTGCTGACTCACAACCATGAGAAAAAGGGAAGTTTTTTGGTTTCAATACAAAAGTACACAGTAAATATGCAGCTGAGCGAGGTGAACCTGAACCATGTCCACACACGGAGCAGATTTGATATGAACATTATTTACATAGACTGCTGAAGAAGATGCAGATATAAGCAGTAGGGAGTATTAGCAAGAATTAATTAATTAATAAAATTAATAAAGGCACCTAAGTAATTGATCAAAGCTGAAATGGAATGGAGAAAGAGCAACCTGTGGTCTTCTTCTACACAGGGTTGTCCTGAAAGTCTACAGCCTATGTTGTATGAAAGTCAGATGAATACTCTTGCATGGCTTTAAGTCTTGTGGTGATGGGTTTCTTTAGCTTTGTGGAGTGTGTAAATCAGAAATTACTTATGCAAATGGCTACTTGGGTACTCAGCTGTCTGGATCTGGATGTAGATATTAAAGGTACAAGCTATGATGCATATCAACTAGGACCAAAAAATACCCCAAAGACAAAAAATTTTTTAAGTTAAGGAGATCCTGTGGTTCCAGGGAATGAATTTGTCATTGCACTTCAGGTGTTTTGGAGGTTTTTTTGGTTTTTTTCTGCGGCTGGGTTTCTTTTTTGGTCAATGACTCCTTTTTGTCTCTTCCCATTTGTCTTTACCAGCAAATCGTGTTCTCCAGTAAAACACCATTTGTGACAAGAGACCTCCTGGATAAGCTGTCCAGGCAGATCCTTGTGATGGAGAATATTGCGGAGATCAGCACTGAGAACTTGGGAAACATCACCTCTCTTACTGATGGTAAGAAACAGCTTAGGGACTTTCCTTCTGACAAGGATTTGCCTGGGCATGTGTGTCTGCTGAAATAACTGTGCAGAGCTCTCCAGCAGTGCAGGAAATGCCACTTTACTAAGGGCTAGCTCAGGGTCACCAGGAGGTGCAGCAGTTGACACAGCCAGGCAGGTGTCACCTACCCCTGTCCTCATGCTGGTATCCAGAATTTTGCAAGTGAGAAGAGAAAGGACAGCTTATCCAGCAGAAGATGGACAGATGTCATTGTTATTAAGGAGTGGTGATACTTCTACCTCTGAAGACCCAGATTATTCTTCCACCTTTCTCTCCTGAAGAAAGGCAGGATTTGCATTACAATATTAGAGGCATAATACAACTTCTTGAACATTTTCATTTTTAGTCATCTCTGTGGAGAACTTAGTTATTTTTCTTTTTGCATCTATTTTAATACTTGGAAGAGTTTGATAAACACATAGTTTGTCAACCCTCATGTACACTCTAGCAGAATAGGTAAATACCTATTTACCTATTGGTGTATTTACTGTATCAGAAAATTGAGGCAAAAACTGAAGCTGTAGAGCAGTGCTAGGATAGGGACCAAACTTGTGCAGACCATTTGTGATGTTGCTCTAGTATTTTGTGCCATTTAAAAGGAAGAGACATCAATGCCAAGAACTGGATCAGGAGCAAATTTTCTCACATTACCATGGGAAACAGAAAAAACATGCTACAAACCTGGGGTGAGCACATGGCCATGCTCTGTGAAGGTAATGGCTCAGGGAGACCCAGCAAAGAGTGACTGTTTATCAGTGGGATAGAGTGAGATTTCCTCATTCTTACCTTCTTTTCTCAAAGTTGATGCTTCCAGCATGGCTTTGTTTCATCATTCCTCATCTTCCCCAGCAATTCCAGAGTTCCACAAGAAGCTGTCACTGCTGGCTTTCTGGATGAAGTGTACTGGCCCTTCAGGAGTGTATCACACCTCTGCAGACAAGATGATGAAGCAGTTGGATATCAATTTTGCCACCACTGTGAATGAGGAGTGTCCAGGACTTGCAGAAACAGGTACAAACTGCTGCAAAAAATGTGTTAGCCATCAAAATGGAGAACAGTTGTGTACAGAGCTTTGTTTTCCAACCCCTTGGAGATCTGTTCGGCCACAGTTCCAAGATCTCATTTGAAAACTAATGTTACAACTCTTGAAACAGCATTAGCCCCAAAAAAAAAAAAAAAAAAAAAAAGAAAAAAAAAAAAAAGAGGTGAGGTTAACAGAAAAGAAATACTGTTTTAAGGTTTATGAGCTAACCAGAATTAAAGTCTTTTCCCAAACACAGATTTTTAAGTGATTCAGTGAATCAAGAATCCTTGCACTTAATTTTGTGTATCTGTATAATGCCCACAGCCCATTACAGTGCACTGGGATGAAATTAATCCACATTCAAGTGAGTTTGTCTGAGCACAGGTTCTTATCTTGCATGGGATGGACCACACCTCAAACTCCAACTATACTGACTAGCTCTCCCTTGGACAGAATGGGGATGGAGGCTGATTTTCCCAGGTGTGGCCACCTGCACTGTGGATGTCTACACAGGGCAGTGTTCTCCTTCCTGCTCCATGCTACAGCTCTCACAGACAGTGCCTCAGACTAGCTGTCTGCATGCCACACTAGTACAGGAACACAAAAAATAGCAAATCCTGCCTCTGTGCACATCTCCCCTGCCTCAGTGGCACTGTGGGGATGTAACAGGCAGTGCATTTGGAGAGGGGTTTACAATTCAGGATATTGTTTAGGTAGAAATGATTGCACAGGAAGCTGCACTAGCCATCTGTAAACTGGCAGAAGTTGATCCTTGCAAAGACATTCTCTGGTAATGAGACAAATGTTTAGATGTTCCCAATGTTTAGAAACACTGGGAAGTACCTGGCCTTGCAGATGTGGTTATTTCGTTCTGGTTTTGAAGTGGACTGCGTAATTTTGCCTGCAGCTTTTGCTGTCACTAACCTGTCCCTTTGTCCATGGCTGCCTGCAGTCTTCAGGATCCTGGTGTCTCAGATCCTGGACCGGACGGAGCCTGTTCTCTACTCCAGCATGTCCTCTGAGACCATCACTGTCTTTCAGTACTACAACTACTTTGCCAGCCACAGTGTCAGTGACCTTGGAAGCTATCTGCTACAGCTCGCAAAAGAAGGTAGGGTATATAAATTCTGCTGGCTAGTTAGGGAGCACATCCCTGTCCTTCTGAGCTCAACATAAGGCAGTTCAGCCCTGAGGCTGCTTTTACAAAAGGAGGAGAGAAAAGAGACAAAGAAGTGCCCTGGCTATTAAGTGAATGCACCTGAACTGTTGTACATGTCAAGGGAAAGGAGCTGATGCTGACAGACCCTCAGTCATTTCTATTTCCATATTCCAATGGGAAAAAAAAAACCTGTTTTGAAAGTGTTGTTTTTCAGGAAATGGCTGATGGTGGTGGGCTGAGCCCAAGGTCTGGGAAGTTTTCTGTGCCCACAGATGGGTGATGTCTTGGTCTTTCACCATCTGTTATGGAGACACCCTCTGAAGTGCTGAGCCATTCTCAGGAACCAAGGGATTGATCACAGCACCTCAGAGTTTTGCAGCTCTGCCACCAAGAGCTAAAGAGACACTGCACAAAGCGTCCTGGACTGCAGTCCCTGGCAAGCCAAGTTTCCTTCTCAATCTGAGAGGGAGTTTGAGGAACCTTGCCTAGTTTTCCTTTTTATTTGGGCATACTAGGGAGCTTTTGCTCAAAAGCCTGGAAGCAAAATGGCATTTCAACTCACCTCTGAAACATACTAGCCCTAGCTCTTGTTGGCAGACATCAGTCTATCCAGGGAAAGCTCTCACAAAGATGCTCTGGAAGTCAATACACTGGCAAGGATATTTGGTTTCAATTGTTGGAGTGCGAATTTGCATCTTGCAGCAGAAAGCAGAGATTTGACAGTTGGGCCTTTAGCTCTGGGTCGGCCCAAGTGCTGCATTATCCCCATCTACTCATCTCCTCACTTGAAGAAGGTCTGAGAAACTGGCCCAGCTTAAAGCCCAGCCAATTCCCCATGCAGACACACTGCCATGCTGAAGTTGCTCAGTGGGGGATATTTTCATATCCTCAGTGTGTGCAGTATAAATCAAGGATTGCTATGAGGAAAGGATCAATCCAAAATATTGAGAGGATAAAGTAAGTAACATGGACCTTCTTCTTGCCCTTCTAGCATCTGTGGTTCAGGTGCTGCAGTCAGTGAAAGATGGAAAACTGCAGCAAAATGTGTCCAAAATAAACTCCAATAACCTCCCACCACAGCAGGAAGTTTTAAGAGCTTTGGCTTTACTTCTCAATGAAAACAAAAATGAAGTCAGTGAGACTGTGGCATCACTTCTGACAGCAACTGCAGAGAACAGGCACTTCAGGGAGAAGGTAAGTGGCAGAAAATCACTGGTCACATGAGAGGCCCGTGTCATAGGACTTTTTTCTACCTGTATGTCTCAAAAGCTGTGCATATAAAATAACTGATCCAAGCTCATTTAAACTGATCCAGAGGGATATCCTGTGTAATTTTGATGCACATGTGCAGGTCTGTTTCTGTCTTTATGCCAGTCTGCTTCTACCTGTTATTACACTAAACAGGTGCTCACCAAAACTGCAAATACTTACTGAGTTCTGTGCTCTCCAGCTATCTTCCACACTTCAGCATTTCTGCTGCCCTGTCTCAGACTTGGCTTCAGTCTAAAGCTTTAAGGTAACAGCATCACCAACATGCAAAGACGTAGATCTCAGATGGTTTTTTTTCCGAAGGAGTCTGCCATCTATGGGACTTCCCACCATTTCCAGAGGGGATGGACTGTCTTGGGCAAACACAGCTCAGCTGTGAGAACTAAGATTTGAGTCTATCTCTGATACCAAATACAACAAGCAGGGCCAGGTTAAACACAGAAATTCAATAGAGGGGAGAAGGAGGAGTAAGAAGAAATTAGGGGTTGGCTCCTACCCTTTCATGGCAGACCTTTCCCTACTATCCTTCTTGTTCTCTGTCAGGAAAGAACAAAAGAAAAGGCAGCTGGAAGAGGAAGAGTGGCAGAAGGAAGGCAAAGAGAAGAAAAAAAGGAGCTCAGTCTTTGCTTCTCTTGTCTATCAATCCAGCTCCCTCTTTGCTTGCCCTCCCACTTCATCTTCCATTTTTGCAGCCTCTTTGTATTTCATACCATCCTTCTCCATCCCCAGTTTCCTGGAGGCAGCATCTCAGGGAAAATATAACCTTCTCTGGGAACAGGCATGCGTAGCTGGTACCTGGTCCACTGCCTGCAGGAAGGACCACAAAGTGGCTTCTGTGAGGGGATTTTGCAGCCTTCTGCTGCAGATGAGTTCACTGTGCAGCTGAGTGCTGCTGAGATTTGCTGCTCAGTAGTAGGTACTGATTTCTAGGGTCAAGCAGGAAACTGGTCTAGCAGCTCATGCTAACATTGTCATCATTCTTTTAAGTCTCCCTGGGGTCTGTACCAAGTAATTCATTATTATCAATATTATTATTATTTAATTGTACATTAAAGAGACCATCTCAAGGGCCACCTCTTGAGATATTTAGACTCCAAGGGCCATTCAAAGCTCCTTGGTGATGGTGGTGATGAAATGGTAAGGAGAAAGGTGCCAGATTGTGCATCTCACTTAAACATGAACTTCTCCTCACCAAAAGCTGGCTGAGGCTGCTGATCTATGACCAGTGGTCTGGCCTGGATCTGCTGGAGGGAATTATCCACCCTGTACCATCCCACATGCTCACTGTCAGGGAGGCAGGCTGCAGCTGCTCTCCCTTTAACAGGGTAGCAATACCTCCATGCTCCACCCTTCTCCATGGAGGCACAGACATTTTCATTGCTATTCTTCTCTATCTGTTTTCAGGCCTTGATTTATTACTGTGAAGCACTAACCCAGCCCAACCTCCAGCTGCAGAAAGCAGCTTGCTTGGCTCTAAGATACCTCAAGGTAAGAGACAAAGAATACACTGTGGTGCTTGGCTTTGCTTTATAGAAGGGATATCTGATAGGTACAAACAACAAAATAGAAATTGCAATAACAGCAGCAGTAGTGTTTTTGTTTTGTGTTGCTGTGCTCCATATTTTCTCAGATAAAGGGAATGGTTGAGAACCTTCTAAACAACACCTGGGCTCTGTGACCTTGGCAAAGTTTTATCGTTTGTATATCATCTTTTCCTCCCTCTCATATTGACTTCAGGAGACTCAATTCCACAGAGAAAAAAAAAAGTTCATCTGTAAAGTACTGACTGAGAAGGATTAAAAAATGCTTTCCCAGGATAAAATTAGCTCTAATGCATGTGGGCCACAGTAGCAGAAAAGAGAGATCACAGCATGTTTCATGACAAATAACTGGTACATCTGAGCACTACAGCTTCAGCTAGCATCTGGTACCATCTTTGCACTCTGGCCTATGACAGGATGGGAAAATGCACTTCTGTTTTGGTTCTATAGAGCCATGGGAGACAGCAGCCACCCAAGCCTGGCTGGTACAGGACACTGGGGCAAAAAATGTGTTCCGTGGGCCAGATGCACTTTGGACTGACTACTTCTCCCTCTAAGCTGTCCCCTGGAAGGCAGCTCTAAACTGTAACTTCATCCCAGTCACAACTGATGCCATCCAATACATAATCCAGTATTGTTTAAATATGTAAAAACTTTTCCCTTAAATGAGAAGCTAGCAGGCATCCCTGAGAGACAGTGGTGAGGGACATTCCATCTCTGCTGCATGCAGGGTGCAGTAGGGTTTTTGATTGCTCAGACTAGGAACCACTGGAGGGAACTGGAGCTAGACAAGTTTAACTTGAGCAGTGTGGCTCCAGTGGGTCTTCAATAGTGAGAATGGCTGGGGAAAAAAGCTACTGAGGGAAAGTATCATCATTTGGGATCTTCAAAGGAAAAGCTGAAGCTGGAAGTTGTTACTTCAGAGATGGAAGCGCTACAATGGATAGGTGGCTGTGGATGGGTGTCTGGGTTTGAAAGACAGGTATCTGCTAAGGAGGGGCAGGGCCTCCCTAGAAATGGAGAATTCAATTCCCTCCCTCCAAATTATTATAATTTAGGAAATTCAAGGGGCTTTCGGGCAGAGGTATGGGGACAGGAATAAGAGTTCTTTACTGGTATGTATAACAAGGCAAACAAACAACAGCTACAGCATTAATAACAAACAGAACCAGGAAACTCAGGGGGCTTTGTTTTCCAAAGCTCGGGGTGGGGATCTGATCTCTTGGGCTCCGAGTGCACAAGCTGGAAGGGTGGAGAATCCCGGGCTGGTGGATGGATGGGATCAGGAAAATCCCGGGCTGGTGGATGGATGGGATCAGGAAAATCCCGGGCTGGTGGATGGATGGGATCAGGAGAATCCCGGGCTGGTGGATGGATGGGATCAGGAAAATCCCGGGCTGGTGGATGGATGGGATCAGGAGAATCCCGGGCTGGTGGATGGATGGGATCAGGAGAATCCCGGGCTGGTGGATGGATGGGATCAGGAGAATCCCGGGCTGGTGGGTGGATGGGATCAGGAGAATCCCGGGCTGGTGGATGGATGGGATCAGGAGAATCCCGGGCTGGTGGATGGATGGGATCAGGAGAATCCCGGGCTGGTGGATGGATGGGATCAGGAAAATCCCGGGCTGGTGGATGGATGGGATCAGGAAAATCCCGGGCTGGTGGATGGATGGGATCAGGAGCTGTGCCGGTGGTGGCTGTAGCAGCGGGGATGTCCCGGCAGGGCAGGGGGTTTGGGACCACAGGGCAGCAAAAGCCTCCAAGCAGCGCCGAAGGGACAGGGCCGGCCCAGCCCCAGCAGGGCAGGGGGAGGCAGCTCAGAGCTCGGGGCACACGGGCAGATGGTGGCAGATTCCTCAGAACCAGACCCGGTGGGACAATGAACTCCTCCCACAGCAAACAGCAGCCTCCCGTCCTCTCTGCAATGCCCAGAGCCAGAGAGAGCAGCTGCCCCAGCCCTGCCCTTTACCTGCCCCAAAACCCGGTTATCTCCCCCTCCCGACTTCTGGCCACCCCTTTGTTTTGGTCAAACACCCATATGTACTAGTAGTAAGTCTCCTAGCAACTTTATGGGGAAAAATTCTCTAAGTAGAAAGGAGCAAACCTAACCCACAGCAATGGGGTAACCCAAGGGCAGTTTAACCCACATCTCTTGCACAAGGTCCCACTGAATGAGGGTTTTTTCAGATCCCAGCAAGCTCCCTGTTGCTGTGGCCCCATCGCTCACAAGCATTCCAGCTGCAGTCACCAGTATGCACCCAGTGCAGCCTTTCCCTGAGGCACACACAAGCAACCACACTGAAGACAAGGAGGTGACATTTAATGGCTCTGGCAGCAATGCCCTCATTCAGAGCATGTAGACCAGACCTTGTGCCCCTTGGATCGACAGGGCTCACACAAATCCTGACTCTGTGGCCCAGTGCCTCTTCCAGGTGTCACAGTGGGCAGTACCTGCCCTTCCTTTCACTCATCTCTCGTGTAGTATTAAATGGCCACCCAGAGACATTATGACAGCTGCTCTCCCCAAAGACCTGACATTTTTGTATCACAGAACAGGATTATTCCTTACTTTCTTCCCAAAAATAGCAGAGACAAGGCAGAAGTCTGCAAATATTGGTGAGCACGGCCTTGACATGCTTTATAGGAAATCCATTTGCTAGACCCCTGTCTCCTGTTCATTTCCCTGCTGTGCCCTTACCTTGGTATTTTATGGCCTTGGCCCACAGCCCATCACCTATCCTACAGTCAGAAGTGGCAGGCAGAGCTGGTCTGCCACATTTAGGTATGTAGTGCATGGGGTAGGAAAATCAGAAAGGGTCCACACCAGCAGCAGAAAACATACCTCCTCCAAATGTTCCCCCTCAGGGAAACCCCATTCCTCCTGTCTCCACCAAAGCCCTTTGCTTGGAGTGGGAGGGGCACTGCAGAGGATGGTCTCTTTCCATGCAAGGTTGTGGAAAAACCCCAGAGTGTACTGTGTGGTGCTAATGCAGTTCTTTTTGCACTTCCCAGGCCACTGAGAGCATTAAAATGCTGGTCACGCTCTGCCAGTCTGACAATGAAGAGATCAGAAAAGTGGCATCTGAAACCCTGCTCTCCCTTGGTGAGTAGCCTGGTTTAGAGCAGTATTTTATTTTTAACAGAGCAGCATGTAAGACACCTGAGTTATGTAAATGTGAGACTGTAAATTGAAACAGAACTTTACAGAGTGACTTAAGTCAGAAAATACAAATTCTTAAAAATCATTCATTTTGAAAATGAGCCTACAATAGAGAAATTGGAATTGTGTGAGTCTGGAGCAGGAAGTAGTAAAAGGAAGGATAGCAAAGGGGAAGTTGAGAAACAGAAATACTTGAGAATTAATCTGCACAGTTTCCAAGCACCAGTACTTCAGTGGCACATAAAAATTGTGTTTTTCTGGCCTCTGGGCTAGGCATGAATTTCTACTCCATGGGGGAGGTGTCCTTGTGTGATTTCAGTTATGCAAATCCTTCAAATATGCTCTCTTCCATTCACCACTTCGGCAGGAATTCAGTCTGCTGTTGGACATGTTATTGCTCAGGATATAAAACAACTAGCCCAGGGACACTTTTAAAAACTGATTGTTCTGCCATTCTTCTAGACAACATACAGAGACCATTTTTGGTTCGTAATGGCCAGTTCAACACATTAGGCTCTTACTGAAAGTGCATATAGATGGCAGTAGCTAAGGAAAAAGGGTTTGAAAGACAATTGTATTTAGCAAACATACTGCATCCTCTTTTTCAGCAGTATAGAAGTAACAATGTGAATAGACTCACTTCTTTAAAGTGCCAGGAAGTGGGAGGTGGATAAACTTTATATTTTCCAAGGCTGAAGTGGATAAACATCATTTACCTCAAGTACATCGCAGCAGCAGCTGAGACCTTGACAAGCACAATAGGTCATTCAGTATGACAAGTGTGCAGATACTGTCACCTAATCATGCAAGCCACATCTGCTTCTGTTTGGCTTTAGATAGCCAAGCAAGTTACATGAAAAAAATTAAAATAAAAAATAAAAATTGAACATTCAGAGCATGTTTAACTTTTCCAAATAATTTCTGAAATTGCTTCTAACAAGATAAATTTTAAGAAGGAGTAGAAGTTACTGGCCAATCAGTACTTTCTAACAGCAGAGAATCCAGTATTTTAAATGTTCTTGGGCAATGACATAATCCATTATTATACTTTTATCATTTTGCATTCAGGTGAAGATGGGAGACTGGCATATGAACAGCTGGACAAATTTCCCCGGGAATTTGTTAAAGTTGGAAGCCGCCGTGGAGCTGAAGCTGCCACAGCTTTTTAGATGGAAAAGAACCTGCTAATATTTAACAGGCATTAAAGTAGGATGGAGCTGCACTTCAGTGTGGGGAACAGAAGGAAGACTAAAGAATTCTATGAGAATGTTCCAAAATGTAGCAATTTACAGATTTCTTAAAGAAAAGCAAAATCTAAAATCCAGCTTACAGTTTCCTATTGGCTCCTCGTTGCAGCTCATGATGGAACAGTTGGATGCTGAGGAACAATACTTTCTTGACTGGTTCTAAACAAACAATGTAATTGCAGTTACTCAGCCTCAACAGGCTTCTGTGAGGTTTTTAGAATTTGGCATCTCCATATATTTTCCTATTATATTTACTTCCTTGAAGTTGTTGTGAAAGCTTGAGACGTGTGATACCGTATCTAACAAGGACAATCAGGAGGCCACCTGAGCAGGCATGCAAAGAAGTTCTCCCTTGAATCCCAAATGAAGCATCTGCTGCCATGCAGTGTCCCCAGCAACACTCCAGTGGCAGGAAACTGCTCAGCTTTCTCAGTTGTGTCCTGGTAATGAAATACAGGGAAAGTTCTACAAGTTCTGCCTGGAGAAACAGCGTGATGTAAACCCTGGGAGGTGTCACTTTGGTGACTCATTCTAAATGCCTCCACTGGTCTTTTATTCCCCTCTCTTGCCCTCCAGCAACAAACCATCATTAAGCCAGCGATTTGTGAGGGGGATCAAACAATCATGTAGGTTTCTGAAAACTAAATGAAAAGGTAAAGTGCATTTATTTATTCTGAGAAGAAGGAGTGAATACCGCTAATTGCACGAGTCCCCAAAATCATTTTGTCCTGCAAGTTGCAAGCAGGATTGGATTTCATACATTCTAATTAGTGGAGCATAGTTTCTATAGAATGATTTCCATATAAAGAACAGAACAAACTCAAGTGGACCTCGGAGGCAGTAATAAACAGAGGGGGAAGTGAATGCACCTCCCCTCCCTGCACTGCAAGGTTGAAAGACAGCGAGTGCTTCAAAACTGTTGATTACAAGCCTTAAGTTAACAGAGGAGGTGAATAGAATTTAACAGAAGAGTGTTCCTGTACTGTGTTCATTATGCATGAAATGCTATTTAGATGTCAATTGAAGTATCCAAATTTGCATAGACGACATAGAAAATATTGCAAACAGTTCACATGAAAAGGAAACCTTGTGAGCCAAACACTTTGGCAGGCAGGGGTCATTTGTTTTGTTTTTTTCTACTGTGAATGTTACAGGAATGTACATATCTGTATATTTATAAATATATATATTCTTCCTTTAATTAAAGAAGTACATTTTGTACAGTGCAAAATGCTTTCTTGCTTCCTGAGGGATACAGACTCTTTTTGCAGAAGGTGAAATAGCCATGTTATGGTTTTTATACTACACCTGTCCCATCAGTTGAATTCTTTCAAGGTGTCCTTTTGTATCTACTTTTTTTTTTTTTTTTTTTAGTTTTGTGGCATTTGTACTCACCATATTTCCTATCACATTTAAGTTATAATAAAGATTATTTTTTAATTACTAAGCACATCAGTCCGTATGTATAGCCACTCTTTCCATCAGCAGCCTCTTCACTATCAGGCTCATAGTATAAGTTCAGAGCAAGCCAGTTCTGTGTATCATTTAAGATACTAAGAAAGGTTCCACAGGGACTACCAGAAAATGTGCTGGAGAGGCTCCAGGACTCTTACTAAACTTGCATTGATTACTCCTCCCTTCTGTGAAGACAGACTCTCCTCAGACAGAAGCCATTCCTTCATTTTCCCTTTTCAAACCTTTAGGCTTACAGCACACACCTTGGGGAATGTAGAGCTGCCTATGGAGCAGGGAGCCAAAGCTGCAGAGAACAGGGGGCAGCTCACATATAGAGGGTATTGCATCGCATGGAGGGTGCATCTCATCTCATAGTTTAAAGCCACCCTTTGAGAAGTTTATTAGTCTAAAGCTGATCTGCTACACCCTTACAACCATTAAAATCATGCATTCAGTTCAAAAGAGCCAGATAAGAAGGAGCAAATTGTGCTCTGAATAGTCATTGAGGAAATGCACAGGAATTTTAGTATGAGCAGTTAGATCAAACTTAATTCCTGTTATGGTATCCTAAGACTGACAAGCTTGAACCTGGGATGCAGATGTATAGAGGCTAAGTTTCACCTGGAGCATTAATACTGTTTTAGAAAACTAAATACACAAATAACCATCCTCTAACAGGATTCATGACAGCCGTGACAAAGTGAACAGACCTTAAAGCTTCCAAAACCTGCAGGCAAATAAAAACACCCAAACCATTTATTTGTCTCTTAGCTTGTACATTTTTATGCTTGCAGAGCTGCCAATGCTGCCTTTTCCTGGCACGTTAATGCACTCCTTTGTGGAGTAGGAAAAACCAGATGCACAGAGGTGAGCATCACAAGGCTCCTGTTTACCAACTGGCAAAGAAGGAAGCAGCAGGCAGTAATTACAGAAGCTCTTAGGGCTGCAGCAGGCTTACTTGGACAAATTTAAAGGTCAGGGCCACCCCAGGAAAGTATGTTAGGAAAAAGTTCCCATACCAAAGTAGCTCAGCAGCAGTGCAGATGGAAGAGATGGCAGCTCACTAGAAGTGCATTGGGAAAGGGGTTTGTGGGGTGGGAAAGGTATCCTCCCCTTATGCTGTGGTGGCTTTTCCTACCCCTGCCATGCTGTCACTGTCTCAGCGTTTGGCCCCATAAATAGAAACCTACAGCACCCCTGCACTACTGTAGCTACAGCAGCAGCACGTTAGGCTGCCCCATTCCACGCTGCTGCTGGGCAAGGTTGTTGTATCCATCAGACCTTGGAAAAGTTATCCCCTAGAGCTTCACCCTGTCCTGCAGTCTGTGACACACAGATTAATGGGGACTTCAGAATGAGGAGCCAATACAACTGCCAAACACTGTATCTTAGTACGGCTCCCTGCTTTGCAGTGGGATTGTCCAGAGGAGAGGATGCACAGCATGCAGCTTCAAATGGCTGCAGTGCCCCCGAGGGTAGGACAGATGCGTCCTCTGATCACATTTCTTTACAGGCAGTTGCCAGCAGTTCAACAAACAGCAGCAAATTAAGGTTCCACCATTATCAGTTTCTGAACTGCTCTGTGTTATTACAAGAATGGAGAGATAAATGAATAACACAAACATTTTCTGCTGAAAAAACCCATTGATTTCTGCTGAAAAAACCCAATGCAATTCAGTCTTAAGAACATTGGAGTGCTGGAAAAGCACAGCCTTGGCAAAGTTTGCACACCTTCTTATTAAATTCTCAAATCCAGTTCTGAAAACAACCTGAGATGGCCCTTGAGGAAAAGTAAATGAATATGCATCACACATTCCTAGAAAAAAATAACTTATGACTAGCTTTATTATTTATGCACAGGCCACACCATAGCTACAACACAGGACAGTTCTGCAGGCCCTCACGTAAGCAATCCAACACCAAAAACCAAGTAAGTTTCAGCTGCCCAAACAAGTAGCTATTATGATCTAATTAATTTCTCCACACATTAAGTACAATGGGTGTTTAGCAAAAATAACAATTTTTAGTGTAAATCAGTTATGAGTTCTTCCTCACACTAACACTCAGCCTGCCCCATGGTTTGCTTGTCCCTGCACAGCTGCTTATTCTTGAAACATCTGACACATGCAAGTGACCCACGTCCCCACTCTTCCCTCCTGCATGGCTGAAATTCAGCCCTGTTCAGACATGCAGAGTTTATGGGAGAAGTGCTAGGACACTGTAGATTCATCCCACTTCCACACAGCCTGAGCCTGCTTCAGTGAAAGACAAGATTGTGTCTGTACCCCCTGCAGTGAAAAGGAGTCAGCGTGCTGGTAGCACAAATGCATTTGACTTCTTGGAAAGAATCACATTCTGTACTTAGGTTCCAGAACTGGTGATTTTGTTGTGCTACATAGAATGTTCTCTCCAATTCAGCTGGATATAAAGGTTGTCTCCAGTGATGTTGATTTTCAGCTGCTACATAGCTATGTTCCAGTGATAAATGAATTTTCCTGTATAGTTAAAATGTCAGATGGTTGTAAGAGAACTAATCACAAAAGTCTCTGTGTATCTATACCTTTGGCAAGCCATTAGCAGGTAAATACAAAGTTCCTAGAGTTAATATGTAGCACAGTGTTACTGCATGCATGTTCAAAAAAAGCACTCAGGAATCTTCATAACAACAAACAAACCCAATCCTTTTAGAACGTTTTTAAACAGCAATTATTGCAGCATTCTAAAGCTGCTGAGAGCATTTCTGTACATTGATGTTTGATACAACAGGCATAGCCAGTGTTTGGTCAAGGTTCAATGCATCTGTGACAAAACATGTATATAGGTGTGATTACCATGGCACAGTCTGGCTCTCACACCTGGCCTCCTCCTGCATCAGTTTTTTTCAGTTTATACAGCAAACTGCTAACAAACAGCACTTAATCCCACAGTAGTCTTTAAAACATTAGGAGCTATTAGTGAGTGGCACATGCCTTTTTGATGGAAAAATTTACTCTGTTACAGGTGGGCCAAATGCTGCTATACATCCATCAGCCTACTTGCAGAACTTCTACCATTTATTTGTACACGGTCTATTTCAACAGAAGGATCCAGCACACCAAGGGACTGTCACATCCTTTATTTAAATAAAACCAATCTAGAAAAAGTGTAAGACTTCAACCTAATAAGCATTCTTCTTGATCAACCTGAAGAAACACAGACACTGCACACAAATTCTGGATTTGTCTTTCTGGCAATTCTGTTTCAACACCAGCACCTGTACTACAGCAGTTCACAGAGCAGGGAGTGAAATAGTGGAAAAGCTGCACTTGCTGCCTCATTTTGGCCTGCTAGTTATGCCACAGCCCTTTCTTCCCTTCTACTGCCTCTGCAAATGCAATATGCCTGATGTTTAAAAATAAAGGCACCTCTAAAAAATTACAGTTAACAATGAAAAACTAAACTGAACTGCAAAAAATTATAGCAAAATGAAATTTGTTTTCTTATTTAGTAATGTTGAACTACTTTGTCATGAAAGTTGCTTAGAATCTGAGATAGGAGAGGTCTAAGTCACTTGACAAGTTCATCCACTTCTTAACAGAAAACCAAGATTGCTTTACAAAGCATTTGCCCAGCACCCAATTTTGTTTTTTTTCTTCAAGACAGCATCCATGCAAGATAAAGGACACACCTTTATCACCTTTTCAGCACCGTGATGGAAGGGAATACATCTAAACACCCTCTGGAGCACACATTGGAAGATATAACTTTGGGTTTACAAAGTCGACAAGAAATTGTGATGCCTCATTTTCTAGTTAACATGCTTGAGGTAAAATAGCAGCCAGGAGTATTACCTCCTACAATGGTTTCTGACACTTCCTGGATATCACAACTGAAATCAGTTGTAAAACATCTGTTAACTTACCAACAGCCACAAAAAGTAAAACAGAAGGAGTATAAAGGTGCCAATCTGACAGCTCCAGAGTCATTCACACCCACCCTGAAGTAACCATCTTTGGCTAGGCCAGACAGATCCAGGAACCAGGATCCTTCTAATCACTTCTGCCTCCTGAAAGCCACTCAACTTTAAGCTCCACCCAAGATTTGGTAACAGCCATCACTGTTAAAACCTCTCCTTAGAAGACCCTGTTAGAGAACAACTGCTCAGAGTTCACTCAGTACTGCAGAATCTGTGTCCAACTCACTCTCCTGCTCCATCACACCCCATGCAGATGCCAGATAAGGTGCTCAAGGTTTTAAAGAGCACCTTCTATTCCTGTAACCCTTTCAGAACCCAAGTACCTTGGTAAAAGGGTGTCTCATCTCCTGCTAAATACCAGAGCAGTACCTTTCCTTTCAGAAGAGCTCTGAAGTACAGGCTGCTTTGTCTCCACCTAGTTTTCAGCACAGCTACTACTGGGACCAAGAACACACCACCTTCTCTTCATAACCCAATAAAAGTTATTACTAAAAGAAATGCTCTAGTATTTGCTATTTAAGCTCTCATTACACAGCTTGCAAAATGTCTGCTTAGAAGGCAGAGGAAATTAATTTTTAAAAAAACCTGAAAATCCTAAATCTAACTGTCCTTTAGATTTTGACTCTTATTACCCAATCTTGACTTTCTGAAACCTCACCAACAGCACACAAATTTTTGCTTTTCCCCCACTCTACTCACCAGAAAAGCAACTTTGTTCTCTACAATTCTGCAGATCCACAAAGTTAAAAACTGCCCAGGCATTCCCCCAAAAATTCAAAAGCTTCCATCTACAGTAGTCATAATTGATTTAAACCTAGGATTAGCTCCTCTGCTGTCAATTAAGAGGCTGTTTTGGTAATGCAAAGATTTATTTATCAATTTTCATGTATCATGTCAGACCAACTGATAAGAAAGATATTTACACAACAGTTGAAATACACAGTATTTGTGTTCCATACAACCAACTACATGCAGCCTGTAGCAAACTTTCCATGCAGTTTTCAGATACTTCTCCCACTGCTACATAATTCCAGTTAAAAAAACCAACATCTGTAATGTTCCCACAAGAGTTTCTATACCTGAGGTTTAGTACACCCTTTCAAAAGGAAGTTTGCAATTAAAAGCCTGGTACATAAGCCTATTTAAAGGTTGTCATTCCAGTTGCAAATGGCTTGCTTCCTTTGAAGGAAGATCTGATCTATTCTCCCTTAAGCCAGACAACACTTGTGACTGCTCTTCTTCAAAAGGGCTGTCTGCCTCATCTCCACAGTTATGCTCTTCATTTTCCTGTCTGGATTCCTCTAGAGCCAGACTCTCCAGTGTCTCCAGACTGTCAGGTGCTTGCCCAGTTAGCCTCTACAAAGAAACAAGACAATGAATTTAATACTTTTTCTTCTCAGTAACTATGAAATAGTGAAATAAGACTCTGCATATTCAATTAAGCAAACTAATTACCTTCATTTGGAGGTTGTTGATATAATCAAAACGTTCCTCAGTTACAAGTATCTTAAGACACAATTTCAACTCACATTACTAGCTCTTAACTTGCACACCACACCTGCTTTGTTGACTGTTGAGTTTTTCTTAGGTTCTACAGTAGGAAGAACTGCTTATCTCAGGCAACCTAAAATATGGGAAACTGGTTCCCAAGTTAAGTATTTACTACACTACCATAGGCTTTGCTTTAGAAAAAATACTGTGCAACCAATTTACTCCATTTTTAGTTACAGATAATGAAGCTACATTAAGTCTAGATGAACTTTAAGATTCAGCAGTCTCTAGCACTTGGATCAACCTAGATTTGCCAGGCACTCAGCTTCATATCCCAGCTTAATCCCTGCAAAAACAACCTGAAAGCCAGAACATGAAGGTTCCACAGCTATCTATATATTTATTACAGCTTCAGAGGCTCTTACAAACAATGCACTCCTGCTAGAGGAGCCATGGAATCAGTGACACAACTACTTGCCCCAAGGAATTGCCAGAAGGAGCTGTTAGGAAATTTACCAGTTTATGAACACTAGAGACTTTGTTTACAGCTGTTTTTGGGCTGTGAAGCTGGCACTGCCTCGACAAGAAAACCTTGACTTTGAAGTCCATAATGCTCCCTTCTCACCACCCCACTCTGTGACTCTGTTCCAAGTTTAGTTTCTCAAAGGACACAGCCAGTATCAACCTATTAAACACACGAATTTAAGCAATCCCAAAAAAGTCAAAAATCAACTCTTCCCTCCCTTATTACAATCTCCAACATGCAAATCTTGTTCTGTTAAGAGAGTAGGTTGAATCCCTACTTCATCTTAGTACTGTCATTACTCCTGTAGGTTCTAAGATGGGAAAAATTCATCACCTAGAAGGAGCTTTATGACTCTAGAATTAGAACAACCTTGCAGGGAACAGGTCAGAGAGCAATTTAAAATCAAGAGTCACACGAGCACATATAACAGAAGTCATGATTCATTATAAATACCTTGGCTGGTTTCTCACTTTTGTGTTCTACAACATTAACTGGAAATTGCTTTAAATACCTCAATCACACTGGTCATATAATGCACGTGCTCAGCAAGGGACATGAGCTCGTCATTCTCTTCTTTTAGGCGGGCAATTTCACCATCCTTCTGCTCGATTTCTTTGTGCAACTGAGTTCAAATAACAAAATGTTAGAAGAGGAAGACAATAGCCAGTCATGCAGCAGTTAGGTATCTTGGAGTAGCTACCTTCTCATTTTCTTGAAGCACTTCATAGAGAGCCTTCCTCCTTTCTTCAGCTACTTCTTTCCAATACTGAGATGAAGGGCTTCCTGAGGTTAGAGGCTACAGTAAGTCTGTGGTAAGACTTGCTTCTTAAGAGCACCTGAAGATACCTATCTAACTTGCATACAAGTACTCTGGGAACTGTGACACTAAGGACTCACTCTGTATAGTGTTTTCAAAGACTAGCAATTGTGGAACTACAGCTAGTGACACAAGCTTAGAGGAAACAGATCTCACACTGCATGAATGCTGTACAGTGCCTGCAGGAAGCTGCCTCAAGCATGGCAGCAGGCTCTGCAGGATGGCCACATCTGCAAATGCTGCTGTTAACGAGCACTTTGTGGAAGACAGAAGCGTTACTTCCGAGTCACTGTCCACACTGGGCATAATGGTTCTGAGAAACTGCACACACAACACAGTGCCAGAAGAGGTGTTCATTTCAACTTAATTATTAGTACTGGAAAACTTATAGCCCAGCCAAAATAACAAACTACAAGACTCCTTAACACTGCTGCACACAGTGCTTCTCAGCTTCTGATTATCATGAACTCATTCTTAAATACTAAACATCTATATTTAATATAGAGGATAAGCATCATCAACTCCTGCTAGACATTATGAAAAACCCACAAAGCCCTTACCTAAATGACAAGGGAAATACAGTTCAAGTAGTAGTCCAACAGCAGCAGAGCTTTTAAAGTGTAAGAAAATATTTCGGGAATTAGCACATACCTTTCATCATGAGATCTTCAGCTTGAATGACATTGTTCTCATTTTCTTGCTCCTTATCCACAGACACCTCAGCTTTACAAACCTTTGAGGCAAATTTGTTATTCCAGAGTTTCCTTCTGACTGAAGATTTCTTCTGCATAAACATAAGCAGGTTTAAGTTTAGAGCAACATCTCAGCCTTCACAAAAATACAAACTTCTAAGCCTGCAAGTAAGTCTCTTTAATTCCTGCTTTCTTCACATTATAGTTCTAGTTTAGACATCTTCCTTAATACCCAAAGAACTCAGAAACAGCTAGGTCTTAATAATGTTTATTACTAGAACACTAAGCTTAAGTTGTGTCATACTAGTTAGCACATTATACTTTTTTCAAATATATTACTTTTCAGTTAAAAGCTCAAAAGCATTTTACTATGACTAGAAATGATTCCATATCCACAGATGATCCTTTAGTTCGTACCTCATGACGTCTGCCAACCAGGCTACCTGCTGCTGAGGGCTGAATCATCTTAAGAGTCTGTCTTGGGGCAGCACTGCATGTGCTATCTGTGAGGTACTTCTGGAAAGACAAATACGGTTCAGACAGTAGCCACTCTTCTTTACACAAACTGAGAACTACTTATCCATCCTGCTCCCATTAAGGTAACACACAATTCATCTTTTCAAGACAAAAAAAATGACATTGTAGCCTACATTAAGGCTTTTGTAAGGAAAGGGATCTAATTATTTGTAGTAGAGATAAATCTTAATCACATGAAGCTATGATCAATCCCTGCCTCTTGGGAAACATTTACCTTTCAAAAAGGAATTTGAGCAGAAATACTCTGATTTCAAGGCCAGTGACTTTAGCTGGACATCTTAAACTTGACTTTGAGAGCAGCAGTCTCAGACTTTTGGGGACAGGGACAAAAGTGATTGCAGTTGCAAGGTTAGGTGGGGTAAAGGCACATCACTTCAGGCAAGAGCTGTTTTTGTAACCTGTGAACACACCATCAAGCAGCGTTCATTTAAATAGATGTGTTACTTCGATTATCCATTAAAATGGATCAAAAGCTTCCTCCCTTCGATCCAGACAGGCTATTGTTTTGTCTAACCAGTATGTTTATCACCTTTCCTATCATGCAGAAATACCGCTTTCCTGCACCAAAGCTTTCTGATTGGGTTGGTTACACTGCCACCACGGGACAGCAAACAATGGCAGACAACCAAGCGAGAGCAGCCAGGACACAATGCCACGGCAGCGTGAGAAAGTCACCGATCCACACCGGACCTCAGAGGACAAGAGCTCGCCTTTCCCACGGTACTTTCTGCCACCAATTATCCTACTGTTCCACTAAAGGGCAAACATTAACTGCTGTGGGAACAAGAATCACACCGTGTGTCAGACACTGCTTGCTGCTGCTTAGGGTTAGAGTTAGGTACACTCTGCCAAGAGATTACTGGCCAATACTCAAGTTAACACACGGAAAAGGCAAAAAGCCACACTGAGCAGTTTATACCCTAGAGACACTATGGGACAAGATTGCCATAAATCAGACCTATCAATTGGCAATTTTCATTAATACCTGAAGCTTTCATTCCAGCCACTATGCCTCATCATACAAGGACCACTACTCTATTATATACACTTTTGTACTATCCTGATTAGGGCCTACATTAAAAGATTTACCAAGAGAAGTTACTAAGGTTTGTACCTAATCACGTAACTCTTAAAAACCTGAATTGTTTAAGCAATTCCACCAATTCCAAGGCAACTATGATTCATGAGGGTGACTTTAGACTAAAGTGAACTGCCTGCCTGAATACTTCAGTTAAAACATGTTTAACGCAAGAGAGATACAAGTTCCCACACATAAAGAACAGCCTACAAAAGCTACTCTACAACCCCTAGGCATAAGCCAGACAGATTCAGTAAGCAAAGGCACATAGTCAGGACAAACAAACCAAACCAACTCTGAAAAATTAAACAGAGAGACAATAAGCTCAGTGTCAAAGTAAAAAAGACTTGCTGAGCAACAGGAAAAAAAGTACTCATAAGCACATATGCCCATGCAGGACAGCATGTTCCCAAGCCACACTGTCTGCCAGGAGGTTATTCAAGCCAAATGGACATAAGCCAGGTGGAAGCACGTTGCACCAGATCCCTTTATATTCCTTCAGTGGACAGAGAAGCTTATGTCAGACAGAGGTGCTAGCTAGCATCAAGGTTTTAATGCCTATACCTGCAAAGATCCTGAGGACTTTTCTGCGGTCGGTTTCTGTTTCATTTTGGAGTTCATAAGATCAACTGCAGTAGAAAAACAGTAAAATTAATACACCATCCGTCTAATTCTTAAGTTCGGGAAGCACTAGTTAAAGAACATTACAATTTCTGTTTATCAGCTTTCATGGCAGCCGTAGGCAGCCGGCCATGCACGGCGTGGTCAGTGGGCTGCTCCAGAGCCTGAGGCTGCACCCGAGCCAGGAGCCGGGAAGGCAGCGCCCCACGCCGCCCTTCCCGCGGGGCTGGGGGTGTCCCAGGCGCAGACCCCAGATGGCTGAGGGGGAACCGGACACTCACCCACGCCGAGCCCCGGCCCCGCTCCCGCCAGGCCAGCTCGCAGAGCCCCTCCCGCCGCGCGCCGCCGCGGCCAATGGGGAAGAGCGAGGCAGGAGCCCGCCAACACCTAAACTCGGCCGTGGAAGCTTGCGGCCCCACCCGGCCGCCGGTGGCGGCGGCTCTACCGAGATGGCGAGCAGCCCCTTCTGGTCCTTCCCGCCCCTCTCCCGAGCCCGCCGCCCGCTCCCTCCCGCCGGCCCCGCTCACCGGCGGCCGCTCCCACACGGGCCCCGCTGCGCGCGCTCGCTCACCCAGACACCCTCTCGCGCCCGGCGCGCGGCTATAAGGAGCGCGTTGGCGGTCACGTGACCCGCCCCCCCCTCTCCGAGCCAATGGCGGGCCGCGCTCCCCCCGCCCCGCGCGCCGGGGCCGGTGCTGAGGGGGCGCGCGCCGCTGCGCGTTGTCTTTTGGGGTTTGGTTGCTCCTGGCTTTTGTTTTTCGTTTTAGTTACAAAGGAGTTGTATCAAATCAGATTTAATCGCGTCTCCGCTTCTTCTCATCACTCCTATCTAAACACGGTGCAACCTGCAAAACGGGGGAAGAAAATTAGCAGTGTTAAGCCACAATAAGTGGTAACCACACTAATTTTACGCATGATATAGACTACGGCTCTTATTAATTATGCCTAAGGCATGCTGTTAAATTTGTTAGAAACCACTTGACAATTATATTCTTGCAAATATTTGCACATTTTTCTTCTGTTTTTACTAATAGTATCTTCTGCTGACTTGTGAATAAACATTTTGTCGATTCCTTGCAATCAAGGTCTCACAGAACAGCTATCAACATTTTTTCCCAGGCAATATGATGGAGCTATTAGAAATTAGGATAATTACAGAGAGAAGTATTTATTTAGCCTGCCATTCTGTCAGTCTCCTACTTGGAAATAAATTCTAAGGCACTTATGAGAATGTTTTAAGTAGAATGTCATGGTCCGATGGAAGCAAGAAAGGCAGAACATGAAAAAAGGTGCATTAGGAAATCTTTAAACACGGATAGGGAAATAAAGCTGATCTCTCTTGCATAAACTTATTCAGTCTCTCATTGACCCATTTAAGCTTTCATTGTCCACAATATCCTTTGGCAAGTACCTCTAGAGCTCAGATAACCTTTGGTCTGAAGAACACCATCCTTTTTTTTGTTTGTTTGTTTTTTTCTTTGAACCTGATTCCGATATTGTCACTTGATGTACTGGAAGGGACAACAAACAACCTGTCCTCATCTAGGCCACTGTTACACAGACTGCTCTCCAGTTCTCTCTCCAGGCCTGCTTAGCCATCCCTGACATGAAAGCTGTTCAATCTTCCTGCTCTTTTGTGAACTGTATGGAATTTGATTTGTCACTGCTGAACACTGGGCTGGCGTTTCTGTGGGAAAACCTGCCATAACTGAGATCTTATACTTGAGTGATGGTCAGTTCAAAGTTTGTCATTCAATGTGTGAAATTAAGATCATTTTTTTTTCTTATGCATATTCCTTGATGTTTACCTGCATTGAATTACATTGCTGTATTTGCCCATCTCTCAATTCCATAATGTCCTTCTGCAGTCTTTCAGACAGGTCCCTTGTTATCTTGAATAATATAGTGTCACATGCAAGCTGTCACCTCAGTAAGCTTTGTCCTCTCTACAGAAAATGAAAATAACACATGCAGAAATGTCATCTAAATTAACATTGTTCTGTTACAGTACAAAAAAAAAAAAAAAAAAAAAAAAAAAAAAAAAAAAAGTTCATGCTCTTAGGTTAGTTGAATTCTTGTTGATTCTGGAAGAAAATTTGAAATTTCCAGATTTCAAAACACCAGCAGATATGCTTAACTGGTTATATATGCACACAAATCTTACCAGCATCGAATATACTTTCAGAAGAATCTTGATACAGGTAGTGCCTAATATAAGCACAATATAAAACCAGTCCTATTTTTACATTTCATGTTTTCTTATACAGAAATTTAAAAATCCAATAAAAACTATACTAAGCATTTAAATTAGAGGCATTCATTCATTTCTATCATAAATCATACATAAGAGGCACTGTGTGCATTTTATGGCTGCAATACATAAATTGTACATCTTCTAAATACTATGTTTTCAAATGAAACTTTCTCAGACATTACCTGTTGCCCTGATTTTTCAGCCTTCTGATGTTTTCATAGTTTGTGAATTCTTTCTCATGCGAGTGTTATAAATAGAAGTAATGTTTATGGTAAATACGAGTATGTTTTTCATTACTCTTCTGAGGAGGGAACAATTGATGGACTTTTGGTTTGATGAGTGTGATTGGAGAGGTGACAATCTCATTCTCCAATCCATGGTCTGGGTGTAAATACTGTATAATTGGAGTCACACAGAATAAAGGTCAGAGGGTCTTGCCCTGTCAACTGGAACGGAGTCCGTGTCTTCCTTTCATGTCCTATTGCGACAATTACCTCTTCAAAATTCAGGTTTAATTCATTAAAAAAATTCAGGTGAATTTAAATTCAGGTTTAATTCATAAAAAAAAAAATCAGGTGGATTTACAGTTCAGAAGTGGAATAACTGCTTTTGGAGATGTTGGTAATTGGAAAGGTCTGAGATAATGGGAGATGTTTCTGATGTGACAGTTGTGTTTGTTTTTCCTTTTAATTTGTTCCTTGCTGGAGCCATACAATCTGGAGGTTTGTTACCAAGCTGCCACTTCTTCAATTTATCCAGCTGAAGAACGTGTCCTCTTACGAACCGCTGTGGATTTGTAAAGAACCCCATCACCATCTCAGAAAGAACTGAGAGTTTATTATTAGAAGCTTATTCATAGCCTTGTGCAAAATCACTATAATGATATAAAAACCTCACCAAACAAGCAAACAAACAAAGTGTCCAGATTATGTAATAATTCCCCTTTTTGTAGCCAAAGTTTTAATTTAAATCATGACTGGGGCATTTTTACATGCAAAAATCTGTCAATCTAATGCTAGCAGAATAATTTTTTCTTCAGACTGAGTGCAATATAATGCATTTCAGCTTGTTTGTTTCATAAAAAAATAAAATACTCTGTCATGAATACAAATACGACTATTTGCACTTCAAGTGAGCCTAAGCAAACATGCCGAGGTTTCCCATAGAGCTCAGCCAATTTGTTAGATTATTCATGGCAGCAGAGAATGTGTACTTTTTAGAGCTTTTGTACTCCATTGCTGCTGATAAATGTTATCAGTTTTTACAGCAGGTGACAATTGAAAAAAAAGCTCCTTGGAGGACTTCATGTGCCTGGGAACGTGGGAATAGGTGGGTCTCCAGCCGCTTGGGGGTCCTGTACTGCTTACATGGCAGTGTGTGGAAACTTCCTAAGCGTTGCAGAGGGAGAGTCTGGCCTTGGCTATCTGAATCAAGTGCTGGGAAAGACCTATTTGTACTTGACAGTCACACCGTGCCTTTTGTCAAGACCCTTTTTGTGCTCTGCAGATAATGATCTAGCTCTGGGCTGCTTAAGGACTCTTTTATTTCTGCCTGCCACATTAAGTACAGGTAAACCACATTGAGGTTTTTTAAAAATTCGTCCACTGTGTTATTACATAAATATCATAATGAGTTCCTGTTTGTTAGTATTTACTGTAAGCAACGACTGTGAGTGTTTAGGATGCAGAGGAACACCCTGGGAGAGGGCCAGGGCAGCCACTGCGGTGCTGAGCCTCCGACACACGGGAATGTCTCATCTCAGTCCTGCCCTGGCCGCAACCCTGCAAAGGGGCCGGGGAGGGAAGCCCCGAGGCCGCCTCTGGAATCTCTGAATCATGAGGCCTGTGGCTCTCAGGGTCCCTCGCTGATGTTCTCTTGGCCCTCCTGTCCAATATTTATTTCAGGGATGAAAGGGCTCTCCGCAGTCCGCCGGGTGACAGTAGATGGCAGCGTGGCATCAGCTTCCCCTCCCTCTGCCTCTTGTTTTCCCGTCCTGCTTCGTGTGTTACAGACAAGAAATTCACCGCTTGTCTGCTTTTCCCTGGGTTAATCAGCATGGAAGGCTGCATGCTAATGAAACTCGTGGGTTATGTACACGGCACAGTCCAGGCCGTGGGTTGTGCGGATTCAAAATTCATAAGGCAAACTGGGTGGGTTTTGATGATGGCCACTGTTAATAATTAGATGTCTCCAGAGAGTGCACAATTTTCATGTATTAGAACAAAAGACTGTCCTGTGAACCGCAATCCCGAGTTCCTCAGAAGTGAAAAATTAAAAGAAAAATCTACATCTCACCTGTTTATTTTTTTCCCTAGTTAAGTGCTGTGTGAGCCACTAAGATGTCCCTTAAGACAGTGTTAGGTCCTAACCCACAGCTTAAAAAAAATAATTTATAAAATGCTTTAAGATTTAAAAAATTAAACATGCTCTATGAATCTTACAAATTAATAATAAGCTAAAGCTACTGTTGACTGCAAATATTTAGAATATTATTACAGACTGAACAAATAAAACAAGTTTTTTTGATTTTTACCCTTATCCTTGCAAGCATCTGCTGATCAAACACAAAACCTACATTATTTAGGACCAATACCTCACATGCCCAAGAACTTATGTCCCATTTTATGACTACACGCCCCTGAAGCTAGAAGGTGGGACATAAGCAAGTGCCAATTGAAGCTTAATACTGTAGCAACAGCTGTGCAGTGGTGCGCTGGTTTTGGCAGAGGTAGAGTTAATTTTCTTCTGTCCACTGCTGTCCATCACGACAAAGGGTGGACAGTGGCGGACAACCCAAGTCATTCTATGATTCTGTGATTCTAACTGGGTCCAGAACACAATATAAGGAATGCTGTGCACATTAAACACTGACATTTCTTTGTACAAAAGCATTCCTGTTAGGCCTTAGAAACTTATGTTTTCTCTGAAGACAGAAAAGAGTCGATCAGTGTGTTCTGAAGTATATGAAAGAGTTTTAATTACCACCTAATTTGTCTTGTTTGAATTTACAAAGAATACTAATATAGTTTTGTCTGATGAATAAATATTTGGCACTGAATTAATCATACTTCTGTTTTTGAAGCAAGTAGCTTCAGGGCTGATTCTGCTTCTAGCAGTATGTGTGGAATGTACAGAAGAAAGATAACAAAATCCATCTCATCTCTTCCTAAATATGTCTATAACAATATGTGTTATTATGTAAATATGTCTATACATGACAATTTGTGATCATCTATTAAAAAACTAATGTCTATAAATATGTCTGTATGTCTATAAATATGTCTATATGTCTATAAATATGTCTGTACATAACAAATTTTGACAATCTATTAAAAACTAATTATTAACATGAAATTATTAATTTTTAAGTAACTAATCATTAAGATGGAAGTTAGGAGCAGAGGCACTAGAGTACAATCTTGCCCACATGCTTATGAGTAAATCTGTAATGTAATTCTGAAAACAGGAATTAGACTCTGCAACTACAGAAATCTTAGGGAAAAGAAACCCAAAACGACAAGGTGTATCTATAAAGTTATCAATAGTTTTTAATTTACAGAAAAAACACAAGTTATTATGCAAACGAATGCTTGATTTCACTGAAAACAGTGAGGATATGATAACAAGGTGACTAGAAAATACCAGTTTTTCAGAGAAGAATACCCAGCAACCAGATACTATAAACTTCTAGTGCTTCTCAAAATTCCATGGCTCACTTTCTGTCCCAAGGAATATATTTTTGCCACAATGTCTTTCCTACTTTCACACAGGCCATTGCCCATGCTGCCGGGTTCTGTATTTCTGCAGGACGGCAGCCTTGATGCTGCCACCCCAGTCCTCAGAGGGGTCTGTGGGCACCTGACTCCTCCAAGGGTACAGGACTGCAGCTACGTGGTGTACACAGTCCTCCTCCCTCTGGGGCAAAGCCTCAAGGACACCAGCTGATTTGTCTGTGCTGTGCTAACCAAGCAGAAGCTGACCCACTCTGCTGGCTGTCTTGCTCAGCCTGGATTTAATGTGCACAAGAAACATTATTTTTTTTTTCTGTGTTAATGGGTTTTAAGCCTAAAAAGAGAGAACTATTACTGCATATAATGCCACAACCTACTTGTCAGGTTTATTTTGTATAACATGCACATTCCTCTCTTCTCAGTGATAAACCTTATATTATTTTAAATTAGATTTGAAGAGACGCAATCTGTCATTGGATCAAGTGTTATAATTGCAAAATACACACCCAGCTTCCATGGCCACAAGCTTCTCTTATAAATGATGCAACATTGCATAACCAGTATGAAGCAAAACAATAATACACAATTATGTAGTCAAGAGAATTATGGATCAATAGCATACAAATATTTATTTTGCTTTACTCTCCCTTCATTAAGAGATGTTACTTTTTAACATATGTTTTAAATGAGATGATGGTATTTTTCTATCCTACGAGCTTCATCGTTGTGCATGGTGGAGAAAAAGAAGCACAACTATATAAAAGTAGGACAAGACTCAGCCATTACTCATGAATTTAATAGTGCAAATATTTCTGCATGTAAATGTACAGTTGGGGTGGTACTTGGGTTGGTTAATGTACTCATTTGCGCATATGTTGTCAGGGTACCTTTACTAGACAATGAGCCAAAAGGAAAAAATCTTCTCTGAGCTTGCTAAAGAAAGGAAGTTATCTATATAAGGAGGAGCAGCAGTCTTTACAGAAGGAACCTGGAGTGATTCCAGCTCCCCATCCCTTTCTGAAAGGATTTGAGCAGCCTGAATTTGCAGAAGACAGGTGGTGGCTGCTTAACATGTAGTACTTTTTACTTGATCTCTCTTTTCCTTTAAACACAGACACACACACATACCTATATATGTATACGTATATTTCATCTAAGTCTATATATATTCCTCTCCTCATAGCTTTACTATAAAGCCCTCCAGAAGAAAAAGTGCTCCTACCCCAGCTACATTTGACAAAATCTTTTTGGATGAATTCCTCAGCCTCAGGGGCTGGGCAGCTGCCCGATCCCTTGTGACCGCATCCCTGCACTCAGAAGGGCAGCTGGAGTCCCCGGGCTGGAAGCAAACGCCTTCCTTTCCCCTGCGCAGGTGGGCAGGGCGCCAGCTCCCTGCGCGGCCCTGCTGTGCCGGGGCAACCCCCGCGTCAGGCGGGGCCGAGCTCTCGCCGCGTCCGCTCCTCCGGCACAAAGAGGGGCACAGGCCAAGCGTGAGTCATGCCTTAAAATAGCAGCGGGCGCAAGGCTGCAGCACAAAATGTCACACGGGGCAGCGTGGAAAACAAAACTGGACCAAACTGGCTGGAAGAGTGGTTACTTAAGCGCGGCTATCCTTACGGACAGACTGATGTTATAGTTAAAAAACTCTGTCAGTCCGAAATAGAAGTGCAGAGCTAATGCAATCCTCCTATTTACCTGTCTTGCTGTCTACCACCAAATAAAGGGTTATTTTCGACCGGCATTGCCCATTGGGACTGAATAGCAATCTCTAAGTAGGTAAAAAAAAATACCTGTTTCTGCTCTGTTCTTTTTCAAACAGCAGAGGAATGTTCTGGGCAATGCCCGTGTCAGGGAAGGCAAGAGGGCGTCTGACTAACACTCGTTCGTATCAGGGGGTCTGACTAACACCCGGGAAAGATGGAGAGGTCCAAGGGCTGAACACTGCTCCTGCCTACAAGACAGGCAGGAGAGAGATGTCCGAAGGAAAGTATGTAGAGGAAAGGCGTGCTAAAGAAAAATAAAAATAATAGGAGGATCAGGAGAGAACAAGGGGGATCGGCATGGACAAGTAAGAGATTGGGGAACAAAGCCTGAAATGTGGAGTTACTGGCAGTGCCACTGCCGTGCTGCACAGGCTTTGAAACACGATCAAGTGAAGTGAGAGACGGTGCCCGCACTTGTCTTCTGCCTGTAATCTCTGTAATATCGCTGCTGTTCCGCTGAGTCACAGGCGCCAGCTTCCAGGGAAAGGTGGGAGCGATGCGTTCACCCACCGTGGCAGCCCGCCGTGCCTTGCCGTGGCTCGAAGCAGCCGCTCTCCCCGCCTTGGCTCCCCAGCGCGACCCTGCGCTGCCGGGCGCTTCGGGAGCACCCCCTGCCCGGGGAATGTCGGGCAGCGAGGTTTCCCTGGCACACGGGCGTGGGCCCGGTGCTGGGATGGCGATTCCTCTTACTCGCTCTGGGCCTTCCCACAGGGACAACGCAGGCTGTGTCCTCGCTTCGCTTCCATTGCTTCCATGCCATTCCTCCTTCCTTCCAGGGAACGGGAAGGGAAGGAGGGCATTTGCCTGTCTTTGTAGGGCAGAAATAAAACCGCTTACTTCTCTCCAAGGATTAGGTTTGTGTCTCTGGAACAGCAATTACTTATTTATAAAACTTAGCCAGCCTCCTCGGGAAGCGTTGCGACCTCCATGGAGGAACACGGACTGTGACACTGGCTGCTGTGGCGAGATCAGTGCTGCAGACAAGCCCCTCGCCAGGGCAGCTCTGAATGCATGTTGGACTTTAGTTACTGTTTTATTCAAGTTTTATTTCGCATACGTGAATACAAACCCCGACGGACCAAATTACACAAAATATGCCACTACAAGGCTTGTTTACCTATAACATCACCACGCTTAAGGTTGGAACAAGTTTAAGTATTCGCGTAATGTGACGGAATTTAGGGATCAGGGAGGGAGGGGAGCTGCCCGGGGCAGATACCACCTCGGGCGGGGGAGGGGGCGATGTTCCCTTCCTCCCCTTTGCCTCACACCCTGCCCGTCGGACCCCCCTCCCCACCCCCGAGAACGGCGTTGAGCGGCCCCATACGGGTCCTTGTCCCGCGGGCACCACGCGGGGCGAGCGGGCGGTTACACGAGGCGTGACCGCGGGGGCTGGACGGGAAGAAAGAGCAGGCAGTGCGGATTCCTGGCGCGGTTGGAGCTCGGAGACGCTCCAAGCCGCCGTTGTACTTTGCTTCCTGCTATTCCTGACAAGGCGTGTCCACGGTGCTTACCGAGGTTGAGCTCTACTGCCCCGACCACAACGGTGCCTCGCCCCCCCGGAGGCACGAGCGCTTGGTACGCGCCGGCGGTGCGGGTAGGGCGGTGCCTGTGTGACTCAGGCGCTGCCATTTTGAGGGGTCTGTGGTAGCTGCGCAGCTCCACTCCGCGCTCGCTCCGTGCCGAGGCACAGGCACTCCCGCTCTCTCCTCCCCGCTCCTGCCGTCGCCCTCGAGGACGTCCCGGGACCGCCTGGACGAAAAGAGGCTCTCCTCAGCCCTTTCATCATTCTTCCCGGCCGTCCCGGTCCTCCTTCGACGCCGCTCCGGGATCTCTCTATGCCCGCCGCCCTTCTCCGTAGGAGCCGCTAGCGCAGGGACAGCGTCCTCCTCCTTCTCCTCCTTCCGCCGCCGCCGCCGCCGTCGCCTCTTTCTCCTCCTTCTCTCTCCGCCACCATTTCCCCACTCCCCGGCCCCGGGGCGCTGAGCTAGACTATGGGGACCAGGTCGGGGCCGAGCAGCGGCAGAGCGGGCGGCCCGGTCACCGTGTCCCCTGCGGCAGGGATGGGGGGGCTCCGCGGCTTCGTGGCTTTATCTTGACATGGCTCCTCTCCGTGCTGCCAGCACCGCCGCCGCCTCCTCCTCCACTGCTCCTCCTGCGCCCGCTGGCTGCGGGTAGCGAGCGGGCCACGGTCCCGGGCTCTCGTCGGAGCCTCTCAGTCTCTTGCTTAACTGGGGGGGAAGCTTTGGGAGGGGTTCCTTTTTTTTTTTTGTTTTGTTTAATTTTCCTTTGTTTTTTGTTCTTTTCTCTCCAGAGAGAGAAGGGGGAGAAGTACTTCTCCCCCTCCTCTTCTTAACCTGGTCCGACGAATTTTCTAACTTAAAAACTTTTTAACCCCGACTAATCAAACACCTGGGGAGGGGAAAAAATGTCTGGAGAGAGGAAGAAAATAACCTGATAATTGGGGATTTGCTTTTTTTCGGGGGAGGATGATTTAGAGGTTTAAAATTGCAACCTAGATTGCAATTTAAAAAAAAAAAACCAAAACAAAAACCTCGCAAAAAAAAATCTGTCACCGAAAAGCAGGAGCAAAAAGGCACTCCATGTTTTCCGAGTCGTGGCCATGAAGTGAGAGGGGAGAGAGGCGGTGCTGCTGTGGGTGTCCCGCTGCCCCGGGCGCGGCCGCCCTGCGCGCAGAGAGAAGCCGAAGGGAAAGCCAAGAGCGCCGGCCATGCACAGCCTCGGCTGACCGTGCTCGCTGCAGCAGCAGAGACAGGGAGGGATCCCCGGGGGATCAGCAACCCAGGGAGTGTATGAGGTGTCGGGGGATGTAGGGCTCTCCCACTGGTAGGGAGCCCGGCTTTGGGGCACTGATTCCGGTTTAAGTCTCTCAGTGAGAATACTGTCCTTTGAACCCCTGTCCGCCCCTTGTCAATGGCCATCATGATCCCTCTCCTCTTCGGCAGCAGTAGCCTCAGGGCAATGATGAGCAGGATGAAGTTAGAAATGACTCCGCTGTCTTTTCTCTTTGCTCCCCTGCAAACCAGCGCTGTGTTGACTGTAGTTGATTTTGTTGTTGTTGGCGGCAGAGAAATGTCATACTTCCCGGGTTGTGCACTCCTCCTTTGCACCCTTTTCTCTGCTCTCCACCAAGTGTAATAATTCTAAAGAAAAAGACGGGCAGCATAGCAATAGTGGAAGGCTGAGAATAATAATCAGTAGAGTCATGAATCTGGCTGGGGTAAAACGCAATTTGTAATTTCAGCTTCGGGTTTTTTTTTTTGTAAGCAGAGCAAAAGTACCCCCCCATGGATTGGGCTTGTGCCAGTTGCTTTTTATTGTACACATAAATTGTGATAAGATTTGTTTGGGGTTTGTTTTCTTTTTTTTAATTTTTTTTCTCCTTCATTCTTATCCTCTTATTCCTGCGGCTAAACTGTTCAAATTTTTCTCTTCAAAATTCTTTGGGTTTGTTTTTTTTTTTTGTCCTTGATTTATTGTAAAACTTCTTGTCCAGCCATGGCTGGACAACTACTTTCTTTGTTTCTTGACCCCTCCAATACTACATTCTCCTCAAATATTGCCTGAGGTGCGGTTTTGGGTTACATTAGCGTTTGATCTATTCAGTTGTAGTAGCAGGAATCAAACGACTTGTTTCTGTTGTACTTAAGTCTTAAGAAAAGGTGCCCATACTTTAGCGACAGTTTCCAAAGGCTTTAGTACCACCTGTATTACAAAATGGGGGACCCAAACTCCCGGAAGAAACAAGCTCTGAACAGACTTCGTGCTCAGCTTAGAAAGAAAAAAGAATCTTTAGCTGACCAGTTTGACTTCAAGATGTACATTGCCTTTGTGTTCAAAGACAAGGTAACTTGGTTTTTAAGTGTGTGTCTGTGTTTGGTGCATTTTAAGTGTTCTGTGTAAAGTCTTGCTGCCTGATTGCATCTAATGTTTTGTGCTTAACAGATTCCACTGACTTGTTAATTTTTTCTTAATTGCCAGTTGCTATAATACTTCGTTCATATCTGTCATTATGGCTCTTGGTATTTTGTGGTTCTGTAACGCCGAGGGTTCCAGTGTCTCATTAAATGGTTACTTGGTAACTTCTGTATTGGGTAGATATTTTTCAAAGTTAACGCTGTAACTCTGTTAAGCCTAATTCGGCTCTGACCTGGACAATTGCTGGCTGTGGACAGGATCTGGCTGGGGCGATTGCCGAGTGTGTTTATCTGGTGGAAGCAGAAGCGAGGACCTGGCAGTTGAAGGGAGGGGTTGCAAGATGTGATGTGGAAATGGCCCAAGTGCGCAGGCACATGTGGAACTGCTGCTGTCATTTTGAAAGGGAGTGGGGAGGGCAAAGAGGAAATCTTCATTTGCCGGGCTGCCTCCTCTGCTGCTGGATGCTGCATATCTGGGTGGGGAGCTGGGCCTTTCTAAAGCCAGCTGTAGACCCGCAGTTGTGGGAGGGATTTTGTCCACAGAATGTTAAAAGTAGGTACTTAGAGGAAGTGAATGTGCTGAACAAATGATGAGGAAGTGAAGATAGAAGCAAATGGCAACAGAGTACAAAATGTGCAAAATGCATGTAGATGAGCACTGAAATCGTTTAATCCCCTCAAATATATAGTTTTTGCATTTGCTGTAATAATTAGGTGTTTAAAATTAAGACTTTTCTTTGAAAAGCTTCCTTAAAATTCCTAATTTCAGTTTGCTTTTGTTTGTCAGTTCTAGTGCAAGCAGATACGGATATATTTGGGGTATAATTTCTGGTTACTGTGTCATAGTAACATAAAAACGAATGTTTAAGCAGTGGCAACAGATTTTCTTAGATGAACCCACTTCAACTTTTTTAGTTGAACATTGGTACTACTTTTTGGTTGCTTTGTAGAAATTCATTGCAAATACTTGTTTTAAATCTTGTTATATTTGCTTATATCACAGTGAACTGAGGATGTCCATTCTGTACCAGTTGGCCTAAAGTAGGAGTTTAGCTCAAGTTAGCTTGGTCAGCAAATAGTTGCCTGATATCTGTGTTCTGATGGGGGGGAAGGGAAGTGGAGCATTATTTGGTAAAATATACTTTGGTCCCTAAATAGGTCAAGACTTCTACTGAGCTGTAAGAAAGCTGTTAGAAACAGACATACAGCTTCAGTGATTTTACATTCTTACAGTGTTTTGGCCTTGCTTGAGAGATGCGGAAATATTTGTACTGAGTATGAAAGTTATTTAACAAGTGAAAATAGTCCTCCTTTGAGAAGATCACAGCTAACTTCAGATGGGCTCTCAATCACCTGCTGTCACCAAATGTGGCATTGAAAGATTCACTACGCATAAAAGGCCAACTGTAAAAAATTGGAAAGGAGAAAAAAGGTGTTACTTAAATGATAGTTACAGAGAGAAGCTTGCAGAAGTTCTTGGTCATCCCAAAGTCATGTGCTCTACTTGAAGAAGGGGCAATTCTGTTAATGTTTAGATAAAATTTTAGTGTTTGCAAGATTGATACAGTAACTCTGCATTTTTGGAGACTACAAAAACCTGTTCAGCTTTTATAAAAGTTGTCAGTCTGATTCTGTTTAATTTATAAATTCCTGCCTATGAGTTTTAGTGTTGCTTGTATCAAAGTCCTAGCCTGTGTGATGTTTACTTATACATTTATACAGAAAATCACAAATCCTGAAATAAACTGTTTCCTATAGTTCCCTAAAAAGGATTGTAATCTTAATGTAATGTGTGCTTTTTTTTAGAAGAAGAAGTCAGCGCTTTTTGAAGTGTCTGAAGTGATACCAGTCATGACCAATAACTATGAAGAAAATATCCTGAAAGGTGTGCGGGATTCCAGCTATTCCTTGGAAAGTTCCTTAGAGCTTCTGCAGAAGGATGTGGTACAGCTCCATGCACCCCGCTACCAGTCTATGCGCAGGGTAAGGCTCCGTTTGCGCTTGCTGAATGACACTGCTGCAGCACTTGGCTTCTCCTTGTGAATGCTGAGGCTGATCCTGCCGTCTTGTTTTCTCACTTGCTGCACGAGGGCTTTGTGGGCCTGTGTTTATGGGTCTAGTTTGAAGGGTAGCAATGGAGTAATAACAGTTCTGAAACTGTTTAAATACTCGTTTTTAAGCTTTACCTTTCATTTGTCTCACTCAGAGATGTGCCTTGGGAATTGTATCTTCTTGCCATCTTTTAGATCTTCCCCTAGAAGGCATGTGCTAATAATTCTTGCAACAGCTCCTGCTGTACAACTAAGTGATTTTGCTTTATGAATAATGGAAGACAGACAGTCTTTTCTAATGTTTTCCTAAAGTTCTGGTTTATATTAAGTGGATACTAAAATTCAGTGGAAAGCAAGGAAGACTTCAGTTGTGGTATGAGTAACACAAATGGAAAATCAAACAAATCTTGTCTAAGTATCACCCCTAAAGTCTGTGCCTGTATAAGTTGCTTATCTGTGTCTTTGAGCACTGGAGGGAAGGAATGTAAGAACAGAACTTTACTGCTCACAGGATGTGATCGGCTGTACCCAGGAGATGGACTTCATTCTATGGCCTCGCAATGATATTGAGAAGATAGTCTGTCTCCTGTTCTCTCGGTGGAAGGGATCTGACGAACCCTTTAGGCCTGTTCAGGTATTTGCTTTTGGGGTTTGACTTCAGTAACTAACTTATTCCTGGAGGGAGTGTTCTCTTTAACCAATAAGTTGGTATGGTGTGCGAGTTCTGGGCATGGTAGAGAAATGTGCTGTCTGCTTTTATTTATAAAGCAGCCAGTGTTCTGAATGCCAAATTCTGCCTCCCATCTTTATGCACGATTGTATTAGCCCTTCCAAAACGTAAGTTTCCAAAGGGCCTTTGCAAATGACATGTATGTATAAATGTACACAGTGTGTTTGTATTGGTAGGAGTGGATTAAATGTGCCTGTTAGTACAATTGAATCTTTGTCTAAAGGTGCTGGTGTTGTTAAGGTTCTGTCAGTATTCCGAATTGCTGTGTTTGATTAGATGGAAGAGTGAGATGGATGGTACTTTTGCATTATACTTTGGCCTAGAAATTGTTGCACAGGGATCTTCTGCCACAGGAAGGTAAATTGGGTTTTATATATGCTGCAGGTGAAGTTGTGCCTTTGTGTTGTTAATGTCACTGCGATGGCTGATGTCAGTGTTGGCAGAATGAAATTAGGGGATGCTTTAAATTGTGTCAAGACACTGCCGTGGTCCCCAGTTTCTGCTTTTCAGAATAGATCAGAAAAGGAAAGAACAAAAGTGGTTGTAAAGCTCCAGATTAAAGAAAAGTAATGGGTTACACATGAGCTTTATCTTAAAAATATTTTATTCCCCTCCTTACACCTTGTAGGCCAAGTTCGAATTTCATCATGGTGACTATGAAAAACAGTTTCTGCACGTTCTGAGCCGAAAGGACAAGACTGGAATTGTTGTCAACAACCCTAACCAGTCAGTGTTTCTCTTCATTGACAGACAGCACTTGCAGGTAAGCTTCTTCTGTCCTTGTCTTAACAGGTGTATTTTAATCACAAAAAGCTTTTTCTTCTCTGCAGCATCAGTGATTTTGCCACGAGGTACTCAAGTAGAAAAACTGATCACGCATTCATGATTGCATTTGGGCAGTTTCAGGGGAAGCTTATGCTGTAAATAGGACTCACACGTGCAAAAAGCCATGGGCCACATACGTATTCACTAGAATTAATGTTCTTGTATTGAAAATTAAGTAAATTCTAAAACAGGCCTAACAGTGTTCAAGAAGAATTAAGGTGTTGGTTTGGTTTGGGTGACCATACAGAAATAATTCAAGTGAAGAATGAACAAAATAGCGAGAACATTTTATGCATTAGAGTTTGCAGACTAATTTTAAGCTCAGGCTGTTTGTATGTATGAAATAGTGAATTTTAAATGTCTGTGGGGCTCTGCCTATTACTCCTGAGTTAATTTCTAGTTTTAATACTTTTTCTTTGGGTTTTCTTTGCCTCTAGACTCCAAAAAACAAAGCTACAATCTTCAAGTTATGCAGCATCTGCCTGTACCTGCCACAGGAGCAGCTCACTCACTGGACGGTTGGCACCATAGAGGATCACCTCTGTCCTTACATGCCAGAGTAAGGTACTGGCCAGCAAAATGGGGAAGATCACAGAATGCAGCAGTGGATTTTCACTTTCCTCACCACTTTATTCTTTCAGAATTTAGAAGAAAATGGACTCATGTTCAGAACACTATACATTGTGAAACTTGATCATCCTGGATTTTTTTAATCATTTGTATCTCAGAACTTTGCAGGGTTTTTTTTAGATGTTTTCTGCATGGACCTTGTGAAAGAGAGGATGCTCTGCACACTTCTGCACTGCATCAGCATCTTACTAAAATGTGAAATGAAGGGACTGTACATTGAAACAAATGTATCCGAAAGCACAAGGTGATCATTTGTGGTGGTGTTCCCATTTGTGCTGGTCATGCCCCCTAACATCTCTAATGTTAACCATCAGTGTTTGAGGGTGAGAAGTGAATGTAACGGGTATAAAAGCCTCAGAGCTTTGCTGTTAATGATTGTATCGAAGAGCACTATCATTCATTCTAATGAACGAAGAAGTGGCTATTACAATAGGAAGTAAGCGTGGGAAAGAAATCTTTCTTCCAAAAAAAAAAGCATCTCATTTAATGTATAGGCATTTTTTGCCTCTCTTATTTTGCTGGGCCATGTCTTAAGTTTACTGGCACTTTTGTTTTGGATCTCTTTCCCCGAGTTGCTGTATAACTGTATGAAGGTATTCTTTTGAGTTGGATGCATTTATACAGATGAGGCAGACCTGGAGTCTGAAGTTGCTAAAGCAGCTCAAAAAAAAAAAAAAAGGTTAAATAGCTGCAGAAACAATGTTGGTAGAGGATTATTTTTTCTTGGGAGTTGAGACTTGTAAACTTGCAGGTGAACTGTGCAGGAAATACTGGTTTCTAAAACATTTCTGATGGAAAACCCATCGAGGTTTTTTTTTTTTTTTTTCTTTTGGAGTAGACATTATAAACCAATGTAAAATAGTGTTTGAGTGTCAAAAGTTGGTTCTGACAGAACATTTTAAGATTGTGCAATGATAAAAGGAAGACTACTGTATAGTTTTGATGACAAAGAAGGCTCTGCTTAAGGGTTGAGTACTTTACTGGAGTAAAACTGCATAAGCCTACTCCCTTTGGATAAAACTAGTGCTTACCTGTTTAAAACTTGTATTTAGCTTTTGTTTGGAATTGGAAAAAATTGGAAATTAAATAAATTAGGTGAAAGATGGCTGGCTTTATTTATGGAAATCCTATTAATTGAATCTTAGTAGCACCTTGCATCTTAAGAGTGTCATCCACTACAAACACTGAAAATATGCAGAGTAAAATATTAAGATCAGTGGCAAAGGTGTTCTTTGAGCCATATGTTTTGAAAAGTACTGGTCAGACAGAATGGCATTACTGGTATCTTACTGTATTGGTACAGAAGTGTTTTTACTTCCTTGGTTATAAGGTCCTACAGGTTAATATGAAACATCCTAGAAAAACACCACGTGAAAGCTCCAACTTCACTTTCATAGTTGCCTTAAGTTACAAAGAAATACCTGGAAAGTGCTGCTCTTCAGAATGCTAAGACTTTCTAAAATATTTAATAACCACCATACCTACTAATAGTATTGAAAATTTCTCAACTTTAAGTGCGTCTTCTTTGAATGATCTGTAGACGTAATACAAAATGTCCACATGAAGCTTGAGCTAAGTTTCATAGGGTCTTGAACATTCAAATTTCAGGAGTTTAGAATTTGCTTCCTAAGTGCCATCCTTTGTTCTTAATTTGCCATTTTGAACATCATCTCACCACAGTGAGAACAGAGCCATAGTTACCTTGATTAGCAAACAAATGACAGGTTTTGCATTAGGAATTTTGGTTTTCTTCAGTCTGGTTTCTATTAGAAGAAGCCTTAAGATGTTGGCCTGAGTGGCTGTGTCCAGTGTTTTTCAAGTGTCAATAATCATATGGATTTTAACTTTGATTCTCTGTATTACAGGAAACAACCAGTTCAGTTTAATTCCTTTTTTAGTTCTGCACAGGGGGTGTAAGACAGGCTGCTCATTTGTTCCTCATGACAAACCATACCATGCTTCTTTGGGAGAACACAGGGTTAGAGGAAACAAAAAATTGGAGAACTAATTTTGTTAAATGTGGTCTATACTACCCAGCTAGCAAAGCTTATGCTTTTGCTGTGCTATCAGAGCGAGTTGAGAACCATCATCATTTTCTAAGTAGTGGGGAAAAAAGACAAAGGGGACCAACAGAGCATGAGAATGTTGGGGAATATATGAGTTTGTTCTTGGATCATTTGGCATCTTTGAAGAGTTTCTCTCCCTTAAACAGGACAGCTTTTGAGGGAAGAGATTCAATTCCTGTTCCACTCTTTCTCATTGGAACTTCTAGTTCAATCTCAAAATACCCTTCCATTATGTTACTTTAGCAAAATGCCCTTCAGAAGTGGATGGAAGTAGTTTATAATATCTAGCTTTTGCTTTCAGGCACTCTTTATATCAACCTAATGGCTTCTCTGTAGTCTCTTTTCAAAAGGTAGGTTTTACCTCACAAAACTAATTTTCCAAAGCACGGTTTGTCGTGGTGTGCACCTCATTTTTGGAGCTGTTTGTAAAGACAGAAAGGCTCTCTTACAAGAATTTTAGTTACTGCTTACTGTCAACTGCTTGTGTGGCTCCCTTGGACATACAATTGAAATACACTCAATATTGCACCTGAATATGGGAGTTTAACGGGGCTGTTTGCTTAAGGATTTGGCATGAGACCTTGGTAAGTGCCAAAGGGGCAGGGATAAATTAAGTAGACAGAAGGCCATTAAATGTTAAATGCATCTCAGTAATTGTTTGGTGAAGGCAAGCTTGTGTCAGGTGCTTCCTGGATGACAAGAAGCTTCTTAAATGTTACAGTCTGTACATGACTTTGAAGCTTCACTTCTCAAGCTTCTTTACTTGTGCAAGAGTTACCAAAATACGTTAAGATGGACAAAACTGCTGTGCAAGTACTGCCAAAATGTAACGGGCCTGTAGTTAGTTTCCAGTTGATACTCTTTGCCATGTTTGTCTCCCAGTATAAATTCCCTCTCAAAAGCTATTTTACAGCTTTAGTGTTTATTTTATAAACACAAAAAGTGATCTGTTAAGTGATATACCAGGTAGTAGAAACACATTGGGATTAGTCAGTGCTTCTCTTTAAAAAAGGAAGAAATTGGTTACTCAGTTGGTTACTAATCTCCAAGCATGGAAAGTTTTAGATCAAAGGTTCTGATCTCTCACTGCAAGTTCATTTTTATCATTGCAAAATGTCTGTTAGAAAAGCAGCAGGTGGAAAGATGAAAATTGGAACTTGTAAAATGACCTAGACTTTTAAAAAATCAATTTCTACTTGATTGTACTTTGAAACTACAGACCTGAGGATCAGCCTTCACTAGAGTAAGTGGCTATGGTCCTTGCAAATGACCACATCTTTTCCTTGACACATAAGGTGCAGTGTATTAGTTTTGAAATTACTTTAAAACGTCGTACAAATGCCATAAATGCTTGGTCCTTGCACATACTTGCAGCTTGTGAGCTCTGCAGGCATCCTTCCCTTCCCACCCCTGTTCTGCTGCCAGGAGAACACTGCTTTTTCTTAGACTTGTGTGCTGAGTCATTCAGGTTACTTGCAGTTACTGAACACCAGCTTATGTTGAATCAGGATCTGGGGGCTGAACAGTGAGAAGAGTCACTGAAGGGTTTTTTTGCCTCTTAATAGTGAGATGAGTCTAATGGACTGTTGGAGGCATCATTTAGTATTACATTCACATTACTGCCATTGAGCATGATAGTTGGAGTCAAGAATGAGTAGAGTACATTTACATTCCCTAAGCAGATAGACATGCCACGTGAGTTTACTTAATTGCTCTTTACTTTTATTAGCCTGGAAAATCATCTCAGATTTTTCATTTTGCATTTATTGCAGCAGTAAATTCACAAGCTGTGTAAGCCTACAGATTCCGGAACAGCTTCCTGGAGTGAAGTAATGAGACAAAACATTAAAACCCTTTAGGTCTGCAGCAGTAGGTGCTGCTTTCTGCTTTGTGCACTGCAGCTGGGAGGGAGCTCACGAGGCTCACTGGGTAGTGCAGATGCTGTGGAGGGAGGGCTGTGTCAGCTCTACAGGTTAACTGAAGCTAAGTGTAATTTCTCTTCTGCTTGGGTGACTGAAATGCTTTTTAGGGCTAAAGATATCCGTGGCCTACTTCTGCTTGGAAAGGATTTACATATGGAAAGGTCCCTTAATTTAAGCACAATTACTGTATGCTAGAGCACCCACTAAACAAATTGCTCTTCTGGACTCCTGAAATCTATTTAAGCAGCTACTGCTTTTAAGTGAAAGAAATCAAAGATCCAGAATTTGAATACAGTGTTACAAGCCCCAAGTGCTGCCTTAGTAAACAAAAATAGGGGTCTTTTTGTTTGGTTGAGTTAATTTATTTTTGTGTGTTTGGAGTTTTTTGGTATTTTTGTTTGTTTGTTTGGGTTGTTTTGTTTTGCTTGGTTGGTTGGTTTGGGTTTGGGTTTGGGGTTTCTTTTTGGTTTGTTTTGTTTTTTGAGGGGGTTTTGGGTTTTTTTGTTTTTTTTTTTTGGGGGGGGCGTTCCTGAAGGATAGCAAATGTGTCTTGTTTGATAAAAGCTGGCAGGTGATTTATTCTCTTTTAAGTGAGAACTGTATATGCTGCTGTGTCCCACAACCATGGCAGCTTGGGATCCTGGTCTGGTGGTAGCAGTGGTTCAGTGAATGCATTGCAGAATCATGAAGGTGATAACTGTCATCACGTTGGCCCTGAACTCAAGTAGCAAAATAGGCATCTAAGTGGGGTTTTTTTCATTACCGTGGACAGTGAGGTAAGGGAGAGGTTTGGGGGGGGGTTGGCTAAATGGGTTTTTTTGCAGATGGAAATTCTAAAATTGTGAATGATATAATGCGGTTGGAAGTTCTTCCGTATGCCCTGGCAGTGGCTCAGAGCCAGTCAACGAAGCTGAAGAGATTTGAACTGCTGTTCAGAACAGTTACTTAACAGCCTAATTCACCTCACATCCCTGCCCTCCCTGCCCATCTTTGTTAGGTGGTGTTTGTGAATTTGAGAATTGTAAACCAGCAGCTCAGCCATGAGACCCCCGTGATGGGTGGCTCGACCTAAAAGACTTAGAAGGAGTTCTCATAGTTCAACGCTTGTTTCAGCAGTGACACCCTTCCTTACCTTTTCCCTAGTTCATCTCTGATGTCTTCCCAAGAGCTGGAATCCTTAATGACTAAACCCCTTCTCACTGCATCTTTCTTAATCTGTGATCTGTATCTGCCCTGATTAGCATCTGGATCCCAGTTTCAAATGCCAGTGGGAACAAGTCTGTTCTGATTCCTTATTTTCTCAAGGCATCTGTAAAGCACAGCTGTACATGGTGCACACCCATGGGTGTCAGTCTGAATGCATTTGTGCAATAGCAGTGATGTGAAACCAGCATGAAACACTTGGCTGGACAGGGTACTGCATGAAGTGGGAAGCTGAAGTTACTTCCACTGAGAGAGACAAACTGTTCCTCAGCCTTTCATACCACTATGTGGCCTCCGTAAGAACAGACATCTAGACTTAAGTATAATTTGGATGTTTGGTATATTTAAAAGAAAAACCCCAAAACACAACAAATTGCAATATGGGAGGGCTGGTCTCATTTTTAGCTGTTAAGATATGGAACTTGCAGTTGTCTGTCACTTACTGGATATGTAATATGGCATACTACTAAGATGAGCTCATGAAATCACTTTATTTGCTTACTTGTAAGGGAATTATGCCTCAATCTGCAGTGATGGAACCAGGTCAACCCCACAGGAGGTCTGTTTGTTCAGATGCCAGGTGGAGCCATGTACCATTTGTCCTTACTACAGCAATTTGTTTCCATTACTTTGACATTCAGCTAAGGTAAGATACAGATTTTTCAACATGTAGGTTAGAGTGAAATCAGTAAAGAACACTTCCAAGTATTACGTCTGATGCTTGACAGTTTACTCTCCATGCTAGGCAAGCTCAATGGTGTCAGTTCCTTCTAAGATTGTCTCTGCGCCCGAGTTCAGTTGTGAAATAAATTACGAGGTCAACATACTGCTGCTGGTGAGGGATAATAGACAAGGTTGGCTTAAAATAATCCATTTAATTAACTGCTTCTGAAATAACTGGCCTGCATATTAATGATGTCCCTCTTATTAATTAGGCAGTACTAAAATACTGTGTTGAATAGTCTGTTGTAAAGGAGAAAAGAATTCACTTGTTATTTCAGGAAGGTTTATTTCTGTTTCCCTCAGCCTGAAACCGTCCTTGCCAGGCGTGAATGGGAACAGGAGGATACTGTTGTTTCCGTGTTGAGGTTTGCCACTCTCAATTGGCCTGGACGCTTTTCAGTTGTAATTATGTAGATATGATGAATGCTAAGTGATGGAATGGGACCACTTAACTCTGATAGGTTCCTGAGGCAGCCAGCGCTGATTGAGGGAAGTCGTGTTAAGTTGCAGTGGGACAGTTACACAAGGACAGAGAGGCCCCAGCACGTAGAGCTGAGTGTTCTCAATATTTTGGCACATAATGAATTTGACACCTCCTTCATTCTCACCCTCTGCCTTTTATTTCAGGTAATAGTCAGAATTGCTCTTGTGTTCCAGTGAAGGGAATGGGTTTAGAGCAATTGGAGGGGAGTGGTTTTAAATATTTTCTTGCACTCTACTACATGAGTAACCCACATAAGAAAACTGGTAAACTTAAGAATGAGAAAAAAAGGTAACTGGAGATGCCAGAACATGTTAATGGGAAGATAACCAGACCAGCAATTGCCCAAGTCATTAAGTGCATCCAGTTGCTTTGATGGATCCTCTCTGCTCATCCAAGTAATAGCAGAGGAACCGGAGATGCTTAAGACTCCTAACAGCACTCCAGGCTGAGGGAGCTGTGAGAATAAAGTGAGAATTTCATACAGTGAACCATCTAGTTATGATGAGCAAACAAATTTATTTGATTTAAGACAAAAAAGGTCACTGCTGTGGTAGGCACCTTTGCAGAAAAGCAAAGCATTGTGTTTCTTTAAATAGGATTCAGGGATGATTTCTGAGTGCAAGTACTGGGGGAAAACCAATTATGAATGTACTGCTAAAGAGAGGATGCTACTATTAAAAGATCAACTAGCCACAGGCATGTAAGTTGTGTATGCTTCTGAGGCAGCCCCAGAGAAAAAGCTTTTCTGAGAATGTATATAGCATGAAAAACTGTTCTAAACTTGCAGAAAAAGTACATGCTGGTGGCCTGAGCCCACTGGATACTTTTTTAGAGAACTTCCACTGAAGGGTTAGCTATCCACTCATATCAGTTGTTTAAAAGTAATTTTGGAAATATTAATGACACATTAGAAAACTTGTACAAGTTTGTATTGAAAATCAGTCTGCATGAACAGGTCACCTAATTAATTGAAAATTACTTCTTTAGGTTTAGGAATGCACAGGAGAAAACACTAACTGCTCATCCCAACAGTCAAATGATTGAAGACAGAGTCAACTTCCACAACAAAAAGGGCTTACACATGCCCTTTATTAGCACAGATTAGCCTTTTGCTAGAGGAGAAAAACATGCACTGCATATGTAGCATTGCTGTTCTTATTACAGCTTGATAGCCTTACCATGCATCTACAGTTTGAAGAAAGCAGTTAAGTCTGTCTACAACAGTGCAAGAGGAGATGGGGTTTCAGCTGATGGACAGCAGCTTAACTCTACCACATTCCACCCAGGTCAGATAATCTACAGCCTTAGCCTGAATGAAAGCTCACCAAAATTACTTTTTTACATCTGTAACATGCAGCTGATGGATTTTAAACAAATATATAATCACAACCTGAGGTGGGAAGAGCTGAATAGCCCACGTGATATAAATGTATTTTCATATTCAGGGATCAGAGGGAGCTGACATCTCAGGTGAATTTGTGTACAAGGGTTCTACCACACCCTCTCTCAACCACTCCACACTGGCAAGCTTTTACTTAGTGCAAAGTAAAGTGCTAAAAAACTACGAAACAGTATTTCAAAAGGTAGTTTCAGAAAGCTTTATTGAATACTTCCAGATTTGTTATAAATACATCAGTAAATTACATTTTGCATTAGCCTGCTTTACACTTTCAAACCAGTTCTGGAGGATGATACAGGAACTCTGTACTACCATCTCAGGGTGCAGGTACAGTTTTACAAGCACTTCTAGTGGTGCCTGAGTGTGACTGTCACAGGTCTGAAGACAGGGTTGCTTTGTCACCTGACAGCACAGGTAGAGAAAGCAGATCTCTCAAAATGCTGTCATGCTGGTTAACCATATGGCTGGTCCAAAGGCTCTTCCCTTCTGCTATCTTCACCAAAAAAAGCCACTTGCCTCCCTGTGTTGTCACACTCTGTTGTTCATCCCAAACTAAGGCTTGTAGCCATTCTGGTGGTAATTAAGAAACTTGTTTGTTTATTATAGAAGTGAGACAAATTCTCTTGATGGAGATTATCACAACTTTGTGCAGCTGCACAAGTTTGTGCAGATATTGTATAAGTGAGAAAATAATTCTATATGGGATTCTGAAGTCCAACACTATTATTTAAAATATTTTTTCATATTACTTTCCTATGAACTTTGTATGTCTACCTTGTGCAATTAACTTTCCTGTAGCCTTATTTGTTAAATCCACAGTGGCAAATGCAAGACTTCTTCCTTGCTTCAAAATCTGAGCTGTAATCAGTATCTCTTCTCCAATCTTAGCAGCTGAAGTGTATCTTCAAGGAAGAAAAAAAGGAACAGGTAAGAGACTGTACAGAGGATAAAACCAAGAACATTCCTGCATTTTATATTATCATGAAGGAATTAGCAGAAGTGGGTAATAAAGACACATCTCTGCCTGCCTGCCTACTTGCAAAACCCCACTTAATGGATTTGAGCTCCTCTGACTACTGGCAGTTGTAAATAAGTATGAGTTCTCTGAGAAAATAGGGGGTGGAAAGAAACCCATTGACTGGGTTCTGAGGAAAAGTCCATTTTGGAACAGAAACAATGAGGTATCCAAGACTTCAGTTAAAAATTCAGCTCCAAGTCCTATTCCAACCACTGCTGGCTTCCTACAGCCTTTCTAAACTAGTCTGGCTGCTTCAGCTGCAAAATGTCACTGTTAAAAAGGCTACAGAAGGTCATTTCATAGGTTAACTGTTCCCATACCCTGGCTTGTTAGAGGAAAGTCATGGAAATCTGGGCAGCCCTCAAATGTTGTTTCCATTCATTAGACAACTCTGTTTTTATTTACATGAGTGGGAGGGCGTGCTTTTAAAACATGCTCTTTGGGGAATAGGAAGAAATTTCTGCAGAAATTCCCCTGGAAAGAATTAGGAGGCACATGATCCAACCATGATCTGAGGTAAGGGAACAATATTCAAATGTTAGAGCTGCAGAGAAAAAGGAAGAATTGGTGGATGTTAATCTTGTTGAGATAAATTCCATCAACCAGTCCATTTTTATGCACGACGCCATGTCAGAAGAATGTCAGTCACGCCTAATGCTGACGTAGCACCAGCTCCATTGCTTGACAAGGGCACGATTTCAGCCTTGTCTCACTTCCAGAAGCTGCTGCTGATCCTCTTGTGGTTACCAAAAAAAAATTTTCTCTGTTTCTCTCTGTTCTTTCCAATACTGAAATAGCTTCCTCATGACAATTTTTTAAAAAGCTCCTTCCTAAAAAGGAAAAAAGTTCTTGTAACAATATTTGATATCCAATCTCACTTGTTCAATGAATGCAGTAGTCCAAGTTTCAATAATATTGCTTCATGTAGCATTGCCTAAAGGTAATTTTGGATCACCTCCAGAGACAGCTCTTTCTTCAGATTTCAGCCCTTATGTAATTGGGTGGACGTAACTGATAGTGTCAATAATTCAGCCTCTGGTTATACTACTGCAAGAAGAAACCCATAATGACAGGAGAATTTTAGATTTTAATTTCCAGTAAGATCCTAGTCATCACAGTGGTAGTATGAAGCTTAAATAGATGCTTAATCCCATCTACCCAGTGGAGAAATCAGAAGGTGCTGGGAGAGAGAGAAAGGAGGGAACCTGGTGAAGATAGGGATCACTCCCCACGCACTATTAAAGCACTTTTTTCTTTTTTAAGGCAGTTTTGATGAGGGGTTACTTTTCTAGGATTTTTAATCCTCTGTGTTAGTTATTCCAAGTAGGATTACTTTAGTTCCAATTAGTGATAATCTCTTCATTAAAAGTAATGAAGCAAAGCTGACAAGCTGCAGTAGCACGATCAAAGTAAGTTTCAGAACAACTTTTTTTAAGACATTGTGCTTTGAATTTTCATTACAGGAAGAACTGTTCTCAGTATAAAACTACCTTAAAATGACCTAGAGCAAGGAATTCTTCTTCCACTGAGAAATTCTGATTCAATCTGTAATTCACCCTCTATATGAGCACACAACAGAGATTAAACTCTTTCCTGCTTTAGTACTTTTCTCTGGTTTATGGAGTAATACTAAAAAAGGGTTTATAGAAAGCTGCCTACCCTAGAGCTTGGGTTTTGAGGAGACATGAACATACCTGCACAAGCAAAAACTGAACCCAAACCAATTTCTTACGAGTCAAATTAACCACGTATCAACATGCCATTACATTCAATGAAGAAATGGGCACTGGCTTGTAAACACATGTAACAAAAGTTTAAGAGGGTCCAACTCAAAATTTGAAACCAAATGGCAGTCTCCAAAAACACACATGCAATCCCTTTAATTTATCAAAACAGGACTTCTGAAACCAAAGAAAACACCCATTTTTAGTGAGTGCCACAGCACAGGAAAGATGTACAGGGGAGTCAGTAGGGGAAGAAAGGTTGGTATGTTTTGGTAACCATAGTGGAAGATACCTACGTGATGTTCATGTCCACACTGACCCCAGGCATTGCTCTTTCTGTGTACAGCAGTGCTGCTGTTGACACCACATCCACAAGTGTGGCTGTCAAACCTCCGTGTAATGTGCCACCTCTGTTTGTATGCTCCTCCTCTACTTTCAATTCACAAACCACTTTTCCAGGAGTTGCAGATTGAAGTTTCATCTGTATAACCAAAATAAAGGAATAAAAAGCTTAATGACAGTACTACCAACACCTAATACTGCCCTCAATCAAATTGAAAGTAAATTTTGTCTGACTCTGGACTCATGAGACAAATTAAAAGATGGAAAATACAGTAAGTCAACTGTCCCATTAGATATTTCCATAAATGCTGAGCAGAAGACTGCTGCCTTAGAAAAATCTGTACTTGTAATGCAGATAAATATTTAAACTGACAGCTTAACAGAACTTCAATACTTCCTATGCTGTCAGGAATTCCTTAGGAGGAAACTGTCTTCAGTTATGCTTTTGCTTTAATCTGAGTGAAAGACCAGATTAGAGGGAACACAAAACTGCTCTAAGTATCTGTGTGTACCACAGTTGTGAAGGCATATTTGTTAGCTCACAAAATGGAAATGAGACCACCAGTAATTCATTGATCATTGTATTAGTGCAAGCTCAATAAAATCAGTATTTTGAAATGAGCATTTGAAATACTGATCAGATTGGCCTCCCAGATTGGAAATTCATATTTGTGAGTAGAAGTATCCAAGGCTGTATCACAGTGTTACAGCATCATTATCTGCAGATACAGTTTTATTCCAGCCCACAGGTGGTAAATCCAGAATTATAGCTCACCTAGGGTACCATGCTTCCCCCTATAACCAACACAAGAAGCTAGACTTTTGAGACCAAGAAGTTACTGCAATTCAGTATTTTAAAATCTCTATTTAGATTTCTTCAGTTAGCAGCACTGTATTCAAAATCTGAAAGCAGATGCCAAACGGGTAAGTTCCACATATATTTATTTATATGTATAACTAAGACTTTGAATTGCCTTTAGATTATTAAAAGTGATATGTGGACATATTTATTACATTTATTCCTACTAATTTTCAGGCTTTTCACAAGGGCTTTTTAAACTTGAATGTTTCCATTCTGTTACTAGCTGAGTTGATTTAAATATTTCTTGATCTTAAAGGTATTAAGGTTGAAATGTTTCCAGTTTCATTGTTCCTTATTTATAATGCAATGTAAGAGCTGAGCTTCACCCTTTCTGATAAACCAAACTTTATCCAAATTTTGCAGACAAATGATACTAAGATCAGTGATGATGTAGTACAGTCTTCTAATGGAAAAAAATGGTATTAAACAGAGAGGAAATTGCTGAGGCAACATCCTAATATAGAAATAGCACCCATATCAATGAAAACCCCAAGTCCTAAATCAGGCATGCTGCACCGCACTGGAGGCCTGAGCTTCTGACAGAATTTCTAAGGAGCACTTTACTGATGCTCAACACTGGGAGCAGATGGCTTCCACTCCCATCAGGGACTGGTGCTCCAACCCACCAGCGAGGTGAGGAAAGCATCTGGTCCCATTTGTCACTGCTCTGATCTGGCACTACATGCCTGCTCTCCTTGACAAAAATAGTTCAGTACTTGAACACTTCCAGGATCTACTCAGCTAGAGCTGCTGGTCTGTGCTTCTCCCAGCCCTGCTGTGCTTGTCCTCCCACGTGTCTGCCTCGGGGAACAGCACACTGCTTCAGCTTCCAGGCTTTAAACACACAGTCATTAAACCCCGGGTAGATAGCACACTGGAGTTAAACCAGAAACTACGTCTGAGGCTGGAGGTGAAAGGTTTCAGACTAAAATGTGTCTTCTCAGGAATAAAAAAACCTTGAGTCATTTAGTTATGGTAAGAGAGATTTCAGGTATCTCCCAGAAAAGCAGCAGTTACTTTTAATTCAAACACAACTGTTTATTGTTATTATCATCAGACTCCTAGCATCCTAATTCTGGAAGGCTGCAGGAAAAATCTGAAAGTATTCCAGAGCAAGACTGGAATACTGTCTCCCAAGGCTTACTTCCAGCCAGCTACCTTTACAAGCTGAAATGCTAATATTTGCTCACCACTTATCAGGACTTCAAAGGAGCGTAAAGTTATCACAGTGAAGTGTTGACTAAGAACTAAATGGACTCTATAAATATATAAACTATCTTCTTAAAGCTTTATGCATTTTGAAAAAATTGTATACTCACCAACATGTCTTGGAAAAACATGACTCTAAGAATTACTTTGTGAATAGTTGATTTCTATTAAATATACCGGATCATGGAGCTGTCAACAAAAGCACTGCTTCCATTATACCATTTGCTCCTTTACAATTCAAAGCATATGATTTTTTACGTGGCTGATTTTCTTAGATGTATTTACTCCATCACTCCATGTCACAGTAACACAGCCAAATAAAAATTAAAGGGAAAATTTAATGAGAACACTGAAACTGCTTCACAAGAACTTTCCTACACAGCAGCTATGCTACTGTATACTACACAATCTACAGTGTAAATAAACAGTAGCTTCAACTTCTTTTTGAGCATAATGTAGCATGACACTGTAGCAGCAACAGTCAATTACATTTCTTTACACCAGCAGGTGCAGTGAAGGTATAGTGTAAGGCCTTGTGTAGAAATTCAGAGAGCACTGGGGTGTGCATTGTGCTTTCAGTCTCACTTCAGGCTCAGGTGCGAGATGTCATAACGAGGTATCTTTCTAAATTTAACAGGGAAGAGTTTCTTTCACAATTTCACGGTCCTGGAAGTTAGTGGCTTCGCACGTCCTGCGAAGGAAGGAATGCCACCTGCCTGAATGACTCCTGAAGGTTACTCCGGACAGCCACCTTCAGAGAGCTGCTGCAAGGCCGCCGGAGTATTTAACGAGGGTTACTGAATAACCATTGAGTTATTATTCTAATTATAACAACTATTTTCTACCCCGTGTTAGCAGCACGGCCACAGACCACGGTGCCGAGGCCTGGAATGCGGGAAACACCGGCGAGCCTGGCCTGCACCGCCGGGCTCCTGCCGTGCCCCGGCCCCGCCGAGGCTCGGCCCTCTGCAGGCCCCCGCGCCCTGACCCCCCGATCCCGGTTCGGCCCCTTATTCCCCTTATCCCTGTTCGGCAGGGACAGAAGGCCGTACGACGAGCTGTCCCGGCGGGGCCGCGCTCCCGCAGCCCTGCCCTCCAAGCGCCCGTACCTTGCGGAGCACGCGGTCGAAGCCCTGCGACTCCAGCATGTACTTCATGGCCTCCTTCAGGCTCTCCACCGTGAACCCCATGCTGCTGCCGCCCCGCTGACCGCCGCCCGCCCGCGCCCCGGAACGGCAACCGCGGCGGGCGGTGCCTCCCCCCGCCTTCCGCCGCAGCCATGGAGGAGGGGGCCGAGGGAGCGCCGAGCCGGCCGGCGGCGGAGCACAAGCGGGAGCAGGACGATGAGGAAGAGGAGGTGCTACACGTCGCCAAGCGGAGGAAGGAGCTGTGCTCCGAGTTCACCGCCATCACCAGCAGCGACGCGGCCGTGGCGAGCCGCTTCTTGGCCGGCAGCGACTGGCACATGGAGGTACGGCCGGGGCCGGCGGGGCCGCGGGGCTGCCCGGCGGCGGCCCCTCACTGCCAGCCGCCCCTGTGTTTCAGAGGGCGCTGAACGCCTATTTGGACACGGAGGCAGCGGCGGGCAGGGCGACCCCGGCCTGCGCGGACACCGGCACCTGGTAGGCGACAGGGACAGGGGGGATGTGGCAGGAGGAGGGGGGAACGGGGGTCGGGGAGCGGAGCTTCCCGGAGGTGGAGGCAGGGTCCCCTCCCCGGCTGGAGACAGATTTCTCTCGGCGGGAAGGCGCTGGGGCCCCCACACCCGGGGAGAGCCATCGCCGGGCCGAGGCGTAGCTCGGGGAGCAGCGCTCCCTTCCCGCCGGGCGTCGCACCTCGGCTGAGGTGGGGCCAGGCAGGCGGCTCCTGTTCCTTTTCCGCACCCGTTCTCGGCCTTTCCCGACGTTTCTCTCCCTTGGAGAGGCTGCCAGGCTTTTCGGCTGCGTTTTCCCTCTGTGGATCCTCTGGACTGGTGGATTGTGAGCCTTCTGCAGAAGGCACAGGCACATTTTCTTCTCACTGCCTTGTGTTGTGCAGCATACGTATGCAGATTTTACTGTAAACACATTTGTATATGTGTAAATTATGCATATTTGTATTATACTGGATGTAAGCATATTTTTATTTCTATAAATAAAGTTGGCATGTACATGCACAGCTTGTTAAATGTACCTGTGAAAGTTAAGATGTAAGATCTGTGTCTTACATACATCATCTCACAGCACACCTGGAGAATGTACTGAGTGTATTGATCTGCATTTGGAATTGAACTTTTCCAGATCCCTGCCTGCTGTTGTTTAACCCCAGATACCAACCAAGTAGCATGACACCCTCACATGCTACCACCCTCTCAGTGGGGTGGGAAGGAGAATTGAAAAAAAGGATGAAACCCATGGGTTGAGGTAAAAACAGTTTTACAGTAGAGATAAAGTTAATGATAATATAAAATTAATTGTAATGAAAATGAAGGTAACAAAAATAGAGAAGTGGAAGGACAAGAAAGTTAAGTGATGCACAGTACAATTGCTCACCACCCTCTGACTGATGCCCAGCCCATCTCTAAGCAACATTTGGCTCCTCCTGGCCAATTCCCTCCAAGTTCATTCACTGAACATGGTGATCTATGGTATGAAATATCCCTTTTGCCAGTTCAGGTCAGCTTGCCTGGTCATGTTTTTTTGCCAGCTTCTTATGCACCTGGCAGCATGGGAAGCTGGAAAGTCCGTCTTGAGGTAAGCACTAGTCAGCAACAACAAAAACAAAACAAATCAGTGTGTTATCAACATTATTCTGACCAGGTTTGCTTGGCAGGGTTTTGGTGGCGAGGGGCTACAGAGGTAGCTGCTGTGAGAAGCTGCAGAAGCTTCCTCTGTGTCTGACAGAGCCAAGGTCAGCTGGCTTCAAGGCAGACCTGCTGTGGAACAATGCTGTGCCCTTCAGCAACAGTGGCAGCACCTCTGGGATAATGTACTTAAGGTGAAAAAGTTGCTGCACAACAGCATCTGCAGCAGAAGAGAACTGAAAGCAGCCCTGCAGACACCAAGGGTCAGCGAAGAAGGAGGGGCAGGAGGTGCTCCATGTGCAAGAGCTAAGATTCCTCTGCAGCCCATGTGCAGAGCTGGTGAGGCAGCTTGTGCCCCTGCAAGCCCATGGAGGACCACAGTGGAGCAGAGATCCTCCTGCAGCCTGGGGAGGACTCTACACTGCAGCAGGTGAGTGCCTGAAGAAGGCTGATCCCATGGGAAGCTGACACTGGAGCAGGCTCCTGGCAGCACCTGTGGACACATGGACAGAGGAGCCCGTGCTGGAAGAGGTTTGCTGGCAGGACTTGTGACCCCAAGGGGAATCCACTTGGAGGCAGCCTGTTCTGAAGTACACAGGGTACGAGTGGGATTGTGGAGAAAAAGTTGAACTACTCAAGTGCTTTGGGTTATGTTGGTCACCATCTGATTAACTTACATCAGAATGGTAAATATTATCTTGCATCTCTAAGGAGGAGGAAAAACCACTTAATTCAGCTGTGTACCACAGCTCTGTGTTTTAGTTACTGTGAAACATGGGGTTAGAAACTAGAGGGTATTGATTAGAAATATATAGAGTTCTGTATCTATAGATAAGTAGATATATATACCTATAGATATGTAGATAGATTTAGGTGATGTGTATAATAGTTGCTGCTTAATAGTTGCTGCATTTTTTTTACAGTATTAGTTGCTTGTGAGGGAAAAGACAGGGCATACACACGAAAACAGCATGAAGGAATGCAAGGATAGGTGATAAGAATGTTCACCTGAACAGGACACAAGTATGCTAAAGTCCAAAGGATACTGAGATAAGAAGGTTCCTTGTAACTCTGGAACTAGATGACATCAGCCTTATTGGTCAGGTTGGACTCTGACCAAACGACCACTGAGCATGGGCAAGAAGATGGGGTGAGAAGTTCAACTCTGAGGAAGACAATTTACTTCATCCCTTATGACCCTCGAGATGACCACCAGAGACAAGTCCTCAGGCGAAAAGGACTGGTAAGAGAATCAGCATATGAACCGAAGCTGGACGACGGGGTGGAGCCAGGGAATGAATGTGCGTGGCTGTGTTGCGAAACTTGATGCATATGTAACACTTCAGAGGATAAAAGACAGAGCCAGAGAGCAGAGTGACTGCGCATGCCTTAGGAGGAGATATTCCCCCGTGCGCCCAGCTGCTGAATAAATTACATACCTACCTTAAAACTCATTTTGTCTTTGAGTTCTAGAGTTTTCCGTATATCAACTGTGCTTTGAAAGGACGTTGAGATCAATACACGGTTTAGAAGATTAGTGAGTCAGTCACAGATAGATTAATACTATGCATGCTAACAAACAAATACACTCTCTCTGTAGCATTGACCTCACTGCAGATGCAACTGCAAGTAATGCCGGTGTCAGTAGTGAAGGCTCGCAGCAAAAAGAAGATGACAGCAACTTCTCACTGATCACCTGGAACATTGATGGGCTGCATCCAGGAAATCTGAACGATCGAGCCAGAGGAATCTGTACATACCTGGCATTGTAAGTACAGCCTCCTCTTTGTATTGTCATGTACCTGGATTCAACAACAACAACAACAACAAAAGCTTCTTGATTTAAGTATTTACAAATCTTCATGCCTCAATTATCTTAATGTTAGATCTGCAACAGATCAATCACCATATAAATCCTAAGTAGCTGAATGTTGTTATACTGACTGTAAGAACTGTGAACCGGTGCAGCATCCCCGAGGTTAAATATTTTGAGATGGCTACTTTAAAAGTCTAACAATGCACAGTATTGTTCAAGTTGCAATCATACATCACATACATAATTCATAATTGCATCCTGTACATCAGAATCTTCCAGAGAACATGTCCCAAAGCTGCTTTGCAGCTGCTTGAGTTGAAGTGCTCATGTAGTATATGAAACCTACAAGGTCATGGTATAAGGAAGACATGCATTTTATTACCATGTTGTTTTCATGTTCATAATAATAACTGTTTTTTCCCTTTTAGTAATGGTGGTGTCTACATGCTGCTGAATACAATGCAGATGGCTTTTTTTTTTTTTAAGAGCAGATTATTACAAAACCTAGGAAAGTGAGGGCAAAGTGCACCTGAAATCTCTAGCTTTGTTTCATTTGGCTTCAGAGTGTTGCAGTACTACTTCTCAGTAATTAATTGAAATTTTTCTTGCCTTGCTGATTTCAGGTACAGTCCAGATGTTGTGTTTTTACAGGAGGTCATCCCACCACATCTCCCTCTTCTCCACATGAAGGCAGGCAATTACACTATTATTCCAGGTAAGAAAAAGCCCTCAGGTGCTAAAGACAAACCAGAAAATAAAGTTTGGGTTTATTCTGTCTCCCTTGCCAAAACCTCCAACCGTTTTAAAGAATATAAAGAGTAAAGTGAAGAAGGGAACACTCAATGCTTCTGTGTTTTGGCATCAGCATGTATCTTGATGCAAATTATGCATGTGAAAAGCTTGCTTTTCTGGCATTTTCCTTTGTATTTTTTTCTGCATTTTGAAAGATTGGTAGCAAGGGTAGTCAAAAAGTACCATAGGTAAGTAATTTTTAAAGTATTTGCATTTAAAAAACGGGGGAAATTCAGACTGTTATGCAACTTTTCACTAAAGACTTAAAAATCAAAATATTCTCATATTCCAAAAAGTCCCTTTTGGAACCTTTTAGCTGCTTTATGGCAGTTCTGCTGTGGCACAGCAGAAGATGTCCTCAAACATTTCTTTGCTTGATCCTCTCTAGGTAACACAGAGGGTTATTTCACTGTCATAATGTTAAAGAAATCGAGAGTGAAGCTGCTGAAACAGGAGATAATACCTTTTCCAACAACTGCCATGATGAGGAACCTTTTGGTTGTGCATGTGAGTGAGTCAGGATGTACTAAGCAGCTGTAATTCTGTCTTCCAAACAAAACATCCCAGGAAAGGCTGAACGGCTTTTTTCTCTATGACAGTCTCAAAGAGCAGAAAAACTTATCCTCCAAGCACATAAACCTAGTTGCATCTGAAACTGACAAATCTTTTATGCTTTTATGTTACTTACCATCCTTTGTTTTCAAGCCTCATAATCTTTGAAAACAAAACTAAAAGCCTGTTATACTTCAGCAAGCCCCTTTTCTTCAATGTAAAACTAATACTAACCAGAGCTCTGTCATTAAGTCATTTTTGCTTTGTGATTAGATTTTGTCTTTGAGCTTATCATCATGATGTGGCTAATAATGCTGCCTCTTTGTCTCACACAGGTGAGCATATCTGGTATTGAACTTTGCCTTATGACCTCTCATCTGGAGAGCACTAAAAATCACTCCAAGGAACGGATAAAGCAGCTACAAATAGTGTTAAACAAAATGCAGAAGGAATCCGAGTCCACCACTGTTATATTTGGAGGGGATACAAACCTCAGAGACAGCGAGGTAAATAGAAATAAGCAACTTTGTTATTTAGAGAAAGTATTTTGATAAAATCTTCTCAGGCTTTTCTGTTGTCTTTATGAGGAATTACCTGCTGAGGCAGAACAGAGATATTCAACACTTATTCTTAAAATGTGGAACTGTGACTAAGTAGAAGGAAGCGTTGTTATAGCTGAGGTGATTTATATGGAGACCACTTCCCAGTAATAAAATGTTTTAATAACAGTATTTATATCTGAGCAAATGCAGGCAGATTTAGTGAAAGTTTTGACTTCAAAAACATCTTCTCATTTTGAGAACCTGGTCTTTACTTGTTCAACTCTCCAATTCTCAGAGCTTGTGGAATCAATGACGGAAGAGGGTGCTCTGGAGAAATAGATCTTAATCTCCAGTAATCAAGGCATTCAAAATTAGAAGTAGTTTTTGGCTTCTGATAGTAAAAGGGAAATTTGTGCATTATTACTAGGTCAGAGTTTCACCTCTCTCTGTCGTGAAGTTCCATTGCAGTGAACTGGAATGACATTGGTTTAGGGAACATGGTTTTGGCCCCTGTACCTCAACATTTCAGAGCTGAACTTTTGTTTTGGAACATGTTTTGGATTTACAAAGTGCTACAGGAAATGATCATGCTTTAGAGTATGGAGAAATACCATAGTTTAGAAACACTCTAAGATCTTTGATTTTTAACAACTTAAGTTGTGCAGAAAAAATCCAATGCTGTGACAACTCAGTTCTATTTTTTGAATGTAGAGTTTGTGTAATTTTTTTCCTCCTTCTCCCTTCAGGTTTCTAAACTTGGTGGTCTACCTGACAACATTAAGGATGCCTGGGAGTTTTTGGGTAAACCTCAACACTGCCGCTACACTTGGGACACCCAGTCCAACACCAACCTGAATATCGATTTCAAGTGCAAGATGAGGTTTGACCGTATTTACTTTCGGCCTGCAGTGGAAGGGGGGCATTTCATTCCACGAAGCCTGGACTTAATTGGTTTGGAAAAACTAGAATGTGGCACATTTCCTAGTGATCACTGGGGCATGCTGTGTAATTTTGATGTTATATTATAAAAAAGAAGAGAAGACTTGCATCATTAGTTTTTAAGTGACTTATTCTTGTTTTTACAAAATTTTACCCTCTCAGGTTCTTTGTTCTTGGCTTCTGCAGGAATGGCTTAATTTCAGGCCAGGTTTCCCTTTTCCTGTTGTATGCATCTTTTCTTGAATCATGTTTTATAATGTTTATTTTTAAAAATATCTGCAAAACCAAACAAATTCTAGTTTTAAAATGGCAGGAAAATCCTGTAAATACAGTTCATAAACATACTCAGTGATTTCAAAGACACTTACTTTGGCATGTTCTATGATCTCACAATAAAGGCTGCGTTTTTGTATTTTAAGACTACTTTTATTGTGCCTTCATTGTTTATTTTGTAACCATTTCCATTATCCTTTACGACCTTGTCTTTTGCTGGGCGTTTTGTATTAGCTTCTGAAGTTTGTGTTGAATGTACACGTCCCTTCTAGGCAAGACAGTAAAGGAGCTGAGGAAAGAATGACTAGATTCTCACAAAATAAGGGTTTTTAAGTAGAAACTGAACTACTGTTGAACAGATTTAACAACTTGCCTTCTGTTTGACAAGAAAATTACATAGGCAGATGCACAGAAGTCATTCACTTGGGATGGTGTGCACCTTACTTTGTAGATACTAGCATGGATATGAGGTGCAGATTAAGGCGTGTTGTGTTTCAGTGAGCTCCTTAGAAGCTCTTAGAAACTACTGGGCAAAGCCTGAACAGCTCAAGGCCTTGCTAACTTTGCAGAAAATCAACCAGGCCTTCCTACTCTAAGAACTGTGTAATCAAGCTTGTAGAAGCTGTTGCTTTATAGATGTGCTGTAGTAATGCACCCCCCACTCCCGAGTGGGCATTTCTGTATAAGGAAAGGGTTTCAGTTTACCTTTGGATATTTTAGGAAATTTAACCAGAAAGTTCTGTGTTTTTCTCTTTGTAATTGGCTGAGTGTCAGGAGAGGAGCACCTGTTGGACCTTGTCACTGTTTGTCAAAACCTGTACCCCTTGCAATTGGCAGTTGGCCAATAGATCCATCCTCTATCATTAAGTAGAAAAAGGGACAGAACAAAGGGGCTCCTTGCATTCTCAGGGTGTTGTAGCAGGTGTGGGATCTGTCCTTACACTGTGTTTGGCTTTAATCTTTGTTTGTTGTTTTGTATTGTTTTCTTTATTTTATTAAACCTTTTTGATTTATCAAAACCTGACCATGCCGTCTTGCTAATTATTATTAAGCCAGTACTCTGAACATGGCTGGACCCTCAGAGATATTGGAGAAATCCAATAATGTGCAATGGGAAAAAATAGAAAGGGAAAGCCTCCTAAATTTCTGATGTGAAGTTCAGTGCACAGACATGGAGAAGGACAGATAACCTGTTAGTGACATGAAGTGAATGGAGTTTGACAGTCTGATTTTTTTTAACTTCTTTTTGCTGTTGTTGTTTGTCTTTGGTCTTGAGCCCAAAGCTTATGAACAGCTTGTACTTTGCTGCACTGCTGTGGTGGCTTGGTTCCACCTGGTATCCAGTCTGCCACCCCGCCACTGTCTCAGTCCCCTTCCCCAGTGAGGTGGGAGGAGGAAATCAGAAATAAAAAGAAACAAGAAAGTTCATAGGTTGAGATAAAGACACTTCCCAATTACCCTCATGGGCAAAACAGACTTGGTTTGGGGAACTTAATTTGTTTTGGAACCACATGCAAAGAAGGAAGTTCCAGGGAGTTCAACTGGAACATGAAGAAGAACTTCTCTAATGTGCAGGTGGTGAGCACTAGATCAGGCTGCCTGGAGAGGGGGTGAATCCCTCACTGGGGATATTCAAAAGCCTTCTGGGCACACTTCTTACTAATGTGCTCCAGTGGACTGACTGTGCCTGAGCTGGGAGGTTGGGCCAAATGACTGCTAGTGTTCACTTCCAACCTTACCCATCATCACATTGTTTGACAGTAATTTATAACCAGTCAAAGTGTTTGACTGCTCTTTCAGTAAAGATATCCATCCTGATGTCCAGTCTAAACGTCTCCTGAGTAAGTTAACCAGCTCTTCCTCTTGTGGCAGGAACAGGGAGGCCTGAGGTAGGTGTGGTTTTCCTTTCATTCAGCAGGAGGCCCAGGTGGCCTTACTAAACAAGCAAATAAGTCTCAGGAGGTTAATCATCTCCACAGAAATCTGCTGCAGAAGTCTCCTGTTCTGCTTTCCCTTCTTTAAACAGCAAATTCCTTTTATGAAAGGTGAAAGAGAACAGCCGCTTTAGGGAAGGATGTCCAATCCTTCATTGGCTTTCAACATATCCCATTATTTCATAATAACTCAGCTGCAAAAACAAGGAGGGAGGATACATTTTTAAACTCATGTTGAACCCATAATCTCTTCTTCCTATTCCCAAATACATAGTTCTAAAAGAAACTGAAAAATAGGTGTAACTGCCAGGCTTTTCCTTCTGGGCTTAAAATGGGCTTGGTGCAGATCACACATTATGACTCGCTCCATGACGATCTTGCTCCTTACCAGGAGCCTCTGAAGAAATGTCATGGGGCTTGTCAGGGCTTACACCTCCTCCCCCTCCCTGGTAGTTCCAGCCAAAGGATTTGTGTGGAAGGTGAAGGCAGTTTGACTTAGATTCTAACTGTTTGAGAAGGGAAGAGTACAACAAACTCGTGTTTCACTAGCAGATTTATGTGGCCTTCTGTATTATGGCTGCTTCTGTTTATGTGGCTGCACCTTCTGGACTATTTTGGAAGACATGAAAGAGGCTGATTCCTGTTGCTTTGGGTTTTTAAACTGGGGGGGAGGGAAGCAGGAAAAAAAAGCTTTTGGAGTAGTGTGTGATCTATCTCGATGCCTAAACTCCAGATCCATTTCTAGCATTGATTGATTCCTCCTTTGATCAGCATTCTTTCTTAACCTTTGGAATAGATAGTGAGGGGGAACATAAGAGCAAGCAAAGACATAACATTTGTATGGGCCAATTAATTTTTATAATTATAAACAGGTAAGAGGAAGACTCAATTCAGTGCAATTAGTGGTTAGTCATTCTTTTAGAATGAGAAAATTATGTGTACACCCTTTGAAAGCATTCTTGAACTACAGGACTGATAATATTTTATAAGACATAAACACTAAATGTTTCACTGACTACTGGATGTGAAGCAATACATCTTTAATTAAATGTACTTTAAAACCACTTAATAAGCATCTAAATTGCCGACAATCAAGAGCAGTCAGAGCCTTTAAATTAATTTGCCTCTTAATTTAATCAGTGACGTAGAAGGTGAAAGATCTGCTGAATACAGCAACTAAAACTTAAAGGGGTAAAAACAGCAAAGTTAAACCAAACAAAACATTTATTGACCTGTAATTTGTAATTTGATTTATTTTCTTGATTCAGTAGTGTAGTATTATGGCATCTATACAGCCCAAAGGATTTATACAAATGTGAATGTGAGAAAGTTAATAATCAACAGTAACTTGTACTTGTGGAAATCATGTACAATTGGAGGCATTATTTTATTAATTCTTTGATCCAGTTATCAAGAGAGGCAATTTCTTCTGAGAATCCAGCCAGTCTTAAAAAAACTCCTACATCAAAAGAGCTTGAACTTGCTAAAAGAGATACACCTAGAATTAAATAAAGAAATGTTAAACATATAGGGAGTTAAATAATAAGTAGATGGATTTAAAACAAAAAAAAAGGGGGGGGGGGCGGAAAAGCAGGTGAATTTCCCAGGGTTTTGTTCACTGAGAGTATAATAAATGTTCATTAATGAAGATGCATAGATTGCATCTTTTTATTTCTTGGGGACACAGCTTTTTGTGTAACATCAGCTCAGACGAAAGAGACTCCCAGTGATTGAGAAGTCTTCAGTGTAACACTGACATCTGAGAAGGTAGGAGGCTTAAACAGGAGGCACAGTGGGCTGAAACGCTGCTTAATTACAACAACTGAAATGAAAGTTATACTGTTTCTGCAGTGATAACACTTAAATGAAAGACAAAAAGGAAGGATTACACCATGCCATTCTAACATTTTGCACTAGAATATTTCCTGATACTGGTGGGTCACAGGAGCTAACAAAAACCTACTCAGAAATCATTTGTGGAGGCAGAACCTTTACTTGGACCTGGAAGTAGATACTGTGTGCAAGTACAGCTGGCAAGGCTGGACAAACATGTCCAAGAAAGGGAACTCACTTTCTTGTCGCTTTCAAAAATTCTCCCAATTATTGAAAAATCAGAAAAAAATCTGTCTCGAATGCCCTTGAGGAGAATGCAATCATCCTTTTTAGTGTTGGCAGACACTTCCTTGGACTGAAACAGGTCCGAATTTTTTCCATTTAGGATGGAAGGTGGGGGGAAAGGGTCTTTCTGCAGTACCACAACACTATCTCACCACGGTTTGGTAACCCAACTTGTGCATGTTCTGCACCTCCAAGCAGATGGCTGGCTTGTGAACAAGGCAGGTAAGCAGGGGAGAGCAGGGTTCAGCGTGCCCAGAGGGCTGCACCAGCCCCCTGCAAGGGGAGAAACCTCCCAGTAATGCTATGCCTCGAGTCAGGGCTTCCCTGCTACCAGCACCAAGTGGGTGGCAGAAGGGTCATTTGATGTTGATGGGAATGGTTGATTTGATGGATGGGATGGGTGCTTGCCAGGTCTCCTAACTATCCCTGGATGCCTGCCAGTGAGTTACCTGTCCTGGCTGATGGCAGCTTCATGGGGCTTTTGTCTGCCCAACTGAGTGCACCTACTGTGGGAAGGAGCTGGAGGTGAATCAACACTGATCTAGTAAGCTATGTTTTAAAGCTTCCATGGTCTTCAGATAGCTTAGATCACACTCAGCCTGTTAGTTCATCAGTGTTAAACCTATTAGCTCGTCAGCATTATGAAAGGCAAGAATTGGCTCAGCAGGAAAATACCATCTTGGCCTCTGCCCTCTGCAGTAATCTCAGTCTGCTCCTCAGTTTCATAACATTTCTGGAGTTCACAGGCAGTGAATGGGCAACAGGAGCTGCTGCTGAGGTTCTCAGCTGGGAGCTGTTTGCTCTGATGCCTTTGTGTTTGCATGGGACTGGCTGCATCCTGTTTGTTCAAGGGAGAAGGAAAGTCTGCTTGTGACAAAGCCAAGGGCACTGGACCAGCTACTGCTGTGCAGAGAAAGCAAAGAGGGACATTTGCTGCTTTCATCCTTTCCCCACTTTCACTAAGATGGTGGGAGGTGCCTCCTGACAGGACAAGAAGAGGGCTTATCTCCCTCAGCCTGCACTGCACCAAGGAGCCCTTGGCATACTTGCACAGATGGTTTAAAAAGCTCTAGCTTTGAGTATCCAAGTGAGTATTTTTTCCTGTAGAAGAATCTGAAGCTATATCTGGTGCTTTTCCAGTCAGTAAAATTAGGAACCCACAAGCATGCAAAGCATTGGAGGACAATCACCTTCCCCCACTGGCTCTGTAAATCAACCCTGGGTGCCAACAGGAAGGCTGCAAGGCTTGAGAAATGGGGCTGTCTTGCTAAGGACAGACAGCCAGGCTTCCTTTCTCTACACACACTTCCTTTCCAAAACTGACCAGTCTCAGTCAACATCAAAAAATATACAACATTCTCGTTGATCTTTTTTTGTGTTATTATTAGAACAATTATTTTTACATCAAATAAGCAGACTTCAGCTTCCCTAGCTGTGGCCTAAACATGGAAATCACAGAAACTGAGGAATCAAAACTGACATAACAACAGAGCATGAAAAACATTTTAAATGCAGTCAATTTCAGAGTTACAGTTCAGACATTAATATTCTCTCTTTACAGAGCTTGCACCAAGGGAGATTTGACTATTTTCAGGAAAAGTCCTAATAGCCTACTGTTAAAAAAAATTGGTAAGGTGGGAATCAGAGGGGAAGTAAAAAGGCAAGGCAAAGCAGTTGTGTACTGAAGAGATGACATTTCTCTTTGCCTTTTCGACTAGTCATGAGAATCACCCCCATACTGCCTCAAAGCTAAATGAATCCAGCTCTGCAGAGAAGCTGATGGTTATCCATGGCTGTGTGCCTGTGATAAGGCACTTGGCTGGGGTGTGACACAACCCCCGGGTCCCCAGAGTCCCAAGCAGTCACTGCAGGATCAGTGCAGAAAGGAGCAAAGTGACCTCACTTGCAGGTCCGAGAAAATCATTTATTAAAGCAAAATAAACCGTAACATAACTCTAACACAGAGCAGGGGAAAGGCCCAGACCAAGGAAGGACAGTGGGTTTTGAGGAGCAGAATCAGGGTGGAGTTTGGGTAGAGGGGCCAATAGGGAGAAGACTGGGGAGGGACACAAGGTGGGGTTTACAGGGCACAAACCAAACCAGTAGGGAGGCTAATGGGAGGAGATTAATATAAACAAACCAATGGAGCCTGGAATAGGGCATTCCCAAGGAGGAGGTCCATGCAGGGGCTGGTACAAGGGAGGATTGACAGAGAACATGGGGTAATAATTCAGGTAGGTATCAGGGAAGACTGACAGTTTAATGGATGGGTAGAACTTAGGCTAACCAACAAGCCGGGGCGGGGAAAGGAACAAACCATATGGTATTAAAACACAAAATTACACATCACTACAGTTATCCTTTCATGATGACACCATCATGGACTGTACAATGTCCTTGTTTTGGTCTATCATATCAAAGCTTATCTGATCAGCCATGAGCCAGGAAAGAGCCAGGGAGAAAATTTTTTACTGGAGCAAAAATTCCATTTCATCTCAACACCTTTCACTTCTTCACTGGCTCCTAGTGGTAACACTCAGGAAGAAATAAATGCTATGTTCCACACATCTCTTCATCTAACTCCTGCAACTTCAGTACAGAGTTTCCACAACTAGAGTATAAGTGATCTTGTGTTCTTGCTTTTTCTTTTGAGGAAAATCTTATTTTATTGACATCGGGGGATAACCATAAGCAAAGAGTCAGGTCCATGAAAACTTGGTAAGTAGGTTTTGGAGCAGAGTTGGAAAAACTTTGCAAGGAACAGATTATAACTTACCACTGGAAGGCTGTCACCTTTCTGGTGTTTAGAGAGTGGGGGAACCAGTATTTTAATATTTCCTTATTTTGCAGAAAAGTAGCTGGTAAAGCAACAGGGATCATTCACGTATGTGTGATGTGTTTTCCACAGACCACCTGCCCCTCTTGTTTGCAGGCTGGGAGAGAAGACTGAAATGTACTCAGCTATTAAATGTTCCCCCATGTCCATGTAGCTTTGCTGGGCACTGGACATGCTCCATATTGTAGTATTACCTGCCATTCCAAAACATTCTGAGGAGAAGGAGGGCACTGAGTGAAATGTAACGGTTGTGATCAGATTGCTGGGAGGGGGAGTTTATTAGGGCTGGCTGGCAAAGAAAACTCTGTGTTAGGCTTCTGTTAATAAACTTTACATGCTTTCTGCTTTATGAACATGAAACAAGGAAAAAAGAAGGATTTGTTGTTGTTGTTGCAGTTATTTGCAGTCCAATTTTTCAGGCCAAGAAATAGTCGGAATGATCTTAATTATCCAAGGTGAACACAAAACACAGAAGATCCTGTTTTCAATGGATCAGCTTCTCAGACAGCATCCTTTGGTTGAGGCTTTTCAGGTTAGTTAACTAGGTTGAAAACAAAATGTTCTTTCACGATGTATTTTTGGTTTGAAAGGGGATTGGTAGCTTTCTTCTGTCTGCTTGAAGCCTGCTGAGCTGCATGTACTGTTCTCTCTCAAAGCTTGTTCTTTGCAACTCTGAGAATAAAATACTGCACTTGCTCCCATTGACTGACTGAAATAATCTATGATGCCTGAACAAGTCTAAATGAAATAATAATATCCTTATTAGTGAAAACCAGATTGTTGATACGATAATTGAGCAGATTTATTGTCATCTCCTTGGACTAGTCTGCTGAAACAGCCTGCTGTTTTATTTAATCTCTTATCAGAGGAATTGCGGGCTGGTAATCCGTCATTAAACAACATTTAGAATGATGGATGAAAATGTCAGCTTTCCCAACATAATCAATCCGTATCTCATTAAAACATATTATTTATGTTTCTTATAATGGAACCTGCAGGGGTTTCCAGAGGAAAATGGAGACATCAGCTATTGTTGAAAGATGGGATGAAATATATTGTAGTTTATGAATTAATAAATGCTTATAAAAAATACCTCTCCACACTATCAATTGTCCTTTACCATTTTACAAATAAATCTAGTTCCTTCGTTTTCCTCTTGCTGTGGATGGCAGCTCTTGTTATGTTTGTTTTGTTAGTAATAATTCAGTGAGAGAAATATCAAAAAGCATGTTGGAAAGACCATTTTGCAAATTATTTCCAAGACATGGTGTCGGGAAAAGCCCTTGAATGCAAATGAGTGAGAAAGGCTTTACTGTTCTGTTGCTGTTTGCTAAGGACAGCTTTTGTCCCTGTTAATCCCCATGCAGACAAACCAGTGCCTTTCTTTAATTACAACAGAGTTCCATTTTAAGGATACTGTATACTGGCTCAAAGATGAATGAAACCTTGATTTATGTGGTTGTGGTGCTGCTGTGCTCACAATGGCAGCTGTTGCCTCACTTCAGCTACATTTGAGGATCACTTTATGCTTCTACTCTTAACATCAATAAAAGAAAATGAGTAGTAAATGACTGCCTAGTGTACAACAGACCAACTCATATGTCAGATGAAGACAAAATGCAGCTTTGATTTGCCTGTGGAATTACCATTATCTGCATCACTGGCAGAAGGGAACTGACCACAGGAAAGAGTTCCTGTCTGTTCAGCAGCCAATGCAAAGGAAAAACTGTCACAGTGGGATCTTTATCAGGTCATCTTCATCGCACCACACCAGTGACAAACGTGTATGTTGGTCAGCTAGAGGTGCTTTGAATTCCTGATCCTATAGGGGCTCTGGGCACAACGCACTTCCAAAATTTGTTTCTGAGTTTATTTTACCAAAGGCAATGCTGGCTGTGAAGGGAAAACAAACAGTCTCTACAAGCTGTTAGCTTTCCAGGTAACAGCTTGTGTATATGGCAAACGAGATTTAAGACATAAAGATCTTATCTTTTTCTCCACCTTAGAGCTGCAAACAGGAGATATTTTACTTCTTTTTAATTTTCTCTGATTCCTATAACTTCACCTTAGTGTGTGTGAGATGAAGCCGGTCTCTCCCGCCTGCTTCGGCTTGCCCGCACTGCCAGCCGCTCCGCCCCGCCGGGTCCTTTTGGCTGAAGTGTGACTATGGCGAAGGAAAGATGAAAGGAGGACCTTGCGGGGGTTTATCACTGAGGTTTATTGGAATCCCCGAGCACAGACCAATGTTTCCTCAGAACGTCTCCCCAGGCAAAGCCGGGACTGCCAATTGACCTGTTGCTTTAATACCGGGGGGAGGGGAAACAGGGAAAAGAAACCAATCAGAGAGACGCTCCAGGGGTGAGAGACAGGAGAGGGGACAAATCCCCTGGGGAGGGGGGCGGAGCCCCAACATCCTGGCCAATCACTCGATCACTCGACTCTCTCCCCAGAACTTTCCAGAGGCAGGGGAGAGACTGCATCAGGATTGACAGGGTCCTGGGGCGGGGGGATCAGAGACTGACATAACAGAACAGGGGATGCGGCTGTGGGATAAACCAAACTGGGGATTAAACCGGGGTACATAGAACAAACCACTAACAATTAAAGACAAATAAAATAATGCACCACTACAGTGAGGTGAGGATCTCACCTCAAGCAGTTTTGGCTTGTTTGGTGCATGGTTCTTGGAAGAAAAAAGTTTTCTGTTTTTAAAAGTGTTAGTATTTGTATATATTAAAGAAGAAGAAAAATAAATCACTTCTTCATGCAGTGATGACGTAAATTATGTTAGCAAATCCCCTAGCCCAATCATAAAAACAATCACCATTTTTCACGCTTACTCAGAAATCTATCAGTGAGCTACTACAAAACTGGTTATGCAGATTATATGTCTTCTGAAATGACAATAATACTGTTTTCAGATTTGATAAAGGTACATTTTGTGGCAGCTGGAGGAGTAACTGGAAGGCAGAAAGCATGTCCAAATCTCAGCAGTGCTGTCCAGAGCAGAAACGTCAATATATTATGAAAAAATGGCAGAAATGAGAAAACATATTTGGTTTCATATGGCACACATACATTGCAAAATGTCTGAAAGTCACATTTGGGGAATTTTTCTTATTCATTCTTCTCACGTGAGGAAAAAGAGAATGAAAGGTTGTATTTTGTATTATGTTCTCTCCCACCACAGTTTTCTAGGGAAAAAAAAATCTTTAGTCCTTAAGGAATTGTTCAATCAGCTTTATGATAGAAAATGAGACTGATGCTGCCCTTGAGAACCTGTATGAGATGACTGTAAAAATATTCGATGGGGCCACCTTGCATAGCCAGCCCTTTTCAGTTGGGCTATGACCAGGTTCTCTTTTATCAGATACGAGATGTGTCAGCAAGAGGAGGCACACAGTCTGCCTTTTCTAGTCATCAGGACACTTACTCACAAACACTCAGATTTTTTGAAAAGGCATGTTTATCTTTTCTCCAAGCTTAATTTTGACAATATTGTGAAGACTTCTAAGCGACCTGAGGATTCAGTCGAGTTGTTCCTGTCTCTTTAGCAGTATTGTGCTTTGCCAGCAAATGAGTCACTTTCAATAAATATGCCATTCAACTTCAAAAAAACATGGAATAATGTTAGTCTGATCCTTTTAGTTGAATTTTGTTTATTTGTCTGAGCATAGGACAAATAAAAAAGCACCAGCAGTGTGTGGGTTTTCGAAAGAAATATCTGGGCAGCACTGATAACATTGAGGCAATCAGTGAAGCCAAATTTCATTCTGCTGCCAAGAGAGGCAAGGTTTTAAATAAGTACAAATTGAAAACATATGACAATCAAAAACTATGTCAGAAATGAAAAGTGTTGAGAATCCACAGGTATCCGTGGCCCTTTTAATATGTTAATATTTCACTTTTACTGAACAAAAAAGTCTGTTTATTTAACCACAATGCATTCTTCAGAAAAGTTGGCACAGAGAAAGAGAAGTTTTTATGTTTATTGTTATTAAACTAGGTATAAGCTCCAAAGAGAGCTACCAGATAGGGGAGGGTTTCTCGTTGTTGGGTTGTTTTTTTTTTTGTTATTCGTTTTGTTTTTTAATAGTCATAGAGAGATTAAATGTCAGAACTTAAAACAAGCCACTGAATAAAAGCAGAGGGGAAGTGGGACAGTCCAAGGAGCAGAGAGATTGTAAGTTATTTGGGATGAGAGTTCTGCCAGATGCAATTAGATAATGTCGTATTCCTCTGTGGGATGCTATTTGGTGATAAATACTTCAGGGTATTGCTATTTTTCATAATTTGCTATATGCCTTATAATTAAAGCTAGGTTACTACTTTATCATTAAAATAAAGGCATGGCCTTCTTCTTTAATAGCAATGAGTGGTGTTTTAATTAACTTTTGAAAGAGTGGATGGTAAAGGAAGGAAGAATTGGCTGGTGAGTTTGAGACTACTCAAGAGCTGCCCCAGACATATTCAGGGCACAACTATGACACAGGTGAATATCATTCTAAGGCACAGTGAATGTGGTAAAAAGCTTTCATAAATATTTTACAAGTGGTTGGAGAATTTAGTAATCTTGCATTAAATATTTGTGCTGAAGTATTTTCTGCAGTAAGATAAAGAAACAAGATAGCACCAACTTTGATATTTAAATTCATTACATGTATTATCTGTATGAGCCCACAACATTTCAGATCCAGTGTCTTTTTTATAATGATTTTTTGTAAATTGATTTTACAAGTAAGCATTCTAAGTAAAAATGTATTGTCTGTATGAGCCTGTGGTACTTCAGATATAATGTCTTTTCTATGGATATCTTTTTTATATATATTGGGTGACTTTCAAATAATTGATTTTACAGATAAGCATTTTAAGTAAAAATACTAAAACATAAATATTTACTATACTATATACTATCTCTATAAATCAGTTTCTGACTTATTTTGCTGGGAAGAAACCATCCCTTTTTACACTTAGTGGGTATGCAGTCTGCAATATTGAATGAAAGCACCAGTATACACTATTTTATGCTGGAAGCTATCAATAATATGTACCTAATATATTGTATGGAATGAAAGACTACATAAATCAGTTATACAAAGGATCGTAGAATGCTTTTAGTGGATTTCCAGAGAGTCATAAAACCTATAAATCAATACATTTTTTATCAATTCAGTGTCATTGGGTTTAATTAATTCTATTTGCCCGAATAAAATTAATGATGTGGTTTTAATATTTGGATTTTAAAAAATATTCAGAATTGCATCTTTTATGTTTATAATGTTAAAAGATAAGTATTAGTTTGCTAGTGGATACTGTGCATCCACAATGTTTGGATGTCAAGTTTGTTTGAATTGAAGCTGGAGTCTCTGGAATTGAATTGTGGGAGTAAGAGAAAATTAAGACACCAGAGTGCACTGAAGAAGGATTTCCACAGAGTAGCTGGGTAGGCTTTTTCAGGTCGTTATCAGTGACAATTTGAGGAATACAGTTTTTAATTGTGATGGGTGACTTTGGCTGGATGCCATGCACCCACCATACTGCTCTGTCACTCCCGTTCTCAGCAGGACAAGGGCTGGGGGGAGAAAGTAAGAAGGAAGGAAGCGTGTGGGATAACATAAAGGCAATTTAATAAAGTAAAGGTCATACAGAAGCAAAGGAAAACAAGATGTATTCTCATGTATTGTTACGATTCGGGACGGCTCATGTAACGACACATAGACTCCAATCCTCTTGGAGGGCGTATAGCAAAGTTAATTGAAAGACAGACTCTTATACAGAGTTTCAGTGGAATGAATAGGATTGGTTGTTTAGAGCCTACACCTCTTTGTAAACATCTTTGGCAGTAAACAAGTTGGAAAACACCAGGTGTCAGGAGGAGGTCATCTACAGAGATTATTTTGGGTTCTTCCTTAAGATTTCCCAGGCCAGAAAGGGAGTATTGTGTGCTTAGCTTTTTCAGAGGCCCCAAGCCACTGCCTGGAGTCTAAAATCTATTTTTCTGACCACTGTCAGTTCCCACACTCTATTTCCCATCAGCAGGTGATGCCTACCTCCTTCCCAGTTAGTACTCATAGTGATTGCTCGGAAAAATGAATGTTGTAATAACAAATGCCCCTCTCTTCTCCCCACCCTCACTCTTTGTTTTATTTGCAAACCATATTAATATGGTATGGAATATCCTTTTGGTCAGTTTGGGTCAGCTCTCCTAGCTCTGTCCCCTCCCATGGTCATGCCCATCCCCAGCCCAGTGGTGAGTGGGGAATGTTGAGAGGCAATGCTGATGCTGTGCCAGCCGTGCTCAGCAGGACCGAAAGCACAGGTGAGTTATCAACACCTTCCAGCCACCAGTGCAGAGCAGAGCAGAGGGCTGCTGTGGGGAAATGAACTCAGCTCAGCCAGAGCCAGAACATTAACAAATCTGGTGCTCTTCAGCTCAGACCAGCCATTTGGAAATGGGAAGCTATTCTGTGGTGGGGTCATTGGGGAAGAGCCTCCAGACATGCAGAGATGGTCTAATTTATGCTCCATCAAAGGACATAACTCCCTGGCTGGAGTATTTCAAGTGAAAGAATCCAGTAGCTTTGAACAAACTTCCAGTTGGGTGCAGCTGTCAGTAATTATTAATCTCATTGCAGACATGAAACACCATGGAATCAGTAACCCATATTTCTGTCTCAGAGATGTAGAAGTTGTTCTAACTCTAGAATGAATGGCTGTGGTCTTATCATCTCCTGTACCGATTTGTTCTGATCCTCTTGATAAAATACAACATACAGTGCAAGAGGGCAGAACACAATATAATTTCTGTGTGGAATTTCAAATCTTATGCAAGTGCTTTAATATTATACTGTTCAGTTAAAAGTTACAAAGTATTTATCTTCACTACTAGTTTGGCACAATTGCTAAGGTTAGCACTTGGTTTATGGTGTTGTTGATTAGAAATTAAATGCGGTGTAGTCTATGGATTTCAAGGAAGACAGTTGAAAAATATGGAAGAACATGAGCTTCAGTGAAAAGAAAAGCTATTTTAGTACTTACACCAGCTATCCATGAGCTACACAGAATATAAAAACATTTGACAGCGAACGTGATATTTCTTCACGTATGTCTCCAGACAAAACTTTAAACTGAAAACCAAATAAGTGCTTCTAATGCAAGGATAGTAGAATCTGCCTCTTGATTTTATGGAAACCATAAGCAAGTGATGGCACATGTTGTGGGACTGATACAGGGAAATGCTCATTCTGATAAAGGCACAAGTTTCCTAGCTCCAGACTCACAGTCAGTTAGCAGGTGTTTTTCCTTGTATGTGTGTTTTGCTAAGATTGAGGCATAATAAGAGTTTTAAATTTGACTTGGCTTGATTAGATAGAACCTTTATGCTCATTACAGAGAAACTGGAGAAAAACCAGTTTGAGAGAAAAAGAAGAATTTTTACATCACTTACCAAGATATTTATATTAGGAAGAGTGTAAACATGTAAACTGAAAGTATTCAATACATTTTTATTGTACTGCCTACAAGAAAACAGCATTGGATTTTTTAAATAAGATGTTGTGTAGTCAGTGCCATGTGTTTAAGGTCATTAACATTGTCTGCTCCTTGGAACACTTTGGAGATATCACAAAAGCTGAAGACCTTAGGGACTTGAGATGCTTCCACTTGAAATTCTGTCCAGCTAATGACTGATTATTGGTTATTAAAATAGTGAGAACAACATACTTATGACTTAATAAATGTTTATGAGTAAAGATGATGTATTAACAATGGTTAGTTTAACATTGAGCTAGAGATTAACATATGTCACATGTTCTTCATTGTCACAATCATTAGGAAAGATACTTTTCATGAAATAAAAACATCGATTTTATCATATAGTAAGTCCATGCTATATTCGCAGTATCTCAGATATTTTCATTTGTTTGTATTATTTTGTACTGAATAAAACAATTCCATCTGTTCATGTTGCGTTTCCTGGGAACTCATTCTCCACCATTTGTCAGCTGGTCGCTGTTTTTTTAGAGAATGATGCTTTTAATAAATGCAGTAAAAGTTAATGAGTTCTGACTTCCTGGATCAGCTTGTAGGTCTTTGTGCACTGTCTCTGCTTTAACAGGGTGTGCAATGATGAGCACACAGACCTTCCAGCCTCCAACACTCTTTAAGAAGCTTTTGCAGTAATGATTCATGGGAACCCACAAAGTCAGACATTGCAGGTTTAAGGAGGGAGTTGCACACACCTCTCCAGGGCTCTGTGTGAAAACACAGTTGCTGGTACAGAGCTAAAGCATGCAGCTTCTTTTCCTGAAAATATTCTGGATGTTAGGACCACGATATGTACAAACCTGATAATGCACCACAGAAGCCTTGCTTCAGGCATAGACCCAGAAGGAACTTAACCTTCTAATATCCAAGCATTTGCAGGAACAGGATACTGGGTAAGAACTCTGTTAACTCTCTCTTGCAGTAATGTGGAATCAATACTTCTGTTCTCAACCATAATCTTGAATGTAAGAAATTCTGATGGGAACACTGTATACTTTCAGTCCTCCAGACACTCAAAGTAAGTACTGCTTTTCTGTTCCTGCCTTTCAGAACCTGCCTGATAGTTACCAGATGCAAAGACACTGGTAGCACAGTCTTGCTGAGTTATAAGGTATTTAGAAAAAAACTTGTAATTGTAGCAGTTTAAAAGCCTTGACTGTTACTATAAGCACCACTTCTGGATTAAATTTGGTACCACTTTTTCAAAATAAATATTTTCAGCAGGCCCATCATTATGATTTATTTATGCAGAAGGAAGCAGCCTTTTTAATTGATAATGATTAGCGAACTTTCTAAATCTGTAAAACTTCAGTAGGCTTAAGCTGTCAATATATAGCACTGTCTATTTTTATACCACAGGCTTCCATTTAACAGAATAGGAAACATCTCATCCTGAAACTCCTGATGCTGCAAGCTCCAAAATAAAAAAAAAAAAGCTTTTGCTTCCCCTACAGTGCTGCAGGAGTGTTATCCCATACCAATTTTTATCTGACCAGAAAACCACAACATTATCTACAAATGAGCAAAAACCCTCTTGCTACAATCTTGACTTAAACTTACCTTGAGATCAATGATTAAACAGAGAAGAAATGAGGATGAGTAGAAGTAAGTTTAGCTTTACCTTTTGGTTTTCTACCATCTAATTATGACCACTGCCTGTTTTGTACTTAAGTTTGATTAAACACTTCTTGTGTAATGTCCCATAATTTGACCAGTTTCTCAGCCCAAGATTTGGAAGGTAAATACATACAAACTATGTGGCACCACTATGGACTCAGCTGGAGCTGTTGTCTAGGCCAAGTGTAAATGCACTGTAATGCTCATGGGAAACTGGTGTGACATCAGTGTAAAAGGCAGGAGAATTAGAGCTTTTTGGTAAAGTGCTTTCATAGTCTCACCACAGCCTTGTCTCCTCATACCTGTTCTGCATAATTTCTTTTTCTGAGCACACTTGGGTCAGCTTGGAAGGAAAGCTGTCACCTGCAGTTAACATGCACATGAGAGAGTAAGGTAACACCCTTCTAAAATGCTGTGAGACTTCAAAGCCACATTCCCCGGTGCTGTATTTTGGGAGCTGCAATGCCTTTATGTGTTAGGACAGGATCAGCTGAACTCACAAACTGGTTTTTTATCAACTGCTCAAAATCAATTGGTGCTGTTGCAGCTACTTTTCAGGTTTCTCATGGCAGCAGGGAAGCTGCTTGGGGAGGTCAGTGTCACAGCCTCTGCACAAGGCAGTTGTCAAAGAGTCGGTAGCTGTTCCTGTTCTTAAGGAAAATTACTCTTGATTTAATGCAACTTCATTTTCACACACAATGTTAACCTGATATTCATCTATAAATGTAGTTCTCTGTACCAAATACATATATATTTTTCTTCTTTTTTAGTTTGTGAAAGGAGAACAAACTTATGTTCCATACTAAACACCATCCAAGTCCATTTAGGAAAAGATACTGTAGGTGCTAATCCATCTTTGTATTGTTCCTAGAGCTTGTAATAGAAGCAAACATGTCAGAGAAATGAACACACATCTAAGTTACTTCTATGTGTTTTGCCCTCTAGTGCCTAGGATAAGAAAAAAACGCAAAAACCTGAGGTGCTTCATGAGATGGTTGCTTGTATCTGAAGCATAAATGTCTCCACAATAGCTACTTAAAAGTCCATATTGTTGAATTGTGATTTGTACATGAGTTACTATAATCAGAAGGGGAAGCAACTGGGAAAAAAAAGAAAAGGAGTGTAGAAGTAGCAAGCTATAAGGACAACTTTTCCATTTAACTTTGTTTAGTGCAAAAGGTGTAAAATTACAACAACATTCAAACTCTGTGCAGATCTCAAGGGTACTTCATCTCTCACTAGTTAACTCCTTTAGTCTGTTTTGGAAAGATGCTACATGGAAATATTTATTTCTCTCTTTCTCTAACAATATTTTTTCTCACAAGGTCAGATTTACCAGCAGGACACCAATATCCACAAAAATGCACTAATGAGGCAAATATGGACTTGGTGTCATTGAGTTCCTCTCCTTTTGTTTTAAATGGCACTTTTATGTGGGTGGATACAATGTGAAGTGACAATTACATCCTGAATTGCTGTATTCTGAAGTGAAAATGGCCTTATGCAGTCTATCTGTGAAATGATTCCTGCTTGTGCAAGTTCAGGTGCAAAAGGAGTTTTTGATCAAAGTGGTCCTGCTGTGTAAGATACCTGCAAGTAAAAGGAGAGAAGACAGGGTTGCATTTTTACCGATTATTAAGCATTAATAGAAAGTCTACTTGAATAGAAGTGGGACTGTTTCATTAAACATGATCATTACAGTTTACAGGGTTTTTCAGTTCCTTTCTTCAGCTTGATTTCTCTGACTGCTCCATGAGAGTTACCTTCTTCCCAGTTGTTTCTCTTGTCTGATCTTGACCTACAAATAGTCTTTGGCATTTAATGTTATTGTGGCTTGTGGTAGCAGAAACTGCAGAACAGAAGTGGCCTCAAGCCAAAGTGCTAGTTGTTGGCTGATGTTTAGAATGGAATGGTGACAGCCATGGGTGAAAGAAATGAGACATTTTCCATTTCTGTAAGCCTGAAATCTGAACAAAAAACTGCACTGAAAAACCCATATCCTTGCAAAAAATTTTTGATTCTTCAAAGAAACAAAAGCCTTTGCGAGACCGCAGTAAAAATTTATTCAAATATTTTTGTTCACATATCTTAACATCCATTTATGTCTCAGTTGTGTAAATAAGGAAAGCATGCTTTCTAGGGAAAAAACCCACAACCTAATCATAAGCTCAGATTTTTAGACAAGGTAGGGAGTCAATATTTGCCATAGATGCAGTCATCCAGTGAAGTAGATAGTCATAGAAGGAAAAATTAAGGGCAAACTTTTACCTGTAAGTAAAACAGCTTTTCTTCTAGCAAGTCAATAAAGTGAAATATATAATCAGTTAATGTCAAAGTACACCCTTCACTCTGCTTAATACCTTGCATAATTTTTCAGGTTAGAAAAGACACCAGGCTCTGCTACACAGCATTTTGACCATGCAAACTTTAATTGTTGGTATGAGGATGCAACTTGATACTTTCATTAAACTTTTGGTGCCTGACTGTAGTAACCTCCCTTTCCACATTGAAGTTTATGATCTGCTCCTCATCTTCCAGTAAAAAATTCTCATTACTTACATAGCTAGCATACAGGTGATTCCAGTCTTAGGCCTTTGTCATTAGAATGAGATCCATCACTGTTTTAACACGCTGAAAATAATGATGACAAGACAGGTGTGGTAAAGCATGAGTCTGCCTGGAAGGAGTGGTGAGCTCCATTACCCATTCTCAGCCAGAGCAATGCTCCTGCATTTGGGCTCGAAGGCTCTGACCTACCTGAGGCTGCTTTCTGGACACAAGTCATCTCTGAATGCACAAAATTGCACTGCCAATCTGTTAGTGCTGCGCGTGGTTGTAGGTCCTTTTTAAGAGAAAGTGTTTGCTAGCAGAGAATGAAAGAAATTTTGTGGGAGGAGGACATCTAGTGATCTGATGTGTGTTTACATGAGCTGTGTCCTTGCACAGCCAGCTGAGCAGCTACAGGATTTTTTGAATAATAGTGAAGAAGGAGGCAGGTATGCTTTGCTATAAATCTTGGGGTTTTGCTGAGATGACATCCAAAACAACAGCAACCTTTTAACTGCCTAATTTTCAAATCAAGGCTCTTCAAATTAAATGTTGCATAGAAGTAGTGATTGTGGCTACACTTCTCATCTACAGCCATGCCATCTCCCAGCCTGTATTTTGCTGACATTAATGACCACTTACACATTTCTAGCAGAGTGGCCATTAAGATCCTGATATATTTACTCTCAAAGCTTCCCGTTGGACTACACAACTGGTCAGCATAGAAGCATCTCTGAAATACACTGGCAGCTCTTTTATAAAGATTTAATTTAAAAATTCTGCTGAAAACATGGTTTATTACATCTCACAGTGACGAAAATTAGTTATTCAGCATTGTAGCTGCAATGGGAGAATGTCTACGTAGTTCATGCTATTAGCCCCTGACAGATTGGATTTCTTCTTCCAGATTTCAACTTTGTAAAAACTCTGCTAATAACATGCAGCTTTTTGTGTTGTTTTTCTACCAAACTAGTAACTGGTGGGGTTTAAGCTCTGTGTCTGTGTATGTTACAGGCAAACACCAACATGAGTGATTCTCAAAGTCACAGGGAATATCCAGAAGGGTTAAGAAAATCTCTTCAAACCATGTTAAGAAATCATGTCCCTGATTCAGGAGTGAAAACCACTCATTCATATCAGAACAAAACCTAAACACAGAATCAATTTTTTAAAGAATAGCTCATACTCATAAATCCATTACAGTATGAAAATTCTAAAATCTGCTTTGAATTTGAGAGGGATCAGTTCTGCCCTACATAGTCTTAGAGTTGTTATGCTGTATGATGCTTGTAGGGGGCATTCTCTCACCTTCCTAATACAAATATTCCTCTGAATACCTGATTTTTCTGGGAAGTTAACAGCAGATGATAGATGATAGCACTAATGCTGGTGTACAAGTCATATAGCCATTTTATAGAGAGAGACAATTACCTAATCTTTTTTTCATTTTAGCCAACATAGTCCATGAAAGTTGGCAGCAGCAAGAACTTTTTAAGGAACAATAATCCTGGGTGTCTTATCATACCTTTTTCTTAAACTTCTTTGGCTATTGAACAAGGAATTCAGATTTCCCCATACATGGACAATTTCTGCCAGGGTTAGGCAAGATTTCTTTGTCATGCAGAACATTTTCATTCCAAAGTTTGATAAACAAAGTCAGCATTGACTTTGCTGTGGTTATTAGTCAAGCTTCTGGTTTTTAATATTTTCAACATGACTGGTATTTTGTCTTCTTAAATAAAGAAAAATCTTTCTCAGAAGCAAAACGGATAATAATATATTGCTTTCTACTGTTTCCTGATTCTGAAAATTGCCAGGTGCCAAGCTCTGAACAGAATAAATTTGAAGACCCTTGAGAGTGACCGAAAGAATCACAATGGTGAAGAATGGTGATGTAGTGGTTTAGCTAATTTTGTAGCAGCTGCTTGACACGAGAAAAATGAGAAATGAGTTTTCTGTTGCTAAATATAATGAATTCCTTTTCTGTCCTGTCATAAATTGTCAAACTCCGTAAGTGGAAACAAAGACGTGGTGCATGCAGATATGAAGGTTAATATGAATATACATGTTTTAAATGGAGGAATGCTGCATATTACTGCAGGAGTATTTTCTTGCATCAGATATTGCATAATTCTTCTAAATAAGGTATTTTAAAATTAGCAGATTGATGTAACGCAACTTCCGTATTTTGAGAGCAATTTTCTATTATTTGCAAAAATGACTACATATTCAACAGCATAAATATAGCTGAGTGACTTCATTTCAGGATAATTTTTAAGCCTCATTTACTTCTTTTTACTACAATTTGTGAGTATGCAATAGAACAAGGCAGCCACTTTTATTTAGAATTAGATTTAAATACCTTTCTGAATCAGACCATGAGGTGCCTGGTCATTTAGTGACTTACATGACTTACATGACTTACTCTTTTACTCGTATTTGCAATTGTGTTAAATTCAGTGTTGCTCAGGTTGATTTTGAAGGCAGCAATAGGAGTAATTTATTGTTTTATGCCATATGTGAATAAATATACCTTCAATAAGAGGTGGTCAGATTTCTCTTGATGATCACTCTAAAATGCTCATAACTACTATTTCATCCAGTTATGACAACATTAAAACTGAAAATTTGCCACCTCTAGGCTAGGCTTTCACTAGTCAGACTGTTCTGAGTGTACAGTGGCAGCCACTAGAATTCCCCAGGACCTAATACCCCCATTTTCCATAGAACTCTTTCAACCCAGCAGATGTCCCAAGGGACATTATGAGTTCGTGCTCAGGATGAGTTTCCCTGCAAGCCAAAAGCCTTTCTGGCACAAGACTCAAGTTGCATTTCCCTACTCTAGTGATAACAAATTACACTTGAACTTTCCAGAATTTATAAGTAATATTTATATGTTTAGTAAAGGTAAGACTTCAGCAGCTACAGAAATTACATGTCATTTTCTTTTATGGCCCTTGCTGGCAAGTGAAAGAATGGATTTCTTCTCTACAAAACTGGAGGGATGCTGGAAGTCATCAAGCAAGTCACACAAGTGAATGCAGTTGCAGAGGTCAAGAAAGGGAGGTGTCCCACTAAATCCTGCTTGAATCAGTCACCAATAACTTCACTGAAATTAACAGGATTCAAAAGGAGTGCAACCAGGATCTGCTAATAACAAAGAATGTGTTCTTGGGGTGAGAGATCTCCTGGTACTCCCCTGCAGAACCCTGGTGTAGAAAGAGCGGCAGGGCTTCAATTTCATTGGAAGCCACGAAACAAAATTTAATTTGCTAAACCAATCTGGTAAACAATCTGTGCTCTAAACAAATCATATAAAATGTTTTCAAGAGGGCCTCTGCAATGGGCCTGGGAGCAGCCAGGGCAAGTTATTGTTCAGGCTCCTTCTGCTGCCATTCTGCTGCCATGCTGCCATTGTGCTCCGTGCTCCTTTGTGGATGTGCACTGGAGCTTTTATCACCTTATCTAATAGGCAGTGCATTTATATTTTGATCATTTTTAGAGTGGCTTATGAATATGATCTCTCATTAAGGTTTTTCCCCCAGAAGTATCAAAATGTTGTCAAAATTTCCTTCACTTAAAAAAAATATGCTACAGTGAAGTTAAATTAAGGTTTATTTAGAATTTGTCAAAATTTACAAAAACCTCTTTAGGTAATATATAGTCAAAATATTCCACATTTACTAAGTAAATACCCTGTTGGAGCTTAACAGATATGCAAGTCTGAAAAAACACCATTATATCAATTCCCCACCCCCACACCACTTTGCTTGGGTTTACTTTTTTGTTTGTTTGTTTGGGTTTTTTGTTGTTGTTTTGTTTGTGGTTTTGTTTTCGTTTTAAGGCAAGTAGACCAAGTGTAGGAGTTGTTTACTGCCTTCAATATTTGTGGGCGAAGACCTTGAAGTGTTCCCTGAGCATGGCCCATCTTGGATGCACAGCAGTGACAATGAGGGTCTCTGCTGGGAAGCACTCCTGGAAGAGCAGTCCAGGCTCCAGCACATGGATCATCCCTGTCGAGTAAATCTGCTTTTGTAGGGCAGCAGACAGCCAAAGGGTGGCACCCTGAGGATTTGCTGCTCCTGGGCTACTCCTAGTTATTCAGTAAATGTTAATTAATTGGCTTGCCAGTTCCAGGATTTTTTCCAGTTATACAAAAGTGAATAGAAGGAAGATCACACGCATTTCTCTACTTGTGCACTAAATGTGCATCTCAGCATTTTTTGAACATAGAAGGCTTTCCAGGATGTGGCATATTTTTATGCATACTTATGCTGAGCACTTTATGCCTACAAACAGCTCAAAGGTCGTATCTACACAATCTGATAGACAGCACAGCTTCCATTTGAAAACAGAGGCACAGTGAGAAATAACTTTGCAAAGGCAAGAGAAGCCTGAAGCAATAAATCCTCCACCTCCCTGCAAGTAGCATTGGTGCCAACATCATAGTAGCTGTTCAAAACATTAATACTAGAATGTAGAGAACAGTTTTGCATAAGAACCAAGGCTAACAAGTCAATAACTAATTTACACTGTCATGCTTATTTAGGTACTATTTTGTGTTTTCTAGGGACACAACATAACTTGGATAACACTTACTGACAGATGACAGATTGTCTCCATAGTTTCATGCAACCTATGCTCTGCAAAATGCTGTTCACTACAAGCAAAATCAGTACTTAGGATACAAACTGAAGAAAACATTTCTTTCCTCTTTTGCCAAGGTTCTCACATTAAAACACTCCAACCCAACACAGCTAAAAATGGAGCAAGTAATATAAATTCAGTATTAAAAATTATACCAGTTTTTACTCAATCATGTGCCAAAAGATGGAACACAGATCTCATTTTCTTCTGGATTTGCATAGTAAATAAACACTTAAATTCTTCTCATCAAGAATAATATAACCCCAGAATTTAAAGAAAAAAAAAGAGTTTCACATCATAAAAACAGTATCAGGTACTCCTTCACTCAGAATTACCTGGTTGTATCTCATTTTGGGCAGCATGATAAAATGAAGAATCCTATCAGGACTTTTCACTGAATGGGATCTTGGTAACAGTTAAATGCTGCACAAGTCTTGTCCAATTTTTTTTTAAGTGGTTATTTAAGAGTGCTGTATTTCACTTGCCACTTATCATGAACTCCTGCCCAGATTACCTGAAAACTCTGCAGCATCTTTCTTTCACTGCCTCACCTGACCCTGAAGGACTTTTTCACTGCATGGGTTTTATTTCTGCTGAGCCAACAGGCTGGTACTCTGAGCTGTGCCAAGAGCATAAAATTGTCATTAATGAGTGAGAGGCAATGAGTGGGCAGAGGTAAAGCAGTTTCTTTCTGCAGCTGCCAGCCTTGGGAGGAACAAGACTGATGGCTGGTATTGACAGCCAAGATAAACCCAATGCAGGGTGCCAAGTGTTGCGGAGCTCACACGATGGCATTTGGCAGCCCTGTCCCAAAGGCCACCTGAGATCTCTTGTGTCTTGCTGAGCTGTGGGCAGACAGCTTCAGTTTTGCTCCTGCCACATAGCCCCAGTGGGCAGAGGTCTGGAATAGGTAATGTTTTGTGGTTTTTTGATTTCATTTTTTTCTGTGGAAAACCAGCCAGGAGTCAGTTGTAATTCTGGGCTGGAAGACATCCAACATGAAATAAGATGGAGTTTGGGAGAAACTGGTAAAACAAACGAAAACATCCCAAGATTAGTTATGCCACAGGCTGATAATTCAGAGGTTAAAGGGAAGTGATACATTCTTTCAAATCAGATGTATGTGTTCAATAGTCTCATCTAGTAGGTGCCTATTCAAGATTTTAAGGTTGAGTGGGAGTTGCTGTTTTTTTGGAAAAGGAGTGTTCTACCAGTCAGGGAGAATATAGAATAACATACATTTATTTATTTATTTATTTCCATTTTAGTTTATTGTTTATTTATCATAAAATTTTTGTTTTCAGTGGTCCTAAAATCTAACCTGTCTCTGGGAAGTCTGATGCTGTGTGATGAATCCAGCTCTCAGTGTTTTGTGTCCTTCCCAAAGCAAAAAATAGCCTGAAATGTGCAAGACGGTTACCACAAAATGCATCACACAAACCTAGATCTTCTGAATTATAGGTTACTATAAAACACAACACTGCAGTAAGCCCTAATAGTAAACCATGGCAAGACGTGTCAATCAATATGATATAAATGAAAAAGGTTACACTATTCCCCTGTGATCATTCTGTAAAGCTTCTCAGAAGTAGAATAAAACAGATGTTTATATCTCTCTTCCTCACAACATAAATTAAAGGAGTATAAAATTCCTGTGCTTATAAAACAATATTGACCTGCTTTTTAGAAGTCAAATATATAAGTGGTGAACTGGAATATGATATGTAAAAAAGACAATAAGCAAATGAGTCATCTCTGAAGAATTTTTGATTATTCTAAATTTAAACCTCAGCGCTTCACAGAAGTATTTCATTTAGTGTTTGTGTTCCTTTATTTCATGTTCCAGAAGATGGCAGTAGTCCCACAGTATCTTATGGATATATAACAGCTGTTTTGTCTCCATACAGACTGTTTTTTTTCCAGCTGACTTTCTCTATTTTACGATTTATGAAATGAGTAAATATTCATTAGCGTTACTTCAGTGCTAATATACAGTTTGTATGTGAATTTTTTTAGCACCTATTCAGAATTTGCTGTAAAAAATATTTTCTAAGTAAAGCTAAAATGAAAAAAAAACAAAAAGCATTGGTGTTAAAATGCCGTATTTAAGACCATGTAAAAAGACATGCAATTCTATGCATCTAGTACTCCACTCTAGGGAGATACTAATGTCTGTTCTGCCTTGGGCTGGAGAGCAGAAAGGCATTATTAAGTTAATGATAGTTAAAACAGGTTTAATTGCAGCCCTGAGCAATCAGAAAACTTAAACATTTGAGCAAATATTATCTGTGCCTGCTGATGCATAAACTGAGGTACAAAGAAAATATGTTTATTTTCATATTTGTGTTGCTAGTTCTCCATTCCATCAGAAATCTTGTAGTTGGCATTCTCTTAGACTCCATAAAGTCAAACCATAACACAATAAAAGTGTTAGGTCCTCTTTTTGAAAAAAAAAAAAAAAAAGAAGTGTGTTACACTGTAGTTGCAGCTGAAACTGAAGATATAAATCTTCAGAACCTGATGCCAGGTGGTAACTGCAGAAGATGGTATCTGTAAATGTCTCTAGGTGGTTGCATTGTATTTTGGAGATCACTGGTATGGCATGAGGTTTAGTGTGACTACAAATGCCATCAGAGGGAGCAGGAGAACATGGATGGATTGTTTCCAATGACACTGCCTGCTGCATTTATGATCTCTTGCTTACTGCAGAAGTTTCTGGGTTGCATGTGCATTACTTAGATCACACCACTGTCTCTGGTGCATCAAAACCCCAACGAGAGCTGTCTCTGTGTGTTCCACTGAGAGCATGCCCTGTCTCTTTGTCTCTGTTTTCTCAGCAGTTAACACAAAAAATATTTGAGTTTGATTGGAAAATTTGGATCTTACTTTATTAAATTAATATATTACTTTAATACTTCTTCCTGAAGATCAGTTCCTTTCCGAATGTCTTTCAGAGTCTGTAGTTCCTATTTCTTTTAATCTAGGAGCCAGCAATTCATCCCATTGTGATTAATACATTTTTGCCCTGCTTGCTGTGTGAACTGCAGAATACATGGAAGTTATTTTGGGGACAATAGATGAATTGTAAAGCAGCAATTGTGAAATTACCATGGTGAAATCCTAGCAAGGTTTTCTCCTCTCTTCTTATTTCTCCTCCTCTTTCTCTGTTCTCTGAACTCTGCTGAGTTCCTGTCATGATGACCTGAGACTACTTCAAGGATGAGTAAAGAATGATTTAATCAATCAATAATCTCTCTTGACCTTGTTTCTGAAAGAAAACGGAAAATGTGTTCAGAATAGTTTTGAATCCTTCCCCTATAACTTCAGCTGCCTGGAGCTGAATACATCTTCATTATTTTTGGAAAAATGACTGAAAGATCCAATTTCCCTCTCCAAATCCTCTTGAATGCCTCCCACAGCACTAAACTGCAATAAGGAGGATGCAAGGCATTAGAGACTTGTGCAAAGTCACGAGGAGAAAGATCAGCCCAGTTTCAAAAGTCTAACAGTTTCAGGTCCCTAAACTATTACCAAAAGATGAGCATTATCTGGTGAGAGATGACTTTACACCCTGTGCTTATGACAAGCTGTAATTTACTTCATTAATCACCATTTTTAAAGAAAAGAAAAATTTAAGTGCTTCAGGGCCAGAAGCTGATGGTGACTGGCTTAAGTTGGACTTGAAACCGCCTCTGATGCAATTGACTGTGGCCCTGTGGCTCTGGCAGGAAGTGCTGCTGCATATGTAAGGTGGCAGTTTCAGAGACAGGAAAGGCATTGTGTTCTATGACAAAGCTGCTAAAGAAATAAATGAGAGCAAGGAGACAGCAGCTAGGGAACAGGAATAAGCATTCACTCATTTATTTACAACAACTAATGTAGGCTCTACAGTAGCACAAGACCTTAAAGACCATCTTGTTCCAATGGCTCTGCCATGGGCAGGGGTATCTACTAGACCAGGATGCTCAGAGCCTCATTCCTGATGTGTTTGTTGCTGGTGAAATGGGTAAATAACTGCTGAAGTTTCCTTTATTCCTTATGAGCAGGAAAAGGACTCTATCCTTTTGTGAGGATGCAGGGAGCTACACGGGGGTTCTGGTCACCAGCAAAGTTACAGAGAAAATCTTCCTGGAGGAAGTTCAAGAAGAAAACAAAAGTGATTAGGAACATCCTAATTTTCTTAACTAAAGGCAAGTTAGATCTGACCAACCTGATGACCTTCTGTGAGGCACGGACAGGTTCTGGTGACTAGAGGACAGGAGTGGCTGTTTTCTCACCTTGACCCAATGAAGACTTTTTACAGTTTCACACAATAAGCTTACAACCAAATTGCTGAAATACGGTTTTTGATAGATGGATGGAAAATCAACTGGCTTGCCAGACTCCAAGGTTGGTATCCTGTAGCATGAATTCCTACTAGCAGCCAGCCCCTAATGGTATTCCTCACAGGTTAATATTGGCACCAGATCTAAATCTAAAGATTTAGACATCTTTATGAAGGGCCTGGATAATGGGATGTAGCACAACTTCAGCATGTCCACAGCTACTAAATTTCATGTAGCAGTGGATAGGCGGGAGAGCAAGGCTGATGCAAAAAGAGATAAATGTCATAAGAAATCTCAGAAGCTAATGCAAGGTCCTGCATCTGGAATAGGCCAATCCCACACAAGAGAACAGGCTGGGGGCAGCTAGCTGGAAAGCAGCTTCATGGAAGAGGTCCTGGTTGACAGCAAGTTGACCATGACCCAAGTGTGCCCTTGCAGCAATGAAAGCCAGCTACATCCTGGGATGTGTGAGCATAAGCATGGCCCTCATTGCTTGCTAGCTCACTGCTATCTCCTGCTATCACATCCCAACTGGGGAAGTGGTTCTTCCTCTCTGTTAGGCACTTGAGTGCCTAACTTCCCCTCTGAAGTACTACCTTCAGTTCCCCAGACCAAGAAAAACGGATATACTGAAGCAAGTCTAGTAGATAGATGCATTTGATATGACTTCTATGCAATTTCCTTTTTCTCTGAAATAAATTTCTTATGAGGAAGTGCAGAAGATGTAATTCTGAAACCCATTGGGAATTACTAGACAATGTCTACATTTGAAACTAGTTGCATAATAAGAAGAATAGAAGAATTCTCAGCTGTTTTTAACCAATGTACAACACCTAGAACTGCTAGCATTCTCTGTTAAGCACCTAGGCCTTATTCTTTTTATTGAAAATTCAAATACAGTTAAGAATGCACCAGCCTGGTCAGTAAAGAAATATGAAGATTCTTAGTTCATCCTCCAGAGCAGGAGTTTAGGGTTTGAAGGCGAAGACCCATACACTGATAGGAGCACAGCACAAGGATAAGGGGACAGAGAGGCACATCATGGAAGTGAGGTGCTTCCAGCAGCAGCAAGCTGGAGGGCACTCTGTGGCTGATACCTAGAGTCTAACAAATACCACATCACTTCCTGAAGACCAGTGCCATGGAACAGTCATAACTAAAACCAAAGTGAGTGGTTTTGATACATGTTTGGAGAGAAACTATAGATATTTATGGTGTTTGCTATAATTAGTTGGATTAGTTCACATGAAATCAAATTTTTCAAGTGTGTCTACAAGAACACAGAGTTGTGCTTGGTAAATGTGGCAGTTTGGTTGAATGGTTGCACTTGAAGAACCTTGGCTTATGAAGCTAGGGGAGGACAGATGCAGGCTTTGTGAAACTCCCACGGCAAACTAATCTCACATGCACACTGGTTCATGTTGGTTGTTGCTCATCTTACGCTTCTGTTCTCTTCCTATAGTACCTCCTAGGGATTTTCTGAGATAACTGAATCCTAAAATCCATACTGGGGATGAGGAACAATTTATACTAATGTTATTTCCTTCCTACCACTCTCTTCTTTCCCTTAAATGAGCTGGCATTGGTGATGAATGACAAAACATAATCCGGGTAAAACACTTCAACGATAATGTTACAAAAAGTTAGAAAAACTCTTTTCCCCTTTCACTTCTGGAAATCTGTAGTTAGTTTAGATGTGAAAAAGCCTAATGTGAAACTCCATGTTCTCCCATGTTGTCTTGGATGCTTTCTTTTACCTTGTAGAATTTACCTCATAAAGCAGCACAACTAAGATAATGAAGTGATAAGCGTTGAATTTACACTTATTTTCTGATAAAGAAACACATGCAGGTTTTTGAAATTTCATACTTACTGGCCTTAAAGATTGCCGTATTTTGCTTTTTTATAAAAAGGAACAAGCCAAGGGAATGCTTCTTTCATCTTGTCATGCTGTCTGTGTGTACATATTTATAGCAATAAACCAAAAATTTTGTGGGATGCCACGCCACGTATCCAAAGGGATTGAAATTTTCTGCTCAACAGCTTCTCCAAACCACTAGAGCATGGTCATTTTTACCAGGAGAAGATTTTTATTAAAGGAATTACACACAAGTGTGTCTGAAACTCTTTGATGTATGTCCTTCAAAATTGTTTCAGTTTTCCTTGTCTGAAAGGTATTTTCCCAGTGCATGCTAAATAGTTGTAGATAAATATTTCTTTCGAGCCACTTAACTTTTATCTTTGCTTTCACTCTGCTCGAGAAAATGAAGTAGGGCTGATTCATAGAATCTATATTCTCCCTACACAATTAAAGCAGCAAAGCAGATTTAGAGGTGAGGAAAAAGGGGGATTATCTGGGATTTCAGTCAAGGCAAGTTATCAAATAGTAGCTAGGACAAGGGAAAAGGATAATTAGTAACACTAGGCATTAGGCATTAGGCACTGTTCCCATTTTGCTAGTTTAATGCCACCTGTGGCCTTCAATTTTCTTAGCATTGCATCTGTGGCTCAAGGAAAACACAGCACAGGACTGCATCCAGCACAACAAACCTTGCAATACTTTTTTCATGTAAAATGACATCAAAGCTCACTGGTGTTATCTGAAACCCATGAGGTTATGTTATCTGTATGTTACATAATCAAAGCAAAAATTGCAGTATTAGTAGTCAACCAATACTTGGAATTTGCCAGACTAGGAAACAAAATGTCCCCTAAAGAATACATCACAAAGTGAGCCACGTGAGACTGCTGCAGGATGGTGCTGTTGTGAAAGGAAAGCAAACACGTCAGTGCACAGGTCCTCAAACCTGGATTGTCACCTCCTTCTAATCCTGACTCGACAACATGTGTCTTCACAAATCATTTCCCCTCCATTCCTGACACTCTGTTCACGTTGCCTGCAGAGGCTGTAAATTTTCTTCTGAGTGAAGGAGCTTATTAGAAGGAAGATGTACATTTTCTGTAAATTTTCATAGAAAGACAAGTAGTTGATGAAGCTGTCACCACTGATGGGAAATAACTATTTTATGGTGATAAAAAACAGAGGGGGTGAAGTGAGAACAGAGCCAGGGGAAGACCAGAAAGGAACGACAAGTGCTTTCTATTTGACACCCTGCCTTTCATTTAATGAGTCTGCTTACAAGCTTCTGTTTCAAAGTGGGCTTGTGTGAATTACAGGAGTGACACTGCAGTTTCAGGTTGGATCCGTTACGGAGCAGTGTTGATCAAAACACAGGGAGCTGGATGCTCTGTGAGCCTGGTATTCATCAAAGCTCACAGCAGTCTTTCTTGCTTATCAGCTCTGCTCCTTCTGACAATCTCCTAGCTTGCAAGTTACACAAATGGGAATCCTAGACTTGTAACCAGAATTCTCAGACACACACATTTTTAAAATCTTTTATTTTCCTTTCTTCCCCCCTAATTTTTTTTTATCAAGCAACATTTTTTTTGCCTGAACTTACAACTATGGATTCAAACCTTTGAGAAATTTCTCTGTATTTGGGTATTTCAGCAAAGTATGCAGCGCTAATATTGTCCCCTTAATTGATGCAAGCTGAGTCATTAGAGAGACAGAGTAAAAACAGTATAAAATACAACAAGCTCTTGGTTCAACAAAGATTTCAAAAGAGGTCAACAAATGAACAGTTTTGTTGTTTAAATGCATGTACCAATAGGAACATAGGTTCCTTGGTTCTTACTTTTTCCTAGTCAGATGTAAGCCCTGCAGAATATGATGAGTGCACTATGGGCTATAAATGCATTCCAAGGGAACACTAGGATAAGTAAAGGAGGGAATCTCAGGTTACTGGGTGGTATTCTTCAGTATTTTCACTGACAACTTGGCTGACACATCAAAGGTCACTCTTACTCAGCTGGTAAGCAATAATTTGTTTTTTCATGGTAAGCAATATCAAACTGGAGAAAAAACCAACCTGGAATTGAAAACATCCCTGAGTAAGTGTAGCTGATATAAAATTCAATCTGTCACAACTAAAAAGAATGACCCATAGTCAAAAGACAAGCAAAACGTAAATGCATATGTGAAAACTGTTGTGTTATATGCAAAAAATGTTATTGATATCATTGTCTTTACAACCCTCAAATTACTAACCTACTATATGAAGAATTAGCACTAAGTTCATGATGATTCTGTGTTTTTACATCATATTTTGTATGCAACATCAATAGGGTGGCAATACTTTACTAAAGATCCTGACATAAATCCAACTTTCAGCAGGTAAAACTAACCACTGGCTTCTGACATATTTAGGGTGCAGATCCTTAAAGTTGTCTGTCCCTGGGGCTTTCTTGCTGTCTCATCAATACTGACAATGCCAGCTATCCAAAAACTGTGACTACAAGCTCATCCAGTTGCAGATGCTTAGATGTAAAAATGTGCAGTGCACTAATTTTATTTGCAATCCTTTCATTCATAAATAAATAGATTTTCATTTCAAAGAAGTTAAAAAGAGAAAGCTATAGAGTTTGTACAATAGTTTAATTTAAGAAATGCTTTTTTTATATCCTTAGACCATTGTAGTAACCACAGCACTGTTACCACTGCTGTAAGAGCAATAGAAAGAGGTTCTGACTCCAAAATAACTGCAGAGGGCAGCATTAATTCGTTATTTAAACCCTCCAGTGACAGGGAAGATCAATGTCCCTTGAAAATTCCAAATAATATTTTATATGTGAATAACCCAGGGCTTCAATAAACAACTTTGGCATGTATTGCCAAAAGCAAATACAAGAGGATTTTGTGATACACTAGTTCTTGAAAAAGTACATTACAATTTTCAGATTCTGAATAGACTGAATAGTGTGTTCTGTAAGAACCTACTTTGTTTATGCTTTATTGTAATATGTTAGAATACAGTGGCATTCACCAACAACTTTTTTATAATATAACTAGAACCACAAATTTGACACTGTTCTTGTTTGTCCCTGGTGAATGTCAAGTTAGTAAGACTTATACCAACTAGAAACTAATGCTATTTAACATGGTGTTTATTTACACAGATACCCAATCTTTAGTACCAGTGAAGTTATTGTTCTATTTGCAATTCCTGGGACTATAAGGTATTTTTTCAGGGCACAGGGCAAACTTGAATCTTTGGTTATGGGTAGGTAGTCTTGTGAGCACACACTTCATGGGAAAGATTTCAAAATATGCTTACCCTTTGTACATGAAATAAACTACAGACTTTTTTTTCTCATCTTCTAGTGCTCATCCCAGAGGTCCCTTATTTCCTCACTTGCAAGTATCTGGTTTTATGGGTCTCAAAGTATTGCGAAAGGTCATCAGCAGACTTTCAGTGCAGAAGAGCAGAAATAATGCACCCTCCGTTCAACAGGCACCTGATGGATTTCTCAGTCTTGCCCATTACTTTTCTAGGACCCTTTCCAGAGTTCTGCTGTAGTTTGGAGAACTCATCTAAAAAGCCTTCCTTTCTGTTTTTATGGTGCTGTTCATTCCATTTAATCTAACCTTGACTTCTCCCTTTCATTACTGTCTAACCCTGCCTGCAGACTAAGTATTCTCTGCTAATTAGCATTAGAATATGTAGTTGCACATTTTTTCAGTGCCATGCCTTGCATTTCAGTAAAACAAAATGCTTCTGTTTATTTATGTACAGTGCTTGGTGTGTGTATATACACACCGTGGTCCATCTGAAAATGCTCTGAAGCTCACTCCTCTGAATGCTCATCTCTGTGGATTCAGATTATAGAAGTCTGAAGGGAAACCACCCTTTCTTCTGAGGATGCTTCAAAACAGCTACTTGCAGCTGCGATATCTGCTCCACTTTTAAGTCCTTCACTGAGAAATTTCAATTTTAGTTTATGTCTTTCATTTGGAAAATCAGAAAGATTTTTTTTCTTGCCACTAAACAGCAGTTTTAAAAGCATGAACTGCACCAAGATAGAAAGTTCTTCCCATGTAAGGAATTGCTCCAGTTCTCTGTCACATTTGCAGAACAAAATGGGCTGTCTTTAGCCTCTGACAGTATTTGTTTAAAATGTATGGCCCTCACTCATCTACATTTCCTAGTTCACAGCGTGTATGTATAGGGAGAGAAAAAGGGAGGGAGAGAATTTCCTCCTAACATTTATTTTAATAGGAAAGTTCCCTGTTTAAAATAGATGTTAATGCAGAGTTTTATTTAGAATTTATTTATAAAAAGACTCCACAGATGCAAGTGGGTGCCTCCTGCTACAATAATGTGTCCTGCAGCCTAAATAATATGTCTAACCATGCCAGAACAGCCAGCAGCATGTTGACTAAAACTGCTTCATCCTGCACGCTGTGTAGAGACTGATTGCGTTGGGGCACAATGATAAGAATGGGAATGGATTTAAATGGCAGCCAGAAACTTCATATCCTGGGAAAGAAGACAGAGCTTTTCTACTTTCTAACCTTGTCACATATCAACTACTAAAGTGCGGCCAACGTGGAAGTTAAAATAATAAATAACAGTACTATGATATCTGTTGTTGTTTTCCAAGCATTTTGTCACAATGCATGTGGAAATAGATTTTAGGATTTGAGAGGATTAACTTTTCATTTTCTAACATGTTAAACTGTTTGGAGTCTTGGATGTATGAGATAGGGAAGTCCTTATCAATGTATGTAGACAGTACATATGCAAAGAAGGGTGACATGTTTCATGTTAATAGCTTAACAGCAGCATCACACTGCTGGGTATTTGTATTAGGTTTGAAACACATGCAACACAGATAATTAATGTATTTCAGCACCAAGAGTCCTGATGGACATAAAAGGTGTCTTCATAGTTACTATTTGATGACAATAGTAATCCTGATGTCATTATGAGGAAGATTTAAGTGAAACATTTTTCAAGAAAAAGATATATGCTGTATTTCACTAGGTAAACCCCAATATTTGTACAGGGATAAGTGATTCAGTGGAGTATGGATTAAAAACTGCAACTTTGGTTTTTTTTATTCTGATGAAGGAATGGCTCTTTTGATAATGCCAGGGAGCTGCTGCCCATTTTTTCCATTCTCCACAAAACTAGATAGACTAAGCATAATAAAACACAGTTAGGGTAATGTTATCACCATATGTTGTAACGAAATGATAGTTGCAATGTTATAAGAAGAAATGTTAAAATATGTCTTGTTATTTTTACTGTACAGTAATTTCTGAAATTGTTTTGCCCACTTTCATGTGACTACTTCGAAAGATGAACCTAATTACGGATTAGCTGATTAAACAGCTGACATAACTTGTAGCCAGAAGGAATATCCCACCACAGCTTCCCTGGCAATCAGCTCTGTGAAGGGTTGACCCTGGCTGGACTCCAGGTAGCCAGCAAAGCCACTGTACCACTTGTTTCCTCAGAAGGGTATTGTCACAGTACAACGCAAAGAAATGACACTCACATGCTGAGATGTCCAAGGCAAAAAAAGGGAAGGTTTATTTACAGACCTCAACATTTATAGAATTCCAACAGTGACCATGGATTGGAGGAAGAAAATCTTCCTCTCCAACCACACTGGTCAAACCAACAGTCCACCAACAGTCTCCTCCTTATGAGAAGAATGTAAACATGAAAGGACAGTTACATCAACAATACGTTGTTTATGTCAAAGTCATGAGAGACTCCATTACAAAAGGTAAACAATCAGAAGGCTGATATAGAACTTTAGAAAAACTTTAAAAAAACAGAGGAGAACAGAAGAAACCCAAGCAACATGGTATGGGAAGGAAAATATAGCAAAATGCTCATAGATCAAGATAAGGACAGGCAGAGATCACTCACTGGTTACTGTCACAGGCAGAACAGACTTCACTTGGAAAAATTAGTTTCATTTACCACCAGCCAATGAAAGTAGGATAATGAGATAAAAACCCAAATCTAAACCCTCTTAATCCTACATTTCCTTTTTTTCCATTCTCAACTTTGCTCCTGAGTTCTATCCCTCCTTCCTGTCAGAGGCACAGGGGCACAGGGAATGGGGGCTGCAGTCAGTCCGTCACACGTTGTCTCTGCTACTCCTTCCTCCTCAGAGGGAGGACTCCTCACACTCCTCCCGTGCTCCAGTGTGGGGTTCCTCCCACTGGAGACAGTCCTCCACAACTTCTCCAATGCAAGTCTTTCCCAAGGGCTGCAGTTCTTCACAAACTGCTCCAGTTTGGGTCCCTTCCACGTGTGATGGTCCAGGGGAACTGGCTGAGCTAAAGCAGCTCCTCACTCCAAGGGGCACAGGAAGCCTGCTACAGTGTGGGTTTCCAAGAGGGTCACAGCCTCCTTCATGCATCCACCTGCTCCAGAATGGTGTCCTCCACGTCTCCCTCCCTTCAGGGGTGCAGCTGCCTCAGCATGGTCTCCACCACAGGTTGCAGGGGAATCTGCTGCAGCACCTGACAGATCTCCTCCCCTCCCTCTTTGTCTGCAGCGATGTTTCTCTCAAATATTCTCACTTTTATCTCTGGTTTTACTGCTGTTTTGCAGCAACTATTTCCCCTTTCTTAAATCTGTTATCCCAAAGATGCCACCAGTGTCATTGATGGACTCAGCCTTGGACAATGGTGGGTCTGTCTTGGAGCTGACTGGGATTGGCTCTGTTGGACATAGGAAACCTTCTGGCAGCTTCTCACAGAAGCCACTCCTGAAGCTGCCCTGCTACCAAAACCTTCCCATTCAAACCCAATACAGGCTTGTACTTCAGAATTTTCCCAACACCTTCTCTGTGAACTCCCTCTCCACTGCTCACCTGACCTGACCAGGCTGAGGCCACCGGGGCTGTGGGAGTATCACAGTGAAACATCTTTGGCCAAGACCTATTGTTCTTCAATGATTTTAGCAATGTTTAAGCCATTAACCATTTCAGTCTGGCATACCTCTCTGGGGGATAGAGCATATGGAGCTATTCAGGATCTTATTACATGAGATCTACTGTCACAGTAATCCAGCTGCAAGTGAAGGTGTGAAAGGCTCCTTTGCATGCATCAAAAAGGAGGCAGAATTTTAAAGCAGTAAATTCAGTAAACCATTCTGTATCCATGGTACTAATGGTATGCTATGTGTACTAATGGTACTCAGTGTGTCACACTGACAAGCAGTGGTGAGGCAGGAGCAGCATGAGGGTTGATGGTCATGGTTGGTGAGTCAGTGTCAGAGGCAGAGCCACAGCACGGTGCCTGGGGGGACTCTGATTTCTCTGTTGCTAGAAGAGGAAAACATATGCTATATTCATATCAGATGACAAATATGAGCCTTGTTCTGCTCCAAAACCTACTCTATGAGATAACAGAGTGAACTGCAAGTAATTTCCCTTGTGGCATCACTGGATGCCTTGCTATTACCATTGCAATGAGACAAACCTTTTTCGGTGGGGGTACAGTGACACATGGCCCATTTTTCTGTGGCTGAATTCACCTCCCTCAGCTATATTAGCAAGATAAACTGAGAGACTTTCAGGAATGCTGAAAGGTCTACATACTCCTCGAAGAGGAAATATAGTCGTAGAATAATTTAGATTGGAAAAGATCTCTAAGATAATCAAATTTAATCGTTAACCTAACACTGCGGTGTTCACCACTTAACCGTGTCCCTAAGTGCTATATCTTTTAAATATCACCAGGAATGCTGACTCTACCTTAGGCAGCCTGTCTCAACACTTGACAACCCTCTCTATGAAGAAATTTTTCCTAATGTCCAACCTAAACCTCCCCTGATGCAACTTGAGGCTGTTTCCTATTGTTCTGTCTCTTGTTATTTGGGCCACACCCTCCTTTCAGGCAGTTGTAGAGAGTGATAAGGTCTCCCCTGAGCCTCCTTTTCTCCAGGCTGAACACCCCCAGCTCCCTCAGCCACTCTGCATAATATTTTGCAGATATCTATAATCCCTCAGTATTTTCCATACCTTACTTACCTGCTATGAAGTAATTATTTTCAATATGTTTCAGCCAATTTTTTCTGAGGTACAGCTGATCTATCCAAAGATGTCAAAGAGCTCCTCTCCTTTCAATGTGTTTTTTAGCTATCAGGCTATTCTTTTGTGGATAGAGTAGTTCCAGTTATTTAAAGTGAGAGTCTATGACACCAGAAAACATCAGGATGGCATTTAAACCAGTTTTTGAAAAATAAATATATACCAGAAAGTCAATTTAGTAATTAGTCGTCAGCAATCTTCTGAAATGGAACATCATAATTTGTCACTTCATGTAGAAATTAGTGCTTTTTTGAAATGCAAAACAGGTAGCTTTCATTTGTTGTGTAACCTCAGAATTACTATGCAGAAAATAGAGAACTTGATATATTTGTGTAAAATATCAAATCAAGTAAAAAATCAAGTAAAGAGTGTTGGTACCCAATGTTTCAAATGAGAAGCATATACCATAACTGTATTACTGCTGTTTAAATGCCATTGGTGTGGAGGGCTAGTTGGCAAAATATTTGCAGGTACAATCTTGTTATGGAAAGATGGAATGGAAATATTTCATAACTGGAAAGGTGAGCTAAAATGCTCACCTAGGAGTGCCAGGCAGCCCTTCAGGCATTGGTTTAAATGTTGGATCTGTGTAGGGAAGGAAAACCTGCCTGGACAAAAATGAATGAAAAACAAGCATCCTTTGGAGAGGGGTGGGAACAATGACAATGACAACAAACTCAAATGAACGCACCCAGCATATTGAAGCAAGCCTAATGCAAGTGTTTAGCATCTCATGGTTGTTCTGCTGGTGTGTTTGCAGATGAAGCATCAGGGTGTGCTGCAGAACAAGCCGCAGCAGGGAGAGTTCAACTGCAACACATCAACAGAAAAGTGCCCTCCAAAGTGACTCTGAATTTTGGGTGTTTCCTGTTCTTCCTTTGAGCTCATGAACCATGAGGGGAGGAGGAGCTATAGCTGTAGCTATCTCTTGCTAACACGAAATAAAGTGTCTTGGCTACCAAAGGAGGAACTCTTGAAGGGTCCAAAGGCTGACCTGTGGGAGTGGACAGCAGCAGAGTTGGGAAACTCAGAGCACTCTGACAGAGTTTAGCTCTGTAGAGCCATGCACCAAAGACACAAGATAAATTACGACCTCGTCCAAGTTTTTATTTCTAGTTCCAGGAAATTAACTTTGGAATTTTTTTTATAGTTACTGAAGAAGATTTTATTGCATGTATGCATATAATGGATAATGGGAGAATTTCTAAATTTTATAGCCCTTGAGCAGCACAGTAGGCTATATTCAGGATCCTTATCCAGGTTGATAGCTTTATCTCTGTCATCCTCCAGCTATCTGATAAACAGCCTACATTTGCTGGGTCAGCTGGTATGGCAACACAACACAGCATTTACGTTCATTTTCTGTAGCAGGTACTTTTAGCAATTATCCATACAATTGCAATTGTCAGTGGTTGATTGCTGTCATCCAGGAGTAAAATTGTCCAGGAACACAAAGAACAAGCCGAATAATCTTATTTTCATATTTTAATTGTCGAAACAAGCAGTAGGATCCAATGAATTAGTTGTATCTATTGAAAGAAAATAAAAATACACCAAAATGTAAAATAGGAAAAGTAACTCATTGTGCTCACTATACCACAAATCAGGATTCTTGTTCTGGATGTTACTGATGATATTAAGACTTTAGGCATTAAGAAAGCACCATATCATATTTTTTATTCCTCATGACTTTTTTTTTTATTTCCCCCTTTATTAATGCACCCTTGATAACAATTATTTTAGCAAAACTGTAGATGACTATAAGGACAAAGGACCACCCTTAGTTAGGACTATTAATTGAAATTGATTACCAGTAGAGATAATCAAGGTAGGAGGAAGCACTGCAAGAGCAGAAGAAAGTCCAGCTGGCTAGTCAAGAGAGGCAGGCATGTGTGACATGGCAATGCTTTGAAAACTCAGTAGATGTCACCTCAGCAGGAATTTACAGCCCCTAAGCAAGCCAAAGTCAACACAACGAAAAAAGACCATCATTTCTCCACTCAGCATGCAGTGTGCTGAGCATTTCTTGGGAAATAGCGAAGTGCAGATCACTGATCTGATTGATTACTCCGGGAGCACATAATCAGCGTGGCAGTGGTCACTCTGGGAACATGATTTTCAAATTTGCAGCTTTGCTGTCTGTGAGTGTGCCAGTCCAAGGGGAAAGGAAAAGGTACAATAGCTCTAATGCACATACACAAAAGCACACCATGGCTTGTCACAGTCACAGTGATAGCAGCAGGCTCCACAGCAGCAGCAGGAGGTTGCTATCCACCCATCTGGGCTCTCCAGGCTGCCAGTCACTCTGTCAGTGTCAAGCATTGCCCAGGAGGGGTGGGGTGCAGGGCAGCAGGGGCAATGGTGCTGCTGCTGCAGCTGCTGCTGCCACCTTGGTGTCCTTGCATTGGCAGCTGCAGCAGCAACAGAGGGAGATGTCCTTGGCAGGCTAGCCCTGCCTTTGGATGCTCTCCACTCTTCAGCAAATAAAGGATTCTCTCCATGATAATTACACATGCAGTTGATTACCAGGTGCCTCATGTGGACTAACTCTGGTAAGAGAGCTTCTGCTGACTGGATACAGCTGACATGGGACTGAAACCTCAGAATGCCTTCACTGCTGTCCTTGACACACTGGGAGGAACTTGGCATAGTTCTCAGGGTGGTGGCTGCTGCTGCTGGTTCTCCCAGACTCCTCTTCCTGAGTGTGCTGAGAAACACAGGGGACACAGATGGTGGTTGTTTGCCTTTCCTGGGCCTCTTTTGTAGATGTCATCAACAAGATCAAGCAAACAGCCCCAGTTGCTTGGAGTTTTTGAAGAAAAAAATAATAAAAAAAGCAGGTAAGCAGTGATTATTCATTGTCACAAACATCAAATTTGGATCTTTCTTAGCGAATAAATGATGATGATAAGTCACAAAATTCCAGTTCCAGTAGCTCTCCTAAACTGGCAGCTAATCCAGGGTGGAATCAAAACACAATTGAGTTCATTTTACTAATCTGCTGCTAGTAGGTCTCTGAGCCAAGAAACTCACATCTCATACAAATGCCACATGTGATAGGTAAGGTATTTATAAATGTTTGCAGAACCTCGAGTCATTTCCAGCTCACTTCCTTTAACTCCATTTATAATTTCAAACCTCTGAGTCTTCCAGCAGAAACAAGCTGCCAATGGTGGGGGCAGAAGCCAGGATTTTTTTATTCAATTTCATGGATGACAACAACCCAAATGCAATTACTGCTGAGATTTGGCTTAAAATAATCTTCTTAATCTACTCTACACCCTCTTTCTCTAGAGACTTTATTCCTCCTGAGGTTGCTTTACTCAAATTCAAAGACAGTAATAACATGTACAGAATAGAGTGGAGGGGGGCAATAAGCCTAAGACAAACTGGCAGAATAGAGGTCTCTCTTTTTTGGAAGTCAAGCAAGTAATGTCTAAATGCTGGGTTCTTTTCAACATTCAACACTTAAAAATAACTAGTAGTAGTGGGAACCAGATTTTCTGAAATTCACTTGTCTTTCTCAGTGCCTCTGAAATTTTAGTGCTTTCTATAGGATTCTAAATTTGCTTGAAAATTATTATTTAAATGTCTAAACTCAAGCACTAAGCAATGGGATCAACCTCCTGTGGAGGTCTCCTTTCATCCATCACAGAAGAATAAACTATCACCATTGTGATGGTTTAATCACGTTCTATATTTCATTTGACTGGAAGAATATAAAGCAAAACAGGCCCATCTTTAAATTACAAAGATAGTTTATTAATACACACAAAAACAACAAAAAAAAGGGAAACACAACAACAACAACAAATGAAACTTCTAAAACATCTTTCTTTCTCTTTCTAAGTTTTTTACCTTTCTTCACTCAACATAAAAAGACATGACCTGCAACTTCAGCCAGTTTTACCATTTTAAAAATAACCTTTTATCAGTTCTTTTAGGAAAGGAGTCTCTCTGGGTTCTATATAGACATACCATGCTCTACATCTGCGAGGATTTTAAAAGAACTCCTGCAAACTGCGAAATCTTACCCATTAGCAGCTCTCTTAACACTGCACATAGGCCATATTTGCTTATTGGGGTACTGTTTAAGGATGCCTCCTCTAGTATGACACAAAGATTCTCTTCTTCTATTTCCAAAATCATCTCAAGACCCAAAAACAAATCTCCTCTTTCTTTAGGAGCAAAAAGCTTCATATCACTTTTAACTAGAACCTTACATCCCCCCAAAAGCATTTATATGTTACAGGAAAAAAAACTAGTTCAGTCTCTATAGTTTACCAGAAATGTCCAGCCAAAATTAGGCCACTCCTTGTCCTTTTGCCTTAAAGTCCTTTTCACTCTCCCTTTACCGACTGTAGCTCCATGCTGTGTCTTTCTATTCGTTATATTTGTTCTTCTTCCGGAGAAAGATGATGTTTAGGAAAGTCCATCTGCCAGCAACAAAGGGTTAAACTTTTCGGGCTGCCGGGCTGCCCACGTGGCTCTGCGGCGGGAAACTGAGTCGTTTAGAAGCCGTGCTGGTTTCTTCGGCTTGAAAAAGAAGAGCAAGGGCGAAGGGGCACTCCGTCCGAGCTCTCCCTCTTCTCTATGCTGCTTGCTTCTCGGCGAGACAGCGGCTCCTAAAGCTCTGGCCCGGCCTGCCCCAGCTCCAGCAGCATCGGGGCCCGGCCCGGCCCGCCGCAGCCGCCCCGGGGTGGGGGGGGGCACCAAGGCCGGCCGGCCCCGGCGGCTCTCTGTCCCCCGCCTGCCACACCGGAAGACAAAGAGGTCGCTCCTCCCCCCACCCAGCCTTTTTAAGCATTCCGCCAAAAGTCGCAGCTTGTCTTCTACTGGATAAATTGCTTGTCAATCAAAAAAACTGACCCCGATTGGAACAAAATCAGGCTTTTCCTAGCCTATGACAACCATCTACTCCTGCAAACTAGTTTTGAGCAAAAACTGTAGCTCAACTGTTGCGTTTGCTGCTCCTCTTTTTTGTGCTAGTGATTGAAAACAGGAGCACAAAATTCAATAAAAGTTAACATGAGGTACTACTAGCCCTAGGAAAATATTTTTGTACAAATAAAACACACAAAATGTTAAAGAGCTCTCAAAGGTAAGTTACAAATTAATAACAAACCTCCAAATGTTACAGTGAGGAAAATTAACTTTTAGAGACTTTGGTCTCTGTCTAAACAAAACAAAAATGAAAAGGAAAACAGAATCATAGCTTATCCAAGCTCAAAAGACATCAAAACTAATAGCAGTAACTAACAAGAATGAAATTAAAAATTATTCAAAAAGTTAATTAATGACATACATAAGACAAACAGGGTAATTGTTGCAATACATTTGGTTTAATAAAAAATAAAGCCACTGGATTGGGGCATTTCCCATGTTCAGTTTTTCCTGTTCAAAATCCTAATTTATTTTTGATAAATTTGGAGACACATGTCTGGGAATAGGAATTGTTAGCCTGCCACATAGCTGAAATTGCTTTTGCTGTTGCAATTTTATGGTGAATGCAAATGGGACAGTAAGATTCCTAATATGTATTTGCTGAATTTATTTTTCGTATTACTGTTTTTAAAATACACAGAGAAGATGATAAATTTGTACTCATTTATCTATTATCCAAGGGACCCAGATACATTCTTTGAAGACAGTCACAGAAAAAAATAAGAAACAGCTATTTGCACAAAGTTGTGAATGAATAAATAGAATCAATTAATTTATTTGCCAGGGACTTGGGTCTTACACTTGTACCTGTTCCTGTTATGTCATGGAAATACAGACTGCAGGTCGCCTCCCCCAGTTTTCACTTCCAACAAGTTTTGCATGTTCTGGTGCACTCAGTGAGTTTCTGGGCTAGGAGGCTCATCCTCCCAGGCTCTCTAACCAAACCAACTGTCCCAGATTGCACCTCACAGGAAGGTTGCACCAATGGTCAGTGACCCGGTGAAGACATCGCCCAACAGCAGATTACTCACGTGCTTTGGAAATCAATGTCATACTTGTTTTCAGATTAAAATACCCCTTGCTGTGAAATTTAAATTCTTTTTGTTTCCTCTGTGCATTGCATTCTGGGTATGAGCATGAAAGACATATTTTTCAGACAGTCTAAGCTGGTCTAAAACTGTGCTGCTACCAGTGATTTCACACTTTCCCTGGCTGTGACTCTATATTCACATGGGATGGCAAAGTCTTAGGAGTTTGACCATTTAACTACTCTGACTGAGCAGAAATCCTTCTTTTGTGCATAAAATTTGCACAGCTAAATCAAGGTCTTTAACTGAAATAAGAGCAAGGGAGGGGGCACAAGACTGAAGTGTGGGTGGGAACACCAGCATCTCCTTCCCCCATTTTGGTGGTATCATGTCATTAGATTGGCTGGAGGGGAACAAGACTCCTACCTCCAGTTAGGGTTGGTTTAGTAGAAGGTGTTAACATTTGTTTAGCACCTGATGTTTTGCAACTCCAGCTAACATTGAAACTGTGTAAAATGAGGCTGAAAGTCTGGTGTTCAGTTAAAACATTTTGCTTTCACAGATTTACCCTTCCTCACAGCTTTTTGCTGCATCAAACTTTATTCCTTTCTTTCTCATCATGCGAGACTGTCTTTTCATGTCTTCCATCCCCCAGATTCCTTCCATCCTGGAATACATCAATGAAATCACATTGGGTTTACCCTAAAATAATTTAGAATCATTTAACAGACTGTGGATTTAAATTCATGTCTCACATGGTTCTGGTTTTGCAGTGCAAATTATCTTGGAAAATATGGTAGAAAACTGCAGGAACTGAAAGACAAAGGCTGTTGTTACAAGAATCTGTGGTCAGTAATATCACAATAATATGTGGAGGAAGAGCACAACTGAGCTGAGAATATGGAACTAATCTGTCCCATGGGCCATGACTCAGCTGCAGTGCTTGTGCCACACGTCAGAACAAATGTCCTTCATAAGATTGTTGTTTGACAGGACTTTGGGGGGAAACACGTTATTGGTGCTACAATGCCAGTAAATTCTCTCCAGACTGTTCCTGACAAGTGTGTTGTTCATTCCCATGCGTTCCGTCTGAGAAACAGCCTTCTGGACAGGGTCACCACCTACTTGCTTGAACCAGAGGACCGAGAGCTGAACACTCTGTGCATGTCTGTGCTCAGACCCACTGAACCCCTCAGGATGATGTCTTAGTGGAGACAAAAAAGAACTGGGAAAGGGTTTTCTGAAAATCCCTTCCATAACGCTGTATGATATCTCTTACAGGAGATCAAAAAGAACTGGGGAAAGTCTGATTAACCATTTGTGAATATGGCAGGTGGTTACTTCTGGATGAATACTTACAAGACAGGAACAATGTTCTTGGGTAAAGGCCAGGAGGGCAGCAAGGAAGATTGATGCAGTTTAAGTACAGGAGGCTGTTTGTGGCGAGTAGTGTGAGCCTTGAGTGTTGCAACAGGACTTCTGGCTGACCTCTCCAGTATTTCTTCTCATTACTGGGAGATCATATGATTGATGTTAATGACTGAGCTGGCCCCATCCATGTCATATTGCCTCTCTCTGCCAACAGATGTGAACAAAATTAGCAGCTGGTATTATTCTCTGCTGTTGCCCCAGCTCTCATTAATGAGGCAGCCTGCGTGCAGTCCTTTATTCCTGCTTCCCTGCCAGTCAACCCCTGGGCCAGGATAACAGCCCTTGCCTTTCTCTTGGCCTCATGCTGTAGTCCTCAGTAATTTTGTTTCAAGGTGTTTAGAGGCTAGGACTATTTAATTTGCTCCCTCACCGTTTTGGTTTGTTTCCTGCTATGGACTTTTTGTTCATGTGTCAAGCTCCAAGAGCACACTATTTAAAATGTGAAGTGTGAAAGCACCAGAGAGCTGCTGTGGCACAATGTGTTATTCTCCTCCATGTAATCTGAATAACTCGTTAGCTTAAAAGTCCAGGAGTGAGTTTCGAATTTGCCATTCTCCCCTTTTTTGCAGAAACCATGTTTTTGAGCCCAGGCCAGTTAGTGGTTGGATGGCATTGAAGGTTGCTTTTGTAGCTGAGGACTGAAGAGAAAGAAATTCCAGCTGTGTTGGGCTGTAGTTTGAATGATCAGATACCTGGTTAGATACAGGCAGCTTGGGTGCCGAGTCTGAACATCCACTTGATTCATCCAAACACGTTGTTAACTGTGCAGTTATCAGAGAGCTGTGGTATATTTCAGTTATGTATTACACGTGTTGATTTCTCCAGCATGGCCTGTTATTGCCAGAAGTGGGAACTAGTGCAGCAATAGATTTGTGACCACTGGTGAGTGGGAAAAACAGAATTATGATTGTTTTACGTCATTTTTAGTAAGTGGTATTTTTTGTTTGCAGAGTTTAAGAACTAAAGAAATGATGCTGTGGCCCAGAAAAATAAAAAATACATCTCTTACATAGAAACTCTGTAAGAATTGGTGTGGTTAACATATAAGAAGAGTAGGTAACTGTATGTTTTACTACAAGGTATTGTAGTATCGTTCTGATAGCTACTTGTGGAACATTTGGAAATCAGCCATTCTTTCAATTGCATGGCAGACAAGAAACAAAGATGGTAAACAGCATGAGAAGAAACTATCCCTGAATTTATGTCTCTCTGAAACTCCCAGATACAGAACCAGGAGAGTCCTGTTTTCTGTGTAACCATTTTTATAGCTTTGAAGATAAGTGGCTATAATCTGTGCAAACACACACAGATAAAAGAAGGAGGCAAGGCAAGATCAGGCTCAGCATTTCCTCTTCCAGGGGTAATGCATTGTTATTTCTTGAATCAAACCAGCTTTTTCTTAGTTGAAATTTTGTTTTCTTAAGTGCAATTGTAGGAGGAGGCATGAATGTATGAAGTTACATTAGTAGCTATATTAGTAAGGATCAAACAAATATCAGGTTACCATTAAGAACTTCTACTGTTACAGTGCAAAGGAAAAAGTAAATTCATACTTGGAGTTTTTTTCTATAATACTGTTGATTAGTGCTTTCAATAAAAATTAATGCAATTTCTAACTCATTTTTTCTATTAATACATTAATTTCTGCATTTTGAGTTGGAAACACTACTTAATTATTCCTGTTATAGTGACATAATAGTCGTCACAAGATGTTGCTGTTTGAAATCAAACTCTAAAGCTTTAGTTCCCTTTTTGTCACCACAAAAGATCAAGCTGGTGGTGGCAGGCATTTGTAATCCCAGTGGGGCATGTTTACTGCTTGTACAGCCAGCATGGTCCTGCTTTAAGTTCTCTGTTTCATTTTTATATCAAAGAATCATGGGCGCTAGCTTGTACAGATTCACAGCCACAGACTTCTGCAAACATTCCTCTGGCAATAAGAATTTCTGCTTTGTCTTTTTGCTTTTTTTCAAATTAGCTCAATAAACATCAGAGGATTATTCACACCAGACAAAAAAAGCACTGTAAAGCACAGCTGAACACTTAACCATCTTGCCCTGCCTCCACCTCAAAAGTAAAATGTGAGCGGGAAGCTTTGTGTTTAGCTCCAGCAATCCCAAAAATAAACACATGGATGGCAAGTCTGACCTGCTCCCTGCCCATCAGGTACCTTCTGGGGAGGGATGGGATGGAGAGGAGAGGAGAGGAGAGGAGAGGAGAGGAGAGGAGAGGAGAGGAGAGGAGAGGAGAGGAGAGGAGAGGAGAGGAGAGGAGAGGAGAGGAGAGGAGAGGAGAGGAGAGGAGAGGAGAGGAGAGGAGAGGAGAGGAGAGGAGAGGAGAGGAGAGGAGAGGAGAGGAGAGGAGAGGAGAGGAGTATCCTCTCTTTCAAAAAGGATCAAGCTGGAAGTTTGGACCAGCCCATCCCATAGCTGACCTGTGGTAACACGCTGCAGGACTTCAGGCAATAAGCCTTTCAATTAATATTTTCTGCTTTAAAAAAGACTGTCCCACACCACTTAGAATTGGTTCTGGGTAAAGAGAGATTTTCATTTGGCATGTATTTTCCACAAGTGAAATAAAATATGAAAGCAAAATAAACAAAACAATGTATCAAAATGTCAGTACTCTGAGAATCTTGCCCTAGAAATACAAAATTATTTCTAAGCTCAGGCTTCCATCTGTGTGCCTGTAATTTAGTAAAAATATCACCATAAAAAAATTAAATGCCATTTCTATTTATGTTTCAGTTAAAAAAAATGTGCTTGTATTTGTTGTTGCCTGTCCAGGTTTTCTAAATACCTTTAACAGTTTCTAAGCATGATCTAATTTTTTTTTCTAAAAACCTAAATGATGGAACAATCATATTGTGTTTATTTGTGAATAATAATTTTTAAAAGTCTATATAGAGAAGCAGAGAAAAATTAGGCACTCTGATATGGAAAACTGCTCTGAGGTAGGTCATTGCTGTGCTATGAAACTTTTAACTTTTTGAACACATTAAATATTAATTCTAAAAAATTTTCCCTTATCTTCCCAGTCACCATGGACTTACCAAGGCAATTCCAAAGGACAAGTGACAGGAAAACCTCACCAAAACAAAAATTATCATCTCCTGCTATATGCTGAGGGAGGTTCAACTTTATTACTAAAAGTTCTTTGTCTTTGAAGAAGATACATGCCACTTAACTTCAGTCTTTCTCATTCAGAAAGTGTAAATATTTTGCCATTTCCAATCAGTCAGCAAAATTTCCACACTGCTTTGTGAAGACGCCTAACGTTAGATAAATTTTCAAACACTTTCTTTGACACAGAGAAATATTTGCCAGTTAGACCATAACAATCTTACTTCTCATCTTACTCTCTACGTCTATCTTAGTGTCACTTAGATTAAAGTTTTGCTTCACTAACTGATATAATTAAAATATCACAGTGAGAGGGCTTAATTTGAAATGTCTCTGTGAGCTAAATTAACAGTGTATGCCCAGACTGAAAGTCACAGAGAAGGATTTATTCTGTACAGATCTAGTCTGGTGCAGTATTTTGTAGAATGCTTTGTCATGGGGACATTCTCCTTTAAAAGAATCACTGCTCAAAAGGCAAACTGTTATATTCGTGTGGGCTTTCCACTAACCTTCTCTCCACCAAGAGACAGAACTGGAACTGATTTATTAAAAATATGAATATCGACCTAATACCGATATCCAACTGAAATGGACAAAAACTCTCTAACAGTTTAAAGTTAGAAAGTGTATGTTTATTACAGCGCCAGGCAGCACGAGGGGTAGTCCCCAAAAGCATAATGCACCTTACAGAAGATCACGAAGTCATTTTATTTACAAAACTGTTGAATATCCAAAATACAAATGCATATTCATAACCCTGGTACATCCCATTCCCCTAATTACATACCTTCGTATGGTAATTAGCAAAAAAGCAATTAAGCATGCGTAGTTTGTCCTTTGAAATGGGTCGGTGGTCTCATTTAAGAGGAGTGGGTTTCAAATGAGGAAGTAAAATGACTCTTTATCGCTCTGAACTTTCTACCTTTTCAATGCAAATGTGACAAATGAATGTTGGTAGAACTCCCATTTCCTTAGGTACGTGACTTTCAATGAGTTTCAGCATTTGGGAGTCTCTGTAATTGTCCTGTATCCCTAAACCTATTTATCAGGTTCCCTATTTATTGTTGCAGGCACAGCTAAGCAAACATAAAGTTGACAAGCAATCAGTTATTTGGAAAAAGTTAACTCAAGCCTGGTCTTCCTTAACTAACCACAAAGCTTTTAATTAACTCCAACAAGAACGAGGCCTACTTCTAACTAAAATCTTAATTTCCTTAAAATCCTATATTCTTTAGAGTCTATGTCTCAGAACCATATTTCACACAATCTCTTTTCAAAGGGAATAGCTCCAATGGAAACAACAGAGTCGAAATGATATGCAAATGGGAAAATTTAAAAACAACAGGTGCTCTTGGCTTCTAAACAGAATCACAGTTAAGCTCCTTTAGCTGAATTACTCCAGGCTGTAAGTTCAGCTGTAACCCTGCACTAGGTACAACCCAGGCCCCTGGGATTGTTGTGTCAGCAGGCTGTGACCTTGCTCGCCTGTGGCCGGCTGTGACAGCTCTGCCCTTGGCCAACGCCAGCCAGCAGAGCTGCACGGCTGCAAACTGGGCAACAAATGCAGCAGTGCTGCAGAGATTTCCCAGCCCTGAAGACACCTCTTGGAACTTTGCTGTCCTCTCCTGACAGACTGTGTTGTAGCACATTTGTGACTGATTTGTATTGGCACTCCAGACTGAAACCATGCTCTCTTTGCTTTCAAGGGAGAGCTAGGTTAGTTCTGCATGCGTTTATCCCCACAAATAAATCAAATAGAATTATGAGGTTATATAGTTCAGGTATGAGGACCTTTCTGTGACAAGACAGTTTCACAGGAGATGATGTGATTTTTGGTCACCATGGTCCTGCCCTTCCCAGCACCCCTTTCCTCTGCTGTGTTTTCATCTTGCCCTCCTCATTCTGGACACAGCATTCATCAGCAGTGAGCTATACTGTTCATTATAAGATGAGCTATAAGCTCATTATAAGCTATAAGATCATTAACCACGCAAAAAAAATTATTATTTGTTGTAGCTAGATTTATAGTGCTCAGAAAGAATTAAAATGAGGTTCAGAGCTTCAAGCATAGTACTCACTGTTTTGTCTCAACCATACTAGAAATCTGATTTTGAACCATCCTTCATAAATCTGCAGAGAGCACCCCAGTGCTCTATCTGATTTTAGCTGTCGATAGACTGCATTCCACAGCACATGCAGAAACAGAGTTGTTGTGAATACATATTCCCTTCATAATCAAACACCCTATAATTCAACACTTAATTTTCCATCCTAACTGAGAACTTCATCACCAGTACTTAAATTTGCTTCATCACACAGATAAAATCATTACACATTGGAGGCTGAAAAATCTCTGCAGGGTATATCACAAGAAGCGCAAGCACTCAGTAATAATTTCTTATTTATAATTACTATTGGGACTTGTAATTTAATCTGTCCTAAGTTCATTAGTGCCGTGTTGATACTGTACCGCCCTGGATAATTAATCAAGATGTCATGCAACACTAAGTCAAATGCCTTGCAGGAGCAAGTCTGCTACATCAATAATACTATCTTTATCAACCAAACTTGCAATCTCATCAAGAAGTAACTGTGATAGCGGTAGAGAAAAGAACATCTTTAAAACTGTGAAAGCACATAGAGGCTGTTCTTTGATTGTGTTTACTTCGCTAGCAAAGTCAGCCTGTGAAATTGATATTGAAGAGGACTTCAGATGGTCTGTAAAGTGAGTAAAACTTCCAGGAGTAACTGGAGCTTATGTAATATTTCTTACATTTTTGCTCAGCTGTTTTGTGCTATTTTGATGATGAGCTGTTGGTTTTTTAAACTTTTCAAATCTGGTCTAGGTAAAAACCTTATTTGGCTTTGGGATTTTCCCTGAATTACTTTACTCTGAATGAGTAAGAAATTGGGGTATTTTATTCATGTAGTCACTTCAGTACGGTGTTTAGTTTTCCAAAAGTCTTTGTGTTACCAGGTTGTGTTTTCCCTTTAACCAAAAAAACCCCAACCAAACACAAAAAAAAATTAAGAATGAAAATGTCAAGAGTGATATTAAGCCTATCTCCTTACTTTCTGACAGTAATCTGCATTTATGGATGCAGTGGGATTTGTGCTTCACAGAAGTAGGTGAACTGATTTAAGTCTTCCAAATACTGGAAATATGCTTAACTATCATCTTTACTGTATTTAATCCCAGTGAAAAATAAGGCTCATTACACTTGAAAACTGGGGGTTGGAATGGTAGGGAATAGAGAGGAAAGGAGTTCATAGAGTACTATGAACATAAAGAAGCAACAGGACAGGTGAAAGAAATGGTGACCACTGATCCCACTTACAGGTGTTCTAATTTAATATTTTTTACTGTACATGACCTTTGTGGAATCCAAAAGTGGGCTGCTAGGTACATCAACTTTTCAATATCTAATTGATCCTAGAAAGAATTTGGGCAGATATGTATATTTTTTGAAAGGTTATGACCTGGGATATGGTCCCAGGCAGGAGCTTCACTGAGTCTGTAGATCTAAGACTTGCCTTCAGATACTTTGGTCCTCAGTCCTCTCAGCCCCATCTTTCCTAACACCTGCAGCAGTCGTTTCTTCCCTTTATCCAGGATCAACGCCATGGCTGATGGACTAAACAAGTTCTACATATCTTTTTCAATTTTATTGAATAGTGGTGCAATACTGGTCTTCTGTCAGCTCAAGGACCTCCCTGTACAGCTGGTGGTTTAGAAACCTTCTGGAGCTGCTGATTTAGAAGCTTCTGTCTTGATCACCCTGTTCTTAGTGACAGTTTAATTAGCACATATTTATTAATCAGCCTTCTTCAACAGAAATTATTGGTTTTCTCCTAAATTCAGAACATCAGCTTCACTGAATTATTACTGACATCTCCACAATATCTACCTAATGACACGCAGATGCTACTAGTCCACTTTTTTTTTTAATCACTGAAAATTTCTTTTGACTGCCCTTAATCCTTCCTAGTTATTTTTTGCTTCATTTATATATTTTACAACATTCTCTGCACAAAACCCATAGCTTTTGGTATCACTGTGCAAATTTTTCCATTTGAGTAGTGGTGAAGGTCTTCTGGTTAAGATTATCATAGCTTTTAGTTAACAACGGCCAGCCAAAGCATTTTAAATTAGTGTGGCAGACAGAAGATTAAACACTGGATCGTGAGTTTAGAGCATCTCATTTTTCTTGAAGAAGTGTTGTTTTCTTTTTTTAGAATCATAAAATTATAAAATGTCCTGAGTCGGAAGGAACAAGAGAGACCATCTAGTTCCAACTCCCCTACCATGGACTGGGACACCTTCCACTAGACCAGGTCACTCACAGCCCCATCCAGCCTGGCACTGAACACTTCCCAGGGATGGGGCAGCTTTTCTGGGCAACCTGTGCCAGTGCCTCACCACTCTCACAGTAAAGAATTTATTCTGAGTATCTCATCTAAACCTACCCTTTCAGTTATTCCTCCTTGCTCTGTCACTAACTGCTCTTGTAAAGAGTCCCTCTCCATCTTAGATCCATCCAAGATCCTTTCAGGTACCGTAAGGCCACAATTAGATCATCCTGAAACTTTCTCTTTTCCAAGCGGAGTAAATCCAGTTCTCTCAGCCTTTCCTTGTAGGAGATGTGCTCCACTCCTTTAAGCTGTAACGAAAAGGGGGTTTCTGTGATTGTGACAAGCATTCATTTGTGTGTGTATGTGTGCCTTTCCTTCTTCCATACCCCCACTAATATTTGAACCCATAGCTCAGTTTTTCCTCATTTTACCGGGGTAAGATAATGCCAAATGGGCAACAAATTAATGAAAAAGCAGCAGCCAGGGTAAAGCAGGAAATCTACCTGCAGAGGTGACTGCCACCGTAATCCCCTGTCCCAGAAGATCCATGTGGCATTATACCTGCCACATATATGAGAAGTGCTGCAGCCAGTACTCATGCACTGTTGGTAAGAGATCTGTGAGAAACCAGGCTTCCTCCTTTCGTGTCGTCACACGTGCAATCTACAGAGTTTGTTCAAAAATTACTTCTCGTGTTTGATTGTAATTGCTTTCAGAATTGGCCTTGGCCAGCACTGACAATTTGTATGACCCCTGCCATGTTCACTCTGAAGTTGTTTATTTAAACCCTAACAACTCAGTTAACTAAGCTAAACCAACGGGTGCAATAAGCACTTCAGCAAAATAAACCAGATGAATCACTCTCCAGAAGTGCCTTTATCTCTGCTGAATACTAAGGACACTTGGACAGCTAGCTTAGATCAGGCATCTAACTTATTGACAGCTAAAATTAGTGAGGATAATCCATTGGGTGTGTATGCTTATTTTAGTTGAATGACAGAACTGTCAGAGCCCTAAGACAGGCCATTATCTTATCTATGGTCCATTGCTAGGTTTAGTAATTTAGTAATTGTCAAACTTAGGCTGGAACATGATAGCATGATTTATGAAGTGGTAGTGTTTTTGTACATGTATATCTCTATACAGATCTCCCTCTCTCTATTGTATATATTACAATATATAAAATCGATCAGTATATATATTTCTATGTATTTAAATAAATAATAACAAATACATGTATATCTCTATACAGATCTCCCTCTATTATATATATTGCAATATATAAAATATATCAGTATATATATTTCTATGTATTTAAAGAAATAAATAGTAAATTTATATATATACACATGCATATATATGTGTGTATAGGGGAGCAGCCATTCAGAACTGGGTGTGTAGGGTTACCAACTCATCTAGATTATGTCCAAAATTAAAAGGTATTTCTTTTTGTAAACCCAGGAGACCAAACATTGGAGTTCCCAATTACATAAAATGGGCAGTCTGTGGCCTATTTGCCTTTTAGGGTTACTTCAGAGTTTCCTATTGAAAAATATAATGTCTTAGAGCATCACTGGATGCCTGAGGAAATAGTTTCTACTGTCATATATTTTGCTGTGATTTGTTCATCTCTACCACCCAGGGATTATTATTGTTTAAAGTAGCACATTGATCCACAAACAGCATATCTTCTAATTACTAGTTCATACAAGCAATTAATACTGGAAAGTTTTAACTCTTATAAATATAACTCATACATAAAATATCCAATTAATATTTTTTCTAAGTGTCAGAATATTTGTACAGGAAAGAAGAAAGCAAAGTTTCAGAAAAAACAATCTGAAGCAATTCCTACTCAAGATGTGGTTTGATAAGAATTGCTAATATGAGTAAGATAAGATTCTGTGAAAGGCTCCCTGAAGTGGAAAAATTAGTTGATGACCTTCTCCAAAATGTAAAAATACTGCTCTACTTAATGTTTTTTTGCCACAATCTGCCACACAGTACTTGCACCTAGTCCAGTATCCCAGAGGAAACCAACAAGATTTTATGTCAAAATGTAACAAAAAATAGAAATTAAAAGAAATATATACAAAGCCAACATTCAATTGTTCAAACCAATTTTTTCTGCCTGTATTAGTCATTAACTTATTCCATAATGTCTGAGAGTCCTCGTTCATTTAATGTGGAGCTGACTAATATGATTGAATACACTTACTAGCCATAACTGAAAACAATATTTCATTTACAGTGAAGGCACTTGACATTATCCCAACCTTGCCTTAATGTGTGTGCCAATGTAATTTACATCTGCTCTACAATCTCTTTTATGCTGCTGTAATGGCATTAAATAACCTAGCAGATATGAAAATCTGATTCTGCCTATTCTCAGCTATGTTTTAGGAAAGAGCACTGAAGGTAAGTAGTGTTATTCTAAAACTTCGTATGTTTTTATCAGTCTTAAATATATTCATGAAAATTAAGAAGGATGTCTAATTTATTCTTTAAATTCAACATAGACTATTATTGATTATTTTAAAAGAAAGAACCTTCTGCCCCTTCCCTCCACGTGGCTCCATGACATTCAGTTTTGCTGGATTATTCCTCCACTGGGTTAGCAGGTTGAGTGGGCTGCCTCAGCAGTCAGACAAGTGTAAGCAGGTTATTTAGCTTGCTTGCTCTTCAACTCTCTCACTTTTGCACTGACAAAGAGGATCAGAACTGTATCTTCGAGAGTTGAGCAAAGCATGCATCCAAACAGTGTCATCATGCCCTTTCTTTTGTTATCTGTTCTCTGCCTGAGAATTACTAGCACTTGATTTGCCTCTCAAAGGTCGGTTGATTCATATAAGGCTTCCCACAAACTACACTCTTAACACTGATGAATGTGAGAATGCTCCTGACTTTAGAGACTCGTGTAGAACTCCCTGTTATATTCTAATTATTTCGGGGGAAAAACAGAAAATAAGAAGACCTGAGATTCATGCCCCAGTCTGATCCGTGTCTTGAGGAAACACAGCAGCCCTCCTACTATTTGCTTTCCATGGTATGGAAACCTGAACATTCAGGCTGTGTGTAAAATGCAGATCACTCAAATACAAAATCCCTGTAAAATAAGGGAAAGAAAAAGATGGGTTTCAGCATGTAAGTAAAAGTTACACAGTTACCATTTAATTTTCTGCCTGATTCCGAACAAGTAATATTTGCCTTGATTGACATAGAGATCCCCTTCCCTATTTTAAATCTCAGTGTTTCTGAAATGTAAGCTTAAAAAACATTTGCATGCTCTATTTTTCCATCTCCTCTGTTTGCTGATCTAACACAAGATATTATTCCTTATCACAGCTTTGCCTTGATTTCTGGATATTTATGGTACTCTGGCAAAAGCAAATAAATGTTTATCTTATAACTACATGGTCAGAATAAAAGATAACATTGCCACTTTTGAATATAAATACTTTTTTTAAAAAAAAAGTCAGTAAAATCCACCTCTCTGAAATGAATGGCAATTTCATTTGGCAGTGACTGTGATTTTTCAATGTTTACTGCTGATTTTCCATATTTATAGCATTTTATTGTCAGCATGGAGTCTCCTCTTAGGGAAGATCTTTTGTTTATTTTCCTTGACATACACAGTAATATATCGAGAAATTCAGATGACCTCAAAGAACTATCATGTGTAGCTATCCTAGACAATAACAGCAGCAAATGTACACTTCTTAGGATTTTTTTTTCAAATTAGTGTACAGTTATGACTGAGATTTGCTTGCCTCTATGTGTGTGATGTATTTCTCAAAATATATCAGCTCTCTTTTAATTTCACTACTTTTTGGACTATTTTTCCATATAAGATTTGGCAGAATAAAATATATTTGATCATATAAATGAAAAATTTAAAAATCTGTCTGCTGTAACAGAAACAGTGTTTTGATGACGTTTTATTTAACATCAGTTAAAAAAATTTGAATCAAAGAAATAGGTCTGTTTCCCCCCCTACATGCACACTATCATTAATGGTAATTATCTTGATTAATGGAGGGCAAGAAAGAGGAGTAAGAACTGAAATGAAAATTTAGATTGAAGAAGCCTCAGGCTCTCACAGAAGAAAGGCAGAACTTAATTAGCTAGCAGAAAAGAAGATTTGTGGTGAAATGTAAAGAATCAAATTAATAGTGTAATTTTTTTTCCTCTTAGGTAGTTAGAAACTTATAAGTTAAATAGAAACTCATCCTAAATAATGTGGAATTGCCAGATTCTCAAATTATCCAAGCTTGAATTTCCCGAAGTTGTCCTTTCAATTTTAATACCTTTGTATGCATCCTGTTGATCTGAAGCAAAGAAATACAGGAAAATAAACAAATTAATATATTTTTCTGACTGTCTACAAATAAATAGAAGAAAAAGTATACATATTATTTTTATTTCAAATGCAGGCAAGAAAAGTAACATTACTGGAGTTTTTTACAAGGCAACAAGTTAAGTAAGCTGACTCAATAAGTTATGTGAAAAACACCACTTTAAAGCATTGACTATTGGAAGATGAAGAGAAATCAGGAGATAACAGAAGGATTATGTAAGTAAAAACTAAATGACATATTTAGTGTCAAGAGTAGTAAAAGTTATATTGTTGCTTCAAGGTGGTATTTTAACTTCCAGATGTTGACTAGGGCTGTGCTCTTTGTTGCCATAGTACAAATACATCTTTAGTAGTCTAAAAAAAGAGGAAAAAAATTAAAATTTGATTTTCTTTTATTCTTTTCCCAGTGTTTCATAGCAGGGCTCCATTCAGAGAAAAAAACGGAGCTAAGGATATACCTAGTAAAGCTTTAAAAGGTTCTCATCCTCCCAGCTCTGAATGCTCTTGATTCTGGTCACACACAGGAAATGAGGGGTTCAGAGGAGCTGCCTCTCTGTTGCCTCTGGCTTGCACTGCTCACACTGTTGTTTACTTGCTGGTCTGTTGGTCTATACAAGCCTGGGGTTCATTTTCAGTTATTTCCTTTCCCTGTGAGCAAAAAAAAAAAAATTGGAGACAAGATAATTCTTCTTCGTGATAAACCAGTGTTTGAGGGAGAGTGTAATTAAAAAAAAAAAAAAAAAAGTGCAAAACCAAAAAAGACAACCTGACAGCAATTCTGTAACCTGACAGTATTTCTGTAGCACTGCCACAAACAGCCAAAACAGGCTGTAAAAGGAGGTGTGGATTCACTTTTCTTAACTGCAAATCCCACTGGTGTGTTACAAGACAAACACAACAAAGTAAATGAAAGAATTGAGAGGTTATGCCTTGAATTCACCCTGTCGGCTCAATCACTAATTTTTCTAATGTTCTTCCTTTTATAGGAAAGAGAATAAGTGGTTCCATTTTCAGGTATTTTATGAACCTGTTTTAAGATATGAGTCTTTTCTTTTGGCTTCAGATCAGACACACACACACACACACGAACACACACATGCAAGACATTATGCTGAATTAAGTTTGAAAGTGATTTTTTAGGCTTATAGTCTTTAGACTTCTACTGACCTTGCTGTTATGGTAGCTCTTAACTGAGTGGGCCAGGGAGTATATGTGAGGATTGTATCCTCTTGCTCCTGGGTCTGCTTTGTAATGTTCCTATAGCTTTTCTCTGCAGAAAAGCCTGCAAACAGTTTTGAAGATACAGTTTGTTCCATTAAGTTCTCACCTAGAGCATAGTGGATGTGACTGCATCCTCCACTGCTCTTCTAGGAGCCTCCAAGCACCTCCAAGTGCCCTTTAGCAACAGCACATGAAGTGCACAGCCTGCTATAAAATTTCTACCAGTGAGATCCAAGGCAATCCTCTGATGCTCTGAAATACTTTGGGCTGAAGGGAAAAAAAGAAGTGAGAAAATAAGAGAAAAAGAAAGATACTGAGAAGCAACATCCAGAAGATTATAGTACACATTTTTAGGGAACGTTTAGTGCATTCTAAATATGTGCTCTAGAGTTGAGTGTAGGTGTATTAGAGTTTTCTTTCCTTATATTTAGTAAGTTTAACTGAGCCTGTTCCACTGCTATTAATCGTAGCATGAACACAACCATCTTTTTCCATTATAAGATGTTGGGACACCATCCAAAAGGCAGATGTATTCATTTAAAATGAAAATGAAAAATGAAGTGGCAGAACTGATAAGCAATGGCTGGAATTTCCACATTGCTTTTGAATCAAATGGCAGAAATGTCCCACCAGCTTTGTTTTAAATTTTAGCAAGCAACTACTGCAGCCTTTAAGTGCCAGGTTTCCTTGCTTGCACACACTAATGATCAGTTCTGTTTCAAGGCACCTGGTTCTACTTTCTGCTCTGTGTTTTTGGCTGGGCAAGCACTGTATTTCCAGTGGTGTGATCTTCACTCTTGTCCTACCAGGAAAGAAGGCTGTAACCAAGTCAAATCAAACACAAGTTAATATGAGAGGGAGATAGCTGATCTTGTAAGCTGCACTGAGAAGAATTTAGGCTGTGAAATCAGTACTGTGACTAACAGAAATTTTCATCTAAAAGTATATTTTCTAATCTAATCTTAAACCTAAAATGTACTCTGTTTCTTCCATGAATGAGTTTCTGACAAGTGAGATTAAAGAACCACTTCAAAGTACTGGTCTTAGGAACAAATGAAAGCATAATATGAGAAGAAAATGAAAGGAAATCAAAACCACAAAAGGAGACCACACAGTTGAGGTGCTTTTAATAATCCCAAATACCAAGGAAAAACACCCTCCAGCAAGAGAAAATAAGCCTCAGTTTGGTCTCACTTTGGAAAGAGTGAGGTTGCACAGTTCAAGGCTCACAGACACCAAACTGGACACAAGAAATTCTGACAGGTCCCCATGGTCTGGAGTTGCCTTGCATTCTCCTCTGGAAGTCATAGGCTGTCCTGGAAAGTCTGAAGCAGGATTCATGTCAGGCTCTGATTCTGGGCACAACTTCACTCAGTCAAGGCTGATTGCTTTCTATTTTCTTAGATTGACAGTGGAAATGAGGCAGAACACTTGGCATTATATTATTAACCTTGAATGCTTTTATTGCCTCACAGTCTTCTTGGTGCCATTCTACCAGTTACATACCAGTAGAACATTTATTGTTGTTTTCTTCTTCACAAGCTCATCAAGTTTTCTCTGCTAGATTTTGTAATTTTTGATTTGCAATCTTTCATGCTTAGCTTTGACCCCCATAATTCTTCACTACAAAGTAACCATTAAGAGTGTAGACTCTCAAAGTAATGCCAGTAACTTGGCATTGAACCTAGTAAATATAAATGTATTTCTGAGTGTGTTTACCAAAAAAAAAAAAAAAAAATAGGTGAGTTTCTTATCCCTCTCAGATGCATTACTCTCAGTGTTCTCTGATAATGTCTCAACAAGAGCAAGAGCAGTCTTACTGACATAAAATGAAAAACATTTTCTCTGGTATTACCATCATTTTTAGCAATGCAATCGCTTCACAACAGATTTTATCAGGATTATAAACTATGTGCCAGTGGCACAGATAGCAGAAAAGGATATGATTATCATAAGAAACTGTCTTGGGTTGTGGAGCCAGGAGTGTGTATTCTATTTCATCTGTTAAAAGCAGTTGGGGAGATGTTTTTTCTTTATCTCTTGTAACTCAAGGAGGAAGGGATGCCTTCTGATAATGGGCCATTAACACCTCCCTGGACTATACCCTCCCCAGATCCGTGCATCCGCATTCCATCATCCTATTGTGAGATGTCCCACCCAGTGGGGGGACACAACCATTCCTGCCTGAAAAAAACTGAGACTGGGGAACAGGAGCTCTCTTCCTTCACCCCGATTTCTAGGAGGAAGACCGGACCCCATCTCACCATCATCAGACCCCATCTCACCATCACCAGACCCCATCTCACCATCACCAGACCCCTTCTCACCACCTCTGGACCCTTTTGCTACAGGACCATCTCTACTTCAACAGAACCACATCTGCCACTCCAGGAGGACTCACTTTTGGACTGCTTCCAACACCCTGACCAACAGGGCATCAGGTTCTAGCTCTGACTCTGTCAGGGTTTTCCAAAATTGTTGTTTGTTTGCTTGCTGGTTTGGTGGGGTGGTTTTGTTTTTCTACTACATTTGTATTATTAATATTCCTAGTAAAGAACTGTTATTCCTATTCCCAAACCTTTGCCTGAAAGCCCTTAATTGCAAAATTATAATTTGGCGGGGGTGAGGGGTTTACATTCTCCATTCTAAGGGAAACCCCAGTTTCCCTGGAAGATACCTGTCTTTCCAAACCAAGACAGAAACTCAAAGTATTAGTAAAGTTTACTTCAAATTTTTGCCTGTGTATAAGTATCTAATAATTTGTCCCTCATAAATAGCACAAGGTTTTCTTTAGTGCAAAGCCATTTTATCTTCTTCCCTTAAAGGAACTGAAATGTTTTGTATTTTACCCGTCAAAAGATGAAATGAGTTGTCCATTTGTTCCATTAGTTACCTGAAGACAGCAAACCCAGCTTAGCTTTAACATATAAGACATTTTACGTGCACTGAGGACAATGGGTGTGCCTGACCACATGCTAAGAAATGTGCAAGGACCAAAGAAACACCATCCCTCTGTCAGGAAATTACTGTCTTCAAACACCAGTGGGATAGGAGATGTGTAGCATTAATGACTTGGAAAAATGTTGCATCAAAAACACATCCACATCTGCCTTCTTCCTTTTGTGAGGCTTTTAAAACCACATTGCAGGCATTATCTTTCAGCATGGTGTGAAAATTCAAACATAAGATTGTATGTACCTATCAGCAGCTGTCGGAGAAATTTGTTTATTTTTGTTTGTCCAGAATTAATTTCATCTGGGAAAGTTTGCTGGAAGTAGAGATGTTGCTTTGCGTAAGTCTCTCTCTGGCCCTGCTTGGTCACTTGGGCCAACCCAGCTGCTCTGTTACGCTACAACAAAGCTGTTTTGTGAGACTTGGCTCAGCAAGCAGGCTTGACTTACGCTGTAAAGGCTGTGGTTTGAAAGAGGGGACTCTCCGAGACACTCAGGATTCTGAGGGTTTATTCAGGGGGTCAGGGGTTCCCCAGCCTCTGTCCGGTGCCTCTAGAGAGACCCTGGACAAAGGCTTGCATGGGGTTTTTGTTCAGGATAGTTCAGGGGTGGATACAATATTTACAAGCCAATAAAACAACTCTAATAACACATTCCAACAAAGTTACCTAAACACTAACAAATCCAATACAAGTTTGGGAGTGGTCTCTAGGGCTCTGCCAACCAGTGGTCAGACCCTCGAGACCTTGAGGATCTCCAAGCAGAGGTTCCAGTTGTCTTAGTAACCTTATCAACCCTGATAAAGTACCTTCCAAGACAAGGGGCCTCTTTAGGATAACACTATTCTAACTTCACAATCAAAAAGCTATACTATATTCATAACTAAAACTTATCAAACATTTCTTTCACATCCACATAGAGACAAAGATGTCATGAAAAGTTCTTTGTGGAAATAAAAAACTTGTTTTTCTTTGAACATATCTTTCTTTGGTGAGCTGGCAGGCTTCTGCAAAGCTAAGTAGCTTCAATCCAGCAACAATGGAGCATTATTCACCCAGAAGCTCTGGGTTCTCTGGACAAAATTAATCTTAAGAAATCCCAAGCCTATCTGACTTTGCTACTGCAAATGTTTTGGGATACAATCCTTCCTCTTGTAATATGTTCAGTCTTCAAAAAATGGTAGAAAAGAATACACAGTGCAATAGTCAGAAATGAAGTAGATGTGACAAAAGTGTTTTCATCATGTTTCTAATTTGAAAGCCTATTGTTCTTTTCTGTTTCCATTTTCATTGATTTTTGTTTGCACCCAGATCTCCATCCCTTCAAAAGCAATGAGTCTTCTCTATATCACAGAAAACTGCAGCAGAAAATCTTTTGCCTTTCATTATCCTTTAGCAGTATGTCTATCTGTCAGGTTCCTAAATGTAATGACCAGGTTTTTGGGAACAAAGACACAAAATAAATTTCCTGTTATCTGTCTAATGCAGGGCTTACTCCTAAAAGCAGTTTTTGAAATGCAGGAACCTGATGAGTATGCTAATTTTAATACCCTTTTATCTTCTGAATTTTAAGAGAAATTTACATAATTTAACTCTGAAAACCTAGAATGTTTTTTGCTGTGTGTCATAAAAGATATCTATTATAAAAGCTTGATTTTTGGCATGCTTTAATGGTTTCAAAAGATACAACATTATAAAAAGCAGAGATTATGAAAATCTGTATTATAAAAGCTGCCAAGATCATAATTAATGAAAGTTTTATTGTGAATCTGTTAAGAAATGTAGTTCAGAAAAGTTCGTTCACATAAAATGTTGTTTAAAAAAAGGTAGTGATACAGCTTACTTTTCATTAAAAAAAAAAAAAAAAAAAAAAAAGAACCATAAGTGAAAAGTGTCTCCTTGAGATTCTTAGGCCAGATCTGAAATACTTGCAATGTAAAGCCTTGGATTGGATCTCCAGACAGAAATCTTACTCCAATGACTGTGTAAAAATGTGATCTTTTTCATGTGGCTTGATTGTCTGTGTAGTCACACTGCTGACTGTAATAAAATAAGTTCCTTATTTTTCTTACAGGCTGAGTGACTCTGCACATGTATAACCATATTCACGTGCTCAACTGAGAGAGTAATGGAGTTTCCAAAGCTCTAAAAGTGATAAATCAAAAAGAGAGGGTTTAGAATTTATTGAATTAAAACATAGATACAAAATTTGATTGAATTCAGATGACATGGAATTAATGGAAGATGACAGAGAGACAGATCTAATGTCATTTCCTCATATCAAATCTAAGAAATGAACTTCACATAAAACTGTATTTCACTTTGATGAAAAGTGGCCATGCTTTTTAGCATTTAATTTTCTAACCTAGAGCATTAGTAGAAAATTTATATTGTACCACTAGAGAAATAAAGTATACTATTATGTAAATAGATATTTCTTATCCTTCACTGTCTGAAACCCCTACAGAAGATTAAAGCTGAGGAGTCTCCTGTGTTAAACATGCTCTTGCAAAGGTGAGTGACACTGAAGATTCTGCTATTTTATTCCAAAGACTCAGAAAAGGAAGTTTGGATATGTCAGAGATTAAAAGAGACTCTTTTATTTCAAGTGTAGTGCTTATCTGAGACCACTCCAGTTTCAAGCCTCTAGAGAAAATGAGATTTAGTAGGGTTTGTATATCTACAGATGAATGTAGGTCCAGCCTGGGTTATCCAAGTCTACATTTCACTGTGCTCTTCAAACAAGTTATTTGTTTTCCTGAATAAAAACCTCAGATGTTCTCCTTCAATAAAACAAACAAAAAAACAAACATCAACAACAAAAAACCCCAAAACCCCCAAACAAACCAAAAACCCCTCCCCCCCCAAACCCCAAAACATTTAAAAGTTGGGTGTTGGGTTTGGGTTTTGTTTTTTCTCAATGGTACTGTATTCTTTGGTCCTTAGTTGTTTTCCCGTGGCACAACTGGATGATAAAAGACTTGTTATAGACCTAGAGATGTCACAAAAAAAAAATGGCAGATGAGTATTTTTGAGGATACCATTATAGTTGGAACCACATGAATAACATTTGAACACAATAGGAACTGGCCTGACTTCCAGAAATAAGAGAAGCAGCAGCACAGACATAAATTGTGGAATAATCAGGCAGACAGTAATTCTACAGAAATGAACCTGAAGAGCACATTCACCACACTCTGATGTAGAAAGCATCAATGATGAAAAAGGGTAAGGGCTGTACCTGCAGGTTAGAATGCTATGAGAAATGATGGGTGTATTAGATGAGGCTGGGTAAAGTAGCTGATCTCTCAGACTTCCACTTCACTTTATTATTATGCTTTCTGCAGAAGAATGCACTGTCTAGGTAATTTATGAATAGTACTGCCCATTCCTTGCAGAGACCTTTCCAGTGAGTTATTCCTGCACTGTACATCCTCCACAGCTGTGGCAGCGTGAGCTAAGAAAGGACCATTGTCCTGCTGCACTCCTCCAGAATGACAAAGCGCGGGGGTAACACGAGACTCAAACACTGGAATGGTTGTAGACAGTACTGAGGTGTATATTCTTTGTGGGGGTGGCTGGTGGCGCACTTCTCTCAGTGGCCTCTATCAGAAATCTTTGCTAGAGATTCGTATGGAAGCTCCCCATTGGGACAGGAGGTGTCGGCCCCAGAGGGTGATGGGGGCTCTCATCACGTATGGCCGGGTGGTGGCTATCTTGCCCTCGGGTCTTTCGATGACAACATTATGTTTGCTTTTCATGGAAACAGCAGCTCCACCAATCCCCGAGATCACATCCGCCACTGGCTCCAGTTCCCAGGTGTCTGGCCATTCTGAGTGGGCCAATATGCTAACGTCGGTGCTTGTGTCCACTAGGCCTGGTCGGTGGACTCTCTCCTTTGCAGAACAAGGTGCACTCGATGATCGGCCTATTTGGGCCCACAATCTGTGCCCACATCACTGTCGGGTTGAGTGGGAGCTGTTCTGGATGATTCTGTGGGAGCAAGAAGGCTTGTGCTATCGGTGTTCTCTGTGAAAGAGAAAAGGAGGGGTCTATGCAGCAAAGCTGAACAAGAATTTCCTGTCTAGGAAGCACAGTCTGTATTTCAGGGCAATACAAAAATCTGTTCTGGGCCTTGGAAGGTGTCACTCAGGATAAGGATGTCTGACAGGCTTCTTGGGGGCCTAAATTTTCCTGTGGGGACACGATAAAAACGATTGTCGACAAGGTTAAGAGACAGTGATGTTACCAACTGGCGGCGTGTCTCGGTCGAGATGGCTCCGTGTGTTGGGTCGTTGTCATGTGTTCTGGGATGCCCTGGGATGCTGTGCTGCGATGTCTCCACTCTCTCGGCTCTTGGGTGGGATGGTGTGGCCTTTGATTTGATGTTCGGACGTGGGGTCGGACCGCGCCCTGCTGGGAGTTTTTCGAACGCTGCTGGTACTGCTGAGGTCTCTGATGCCTTTGATAAGAGGTGCGGCGGTTGTGGGTGGGTGATATTTCAGGGCACATATTTATAAAATGTCTAAATTGGCCACAGTGGAAACAATGGGAATTCTCTTTTGACATTGCTACTGCGAAGGCACCAGAAACTCCATCTACAATACCTTTGACAACGGCCTGGGTCATGGTGTTTTTTGTGGATGCGTAGCGTGTGCAGCTTTCTACCATCTGTTCGATAGTGGGTTTAGGGTCTAGGAGTAGAGCTCTTAAAATAGTTTTACATTGTTCATTTGCATTAGTCATAGCAAGTTTTGTTAAAAGTTCTTTTCGCTTCTCTGGGTTCAAGCCAATGCAACATCTGCTGCTTTAAGTGATCTTTTAAAGGATGAAGAGACTACCAGACAGGCGACCCTCCAAAACCGTGCAGCAATTAATTATCTGCTACTTGTCAACGGACACGGATGCCAGGACTTTGAAGGGATGTGCTGCTTCAACCTTTCTTCACACTCAACATCCATCCATGCGAACATCCAGAAACTAGAAGGATTAGTGAAAGACATAAAAACAGAAAAATCTCTAGACTGGATTGACAATCTTTTCGGACAATGGGGATTGACGGGATGGGTGGCATCTTTGGTTAAATGTGTCTTGTGGGTTCTCATTGTAATTCTTATCCTGCTACTCATGTTCTCATGCCTACTACGCTGCTTTAAAAAAGCGGCTAGAGAGGCTTTTTTACTGAATATAAATGGGGGAGTTGTGGGGCCCTGCCTTGGAGGGAAGGAAAGTTTTGCAACCCCTCACAGACCCTGAAGTGACAAGCATCTCCTTGCTCACGGCGAGTTCCCCAGGAAGACCCACAAGCACCCTCGGGACTTATGTAGATCTATTGTAACTGATTGGTTTTGTACCCTTCCCCCCTCCCACCTAGCCCCCTATAGAACCCCCTGAAATAGCCCCTGACGGCAGGGCTTTTTCTCCCTCGGCTCCCTTCGCTGAATTCTCCACAATAAAGCTGCTTCTGCGGAATTTGCTGAGACGAGACCCTCATTCTCTCTACACCCGAAGCCAGCTACAGGAGGAAGCGAAGCTTCACAGGAGGCAAAGCTGAGATCACAGAGTGAAATCACTAAGAGCTGGATACTTGCCTCCTGCTGAGCTCGCTACCCGCCAGCTGAGAGAGTGCCTGACCCCCTAGGGAGTGTCTCAGAGGAGATACTTTCAGGGTGGACAGCCTCTTTGAGTCCTGAGCTATGGACCCCCCCACCAGCTGGAGATATTAATTCTTGGCCTATTTAAATTTATTTTTTTTTTTAGTAAAGGTGAGAAAACATTTGAAATATACAATAAGACATTAAGAAAATGGAAGTTGTCATTGGCTGTAGGAAAACTTTTTAAGAACTAAAAAATATCTGAGAAATTTGCATGTCTGAACAACTTTCTCTAGACAAGGAAAGTATTTACAAACTGAGTTGCATTTCCTCTCCACGGATCTGGGATGTACTTGTAAGATTATTTTTAAATGTGTAGTGTTTATCTCTTGTCTTTGCTATCCCTACTCCTTTTCATATAGTTCTAAATCCCACCTCTTCTGTTTATATTTCTGCGATTTGACATGTTGTTTGCAGCTTCGTGTCATTGTTTGTTCTGAATTTTTTCAACTTTTGGAAAAAACCAGCCATTTTCTTATACTCTTTAATTAATTGTTTTCCAAATGAAAACTTCTTTGATTAGATTTTAACAATTGATAGGAATAGTTATCACAGGTAGAATACACATTTTTTTCAAATAATCTGTCCCTGCATTAAAAAGGGGATGCTCATATAATATAGCAGAAAAAGTAGTTATCCCAGGTATTAAAATAAGTAATTAAGATGTATAATAGAGCTGGCAAAACAATTTTTAAAGAATGAAAACTATGCATGATATAAAAAGAAGTCATGAGGAGTACTGCAGTTTCATTTATTCTAGGACATAATTTCCCCTCTCTCTCTTTATTTTGCTTTTATTTGCCTTTATATAAACTATGATAAATGTAGCTCATGATGCAAACCAACTTTGCGTAGGCACTATTACTTTGTACTAGGAAGTTTTCATTTTATGATGCTAAGGAAGAGATTCCTAAAATCATGTAACTTGCTTCTGCTCACATTTTCAAAATTTATATCATGGCACTTTATGAAGGCAAATATATTATCCTAAGATTACTCTAAGATACCCCACAGAGTGCAGTAGTTTTTGAATTGGTGAGGAATTTCTTTCTAAGTCTCTATTAGGATGTGACCCCTGATAGTCTCATGTAAAGAGACTGTAAAGCATTGAAAAATGTATATATTCTTGCTTCATGTCTTCTCATCTATTTCTACACAAAGTGCAAATTGTTGAAATTTTAGTAGAATTCTGACTAACCATACTTAAAGGAGACTTGCATGTGTTCACTAAGTAATGTGGGTATGCATAGGTTCACTGACAACCCATTTCAATTATGTTATTCTATGTGAAAATTTATCAGAATTCATAGAACTCAACATAAAAATAGTAGGAGCTGTTACAAAAATATTTTCCATTTCTCCTTGTGAAATTCTATGAATAATATTCTGATAGGTCTGATTTTTATAGCACATGGATTGTTCTGGAAAATGAAAGATTCAGAAAAGCATTTCAATTCTGGCTTCAACTCTACTTAAGAATCAATCTTAGGATACACAAGAAATTTCTGGGTGGAAAATAAGGCTGATGAAAGGAGATAAGATGAACAATATAATCCAAAAAGCAGGAGAGATGAGAAATGGAGGAAGTATGTTACTGTTTATGAATTTACTGATGGGTTTGAGTAGTGAAGCATCAAGTCATACCGCTTCAGAAATGAGATATTTTTGTTTCATCTTTCATTAGGTCTAATGAAAGGACAACAAAATCACACAGAACTTCCAAGAAACAAAAGCTTATCTGTGAGGCAATAATTTTGTCAGAAAAGAGATTTGTCTTTGTCAGAGAGAAGTTTGCCTTCCAGAAAACAGCTGAGTAAACAAGAGGAAAGAAAGCCTCAGAAGTACTTCACTCATACACACTCTTACATCATCTAAAAAGCTGCCATTTACTCACTCTGCATCATTTTATGGCCATTGCCACTCGAATGTGTTTCCCACAACAATAACTCACTGGTTCTCATGGCTGGGTGAGGCCATGTTGCAAGTTCATGTCCCCATGAAACAGGCACTACACATAGAGGTCAGTGAGTGTGCACTTGTCTGTGGACCAAGAGGCTTCGTGGCACCTGTGCTCTGTCCTGCTGCTTTTGTATTCTATGCCACATTTTTGTAGTTCAGGGTGTTTTTACTGCACAAGTCTCAGTGTGAATTGCATTCATACTCTACTGCAGTGTTCTGGGTTTGGGGGTTTTTTTTTGCTTAGTAATTTGTTGAGTTTGTTTTTCTTAAATATGTGTTATTGGTTAGAACAATTAGCCATCTGTTTTTCTTCTACTCTTTCACATGAATGGTAGGTTTCGTCAGTTCCACCATTTAGAAGAGCAATTAATCATTTTAGTAGTAATTGTAGTCTTTCTCATTTTGAGATTTTTGTTTAGCTTCCACATGATGAAATTTCAAAGATGCCCAATATCAAAAAAGGAAAGGTTTTTTCTTTGCAACACTGTTGGTTAGCATTGTTAGGTAGCAATGTTTCTTGATGACACAGCAATAAAATGTCTATCATCTAGACAATAAAATTTTCATCATGAGAAGTTTTCCAATTGTCCAGCTACTGCTGGTTCATGGCCTATTCTCAACAAACTTGAGGATAGACAATTTCTTCTCTCTGTATATTAGGATAGGGAAAATACCAAGGAAAGTATTACTCTGATGATTCTGCAAGAAGAAAATCTGCTACCAATGACCTGAGAAGTTACAGGCCATGAGAAATGGCTGTGGAAACTTCAGTGCTTCTTCCATCTTGCTCTTCAGTAACAGTAATAAGCAGACAGCTAGCAGAATTAAGACCACCAAAATTTGTTAGAGAAAGGGAAAAATGGTGGGAAATAAAGGAATAAAGTAGATAAGAATAATGCTAGTAAGCTTAAAAACATGGATAAAGTGATGTCAGAGAACTGAGAAGCATAATGTTGCAGGGGATAAAATAATGGCTGTTTTAAAAAGGGGACAAAGAAGAACCAGAAGATGCTATATATTGTGCTACATTCTCTGCAAAAATAATCCAGTGAACTGTTTGTAAAGATATGGAAGAAAAAAATGAATACTATTAAAGTGTGTGCACTTCACAGAACTCTCTTAATAACATTGAATCAATCAAATCCCCTTCTGTGACAGGGCAAAAGGCCTGAGGAAGCTGCAGATATGCATATCCAGACTCTGAATCAAGCCTTTAAAATATAATCAGGTCTTTTATGACAGTGTCTTATAAGCAAGTTTTCAGATATCAGAAAGGTAGAAATTCAGATGAGTGCAAAACTCAGAACTGGGAAGTGCTGCAATCCCACAGATGGGCAGGATCAGGTGGATATGTAGGAACCAAAGGAATTACTATGTACAGGCTTCTGCACCTAAGCAGGAGCAGTCAACTGCACAAAGACACAGTTGTCAGACAATTGTTTCGTGGAAGAGGAGTGGGACATTATAGAATCTTGCAAGCTGAAGGTGCATCGGCATCATCCTCTCCTTCCAGGATCATACTGCCAAGAAGAAGACTTCTAAAGCAAGCTACACCAAGAGGATGATGTGTTATATCCAGCTGTGAGTATCACACTGCAAGTAACAGGTAGCAAAGACATTTCAAAGTGACAGCAAAAAGAGTAATTACAACTCCAGAAGAAGATTCCACAAAAGAAGGCCAAATTGAGATTCTAGTTCAGAGCTGCAAAACTGAAGGACACTCCATGAATGTTAAAAAGTCTCCCCCATGTCCAGATGGAAAAGGGAAGACACAATGGACTTATATTTAGAGAAGGGATATTTAGCTTAGACACTGAGAAAAGGTTCATAACTTAAAATGTCCTACTTTGACATATATATATATATATATGAGGTGGACATATTTAAAAGTTTAGGAAAAAAGTACTTCAATATTACACATTATTTTCATAACCCTGTTTTCTTTTTCCAGTGCAAAACCAATTTAGGCTACACAGCCTAAACTTGCAGATAATATGGTACAATGAGTAAAACTCCTGTGAGGTGATTTTGAACCAAAAGACAAAGCCCTCTTTCCTCCCACCAGGTATAAACACTTTTGGAGCAGTGGGTACACAGCTCAGCTGCTTGACAGTGCAGACTTGTCAGGCTAATGAGTTTTAGTTAAGAGATTTTTCAGTCTGATTGCCTCGTTTGGAGAATTTGTACGGAAGGACCTCGTTAATTCCAGTTTGTTTGAACCAAGCTCTTTGTAACTTTCTAGAAGAATTACCTCACTCTGGCAATCTTTGGGGGCATCCTGACCAGCTTTTACTCTGATGAGCAATCCTGAAAATCATTATCTGAGCATGAGTGGAGCCAAGTTGTGTACAGAGCATCAGGTACAGACATGAGAAAACACACAGCTGGAGGAAATCTCTGCACGGCACAGCTGATGCAGGTGCACTCCTAGAGGTGACTGCTGCCAGAGGATAACCACCTCCTCCCACACCTGTGTGTCATCTAATCAGTGCCAGCTAATTGGAGCCTTTCCATAATCTCATGAGCACTTTTTGCTGCCTGATGGCAAACATCTTAACCAGCTTTTGAGCCTCACTGCTAGGACTTAGAGTGTCTTATATTTAACTGAATTCTGTACTAAAATATAAATGCTTGAACTTGCTAGGGTAGTAAATGAAAAGCAAAAACTTTCCTGTTTCCAAACTTACACAATGCTGATCTAAGGTACAGCACAGTATTTGGTCGGAAGTGCTCGGCCTAAAACTCAATAGGTTTACAGCAATTGAGAAGCTTACTCCTAAGGAAGGTTAACCAGATACAGCAAATTCCTATCCCAGAAAAATGAGATATTAAAGCACCTTAGTGTTCAGTCACTCCAATATTCATTTCCTTTCTAAACTGCATTTTCATAACAGGGATTTTAGGAGGTTTCTCCTCTCACAACTTAGACATCACCGATGCTGGTTTTCATTATGCTCTCCCAAAACCAGAGGAAAGTTTTGCTTCTTTATCTTTAGTCTCGCTGGAGATTTTGATCATTATATTTTCCAAAAAGGTAGAAAAGGGATGTCTAAATTAAAAAATGCCAGCAGCAGAGCAATAGGCAGAAACTGGCTGTGACTGAATTTAGGCTTTCCAATCTCCATACGGTGAGATCCTGAAACACTTTCCCAGTAGGAGGAAACATATTTCCTCCTTATTCTTAAAAAAGTAAGTAAGTTGATGAATAAAATTACACTGTCAGTAAGATTTTTTTGTATGTTTTTTCTTATTCTGATTTTTCCAAACATGTACTCAGGAGGGATCCGAAACAGGATTAAGCAAGGTGTGAGATCCGCAGGAGTCTGCAGACAAAAATATCACTACACAATCTCCATTGTCATTGTCACTCCAAATACTGTGGCTCAGTGGTTTTTAGGATACCACTCACAGGCAAATCTTTTTCAAAGAATTTCTGTGTGTGCCACAGAGGAAGTGATGGGCTCTGCTAATCAAGAACATTATTATGGACTATGTAACTTTCAGGTTTTTGAAATAAATTTATTTCAAAATCCCATGTGGCCTTCACACATAGTTTATTATCAATACCACCATCATTCTAAACCATGACCATGAATTTTATAATTACTGGCCTGAACTAGCTGGGTTTCAGATTGTTTTAAAAATATATTCATAGTGCATAATGAAGTGAAGACGGATAAACTAAAGCTGAATCACTAAGTAAATTTGAGTATGCTTCACAAGGAATATAGCTATCCTACAGAAGTATTTACAAATGAATTCTTTAAGCTCAATTATGTGATTTTAAAGAAATAAGGATACAGAGGAAAATAACCCTAGCCATAAGAGTAACCCTAACCCTAACCCTAAACCTAACCCTAACCCTAATCCAGAACTCTGACACAAATATAGAACCCTTTCCCTAAACCCGACCCCAATCTAGAACGCTAAACCTAATCCAAACCCTAATCTAGAACCCTAACCCTAATCTAGAACCCTGACCATAACCCCACATAATCTAGAACCCTGACCCTAATCTAGAACCCTGACCCTAACCCAAAACTAGAACTCTGACCATAATCTAGAACCATAACGCTAACCACGACACTCATGCAGGACCCTAACCGCAATCCAAACCGTAATCTACAACCCTAACCCTAATCTAGGACCCTGATCCTAACGGTAACCCTAACCCTAACCCTAACCCTAAACCTAGCCACAACCCTAACCCTAGCCCTAACCCTTACCCTAGCCCTAACCCTAATCTAGGACCCTGACCCTAATCTAGAACCCTGACCCTTACACTAACCCTAATCTAGAACCCTAACCCTAATCTAGAATCCTAACCCTAACCAGAATCCAAACTGTAATCTAGAACCCGAATCCTAATCTAAACCCCTGACCCCAACCCTAATCTAGAATCCTAACCCCAACCCAAACACTAACCCTACCCCTAACCCTAAACCTAACCTAGAACTCTGATCCTAATCTTAACCCTAACCCTAATCTAGAACTCTGACCACAATCTAGAAACCTGCCCCTAACCCTGTCCCTAATCTTAGACCCAAAACCTAATAAAAAAGCTAATCTAGAACCCGAAGCCTAATCTAGAACCGCGACCCTAAACCCAGACATTATCTGGAACCTTGACCCTGACCCTGACCCTGATCTAGAACCCTGACCCAAACCCTACCCCTAATTTAGAATCGTAACCCTAATCTACAACTGTGACGCTAACCCCGATCCGAATGCAGGACCATAAAAGTAATCCAAACCGTAATCAAGAACCCTAACCCTTTTCTACGACGCTGACCCTAAGCCTAATCTAGAACCCTAAACTTAACCGTAACCGTAGCTGCAACCCTAACCCTAGCCCTAACCCTAACCAGTTCCCACCGGTTCCGACCGGTTCCGACCGATCCAATCCGGTTCCGACCAGTTCAATCCAGTTCCGACCGGTTCCGACCGGATCCATCCGGTTCCGACTGGTTCGGACCGATTCAATCCGGTTCTGACCACTTACGACAGGTTCCGACAAGTTCCGACCGGTTCAATTTGGTTCAAACCGGTTCCAGCCGGTTCCGACCCATTCCGACCGGTTCCGACCGGTTCAATCCAGTTCATTCTGGTTCCGACCGGTTCCGACCACTTCCGATTGGTTCCGACCGGTTCCGACCAGTTCAAACCAGTTTCGACTGGTTCAATCCGGTTCCAACTGGTTCAGACCGTTTCCGATTGGCTCCGACCGGATCCCACCGGTTCAATCCAGATCCGACCGGTTCAATCCGGATCCGACCGGTTGAATCCAGTTCCGACCATTTCCAACCAGTTCCGACCGGTTCAAACCGGTTCAATCCGGATCCGATCGGTTCCAACCGGTTCCGACTGGTTCCGACTGGTTCCGACCGGTTCAAACCGGTTCCGTCTGGTCCCGACCAGTTCAAACCGGATCCGACTGGTTCCGACCGGTTCAAACCGGTTCCGACCGGTTCAAACCGGATCAAACTGGTTACGACTGGTTACGACCGGTTCCGACCGGTTCAAACCAGTTCCGACTGGTTCCGACCGGTTCAAACCGGTTCCGACCGGTTCCGACCGGTTTCGACCAGTTCAAAGCTATTCCGACCGGTTCCGAGTGGTTCCGACCGGTTCAATCCAGATCCGACTGGTTCCGACTAGTTCCAACCGATTCAATCCTATTCTGACTGGTTGAATCTGGTTCCGACCGGTTCCGACCGGTTCATTCCAGTTCTGACCAGTTCAAACCGTTTCCAACCGGTTCCGACCAGTTCAAACCGGTTCTGACGGGTTCCGACGGGTTCAAACCGGTTTTGACCCGTTCAATCCAGTTCCGACCGGTTCCGACCGGTTCCGACCGGTTCTGTTTGGCTCCAACCGGTTCCGACCGCTTCAAACAGGTTTAAGCCACTTTCGACCATTTCAAACCTGTTCCAACCCAATCTAACCCGTTCAAACTGGTTTTGGCCGGTTCTGACCGGTTTGCATAGCATGCATCGCACAGTTTGAGTGCTACTCATGGCATTATTTACATTCTACACAATTTGCGTACCTCGTGCCCTGTAATTTGCACAATTTGCATTATGCGCAATTTCCACCTTGTGCCATTTGCATATTCATTGGTACCGGAGTTGCACGATGCGAAATTTGCATATTGTGCAATCTGCACAGTGCACAGCACGGAATTTGCATAATGCGCAATTTGAACACTGCGCAGCGCGTAAATTCCGTATTGCACAATTTAGCCCTGATCCTAATGTCTAACCATAACCCTGCTCTGGAATCCTAACCCTAATCTAGAACCCCAACCTAGAATCTTAACCCTAATCTAGAACCCAAACCTAATCTAGAACCCTAATTCTAATCTAGAACCCTAGTTTAGAATTCTGACTCTAACCCGAACCCTAATTTAGAACCCTGACCCTAACCCTACGCCTAATCTAAAACCCTTACCCGAACCTCTAACAGCAAATTAAATCACTGCTATTTTGTGGAGTCTGTGTAGTTGCTGTGCTGAGAGAGCAGCCTCGTGGTTTGTCCCAAAAGGATACTCTCCCTGCACTCTGACACAGGCACAGACCCCTCAGACAAGTCTGGGCTTGTTGAGACTCCAGGCAGCGTAGGACCCGATGTGTGGCGGCGAGATAAATGTAGCAAGATGAATCCTGCGTGACTCCTTCAGAGAGGTTGGACGAATCCCTGGAAGAAGGAAACGGATCTGCTTCAGGAGTCTTGTCCAGAGATTTTATTCCAGTGCGGCAGCACTCCTGAACCGTGTGACTTCCAAAGCAGAACCCTGACCATGTGGCTGTCCTCGGTTTTTACCTGGGAGAGGGGCTGGGGGAGGGCATTCATCCGACCTATCAGAAAAGGGACAGGGTGTGACTCGAGGGCTAAAGGGCAACCTAAAGGTCAAATCTGTGAGGAGAGGTGGGCCCTTTCTGCCTGGGCCAATTCCTTCGACGGCCAGCCCCTGCAGAATCTCAGGTTGCTTGGTAAACCCTGTGTATTATAATCATTCCCTCAGGGTTGGCTGGGAAGAACCTACCCTGGGAGAGGGAAAAACCCCCAAAAGAGGGCTCACCTTGAAAGCCTTAAAGGCACACCGCAACACCTGATTTGGCATTAATTTCCAAAAGGTGAAATAGTTGTTCACATAGCTATTCAATTAAACTTCACTAACAAAATAATTTCTATTCAGCTTCTACAAATTATCATGCGGGTTCTACGGTAGCATCTGAAGAAAATAAAAAAAAGTTTAAACTCTATATTTCACACGATATATTTTAGGTATATACACACTTCTAATATTATGATTCAGCTTGCCAAAAATTTACCATCCCATTGCAGCTTTTAAAAGGAAGGCTGATAAAAAGACAGCGTATCTCTCTCAGTATTTCTTCTCTTAATTACCCTTAATTGTCCATTGTATGAATGTACACAGATGCCACGACTAAAAATCTCACTGTTCCTTATGTAGTCACGAACTCCAGCATGAAGAATGAAGGAATTATCTAGTGGGCCTTAAAACAATTTTCTAACCCTAACCCTAACCCTAACCCTAACCCTAACCCTAACCCTAACCCTAACCCTTAATCTGACCCTAATCTAGAACCCTGACCCTAACCCTGACCCTAATCTAGGACCCTGACCCTAATCTAGAACCCTGACTCTAACACCAGCCCAAATCTAGAACCCTGACCCTAATCTAGAACCCTGACTCTAATGCAGAACCCTAACCATAAACCAAACGATAATGTACAACCCTAAGCCTAATCTAGGACCCTGACCCTAACCCTTATCTAGAATCCTAACCCCAACCCAAACACTAACCCTACCCCTAACCCTAAACCTAACCTAGAACTCTGATCCTAATCTTAACCCTAACCCTAATCTAGAACTCTGACCACAACCTAGAAACCTGCCCCTAACCCTGTCCCTAATCTTAGACCCAAAACCTAATAAAAAGCTAATCTAGAACCCGAAGCCTAATCTAGAACCGCAACCCTAAACCCAGACATTATCTGGAACCTTGACCCTGACCCTGACCCTGATCTAGAACCCTGACCCTACCCCTAATTTAGAATCGTAACCCTAATCTACAACTGTGACGCTAACCCCGATCCGAATGCAGGACCATAAAAGTAATCCAAACCGTAATCAAGAACCCTAACCCTTTTCTACGACACTGACCCTAAGCCTAATCTAGAACCCTAAACCTAACCGTAACCGTAGCGGCAACCCTAACCCTAGCCCTAACCCTAAGCCTAGCCCTAGCCCTAACCCTAACCCTAACCTATACCATGCAATGTGTAATTTGCATAATGAGCAATTTGCATATTGTACAATTTGCATACTGCACAGCACGGAACTTGCATAATGTACAATTTGAACTGTGCGCAGTGCGTAAATTCCATATTACACAATTTAACCCTAATCCTAATGCCTAACAGTAACCCTGCTCCAGAATACAAACTTTAATCTAGAACCCCAACCCCAACCTAGAACCCTGACACTGACCCGAACCCAAACCCTACCCCATAATCTAGAACCCCGACCCCAACCCTACCCCAATCTAGAACCCCAACCCTAGCACTGAACCCAATCTAGAACCCTATCCCAATTTAGAACCCCTCCCCTAACACGGAACCTAATCTAGAACCCCACCGATAATCTAGAACCCTGACCCTAACACAGGGCCCAATCTAGAACCCCACCACTAATCTAGAACCCCGACCCTAATCTAGAACTCTGACCCTAACCCTAACCCGAATCTAGGACCCTGACCCTAACCCTAATCTAGAACCCTAACCCTAACATTTTCAAACTCGTTGAGTGATAACCTTCACAAGAAACACCGCAGGCAATTTTTACATTCTTTTTAAGTGCAATAATGCTGTACATATTAGTACTTTAAATCAGCTATTTACCTAATTTGTCCTACTGTTTAAATTTCTTTCATGCCTTACTTATGTATTACTAAGATGTAGGTTTCCATGCTGAGGAAAATTTCTACATTTGAAGGCAAATTCCTATCTTAGGAAAAGAGAAATAAACTTTGGTTTTGTTTCTTAGGATTCTTCAAGTAGTGAATGCTAGGCCGAGCTAGCTAATGTTACAGAAATACTTAAAAACTTTCCATTTACAGAACCAAAACTACGAATTTCAGTAGACTGTCAAATTTTTCCTTTAACTGAAAATGCAAGAAAGATTACATTGGTAGAATAAGATAAACAAAGATAAAATACTTCTTCCTTTAAAAAGAAAAAATCACTAAATACAGAGTTTTCAATGAAATACCACAAAGTACACCACAATATTAACTGTGAAGCAAACTAAGTCAGTGAACGACTGTAGTCTGTTATAGTTCTGACCCTTTGAATCTCTGGGTTATTCTGTGCTAGCATAGCATGATGATGAGAAAGAGGCAAGCAATTGCAACTTATTTTAATTCAGAGCAAGTGATTCAGAGAGTGACTGTATACTGATTGTGCAGGTTGTTGAATTTGGAACTCTTATTTTCTTGGTGAAGAGGTGAGACATATGGGCACTGCTTGAAATTTGTGTTACCAAATAAATAAAGCTTCAGAATAAAAAACCTGGTTTTCTATGAACCTGTTATTATCCTCAGGTGGTAAGATGAGTTGCCAAGAGAGTTACAAGTAGTTCAGTCATCAGACCAAGAGAAAGTAGAAGAAATGAAATGGAGCATATTGCCTTATGCACTCTGAAATTTTGATAGGGTTGGATAACGGAATGAACAAAAATTTCCACTTCTCAGAAGCATCGGAAGTACCTAACACAACAAGGTTCTGAGTTCCAGATTTGTTTTCAAAAAATAAAAACAAGAACATAGCTTACTAGCATCTCTTTCCTGGTACCGTGAACATAGCTTATGTCACAATGAAATAGGAATGTTTACTTGTTCATCTAGAACATATTTTTGACTGTTTTTTTCCCCCAATAAATATTAGCAAGATCTTGCAAAGATAGATCAGGTGGGAACTGTATTTACCAACAGAACACATTGCGGATATGTTATATAAAATACATTCCACCTATTTTATTTGGACTGGTTTTTTATCTATTTCCAATCAGGGCCTGAATCCCATGAGAGAGGGTATAGATGGTGTAAAAAATAAGTCAGTGTTATATTAAAAAAACCCAAAAAACTAGGCTGGGCTAAAACTTGAAAAGCTACCAAAGGATCCTGCAGATACAGGGGAAGTCACGCTCTGCAATGCACAAGAAACAAATACCAAAATGTTGATAATTTGCAACCTAAACATATTTTGTTGTGGGCAGTTTTGTCTGTAACATTTAATGTTTGGAGGCTTTGAGGAAGGAGGGCAGGTTGAACGGCTTTCTAGAAATTTCACGGAGTTGGTTTATTTGAGGGATTTGGGCTTTTTTCTTCCTTAAGGAAAATCAAAAGCCAGTGGCTTTCAGATACTGTTACCTCATGCATCCATCTTGCCTCACACTCTAATGTTGCCTCTAGCATTCCCTTTCACAGACTGCAATACCATTTTTCTCTTGGAACTGTAATTGTCATCTCACTCTTTCAAGTGAGCATTAGATCATTGAAGCTATCTGTAGTCTTGTTTCTTTTCAAAAATAAAGAGTATTTCTGTTCTTTCTAATTTCACAGCAGGAAAAAAGTGCACTGTGAGAAAAAATTAGTATTTGTACATTTGTAACATTGCATCAGTTGCTATTATTCACAATTTCAAAATCTCAAGATTCTTGCTCGAGAGTCATTACCTGACAATCTTTATGTCATTAACAATTTGTTAATCATGTTAACATATTTAGAAATTATATTCATCAGACATTTCAGAACACAGAGTACATGAAATTGCCAATCTTTATGCACTCAGATGGATTCATAAGCAGTTCTACATCACCACAATGGTATTTAGAGGACATTCATTTGTTATGAGCCAGGCTATGGCAGTATTTCCGAATACAACCCAAAAGAGCTGAATGAATCCAGCTTTTCAAAAAAAAATTTAAAGTCTTCTTTGCCTCCCAAATGCTATAAGAAGTATGTATTATACTCCCAAAGGTGTATGTTCCTACTCTTTGCACAACATGCAATAGGTAAAGAAGGGCTTCAAGAAGTAATTAAACTCTTCCCTGGTAATCTTGCTGTATTATTAACTGGAGATCTTTATCTGGGAAAATTTCTGATTTTAGATGGTCCTGTTTGGTTTTACAGAATTGAATCAAATCGAGAATGTTTCTTTTCAGTAATTAAAAATTAAGTACACAGCATTTAAATTGGTTTTGGATGAAAAACATTGAAGAAATTGTGTTTTCTTACTAGTGATTTTAAGACTAATGTTGCTTGAAATCTCTTTTTTTGGCAGCTGCAGTGCTGAGAAACAAAGCATTGGGGATCACCACTGATACTGGTCTTTTTTAGGAATTAGTAATATTATTTTCTAATAGATCTTTCGGCTTGTAATTATGGAATAAAAAAAGAAAAAAGCTATATTGATAGAGCCACTTTCCATTAAAAAATAATATAGTATTAATGACTTGTTTCTTATTACTTGTATATGTTCTTTTAATTTTCATGATAAAGTAAACACAGAAATAGATTTTAAACTCGAGGAATTTAAAACATCGCTTTTGGAAAGGATTAATATAGAGGTGAAAGAATCTGTATAAATTAGAGATAAATTTTCATTTTTAATTAAAGATAGCTAGACAAATAGCTAGCTAAATAGATATCTCTGAAAGAGAAGTACTGCTTTCTCAGTTTAAAGAGCCTGTTGGACTTGAAAAAGTAATTGAGAGATGTGTGACTTTGCTAGTCCTTATGAAATGAACATTGAAAGAGCAGAAAGCTACCTCCATGAGATTTTTATTTCCAATCACTAATCCTTGTCAAGCACTGCCACTTCTGCACGTAATCTTGAAATATCTGCCTGGATGCGCTAGGAGCACAAATCTAAATGAAACCATTTGTTCAGACTTCAACCAGTTCAGACTTGAAGAGAAATACAATATTGAGGCAAAACCTAACCCAGAAATGAACTGCACATCTTTTTGTTTGTTTGCCATCTGCACTTCTACAAAATCCAAATTGTTTTTGCTCCCAAGAGCAACCAAACTGAGGCGTGTGTCACAGGTGCACAGATATCACACTGCCATCTTATCTACCTTGCTGGATTATCTTTCCCCCCCTTGCATATCTAACCAACATACCTGCAAGCTGGGAGAATTGGATAATAGTCTCCAGGTTGGTGATTGTGAAAGTGTTTTATAGACGTTCTTAAAATTTTAACCTGGCCTCTGTTGCTGCCAATCAAAGCCTAAAGAAGAGTTGAAATAATACTTCAGTGCTTTACCATTATTTTTAATTGCCTTTCCCCCCTCTTTCTCTATTTTCTCTTTTCTGGTTGTATTTAATATCTTTCCCCATTGAAATTAATGACACAATTATATTGATTTAATCTGTGCAAGTTTAAACTCACAGTGAACATAAACAAAATTTGGACTTCACATCTTCTCATCGCACTTTGCAAACATATTGTCCAGAGATGATGTGGAGTCTGCCTCACTGGAGATACTCAAGAACCATCTGGACACATTCCTGTGCTGTGTGCTTTGGGATGACCCAAGTGAGCAGGGAGGTTGGACCAGGTGACCTCACTGTAGTCACTTCCAAGATTACCCAGTCTGTGGTTCTGTGTTTCTGTAAAATGTTAAGAGCACTCCACTTAGAACTCAAACTTATAAACATTAAATCAACTAGAGGTGCAAATCTGTCATGCATTAAAGCATCATATGTGTACTTTTCTGTGGAAGTAGAATGGCCATATTTCAGTAAAGAGAAGGCATAAGGTTTTTGTTTCTGTGGCCCTGTTCCAGGACAATCCAATAACATCTACACTGCGTGTACAACCCACAGTTCATCAGATCTCCTGGAAGGAAGAATTCTGATTTAATTGCTCAACTAGTCAAAATCTGTGAAATAAAAAGGTTTTAAATGGACAGAAACTTTACTATTAGTCCTGAAATATATAAAGAACACCGTATATAAAAAACACAGACTAACTCTATAGAATTCTAATGGATAGACACATAAAGTTACAGGATACTCCACCTAAACCTCTGCATCAATGCGATTTACAGATAATTGATAATGGCATGTTAAATTATTGCAAGGCTCTAACAAAATGTGTAAAGTAAGAAAAAAAAGGAAGAAGGAAAAAAAGCATGCCAGTTCAAATGGGAAGAACCAAACGATCTTATCAAATCTCACTGACTAGTGATACAAGCTGTTAAATGTCAAGGTCTTTCAACTTGGCTACCTGCTTCTCATTGTGATATTTGATGACTCCATTAAATTCCAGCTCCCTGCTGTTGGAAAACTGCAATCCAGAAAACAAATCAGTCAAGTCTTGAAAGCCAAGATTGAGCCTTGTAGAAGATTAAGCACGTACCAGTGAACAGAACAAAAAACCAGCCAGAATGAGGTTGCTATGTCCTCATAAAAAGAAACTAACTCCTACTTTCCAAGATGATGTGAAAACACATTTTGGGCTTCAAAGTTTTTAGTTTAGAATAGTAAAATAAAAACTTTGGTTTTAGTTTAGAATAGTGTCATTCCTTCTATGATCACTTGGACACCCTAAGTGTATTAACTAATAGAACACACAGTATTTCCATTAAAACATAATAGATATATAACATCATTTTATACAACCTTTATTAAATGAGTCCTTTTCTGTGTAGATTTCAAATTAGTGTGTAATTAACTTGTTGTCTAACCATTACAAACTCTGTAGTTTTATACAGTTCTTCTGCTAAGCTTCCCCTGCAGACTATTTTCAAGAAGTTTTCTTATGTGATACCAATGCCAGATTGTAAAATTGGATTCCCTTTCTGAAAATATATTTCTGCCATTTTAGTTTCTCTTTCCTTTGGTTACCCTGTGTTCTGATTTTGCTATTTTACTGTCATAGATATTATCTTAGTCCCTGCTGCAATTGGGAAGGGATGTGGCACAACCATTCTACTGTTACACAAGTCAAGAGAATTTCCTAACTGAGTAGACTCTAGTTTGGTAATTACTTTTTTTTCTTTACACTGGAAATGTTTACTGTATAATAAGAAATGAAAATGTAATATCAGGACACAAAATGAAGGAATTTAAACCTGGTACGAGAAACTAAAAGCTCTTTTTTGCCCTAAAATGAAAAAAATTAATTCTTGCAACAATAAAATAATTTTTATTTGAGCCACGCTCTTTTCTTATGAGTCATCAAAAAAGTGGAAAGCTTTTCTTCTGAATTTTCTGGGTAAGTCTAAGGAATTCCTTATCTAAGGAATATTTTTCTATTATGAAAACACTGAAATGTTAACAAGTGTTGCAAACTGTTGTACAACCAAGGCTATTTGTTAGCAAGTAGTTCCTTTGACAGCTTAACACCTTAAATTTTTAAGTACCACAGAAATTTCCTATAAAATCGCTGTCTGATGGTTAAAAAGACTTTGTGATTGCTCAGTAGTCTCAGTTTGTCACAGGCGGATTTTAAACTTAGCAAATTTGAAGTAATTTGAATTCTTGCTATAATTTGCATTTAAGTTGTCAGTAAGTGCTGTTACTGCACAGTCCTTCTGCCTAGGACAAACTGCATTCTGTTACACCCCTTTATTTCCAGTCATTTTTAATGAATATAAAGCATGATCAAAAATCAATCTTGGAAATGATGACTTAAGTGGCTTTGGTCCACCAGAGCAATAGCTTTGAACAGGGACCAGCTTCTGTGAGTCTAAGTTTTAGGGAAAACTAAGAGAAAGTCTTCTAGCTCTTCTTGTAGGAAATGGGCCCACCATTTATCCTAACAGTGCTGACACAAACTGCAAGTGTAGCTCAACAAGTAAGGACATGAAGTTGAGTGACAGCATTCATTACCAATAGGTATCTATAGCCTTTGATCAGTGAGCACCAAGAAAGATGATAGGATACTTTAACTATGGAAAGTATACCTTAGTTAAGATGAGAAGCTGATGAAAGGGAAAAATTTTGGAAGCATTTCTCACGTTAATGTCAAAATAAATATTTCTAGTATTTTGTTTGTATCTGAGGAAAACATGAATAGCAAATTGCTGATTCTTAAACAGTTTCCCTCATGGCAATGAATGTGCTCATATGGCTGGGGATGCATCATGCCAGTTTTGTGATTCATTGGGAAGCTATCTATCTCACTTTGCAGACACAAAATTACATTTAATTGTTGAAGAATAGTTTAAATGAACACTATTACTAATGGTTTTTTGGTACCCTTTAGCAAAACAACACTTACCCAACTTTAGTAAGAAAAAAGTATGTGGCAATCAGCAGAAAAACTGTTTTTATACTTTTTCTGAATAATTAGAAAAAGTTTACAAGACAGTTAAGTTTCTAAAGCACCATACAAAGAGAAGCATACAAACACCACAAAAAAAAAAAGGGTAGAATTTTTCTTTCTATTGCAGCATGCCTCAAAAAAGCAAGTGAACATGAATATGCAAAAGGTTTCGGAACATGAAGTCTGTTGTTAGGCAAAGCCTCTGCCACCCAAAATTTGCATTGCCTCCTGCTGATGGCTTAACCAAACCACAGAGGGCATTACAGCCAGTATTTCCTGTTTGTTCTCAATGCCATCTTAGAGAAGAAAAAGCAAAAGGTTGTTTTGGGAAGATCAAAATATTTCATGCAGAAACCTTCACTTTTACTTCACTTTAAATTTAAATTTAATTTAATTTAAGATGTAATATATACATCTAAAGACATAATTTGCTCTTACAGCAAATATAAACAGTATAAAGGGACTTCAGACTTACTTTTTAACGATCATTTCAATGAGTAGATGCTATGGCGTAAAAATTAATCATGATTTTTTCTTCAGGAATCACAATCCAGAAAAGCAGTAAGTCCCTGAAATAATATGTTTCTCGAACAAACGAAAAAAAAAATCAATGCCATTATTTATCTAGCTGTTCTTAGTATCTAAGACAATGATAAGAGAAAATTATCCTAAATGTCACTGTTCTCATGTCTCCTATGTGCGACAAACTATATATAGGGAAGAGTTTTTGTACACATGTACATTTTGATATCACACTTCCTTAACTGACTTCTGACTTTAGTTGTGGAACAAAATTTCAGCACCAGAATGAAGGTGGCCATCTATTCTGACACATATAACTATGATTACATTTCATGTTAAACTTCAAGTTACTTAGAGATTTTCACTGGGAACTGGAAAAAGAATAGATCCCCAATTCAGTACAATATAGCTACTCCCTTACTATCTATGGATGTGAGAGAATCGCTTCTTAAGCTTTAGTTATGAATATGCTTTTGTTTTAATTGAATATGCTTTTGTTTTAATTGCAAAGTAAGGATAGTCCTACCCTGAAGAAGCCCATTGTCTTAGAAGTTACTTTGTTAGGATCGATACGGTTACTAGGACAACGGAACGTCTGCTTGCAACCTGCCAAGGTCTCTGGGTCGAGCCTCTAGGCCCCTAAAGACCACTCCCAAACTTGCTATGATTTGCTAGAGTTTAGGTAATAATGCTGAAATGTATTAGATAGAGCTGTTTTATTGGTTTGTAGGTTATGTACCCTCCCCCCGACCTGTCCTGTACAAAACTCCCCTGCAACCCCTGCCCGGGGTCTCTCCACTGGCACCGGACAGAGGGCATGGAATTCCGTTACCCCTGAATAAACCCTCTAAATCTTAACGTGCCTGAGAGGTCCCTCTTTCAACACCACAGCCATTACAGCGTAGTCTTAGACTGTCTTCGGAGCCAAGTCCCACAAAACAGTTGTGTGGCAGCGTGACAAGAGCAGCTGGGTGGCCCAGGTGTACCAGCCGGGCCAGGGAGAGAGTCACGCGAAGCTACACTATCCATCCCTGCCTTTCTAGGGTTACCTTTCTCTCTGTTAAAAGCATCATTATTTCTTTAATAACATGAACATTATAGTCTATGTCATATACACTGAGCTACAATTTTAGAAAAGCAAGGGGTACTGGAGTTGGGTAATTACCCAGTGTTTTGTCAAGGGATGTCACATTAGACCACATTCTCTAGGAAAGATTCAGGGAAGAGTTACTGAAGGTTAAAACAGCTGTATAAATAGAGTATTAAAAGGATATTATTTTTGGGTATAGGATGAATTCTTATAAGGAAAATAAATATTGCCTGTAAGAAAAAAGATTAGCAAGGTGTTTGTACATTAAATGAAAGACAAATCTCTTTGGGATATTCAGATGAGCAGAGATTCATAGAAATAGCCTGAAGAAAGTATGGGGAAAATTCAAATCCTTGATAAAAATCACTGCTGAAGGGAGAAATTAATTGGTCTGCTGTAAAACATATTAAATATTCCAAACAATAATTGCTATGGTGCCTAAAAAATCGTTGGCCACAAGTTTGAAAATCACTCCTTTGGATGTGATTTTCTAGGTAAGTTTTGTAATTAATAAGAAAGTAAATCCAGCAAATCTTATCTAAAGAAACAAAATCAATACTCCCTTCTTAAATAATATGAAAGTGTCTTATATTTTAGCCCTTATAAAAACATTTTCAGCCTTCTAACATGATTGGTCAGGGTGGCTTGGAAGATGCACAACAGGTAAAATTTACATACTGCTACGTGTCATCTACTGTTCCAACATCTTTAAAATTTATGCTAATTTATTTTTTTCATAATTACAGCTAAAGTAAGCAAAGCTAATTTTGTGAAAAGAGAGGTCAAAACCAAACCAGTGCTGAGGGCCTTGAAAAGACACAACTACTTTGAAAACAGAAGTAACTTCCTTGAAGAATGACATCCACTGAAAGGATCAGAAGAGAGATGCATTTCACTTGAAAGCATTATGAGAGTCCTGACATTAGCCATATGGTCTCACCCACAGGAGTGAGGATCCTATCAGTCTGGGATAAGAAGGACTGAATAGTCCTATGTTCACATGATTTACTGGCATACTTACAGACCCAGAAACTTCAATGACCTCCTTGAGGAAAGTCTCCGAGAGATTCAGCAGAATATCTGCATGGTGGATTAACTTGAATAAATTAGAGATAATACATTATGGGTTTGTAATATCTCTGGAGTGTCCTTATGTTACCTTATTAAGTTACCTTCAAAATGAGTAACAGAATAATGATATGAAATCTCATGGGGCACTGAGGAAGATCATGGGATACACCTGGATTCAATCTAGACTGTTCTCAAAGAAGACTAAGTCAACTTTTCTCCATAACCATAACCAAAGAAGACTAAGTAAACTTTTCTCCATACCTGATTTTTATAAAGTGTCCCTCAAAAAAAGGTTATAAAAAACGTCTTAAAATTGGAAGCAATGGTAATTCCATAGGAAGACAAATGTCAGAATGAAATACCTTAATTTGCTTCTGGGAAGATTAATTCAGAAGATCAGACAATGGTAAAATTATAATAATTCTAAGTTAATTTATTTTAAAAGGGAGTGTTTTGATTGAAAATATTATATGCTGTTTTGATAACTATCAAAATTCTTTTGTCATTATATTAAATAGTTTTTCCCTACCTTCTCTATCTGTCTTCAGTTACGTATTTTAGTAAACAAACAGGTTTGGAGGCCATTAAGGTTTTGATTTCTCTTCAAGATCTTGCTTAGATGTCCTGCTTTCCTTGCCATCATGGCTTAAGTCCAGATGGCCTCTCAGCTCCATGCAGCCTCATGCCTGCTACCCTCCTGTTGGGATAGGGGAGGGGATTGGAAGACTAAAAATGTGAAAACTCATGCAGAGCAAAACAAGGAATTTATTCGTCGCTTCCTGTGTCCAGGTAGATGTCCAGCCATGCCCAGGAAATCAGGGGTCCATCATGTGTCACAGTGACTTGAGAAGTCAAATGCCACCACTCCAAATGTCCCCCTCTTCCTTCTATTTCCCCCAGCCCCGTATGCTGAGCATGGCACCTGTCCTGGTTTAGGGCAAATTTGGGGGAAACCTCCGAAGGGGTTCTTCTGGAAGAGCAAACCCAAACGGCCCCTCCCCCCAGCCGGTCCGGGAAAAAAACTTCCTCGGAGAAAAATGGAAAAAACTATTTATTTAACAAACAAAATGCCCACAAATGTAAAGAATTAATAATATGAAACAATAAAACTTCTGCCCGCTCCGAAGAGAGATGGCAAACAGAGACAGTCCTTGCCGTGGGTGTAGCTCAGCTCACTCAGTCTCTCCGAAGGTCCAGGCCCGGCGGGCCGCAGGTGCTAGCCCTCGCTGTTCCTCTGGGTTTTTCAGTCCCGAGCAGATTTAAACAGTCCCAAGAAAAAGGAAAAAGAAAAAAAGAAAAAAAAAACAAAACAGTCCAGGGAGTCTTCTCTGCCTAGCTAGCTAGCTAAAACTAACTAAAAGCACAGGAGATCTCTGTCCCACCGCTGTCCGTGCCTCGGACGAACACCGGAGAGCAGCAATGTGGGGGAGTCAGGCAGTTTCCTCAAAACAAACTGCGCGCTGTTCTTTCTCCCCCTTCACTCCCAGAACAAGTTTTAAAGGTACAGAACACAATATACAGCACAAACAGAACAGACGATTGGGGATACAAGCAGCATAAAGTCACCCTACCACATTCCACCCCTTATCCCCATATCGTCAACTTACTACCAAAACTAAAATTCTAACTCTACACACACATACCTTATACATGCATATATATACAGTATACAGCTATATACAGAAAATGGTAGTAACATTCAGTAAATGATATTTACTCATAGTTTTCACCCAACAATCAGATCTCTCTGAGGTACACATCGTGTTTTTCTATCTTTCTGCATTATCCACCATGTGCAACCTGGTCCCTGAGCAAAAACAATCTCACGGATGGGTTTGTCTGTACTTGAGGCAGATTTAATCTAAACTGTCTTCCCTAACAAACCTCTCACATGTACCACTGGAACTTTATCTCCATCTACTGTAGATAGGAGCTCAGACTGGGCAGGGCCTGCTCTGTTGGTGGAACCTCGGGTGTTAACTAACCAGGTGGCCTTTGCTAAGTGTTGCTCCTAATTTTTGAAAGATCCTCCACCTAATGCTTTCAAGGTGGTTTTTAACAGTCCATTGCACTTCTCTACTTCGCTTGCAGCTGGTGCATGGTAGGGGATATGGTAGACCCACTCAATGCCATGTTCCCTAGCCCAGGTGTTGATAAGGCTATTCTTGAAATGAGTCTCATTGTCTGACTCAATCCTCTCAGGGGTACCATGCCTCCAAAGAACTTGCTTTTCCAGGCCCAGGATGGTGTTCCGGGCAGTGGCATGAGGCACAGGATAGGTCTCCAGCCACCCAGTGGTGGCTTCCACCATGGTCAGCACGTAGCGCTTGCCTTGGCGGGTTTGGGGCAGGGTGATGTAGTCAATCTGCCAGGCCTCCCCATACTTATATTTGGACCACCGTCCACCGTACCAGAGGGGCCTCACCCGCTTGGCCTGCTTGATGGCAGCACACGTCTTACAGTCATGGATAACCTGAGAAATACTGTCCATGGTTAAATCTACCCCTCGGTCCTGTGCTCACTTATAGGTGGCATCTCTGCCCTGATGACCTGAGGCATCATGGGCCCACTGAGCTAGGAACAACTCTCCCTTGTGTTGCCAATCTAAGTCTATCTTTGATACTTCTATTTTTGCAGCCTGATCTACCTGCTCGTTGTTTCGGTGTTCTTCATTAGCCTGACTCTTGGGAACATGGGCGTCTACATGACGAACTTTTACAGACAGTTTCTTTACTCTGGTGGCAATGTCTTTCCACTCATCAGCAGCCCAGATTGGTTTTCTCCTACGCTGCCAGTTGGCTTTTTTCCACCTTTCCAGCCAGCCCCACAGAGCATTAGCTACCATCTACGAATCGGTGTAGAGGTAGAGCTTTGGCCACTTCTCTTTCAGCAATGTCCAGGGCCAATTGAACAGCTTTGAGTTCGGCAAGCTGGCTTGACCCACCTTCTCCTTCAGTGGCTTGTGCAACCTGTCTTGTGGGGCTCCATACGGCTGCTTTCCACTTCCGGTTCATCCCTACGATGCGACAGGAACCGTCAGTGAAAAGAGCGTAGCATGCTTCTTCTGCTGGCAGTTGGTTATATGGTGGAGCTTCTTCAGCCCGGGTTACTTGCTCTTGTTCCTCTTCATCAATGAGACTAAAGTGTTCACCTTCAGGCCAGTTTGTAATTATCTCCAAAATCCCAGGACGATTCAGTTTTTTAATACGGGCGCGTTGTGTGATAAGAGCAATCCACTTACTCCATGTGGCATTGGTGGCATGGTGGGTAGCAGGAACCTCTGCTTTGAACATCCACCCCAGCACCGGTAGTCGGGGTGCCAAGAGGAGTTGCGCTTCAGTACCAATCACTTCTGAGGCAGCTTGAATTCTTTCATAGGCTGCTAAAATTTCCTTTTCTGTTGGAGTGTAATTGGCTTCAGACCCTCGGTAGCTCCGGCTCCAGAATCCCAGTGGTCGGCCACGCGTCTCACCAGGCACTTTCTGCCAAAGGCTCCAGGACAGACCATGGCTCCCAGCTGCAGAGTAGAGCACATTCTTCACATCTGGTTCTGTCCTAACTGGGCCGAGGGCTATTGCATGAGCAATCTCCTGCTTGATCTGGGCAAAGGCGTGTTGTTGTTCTGGACCCCAGTGGAAATTGTTCTTCTTCCGAGTAACCAGATAGAGAGGGCTCACAATCTGGCTGTACTCAGGGATGTGCATCCTCCAAAAGCCTATGGCGCCTAGGAAAGCTTGTGTTTCCTTCTTGTTGGTCGGTGGAGACATTGCTGTGATCTTGTTAATAACATCGGTGGGAATCTGGCGCCGCCCATCTTCCCACTTTATTCCCAAGAACTGGATTTCTCGAGCAGGTCCTTTAACTTTGCTTTTCTTTATAGCAAACCCGGCTTTCAGGAGAATCTGGATGATCTTCTCTCCTTTCTCAAACACTTCAGCTGCAGTGTTTCCCCATACAATGATGTCATCAATGTACTGCAGATGTTCTGGAGCCTCACCCTTTTCTAGTGCAGTCTGAATGAGTCCATGGCAGATGGTGGGACTGTGCTTCCACCCCTGGGGCAATCGGTTCCAGGTGTACTGCACCCCTCTCCATGTGAAGGCAAACTGTGCCCTGCATTCTGCAGCCAGAGGGATGGAGAAAAACGCATTGGCAATGTCAATAGTGGCGTACCACCTCGCTGCCTTGGACTCCAGCTCGTACTGGAGCTCCAACATGTCTGGCACGGCAGCACTCAATGGTGGTGTCACTTCATTCAATGCACGATAGTCCACAGTCAATCTCCAATCTCCGTCAGACTTGCGCACAGGCCAAATGGGGCTGTTGAAGGGTGAGTGGGTTTTGCTGACCACTCCTTGGCTCTCTAGCTCACGGATCAACTTGTGGATGGGAATCACGGCATCTCGAGTCGTTTTGTACTGCCGGCGGTGCACTACCGAAGTGGCAATTGGTACCTGTTGATCTTCCCCCTTCAGAAGTCCTACTGCAGATGGGTTCTCTGATAACCCAGGCAAAGTGTTCAACTGCTTAACACCTTCTGTCTCTACAGCTGCTATCCCGAATGCCCACCTGAGTCCCTTTGGGTCTTTGAAATACTCATTTCGGAGGAAGTCTATGCTCAAAATGCATGGGGCCTCTGGGCCTGTCACAATAGGGTGTTTCTTCCACTCGTTTCTAGTCAGGCTCACATCAGCTTCCACCAAAGTAAAATCCTGTGATCTCCCTGTCACACCAGCAATAGAGACAGATTCTTCCCCCACATGTCTTGATGGGATTATTGTGCACTGCGCACCAGTGTCAACCAAGGCCTCATATTCTTGTGGTTCAGATGTGCCAGGCCAACGAATCCACACAGTCCAAAAAACACGGTTTTCCCTAGCCTCTACCTGGCTAGAGGCAGGGCCCCTCTAAGCCTGGTTATCCGTTTTTCCCTGGGTAACCGGAGCTACTTCCCTCTTGGTGGAACCTCCTCTCTGAGTCTTGCCTTCCAACAATTTACGCAGCCGCTGTGCTAAATCGTCAGTAGATTTTCCATCCCATTTCTTCATGTCTTCCCCAGAATCACGCAGAAAGGACCACAGCTTAGCTTGTGGGATACCACTTCTTTCCCTATCTGGGGAACGTCTGCGCTTGGTACCAGAACCTCTGACCTGTACTGCGGAGATTTGGAGAATGTCCTCTCTGAGTTGTTTGTGGTTCTCCTCTATCTTGTTTTCTAATGTCTGCATACGTGTTTCCAGAGCTGCAATTCTGGCATGTGTTGGGCCATGCACAGCATCTGCATATGCTCGGAGCTTCTTCGCCATATCCAGCACGGTCTCTCCCGTGTCATCCCGTTTCATTATTGCTAAAGCAGATGAGTATTCTTGTGGCCCAAGTCGTATAAGTTTCCGCCACATCACGGTTGTACACGGTACCAGGTCTGGGTTCCTAGTGTTTAGGTCATCTGAGAAAACAATCTCTGCCACTGCCATTTCTCTTAAGCGTTGAATCCCTTGTTCTATGGTCTTCCACTGGGTTTGCTGCATATAGAGATCGTCTGCACACAGGTATCTTTGTTCCACGCTTCCCAGGACCCGTTCCCAGAGACTGCGTGGATTAGCCTCTCTCATCATTCCTTGGTCAATAACTGGATCTTGTGACAGGGATCCCAGATGCCTTGCTTCGGTGCCGTCCAGAATTGTAGCCTCGCCTGCAGCATCCCAAAGACGGACTAACCAACTAATTATAGATTCATCAGGTCGTCGAGTGTAGTCCTTTCTCAGGCCTCGAAGGTCCTTCAGGGAAAAGGACTCAGTAGTAGCTTCTGGTCTTCTGCCAGTTGGTTGGGCTTGTGATCTTTTGCCGGTTGGTTGGGCTTCTGGCTTTATGCTAGTTGGTTTGGCTTCTGATTTTGTGTCCGTCTGTTCGGTTTCTGATTGTGTATCAGTTGGTTCAGCGTCTGATTGGGTGTCACTTGGTTGGGTGTTGGGAGGCACTGAGGGTCCTTCACCTGGATCATCATCCACTGGTCGATCAGTTTTGTGTGTGCGCTTCTTTGCTGGGGCGACTGCCAGTGTCTTAGGCTCACTTTCTGGTTTAGCTGCTGTCTGAGTAGCTACGGTATTGGCTGCAGCCCGAGTGACTGGGGTAGCTGCTGATTTATCTCCCTGCCCCCCTGCCTCTACCTGCTGCCCTACAGTATCTAGCAGCGTACGATAAGCATATGCCAGGGCCCAGCTTATTGCAATAAGCTTTTTCTCCTTAGAATCATCATGGCAGTTCTCTTCCAGATATTTCCCCACCTCATCTGGGTTCTGAATTTGTTCATGTGAAAATTCCCAAGCTGGGGGATCAGAAAATTCCTTCAAGGTTTGGCCCATTCTCTCTCATTTTCTACACCATTCAGGATTTTTCACACCTGGGTCTACTTCTAGGTCAGCAGTCTCATCAGCCCCTCTGGAGAACTCAGACTTCATTCTAGACAAGCTGTAGAATATATAGAGGAAGCCTACCAGATTAAATACCAGAAAAGTGGTTTCTTTAACAGTCACGGGACATTGAACATTCTCTAAAAGTGATGTAACCGATTCAAAAGAGAAGGAATAAAGAAAAGACTGAAAAGCTTCATCCCCTCTAACAAACTGGGTGCAATTATTAATAAATCCCCAAAACATGCTACTGGAACTAGGATGCAGGGTAGGACGAAGAAGCCATAAACTAAACATACCAGGCACAAACTCCAGTACCTGTATAAGCTTCCTATAAATCATGAACATTAAGCCCAGGACAATAACAATCCTAATTCGTGCACTTCTAGTGTAAAAGCTATGTGTTAGAGACAACATCGGAGCTATCTCTGAATGAGAAAACAAACCTAAGGACCAGAGAGGTATTAAAACCTCAAAAAAGCCTAGGGAACAGAAACACAGAAAGGACTCTATCCCAAGAGACATTAGGAATTCAACAAGCAACATGGCTACTGAGTAGTCTATTCCCACACAAAGTACAACCAAAAATGCAATCAATGTAAGTTTTTTCCACTCTCTCAGGCCGCACGTTGGGCGCCAATAAGTATATGTCCTGGTTTAGGGCAAATTTGGGGGAAACCTCCGAAGGGGTTCCTCTGGAAGAGCAAACCCAAACGGCCCCTCCCCCCAGCCGGTCCGGGAAAAAAACTTCCTCGGAGAAAAATGGAAAAAACTATTTATTTAACAAACAAAATGCCCACAAATGTAAAGAATTAATAATATGAAACAATAAAACCTCTGCCCGTTCCGAAGAGAGATGGCAAACAGAGACAGTCCTTGCCGTGGGTGTAGCTCAGCTCACTCAGTCTCTCCGAAGGTCCAGGCCCGGCGGGCCGCAGGTGCCAGCCCTCGCTGTTCCTCTGGGTTTTTCAGTCCCGAGCAGATTTAAACAGTCCCAAGAAAAAGGAAAAAGAAAAAAAGAAAAAAAAAACAAAACAGTCCAGGGAGTCTTCTCTGCCTAGCTAGCTAGCTAAAACTAACTAAAAGCACAGGAGATCTCTGTCCCACCGCTGTCCGTGCCTCGGACGAACACCGGAGAGCAGCAATGTGGGGGAGTCAGGCAGTTTCCTCAAAACAAACTGCGCGCTGTTCTTTCTCCCCCTTCACTCCCAGAACAAGTTTTAAAGGTACAGAACACAATATACAGCACAAACAGAACAGACGATTGGGGATACAAGCAGCATAAAGTCACCCTACCACAGCACCATATGGTCTGGAATGTCCCTTGCGTCACTTGGGGTCAGTTGTCCCAGCTGTGTCCCCTCCCAACTCCTTGTGCACCCCCACTCTCCTTGTTGGTGGCGTGGGATGAGGAGCAGGAGAGGCCTTGACTCAGTCCTAGCACTGCTCAGCAGTAATGAAAACATCCCTGTCTTACCAACACTGCATCCAACACAAATGCAAAACACAGTCCCATGCCAGCTGCTGTGAAGAAAATTAACTGGCCAAAACCAGCACAGTGGCTCACAGGACCGTGCAACCCAAAACCTGCCTGCATGTTTGTGACCTTAATGAGGCTGTTGTTTCATGCTGAGCTCAGCCAGCACTGAGGTCTGCTCAGACTCCTTTTCTTTCTCAGTTGTCCTGTGAAGTCTTTTAGTACTAGTTCAGATCAGCCTGCTGAGACCTCGCTGGATGAGGATGTCTCTGTTTTGGGCAGGGTGTGCAGGTGGTCTGCTCAGCTGGTTTTCAGCAACAGCCTTCTCAAGGACTGGAACACGTGAAAAGAAAGATTAGGGTTTGTGACAGCAGGATGGGTTTTGATCATTTTGGTAACAGCTCATCTTAAAACTGCACCTTCTTTCATGCCAATTTAACCCTTTCCATGTAAAGTCACCGACTCTACACGGAAAACCTCTCTTTGAATGGTTTCCATTGTTTTATATCTTTCCTGATCGCAGACCAGAAGGTTTGTTGTTTACACTAGCAAATTAAGGGAGAAACCAAATAGAGCAAAAATACTAGGAAGTGGAAGTAAGAGTGATGTTAGAAAGTAGAAAAGAACTTAAGGGACAAAAAACCCCCTCACCTACACGAAACATACAACACAACAAAAAGGTTATTTATATATATATAACCTGAAATAATTTTACTTAGGGAATGTAAAACATTTCCTATGTAATACAGTTAATGGATAACAGATTATCAGAGTAATGAGTTACTTTTGCACACCCACACATCATTTATTCAAATAATTGCCAGAAATTTAATTTGCTTCCACTTACAGTGTATGGCATAGGTTTTTCAGTGTTCTAGCATACTTACAATTCATGAGTCACACAGACTAAAACATGATAAGAAGCGGGTCTAAAAGATTAAATTTGAGTAATTAAATTACTGCTGTGTAATTACAACTCTGACCTTAAAAGTCTAGCAAATTGTTCCTACTCTTCAATTTTTATGTTAAGACAGCATACTTGGATCAAATGTTAGAAGTTTTATATATATAATTTTATATATACATATAAACCCCATATGTTAACCTGCATTTTAAGCACAGTGAATTGCAACCATGTTGCTGAAGATTAAGCTGAGAGGAAACTGATGCAAAATTGCTTGCATCTACTCAGTAGCAATTGCCTCTGAAGGTATTGTTGAGAGATATTAGTGCTTTAGTCTAATAAGAAATCTTTAAAGAAGAAAAAGTCTCTTGCAGTTATAACATTGTGTGCTTCAGTATCCTGTTTGCTTAGCTGTGCTTAGCATGGGTAGCCAGGTTTGCTGAAGCCTTAGGCTGCAAGCTGTGAACTTTCACCTAGATATGATTTTCTCTGGAACGGTGTTAATTTTCTTAGTAATTTTCCTACTAGCTGGTACAGTGCTGTGTTTTGAATTTAGTATGAGAATAATGTTGACAACACACTGATGTTTTAGTTGCTATGTAGTCCTTACTCTAAATCAAGGAATTCTTAGTTTCCTGTGCTCTGCTGACTGAGCTAATGCACAAGAAGCACACACCAGAAGCACGCATCAGAATCGGCAATTTGACAAAGTAAGAACAGTAAGCAGCCCGTAAGAGTGGATACCTGCAGAAAGAATCCCATAAGGATTTATGAGACACCAGGCCAGAAATCATGATTGGACCAAAAAGTGAATTCAAGGCACATGAAGAGCACCTGAAGAATGGGTGCATAGACTGTCGAGGGTACAAAAATCTGGGGAATTCTTTGTTCTGAGTCCCTCTTCAAAGCCATCCAGCTCAAGCTGACTTGCTGCTGGACCTCCCTATTAAATTATTTACTTATTTGTTTTTGTATATCCACGGCCTGAGACTCTACTGTGGGAAACCTAATGTTCCTGAGCAACTCTGTAATTACACCCCTGCATACAGAGGCATTCTCTGGATGACCCAACCAGTGACACTGCTGTCTCCAGGCAGCAGCACCTAGTGCCTGGGATAGTTGGGGCATCCTAACTCTCTCACACATCCAGCCTGGCACCCTTGCTCTACAACCTCCTGGTATTCTCTTTTGGCCACAGTCTTCTTTAACCAACCAGGCTGGTCAACACCCGCTTGTCAGTTTCCCAGCTTTAGCTGTGACCCATATTCAGAGGTGATGACTGCAAATGCTGAAATGCCAAGGCTCTACGTACTTCCTCCATGAGGGGATTAGGCCAACTATACCATGCATTTCCTTGATCTCTGCTGCAGTCCTGTAACACCAAAAAACCCCCAACCCAAACCAACGAATAATAAAAAAATTCTTATTCCTAGTCATGCTTAACCAGCCAGTTTCTGATATCAGACCCAGGTCAGTCCCTATTCCATTTGTTCTCAAATGAAGCACTTACTCTACCACAGCCCCTCAAGAGCTGATCTTTGTGACTCTGGTTGGGAAAGGTGTCTTGTGTCAGATAATCTGCCAAGTGTAATTCCAAGAGACAGGGAGGCTGCACAGATGGGAGCTCACATGTGCTGTGCTCAGGGCTGCACGAGTCCAGACAGCGATGTGCTTTGCTGTCCTGCTGAGTTTCTAGCCTGACATACCTGGCTGTTGCTGTGCCTACACAGCACATCTGACCACGTTTGTGACAGGATGAGATTCCCACATCTCTCCAGGAGTGGGACAGAGCAGGAGGAGGGAAAGAGCGTGTGCCTAGGACTTTCCATACACCTCTACCCTTCCCCATGTGCCTCTCAAGCAGAGCTTCTGTGGTCCTGATCACTAAACCATGACTCCCAGGTTCCCAGCACAATTCTGTTCCTGCAATTGCTGTTCGTCGAGCAGATCTAGAAAGTCCCTCTAATAGACCCTGATACACCGACAGATGTATGACAGGATTGGGTGGATCTTTCACTCCACCAGTAGGTGGTGTGACCCCCAAGGAAAATCCTTGCCTTATTTGCCCAGCTCCCCCTGACTGTATGGCTATGGATGATGAGGCTTGATGTAACAATATCAAAGATTGAAGACAGGCTGCTAATTCTGACAAGAAACTGTGATGTATCACCAGAAAATGGGTAAGAGCCTCTGAAAATATCATTGTAATCTTTACATTACAATCTTAGCAAACTTCATGTTAGTCAGGCATTTTACAATTCTAGGGGGCCACCAGTGAGTTTTTTGACTGTAAGTTGAACTTTTTTTTTTTCCAGTGAAGCCACCATCCAGCCATCCTTGGTAAGCAAACCACACCTTACCACAAAATCACCCCTAAACTACCCTTTAAATGCCCTTTAAGATTTCCTTTGCCCTGTTGGACTACCAGCATAGGGAGCTGTAGAGTATTTATACAAATAATGGGTGAAATGTCTTGTAGAAAGGGGATGGCAAAGCAGGGATTGCTTGATTTTGATTTCAGAGGAAGCTGCAAAATTATTGGTTTGATGGGATTCCTTTAGGGGACTGTGAGAGTGGCTGGTGTAGATAAGCAGCTATCAAACAGCAGGGTACAGCTTACCAGCCATTTCTCTGCATTTGAGGTTTCTTCACAAAGAGAGGCAGAGTGTACCTCTGAGCTGCCACTGAGCAGCTGGGGAGTGCACAGGATTAGTTGCAGTCACAGTTTTAAAGTTGCTTTCTTACAGCTTTCATTTGTGTAGGCACAATTTTTAGAATATAATTATCATAATTTTATCACATATAGAATTAAGTGAGGTCCATGTATGAGATAACTATCATCTGTGCTAATAGCTGACCTTAGTTTTAAAGATACATTCTTAGTTTGAATCTAATAAATCATAAGTTGCACTTAGTGAAGAGTTTTCTACAGCACAGTTGCTGTACTCTTTGTTCATATTTCACTTATCTACAATGTATGTTGAGTTTCCCTTGCAGTAGAATTGTTTGATTTCTACTGATAAAATGAACTACTTTTCACTCTTACCTAAGGTTGCCTAATAACTTCTCTGACAATAATAATTACCCTGTTATTAATAGTGTTTTACTGGTGTACATATAATTATGCCATTATTACATAATCATGCTATTATTAAATACTACTTTGTGTGAAATACTATTTTGTTTGGACTGAAAGAATAATAGACTACAGAACATTTTTCATTTGCTAAGGAGTTAAACACATCTCAATCATGTGGTGTATTTTTAAAATTACTCTTAAACTTTAAAAATCTTTGTTCCTTTACTGGCATGGAGTTCTGAAAGAAGATTAGAAAAAGTGCATTCTGAGAAGATTAGAGTATTGTCAGAGAAGTTTTTGAGAATTTGTGAATCTCCTTTCTAAGTGACATCTTACCATTTCAACCTCATTCTGTAATACTGTGCATATAATAGACAACACTCCAGGGAAAATAGATACAGAAGAAAATCTCTTTAATCTTGAAAGTAAGCCTATTTAAATATAATTCTTGCATTTATTATCACTTGTTCAATATGATATAAGTATCTGAGGTGCTTATAATCTAATATGAATTTAAATTTAAAAAACTCAGGAGTTTCAAAGTATTCTAATGAGACAATAATAGTTTCTCAGCTTTCCACTTCATGTATAAACATATCTTAAGATTTACCAGATCTACATATTCCTCAGGAAAGAAAAAAGAAAAGCTTCTCAGCTTTGTCATATCAGAAAGAACTTTTGGCCAAGTTTCAAAATTCATTCTACTTACATTTCTGTTTAAATTTTAAAGTCACTGTCATAAATGAAAGCATTAATAAATATAATATTTGAGATGCCAAGAAATCCAGTACTCTAACCAGTTTATAATTTTTATTTTTTGTAGAAGGAATGTGAATCCAGAGATAGGAGAAGATTTTTTTTTGTGGCACAGCCAGCCACATATTCATACCTCTGACTGGTTTGAGTGTAGCACCTGTTTCAGCATTCCTCATGTGTTTCTCATGTTAACTAATTTTTTTCTCTTCAGACTTTGAGAATCAAAATGCTTATGAAACACATCATACGTGTGTTAGATATTAGAAGACATCCACTTGAATCTGACCACCAAGGTGGTGCTTAGCTACTCCTTGCGAGGAGTGACTAATACCAGAAGTGAATTTTGGTTCTCAGCTTGACCCCAACTCATGCTTATGTCTTCATTTAACACAATACTTTTATTTATATATACATACCTTATTTATATATGTGTATAATATGCACATGCATATGTATATATATATATATGCACATACATATACTTTTATGAAGAAATTGAATGCAAAATTTTCAAGAAAAATATGTGTCAGAATTATTTAGTCAGACTACAGGATATATGAAATCATTTGTAGCCATCACAGTGATCATTGATCGAACACCCAAAGGCTAAATGATGTGTATCTTTCTGGATTTGTAAATTCTTCTCAGAACCTCTGGACCCTAAATCCCATTCAGGAAAAATGTGCTGCCTAAGTCCTACTGAATGGAACATAGTTAGTGACTTTTAGACACACTTATTGTATGGTTGTCATGCTTAAATGTCAGGGGCACTTATGGCGATGTGGACCTCAAAACATTGCAGGAATTAATGTGTGTGCATGGCTGACGAGAGTAGGAAAGACAGATTTGGAATGATGAAGGTTACAAAACCAAATCAGCACAGTGTAAGAAGTCACTATTACAACTTCTTTTGGTGCCTGAAGGAATACATCTAGGAGTGAGGCAGCAGGACTGCTCTTGAATGCAGCTGATGATTTTCATCAAAGAATCCGGCTTGCTCCCAGCACCTAAGAAGTAAAAACAGTCTGTGTAGCATCAGAAGGCAAATTGGGGATTTTTTAAAGGCAAGAAAATCTGATATTCAAGGTCTTATTGAAAATCTGTCAGCACTAAAAAGATAATCTCATGTGAGAAGTACTGAACTGCATACTGAACTCTGTCATAACTCCATTTCAATCATTAAATTACTCTTGGATGAGTTTAGGCTGCCTGTGAAGAAAGATAAAAACCACCAGGGTCAGAGTTAATTGAGTAAATCTTACTTAAAAACTAAAAAAACAAGCAATAATGATGAAAATGGACAGTTTCCATTTATGAGCTGAGATTTTGTAATATTATGTTATGTTTCCAGTTAGATTAAAAAGTAAAATCTGAACAGGAATTTTAGGGGTTTTCTTGTTTTTAAAATTAAAATCTCTTAGCATGACAACTCAGTCCATAGCAACAAGTGAAAACAAGGAAATCTTAAAACCAGAATTAATTATTGAATTACTTCCATCCCATTTATATTAGTCAGAACAAAACACTTTAAAGGAATTATACTTCAGTCAATAAAATAATTCAAAATGCAATTTGAAACAGGACAAATGAAAACACTGAATTAAGAGAAATCTGAACTGCTTTCAGCCACCCAAAAGCTAGTGCTGTAACAGCAAGTGAACTGGACTTTGGGTGTAAGAAAAACAGAGAGTATGACTGCCCATAAATTAATAATAATTAAACCATGAAAAACAGATCGTGGTAAATATTCCTTTGCTGAAAATGTTTACAAGTTTTGAAGCTGTTGAAGGAAAGGGATATTTTTAAGTTGAAGCCTGTAAGCTTCCTGAAAGAGAAGGAATCAAGGATTTTCAGTGTGTCTGTGTGTAATCACATCCAAAGGAATGCTCTCTCGTTTGGCAGACAAAGCCAAACGCCTTGTGGTGTTCGGATGGGCGGTCAAGAGTAAACACCTCTGGAGACAGGATCACAACAAGTATGGGTCATACATTTCGGTGATGGGCTTAAGGTGGAGAGGCAGGAGGATGAAGTAAGTGAAGAACTGATTTCTTAAGCCAGAGTCTGAGAGCTGTTACTGCCTCCCTCTGCACTTGAGTAGCTCCTGCCTTAGAAACCAAAACCAGGTCTTAGGAAAGGCCAGGGAGACAAAGGACATTCATTCCTGAGAATTTATGACTCTTTCTCTCCCCTTTCAGCTCTGACAGCAGTTACCAGATAATTTTCTTTTTTTCTGCTTCATAACTTTACTCCTACAGTGCAAATGGGAGGAGATGATTTTCCTCAGTGGAAAGTAGCAGAAGCCCTTTCCTATTACTCGGGGAGGGGGTTAGTGCCTGTTATATGATGCCACATTACTGAGATAATTTTAAGAGTCCTGGGAGTTACCAGATGTAGTTTCCTAAAGAATAAAGCAAATTTGTCATTTCTCCAAAGAAAATGGAAGCAGAACCAGCTTGCTAATTCATCAGGCTGACTCAGTGCAGAAAGCAGCCTGTATATTCCCTTAATTTCAGCATTCCAGGAAGCCATTACACCTGACTGTGCAGAGGTGTGAGCTTGTCCCTGAAAAATGTTCCTTGCCATGGTGTTTACTACATGCCTGTTATTACCAGCAGCACTGATGCCTTCTGTAAAGTACTTGATGTCACTCTGCAGGAGAATAATTATAGGATTTTATTTGTGCTAAATCTGGTCCTCAAGAGAGACTGATGGTGTAGCTTGTGCACTTCTAGGCAGAAATTCCTCACTCTGTTTTCCTGCTCTAGTAGTTTAGAGAGTACTGTATTGAAAACCACCTTCCAGTTTTATTGTTCTCATATTGTATACCCACAGTGCATTTATAAGGACATGGGAAAATAATGAAATATTTGGATTGATGTGCATATTACTGTTTTTGTTAATCTACATATTTTTTTTACCACAGAAAATAATGCAAAATGAAGATAGAATTAATCAATTTTAAGTGTTTTGCTTGCAACAGTTATAACTCAAGCCATGAGCTTTTATTATTCTAGGGAAATAAAAATTTGGGGACATCTTGGGATCTGAACATGAACATAAAATAGACAGAAAGAGTATGGATACGTACACAATACATACACACATAGAGATTTGCACTTTTTGTGAAGTGAAGCTGAAATCCATGGGATGTTATGTATTGTCACTCCACATTAATTTAAAGATTTTTTTACTTTGCCACAAAGTCTGTTATTGTTCCACAGAGATATGGAGCGGTATTTAATAAATTAGAATACACCATCAAAAAGGAGGCTAGTGTTCACCTAGCAGCATGAAGGAAATAAATTCTTCATTTTTCTCTGAATAATCACTTGAATGTTTAATAGAATACATGTATCCCATTACATATGTCTCTATTCCAATCAAATGTCATTTACAATGAAAGCATCATGGACAGAGTCTAGAAAAATAGTTCTGGTGAATTGACTGTGCTCATACCATTATTTGAAAAAAAATATTTTTAAGTATTACACATAAAATAAGTTACTGATCATGCATTTTACGTATGTTATTATTATCCTTTACTTTCAAAACATAAAATCTGTTTTACAGTGTACAGAATACATTTGACACTTTCAGGGTATAACTGTTGGCTTTGGCAGAAAAAAAAGGGTTTATAGCTGCAAAATGAAATAACAACCTTGGAAAACAATGAGTAAAAATTTTAAGCAGAAATTTACAGAATTTACTGCTCCTTGTCATCATAGTTTCAACCTATCATGGATTGCATAAGACGGACATAATAACTTCAGAATTGCACAATTTTATGTCATGACACTTCACGTGCTTTGCTTTTGACTATATGAAATAGCATGATACAATCAATTTGATAAATATTATCACAGGGAGAGTAACAAGCAGCAGAGTTCTGAGAATATTTTGGTATTTGTTGAAAGCCCTCCCAGGCTATTATGAAGTTAGGCTAAATTTAGGGAATGACAGTGCCTCACCCTACAGTGAGCAAACCAACTGGCAAGCTGCAAAGGCTCCCCTGCTTTTAGAAGCACACCTAGTTCTTGCTTTCCTTCTGTAGATGCTGAAGTACCATGACAGCTCTTTTATAGCTGGGTTGGTGTGACAACAATCCAGGTTTTTAAACATCCTTCACTTGTGGACTTCCTGTAAATGAAAGAGAATAACAGGTTAAGTTGGTGAAAAGATATTAGACAGAGGTAACTTGAGTTACAGAGTACAAAGTGCAGGAAAGGCCAGCTTACCCTCATTTACAAAGAAAAAATGTAAAAATGGTGAATTCTGATGCTTCTGTGAAAGGATTTTCTGAAAAGATTATACGTTTTCTATGAAACATGGTGAAAGTTCAGGCAGCCATCCAATAGTGGGAGTATAGTTTGATTAGGCTGTGTGCTGCCCTGATGATCTCAAGCAGGTTGTCTCTTGCCACAACACATGATCTGAATCACAGTGTTTACCCTGCTTCCCACCTAGAGGTAATTTTGTTCAAGGAGTGATTTGAGCATCAAGACTTTCAGATGCACAGGCACAGAACCCTTATAAAAGGAAATAATTAATTTTTTCACAGGAGTAGCCACCAAATGAGTGAGCAATGAACACCATAAGAGGGACAAGTGGTTTTAGTGAAACTAACTTTAAAGACATTGATTTTGTAGAATCCTAGAAGAGAAGGGGCTAAAATGGTGTCTCAAGCACTGATAGCTCTGGAGCCAATCAAGACTTATTTTCAAGAGCATGCTGTTGAAAGAAACAGGATGTGGCTAGGGAAGGGAGCCTTACAGAGGTAGGGCAGCACTGCCATGGGACAAAGGTCCTTGTTCTGGATCTTAGAAATAAGCATAACACACTGCAGTACAAGCACAGGAAGGATACAGCTTAGAGAAGCGGGCATGGAGTGGTAACTAAAGGCCACCACAGTAGGCCACCAAAGACCCTTGAAGACTCTGATCCATTTCCAGAAAGGTTTAGAAGAATAAACTGGACATGACAATTACTTTATATAGAAAGTGAGAAATTCAGCTGCAGGGTGGAGAAAACTAATCTCTAAAAAGGTACCCCCACTCAGAGCCTGGGTAGTGCCCACAGGGTTCTGGACACCTCTTCAGCTGGATAAATGCTGGAGCCAGGACTGGTGACCTCTCCTCTCCTCTCCTCTCCTCTCCTCTCCTCTCCTCTCCTCTCCTCTCCTCTCCTCTCCTCTCCTCTCCTCTCCTCTCCTCTCCTCTCCTCTCCTCTCCTCTCCTCTCCTCTCCTCTCCTCTCCTCTCCTCTCCTCTCCTCTCCTCTCCTCTCCTCTCCTCTCCTCCCTACCCCTTACTCAAAATCCACCGCTGTGTGTTTATGCTGTAAGGGACTAACACACCAATTTTCATGCCTTGTGTACAATCTACTAACAAAAATTGCTACATTTTTGTGGTCCTTCTGACTTTTGTCATTCTGTTTCAACCACAGGCATCAGGTTTATTCTGACAGGAGAGAAACCTCACTGTATGAGAATTTCACCAGGAAAAACAATTTCAAATTACCATGGAGGGATATAGACTTTTTCTGATTAAATTCTCTCCCTTTTATTTTATTAATGAGTAGCAAGGATGAATGCATGTCCATGTATTTGGACAATTTTTTTTTTCACTTAGGGGAAATAGGGGTCGCTGTTCAGTTAGATTCAACTAGTAGCATCCAACAAAAATATTTTCTGAGTGTTTCCATCTGGCCCTAAGACATTATCAACACAAATTATGAGTATAGGAATATATAGGCAATATAGATCCTGAAATTCTGAGAATTATATCTTTAGGTATCTTTAGTTTTCACAGATCAGATGCAATACCTGCAAATACACCATTAAAGCTGCTGCTTCTCTTTCTTCTTATGTTTCATTCAGAGTTGGTACTGTTCTTTCACTTCCCACATTTTGTCTCTTGTGCGCTAACCTGCCAGTCTCCACATTATCATGCCTATCACTGTCTAGATTTTACTGTGATCAAATCTTTTCCTACATCAACACCTCTTACTTTTTCCTTTCTACAAATCCCTGTACTGGGCTTTTAAAACCTCCAGATCTCTAGACTCTGGTATATGCTGAAAAGTTCAGTCCCTTCTTCCATTTCTCCACTGCCAGAATCCATACAAAAACACTATCTTACCCTCTGGTAATGTCTGCCATTATAGTTAAATTGGGTCTGTGATGAAAATCTTCAGAATTCTAGAGATTTGTGTGTTTGGCATAAACCTGGAAAATGAGTTCTCTTATTTTACTACAGGTCCCACAGATCACAGTGAACCATCCAAATGCTGCTCTATCCTTTAAAAGGCATGCAGGCAGACTGCTAAGACTTGGAAATTCTTAAGTCTTCATTGTGGTAACATTACCAGCAAATTGGCATTTGCCAAAATAATTTCTGACCCATTATTTAACAATTAAGGTGTTCAGAGCCCAACCAATGTCAAAGCTAAAATAACCCAGTGAGAGATTTTGTACAGCTAGGTACAGTGCACAGCAAATCTATGTGCTTTGTATGTAGTTTATATACTCTTGAAAATGACTATGCAGAAATGATTTTGTAAAAAGAAAGTTTGAAGGCAGAGAGAAATCTGGTCAAGCATCAAACAGATACTGAGACAAGTGATAGCTTTCACAGCAGATAGAAGTAGAGCAATCTGGCAAGGCTGGTTTAAGGATCCCCAGGAAAAGAAAAAAAAAGTACTGAGTTTTTGGTTTTAATTCCTTGGGAATTGTTTTTCTCCCCAGAGGAAAGCCTCTCAGAGGCTCTTAAATCTACCAAGAGGAACATGAGGATAGTGGGATTGCCACAGCTGCACATAGAGGCAGACAGCTGAACACTGAGCCTCACTCCACTCCTGCCTCTGTCACTTGTCTGATCTCACATAGCAGTGACAGATCCTGTCCTTCAACATCCTTTCTTTTTTTCTAAGCTAATTTAAAGATTTTTCCTCAAACTTACCAGTTGCTTAGTGATTTCTCTATCCTGCTATCACTGCAAAAACTTCCTTCACCTTTGAAACAGCTCTTTAAGTATGTGAGAAAACATGTTGCAGTCCTGACACCCTGTCTATGCAGATCAATCTGTTGATTGGCATGTAGTCAACTTTGTTTTTTTGCCAAAAATTCATCTGTCTGAATTCCATATGTTGCTTATGGATCGTAAGATAAAGAGCATGTGACACAAAAGTACGTGACACCTTGGTTAGGGTACATTTGTCATGGTCTCTGCTTTTTGTGCAAGCCTTCATGCTGAGTGGTGCCTGGTATCCCTCCAAATTCACAAGGTCAGTGAACAGAAGTCCATTGATCAGGCTTTCTTTTTCTCAGTAGCTTTGTTGAAGAAGTCATCACAATTTTTCCAGCACTTTTTTGTATTAGTAGTGTGAAAGCTGCCGTGACCAAATTTATTAATAGAAAAAGCTTGCTGAAAGCTGATTTACCAGGATCTCATTTAACTGCAATATCTTACTACATGTAGATGGCACATCCTTTCCCCAGAGAGAAAGTCATAAGGATAACTCTGGAAAAATGGTCATGCTTAATGAGTCTGGGCTTTTTGTTTTGCTCTGAATGATTTCTCCATTAAATAAAGCAAAAGCATAAATATATATTTCTCTTCTAAGAGAAGAGGAAATAAGTTATGAATGGCTTCTCTTACTTGTTTCTTTGCTCTTGTCTCAATAAGAGTTCAAACTTCCTCTCACAGATACTTATGGGAGAAGGGTTAGGGTTAGGGTCAGGGTTAGGGTTAGGGTTAGGGTAGGAGAAACATCCAGATGGGCTACAATACTGAAAATGAGCAGATGATTTTGTAGAAGAAGGAGAATTAGTTGGCTTAAGCAGTTTCAGGAGTATTCTGACAAATACCCTGATTTAGACTACAGTATTTCCTACACTATTTACAGTATTTCCTAAAGACTAAAACTTACAGTTTCAGGAAAAGCTTTTAATTCAAGCTGGTGTTGATTACATGGAGCAGTAGATGTGTGAGGGAAATGCCGTGACAATTGCACAGAGCCCAATGTGCAGGTGGGCACCTGAGCATGAGTTATGTCTGATGTTTATTTAGCACTTGGCTGCAGGGTCCTTCCCTCCAAGATGTGCTCATCATCAGACACAGGAGGGAGCAAAGCTGATGTTGGATAGCTGTTTGCTTCCTACATCACAGATCTGGCCCTGGCTCTTATCAGAGGAGTCAGGGGAGCCTTAATCCATTCTAATTTCTGTTCCTTTACAACATAGCCCTTGTTAACCTTTCCCTAATAGGGAATAACTGGAAAACAGCAGGACTCGGCTCTACTCCAGACTTTTCCCAGCATTTGCCCCAACCTGAGACCAGGTTTTGAGGCACATTTAAAATTCTGGAATGGCTGGTTCTTATCAGCATGAGCTTCAAATTCAACTGCTGTCTCCTATGTATACTCCAATCGTGCAGCACAACACCCAGGAGAAAAAGAATGCTCTGCTATTGACGTAGGGAAAGAAATACAGTTGGCACTAAGTGGTGCTCTGTAAGCCTTGTTTCAGTCAAGAGCAAATTCGAATGGTTAATTTTATGTCACAACAACAATAAACCCTTAAACTGATGCAATAAAACTACAAGGATGTGAACTGTACTCACAGTAATAGTATTACAAATTACATCCTCAATTAGCTAATCTTACTTTGCTGCCATGTAGCAAATTTGGCTTAATTTTATTTTTCTTGGCTTTTTGGATAAAATTTATTTATTTATTTGAACAAAAACTCATTATGTTCTCTATGTTGGGTGATGCTTCTGTTCTCAAAGCAGGTTGGAATGGGATACCCTGTAAGAGAACTCTGTTACTGTGTGTCTTTTGAATTTAAAAATATTTTTAAACTACAAAAAATACAGAAAATCAAGACAAATAAAAAATGTTTCCTTTAGAGATATCAACATGACTCTTCATCATGAACAGATTGTGTCATCATAAGTAAAAATGTGTGGATTTAACTGTGCTAGCTTTATCAGCTGTCAACATAGTCAAAAGCCTCACTGAGAAGGAAATTGTCAAATGTAGCTAGTGTGTTCCACATAAGATTTCTCTATCCCCTTCCCATAACAAAAGCCCAACCAAAATGCCTGAAAAAAATCTTTATTTTGCGTGCAAAGAAATTTTCTCGAGGATACAAAAGCTGCCTACTTTTCATAGTGTTACTAGAGCCCTGTCTGTGCTAAGGTGTGACAGCACTGGTCATTTACAGAGATGCTGCTGGTCAGTTCCCACAAAGATGAGTTTTCTGTTTGAATTCAGCCCTTTCCAAGCACAGTTTGTCTGAATAAAGAGAGCTTTCTGGCTGATAAATATTTTATTAAGTTCTTCTTTGCTAAATCCCCCCCACAGGTTATGTCGACAGATATAAATTGTTATCTGGCCATGTCCCTTGTTCTAAAGGACCATGACAGGTACTTGATACATAGGTTTGTGTTTCTTTTTTTTTTGTCCAACCAAAATAAATCTCCAAACAACCCTTCGAAGCCTTTCTGAGATTTTTAGACCTAAAAACAATTGGGTGATGCTGCAAGGGCTTACCAGATGTACCTCACTGTGTTCCCATAGCAACCTTTTAGAGGATAAAGCAAAGGCTATCAGAGGGAAAACTCTCCATGGGTCCAGATGCTGCAGTATGCTGCTGATTGTACCCAGAGGGCTTAGAGGAACAGAGCAGGGCAAGGTACATTCTCAGCATATCCTGGATTGAAGAGCACTAGGGAAAATGTGATATACTTCCCAGGAAAGCCGTCACAAAAATATCAGAAGAAAGTCAGTGCTACTGGGCAAATAGCAGGAACTTGGACAAAGAAACTATGATACATGTATCTCAGCAAATATATCACTCATTATATTCTCTATAATTAATGTATCTGTAGTTTGTAATGTATCATTGCCAAACTAGATTGCACTTTGCATTCCCCTCATATGTATGAGAGAAATTACATCAGATAAAAACAAAAAAACATTTTATGTGGTGAGCGGGGAAGAGGCACAAAAGCAGCTTCATTTAGCAAATATGTTCTGTTTCTCTGGTTCAACTATTGCCGATTAAGCTGGTAGCACTTAAGTGAAATATAAAGAGTTTTGGCTCCAGCATTCAAAGTAGCCACAGAATCAGCAACTCTCCATCTCTTCCCTAAAATAAAAAAAAAAAACACAACAAAAAAACAACAACAACAACAAAAAAAAAAAAAAAAAAAAAAAACACAAAAAAAACCCCACCCAAACCAAACAAACCAAACCAAACCAAACCAAACCAAACCAAACAACAAAAAAACCCCAAACCAAACCAAAAAAAACCACCAAAACCCAAAAAACCCAAACCCAAAAAAACCCCAAAACAAAACAGAAAAGAACTTTCAATTTCACTTACAAGAGAGGGAACTTGGAATGAAAAGTCAGAAAGAATTAATTTTGTAAAATACATAAGCTCCCTGGGTATGTGTCTGGGTGACACTGTTTGGACTATGAGGGCTTCTCAATATTTTCAGCGTGGAGTCAAACTGCCAACTTTACATCACAGCTTGGACTTGAGGAAAAAGAAAACTCAGGAAAGGAAAGGAAAAACTGAGGTTTTTTCAATTTTTTTTAATGGTACTATCCTGGTAAGGGGGAAAGCTCCATGACTATTTTTTAATAAATATCCTAACAGATAAAACACATCGATTTACTTAGGCCAACAGTCCTGGAGGAATGTGCAAGGTGACAGTTAAGCCACATCTGCAGGTGCTGGTGTCCCATCAGCTGCATTCTTTGTGAAGAGGTACAAGAGCACTTCTGCTGTTCATTACCCATGGAGAGGCTGCTGCCTTTCTGCTGTTAGGAACTGCCTTTCATTGAAAATATGGTTCCATTTACAATATATTTCTTGTGTCTGAGCCTTTCTCACATGTCAACTATAAGTGCGAATTTGGCCTCAGGGAAGAGTGTACAGATTGCCAAGATGAAGAAACAAGACCACTTCTGTGCAAATGCCTCCCCCTCAGTCCCCATCCCATCTATAATCCTGATCTGCACTGCCACTGCTTGTGCTCTTCATTGCCTCATCACAACTTTGCTTTCACAGGTGTGTGCACTGCTCATCATCCTGCCCCATTCTTCTCCTTTTATCCACAGCTGCCCATACATTTAGGCCCTTCCTGCTTTCTCTGGCAATCTCCTCTCCATTTTCCTCTCTTCTCAGATTTTTCTTCTGTGTAAGTTTCAACTGTCCACCTTTGTTACGATTTCCTCCTCCTCGTTTCCTGTCTCATCATGAGCCACTGTGATAAAAGCAAAATAAAGTCACACTGACAAGACACATTCAAAACTGAAAAGGCACACTCGTGGTTGCTGTGTGCTGCATTACATTAATTTAACTAGGGAGGTGTAGTTTTAAAGGCACATAGGTGATACCAGGCCAGTCCTCCATCACCTTTTTCCTAGTGGGATGGTTTTGAAAACTGTCATCAAGTTATTGCTATGGCAATGAATATTCCTCTTTCAAAATTGGTACATTACTAATAGGAGATAATGATACATACAAGTAGCTGCTTCCCTGCCTGCTCAAAGTGCTCTGTAAAGCATCATTCATGACTTGCCTGAAATGTCACTGTTATTTCAGTACTTAATGACATTGTGATATTTCCTTGGCACCAGTATAACAAGACTCAAATGGAAATGTTCATGAGTAATTTGAGCAAATCATAGACCATTCTTTTATGTTTTTGTTTAATTTTGCTGGCTCTATCTGCTGCATTAAAATTCAATATTAAATGTTACAAAATGGTAACTGTGCAAAAGTCTGTGCATCTGTTTATATATTTTCCCAGCAAATACAAGGCTGTTGCTACACAAAGGTTGGTTTGTGTTGGTCATGCTCTGGTGTGTGTTCCCTCTCTGCCCTTTGTGGATCAGAGATTTCATCACCATGCACACAAACCCTCCTCCTCTACCAGCTGGGGTGTGCAGCCCTGGCTTCAGCAGAGTACCAGCTGCTGTAACAAATGGCTGATTTCTTGAGTCACTAACATTTAATGTTTCAGTCTCTCACACCTGGTTGGAAGAATGAAGGGAGATCATCCTCAATTTCTTCTAATAATTACTGCCATCAGTTCAAGAAGACCAGGAGGAGTTATCTCAATGGCTTAGTATCCTTTTATGTTCATTTTTTCCCCTGATGCAGCAGGGACCTTTCCCCAAAAATTGTAGCCTAGTGCTATTTTAAACACATAACAAGGCAAATGGAAGTGAATAGCGAAAAAATAAAAAGTTACAATGAACCCACTAAATTTGCTGAAATATTTAGTTCTTGGGGATTGCAAGGCTTGCACTTAAGAATTGTGATTACAGTCACTAGTGATCCTCCACGATCTTTTATTCTATTTTGTTGATCTCAGTCTACAGAATATCTGCACAGACCAAGGAAAGAGTTGTGCCAGTGTTAGCAGTCTTGCTGTGACACTCTTTTATTGGAAACTTAAATTGCACAATGTTCATACTGTATTAATGAAAAATTTACAATGTTATTAATGCTCTCAACTTTGTTTTGGCACAAAGAGGACCCAGTAATAGAAAGTATTGTATCACAAATGATGCAAAGCTCTTTCTTGTGTGCACCATCAGTCTCTTGGAAATAAATACTGTTCTGAAAATAATAGAGTTGTTCTGGGCTTTTCTCAGGCCAACAGTCTTCAGACAGTTCTTCTATCTTTAGTCAGTTCTGTAGTTGATTTCCTGTATTTTTCCTTCACATTCAAGCTCAATTTAGATGCAAAGCAACCCTTTTAATTTGCATAGGGGTAAGATTACAAAGGCTTGAACAGGACCTTGATTTTTTTTTTTTAATTTCTTTTTTGCTGCTGCATATAAACACTATAGGGATTTGTGGCTTTAGGATTTTAACACGTTTTGATATATGCAGCCATATGAAAAAAGAGTTTCAGATAACAAGACTATTACTAGCATCAGTTTGGTTGTTTATTTGATTTATCTTTTAAGTGCTATAAGTCAAATAACTTTTGCTTCAACCAATTCATATCTACTACCGAACTGAGAAATTAGTTTTGAAAGATATTATGAAGCCAAAATGGAAGATTCTCAGATGTTAATGGTATATTCTTATCTTCCACTGAAGTGCATAGAGTTTCAGTAAAAGAGAGGATTTCATTTTTCCCAAATTACTGGTGTATGAAGATCTGGAACTAGTGACTGATGAAAAAAATGGAAGACAAACTAAAGAAATGATAACTCAAAATAACATGTAATAGGCACTGTTAGGTAAGAATCAATAAGCTAATTTGAATCATTGCAATACAGCTGAGCTACTGAAAGCCTCGGGAAAAAATTTAGTAACCTGTTTTCACCACCATTTCAAGGAGATTGAAAATAATGCCCTAGCACTGCAAGAAATCTAACAAAATAAAATAAAAGATCAACAGATATTTATTTTCAGTTCAGGGAATATAGGATAACTTTATTCTAAAAGCACCATAAATCTGAGAACTTGGCTTATGTTGATTATGTCTGAAGTCACCCAGATTTCTTTGACTGTAGAAAGCCTTGCCAGCTACAGTTTGTTACAACTTATAATGAACTCCTAGACAATATTAAACCTTTGTGTCCAAATCATATCAAAATTCAGTGCCTGCAGGCAGCTCTGAGTGGATCCTGGCGTAGCAGCTCAGCCTGCAAGAGGGTTGAGTCAGGGAGAAGAGGGCCCTGGTGACACATCCAACAGAGATTTACTGATGGCTGGAACATCAGCCATGCAGGAACATCTTGTCCAGACACCTTCTGATCTTTCAGGTTCTTTAGAATTAGGTAATGTGAAGCTCTCTACTCTTTTCAGACCTCCGTGCCTGAAATTCCTCCCTCATGATGTTTCGAATTGCAGCACATAATCCTTTTGTCTAAACAGCCCCTTGTTAAGTAAAGTTATGAGATGTGGCCCAGTGCTTTTAGCAATCAGGTTTTATGTTAGATTACTCTTACACAGACTTTTTAATGTTTGTCTGTACATTTGCTATTGTGATGAATGGTCTGAAGCCACTAGCAAGAAAGGGCATGTCTGTACCATCAGAGAGAGTGCATGGAAGGGCTGTTGGATAAGTGGTTCAGAAGTTAGTAACAGAGCACTGTTCAGAGCTGCAGACTGCACTTAGTTAAGAACATCCTTAAAAATATGGCATCATTTAGGTTTTTGAGAAAACAGAATCTCCTAAGGGGATTCTTTTAGGCCACAAAGGCAATCCAGAGACCAATCTTACAGTCATTGTTGTGCTAATTAAAAAAACAAACAAACAAACAAAAAACAACCCAAAACCAAACAACTACCATTGGTATAAATCTTTGCTGTTTAAAGAAACAAATAATCAAAAACTGAACTTCTGGTAGCTTTGTCCTGCACATTTCCCAAAAGGCTCCTCAGGTATTAGGAGGTCTTCAGCTGGGATGGATTATCTTGGAGGCATGTATTTTTGGGTCAGGATTTTCTTTGGTTTCTGGGAAATGAGAAAGATACTCTTGGAACTTTTGCAGATAAACAGTGCTGAAATGGTGATAATTCTTGCCACCTGCAAGAGAAGGAGTTGCAGAGGTGAAGCTTAAACAAAGAGGCTCTGTTTCTTTGCAGTAAACTTATATGAGAATGGAAAAACCTTGCTGCTTTGTTAGCAGAGAGAAGTTAGAGCAAAAACTGGGCTTCAGTCCAAGCCCTGATTTAATGGACTTTGGAAAGCTTTGGTCTGGATATTTGCTCATAGCATCTTCCTCGTAACCGTCTTCCTCATTTGTCCCTCACTATATTTTGCTTTAAAAATAATAAAACTTGCAAGTGACAATACAGTATTTTCACACTGATATAAGAAACACCTGCTCTGAAATCTCTGAAATCCCTGGCGAGAATCCCACATGCCAACAAGCATATGAAAAGCACGAGGCAATTGCTAAGCCTAGTGACATTTTGCCTGAATGGCTGATCTCTGCATAAACCCATGCAAATGTAACATCACAGCTGGCCCAAATCCTTCTAAAAAAACTATGAGAGGATCAATTAAATGAAAATTACAAGCAGTTGCCTATCCAGACTGAGCAACTCTAAGCCAACCACTCTCAACTTTCACTCTTTGACAAGTAATAAACACTGCCTCTATGTAAAAACGAGATCAAAAAAAGTGACACATTTTATTTCTTTATAGCTATGAATTAGCTAACATAATCCTGCAAGTTGAAAAATCCTACAGAAATAGGAATAGTTACAGCAAAATCAGTTCAGATAAGAAATAACTATCCCAAACTTAAGCCCTTTCTGTTAATTTCCCACAAGACTGTTCGCAGTTTATAGTTTTTTTTATTCCTTCAGAGGCATCCCTCTCCTCTTGGTTTTGACTTGGGCAGAAGCTTCAAAATATTATCTGGATGCAACCATCACTCAGATTCTTACCATTCTACACAAGTTTTACACAGAATGGCAATGGGGAGAATCAACCTTGTAGGCAAAAATTGAACAGTAGAATCACTGAGTGGTTTGGGTTGGAAAGGGACGTTTAAAGGTCATTCAGTCCAACCCCTGCAATGATAGAAATGTCTTCAACTAGATCAGGTTGCTCAGAGCCACATCACATGTGACCTTGAATGTTTCCAGTGAAATACACACAATGAAAGGGGTGTTCACAGACCTTCTATCAAAATGTGTCAGAATGATTGCCTTCTGTTCGATGTCCAGTCTCTGGGAAAATTGATAGTAGGGAAAATTTAAAATACTGCAAGAAATTTTACGGTCAAAACTGCATGCTGAAGAATTATGTAATGCATTTATACAAATATTCTGAGTGCAGGATATCAGCAAACCTACCCCATTCATACACACAGAATACTGTGAGTGTTTCTACAGATATATGTACATGTGTGCACATACAGAGTGTGTCTGTTCAGTTTAGAGTGCTACATTAAGCTACATTAAAAGCATGTGCATCTCTCCTGTTCTTTTCGCCTTATACTTATGGTTTAGATGTTCCACCAGCTTTCTGGTTTTACTTGGCTCCAAATGATCAAACTGTTCAGTGCTCCTGAATCTTAAATTTATATTTCACACCTTCCTTTCTGCTTTGGAAGGCCTAATGGAGTCTGTAAGTCAGAATCTATATTGGAAACTGATTACAATTGAACTTACTAAATCAAGATCAGGACTTTATGACACCAATAATGGTTTATAGCTGATTTATAGTTCATTATTATTGTTCCTGTTTGTGAAGCATTATGAAGAAAAGAAGCATTTAATCAATGGGTATTTGCCTGAATATGGAGAAAATAAAACTAATTTAAAAAATCACATGTAACCATATATAAAAGTATATTGAATAAATCCACATACTTTCAAGACATCTGTTGTTTTTTCATTTCTTTGGAAGGATTTGACTGGTAACCCCTTTTTATTTCAATAAATACCACTTTGAGTAATAAAGTACTTCCAACATAATCATCTCTTTCTACATTTCCAATTAGATAAATAAAGTTAGTGATGAAATATTTCTCTGAAAAGCATAAAATCTATTCTGTAGGTGCTTGGTAACACCAAAGTAGTGTAACTTAAGTTGCATGTTAAATTGCATGAAAGTGCATCACATTGCATGTTATAAGGCCAATTTGGAGTTGATTGGTGCCTGTTTCATGACTCCATTTGATTGGAGTAGATGATCAGTTCACACTAAGAGCATTAAAAATTATTGATCTACTTTATTCTAATAAGGCATGGCCAAATACACATAAAGTCCAGATTTGCCTGCCTGATTTGTCTCTATGTTTCTAAAGAATGCAGGAGTGATGAGGGATAGATACCACTCATCTGACCAGAAATCCTAATTAGAAATCCCAGGTCTATGTTTCTCTCTGTTTCCTAATTCCCCAAATAACTCTCCATTGCATTCAAACGTTCACTCTTTATCTTGGATATCTTCACAGAATTTTCCCACATTTATTCTATGAACTATTTTCTCTCCTTACAATAAGTGCATGCTGCTGGAAAGTCAAACCATTACCCTCAAGGACGAATCTTGGGTCAAAGACAATTTTTTTGGTAAGTGAATGAATGTAGAAATTTTCATCTTATCTCCAGGTGATGCCCCATTCTTTTCAACTACAGTGACCCCAATACAATGTGGAGACATAGCTGGACCTTGCCTTCCTATGAAACTCCAGCAGAATCTCTCAAATGAGAAAGGCCTGTTTAAGGCAAAAAAAAAAAAAAAAAAAGGATAAATACATCCTAAAATTACCTAAAATGAGACTTCTTATTTTTCAGAGGGTCTTCTTCATGGAAAAAATATATAAGAGGTAATAAAATTAAATGGTATAACTTTTACTAGTCACATGTTCTAGGCTGTGTTTCCTGTGAATGGCAATGCTCATTTCGCAACATCTGGTGTCCTACTTTTGGGAAAAAAATAATGATTGATGTAATAATAATTTTTAAAAATATTATATAGGACATACCATTGTAAAAATCAATATTTAACATCAGAAAAGATTGTCTCAGTTTAGCATAAACGATTACATTTCAAAAAAATCAATAGGGCTCAATTACTTATTAGATTTAAAGATGCAAACAGCTATGATGTTGGATTGAAATATAATTGTGTTACGTTATTCATTTTACCTCTTTGTGAAAATAAAAAGCATCATAAGTCATATGCCATGTCTCATTGAATTCATTTTTACTGATGTCAGAATGGGAAAAGATGGAAGCACTAAAGTGTAATAGAATGATTTACAGAAGGCTGATATGGATTCATTTTATCACTGCTTCCTTTAGTTCCTGCCTTTGTGTGTCCTTTAGCCTGTGAAGCTGTGCTTCACAGCAAGCCTCATCTGCTCAGGTTAACAGAAATCAAGAGAATACAGTCACCCCTTCTTCATTTGTCTGCTGGCACTCTGGTTTCAGATGCAGCATAAAGAGAAATCTGAATGTCTTCCAGTTGTGATCTTTCTTCCTGCAGAAATGAATGTCTAGGAAAATTTAAACCCCATTCTTGTAATCAGTGCTGGGGTTTTGCTTTTCTCTTTTTGTTTCTGACTGTGGCCAGTGACGCACCAGACCTTGACATCGTTTTTGAGCAGGATGAAAGCCAGGCAGAATGTTTGTCTGCACTGCTGCCACCCTGGTCCCATCCCCAAGCTCTCGTGCAAGATAGATAAAGACAGATTAAAAAGCATGGCTGTTTCCAGTGGCCTCGTGGGAGTCTGCCCCAAGAGATCACACCTGGGGAGGGGACTCTGAGTTGTGATGGTCACAGGGAAATGCTGAGGGGTTGTTGACTCTATGATTGAGTCTTCTCCCACGTCTTGAGAGGGTCTCTGACAAGTCCTCACCCACCACAGCTCCCTGTCACAGCTGTGACAATGTACCTGCCACCACACTCGTCTAGACACCTTCATGGAGAACAGCTCACAGGCTGAGATCACAGGTTACTTTAAATTGGTGACGGCTCTCTGTTAAAAGGCAAAAATATGGGGAAAGAGTTCTGCATCTCATCTGGTTTAGACAATACTTTATTTTATGATGAATGAGCTCGTAGGGACAGACATTACTCATTTTAATGATTGAAGGTGCAGGTGGATTTATAGCAAAGCTTTCTCAACTGCTCTAATATGTCGTACTGCTTCTATGAAAAGGAAAATCTACTTCAGCACTTAGGAGGTACCAGTAAGGGTTTGCCTACCACTCCAGGCACAAGGGGTACTGTGGGGAAATAGAAAATGCTTATGGAAGCATGACAGATACACAAATAACTCCTTGAGTGGATAAAAGAGAGTGATGAAAAAAGATATATACTTCTTTCGCACCAATTCATAGTCCATCAGTGTCAGACTGGATTATCTCTTGTTGGTATTCCTCACAAAATTTTTTCTTCTTCATTTTGAATAATAATATTGAATGATGTTAATATGCATTTAATTTTCTACTAAATTGCTAATTAATTTGTTGTTGTTGTTGTTAAATGCCCATAAATTTCTGCAGGGAGTCATAGTCCAAAATGTACATATTATAGTTCTTATAGACTTAGTTGCTCATTTATAGTTTTGTACACCTAACAATGAATGTACAAGAAAAGAACTCTGATGGTGAATAGATAACACCAGAAAGCAGGAAATAGAATGTTTTCTTTTTAACAATCTACCTCTTACAAATTTTCATAAGGAAACTAATTTTTATCTTGTGTTCAGCACAGCATTCTCCCAGTAAAACTTATGAGTTAGTAAGGGAGCATTACTCCTGTGTATAATCAATATATTTGCCTTACAAAAAGTCAATATATTCTTTATTTACTATGGCATAGAGAAAAGTAAGAGACATGTCAGTTTTAAAACATTAGAGAAAAACTCCATGGGCAGCAAACATTCACTAGTTCTAAAGGCAAGGACTGGCATGGAAATCAATTTTCTTCTTCCTAGTTTTCTTTTTCAGCTACAAGGAAAAGAATGAATTATGTTGACATTTTAATTGCTTCTCTTAAAAAAAAATACTTATAAACAAACAATTAGCTAAAACATTCTTCAGCTTGTTGTCTCTTATACACAACACCACTAGCTACATAAATCATTAGAGTGCTGTTGTGGCACTTATGTCCCTAGGTATATGCGTGCTAAATGTAATAGAATACTTCTAAAATTTTCTTTGAGATTAATGGGAGACGGAGAGATAAAAATCTAATTTTCAATGATAGGACATAAATTTGCATCAAATTAATTTTGTGAGCTGAATTTTATCATTCCTTTTTACTAGTTAAGGCCACTGAAAAGAATTAAGTTGCGTACATAGATTTAAATAGGTTGGTTTCACTCTGCTTAAAAATTCACAACCAGAAGTTCTGAAACTTTCCATTTGTGGTTTGTAAAATTTCTCCACTCTATGCATCTAGAGAAAAAATAAAAGCAATGAACTAAGTGTTTAAAGCAAAGAGTGAATTTTGTAATGCTGTAAGAACATAGAAATGGTTAAAGACTTAAAAAGCCTGGGGGTCACAGAAAGAAAAAAATACACTTCTGAATACAGAATTCCTTTTATCTAGATTAATATACCTTAATTTAGAGTACCCTTTACAGAGTAAAGAAAAGTATTTCAGACACTGAAGTATCGTTGCAGTAAGGCTGGTATGCATTGAGTGAGAGAAAAGCCAAATCCTGATGGAACTCTGAGCAACTTCCCTTTCCATGGATGTCACATTGTTACCAATACCAGACCATTTCAAAGGGAAAGAAAAAAACACATTATCTTTTCTGTCACTAGGCAAGGTCCTTGTGACTTGACAAGTTACAAGTAAAACATAATCTATTTCTATTTAACCCCTATTTATGAATTAAAATGATCATGGTTTTTCTGTTACAATGATAAAAAAATGTCATACTCTACTGAATTGGATGTAGAAGATTGTTGCTTAGATAGTTCTGCACAAAATTATTTTTATTGTATTTCACTGAAAGAGTTCTCTCGCCAAATGATCATTACTCATGATTCCAGACCAAAAAGCATTTCCAGATAAAATGGGCTCAATCATGTTGTTAGGAGGGAAAAATCCTAGGCGCCAGATTAGCGTGTGCACAATGTTTGACTCAGAACCTGCTATAACATAATCCTTTATGATCTGAGCTAATAAATTAGTTCTATAGCAAAGAGCTTGGCTTACACTTCCAGCAAGGCAAAAAGAACAATAAAATGCCAGCTGAACATGAATACACATCCTTTGAAAAGAACCACCCTGCTCTAACACTCTTGGGTAAGCTTCATTGAGATTGAATTTGAAGAAAAATCTTCATGCTAAACTCAACCTGTAACCAAGGATCTTTAAAACAAAACGTGGGAATCTCTACAGCTGGGACTGACTGTGTTGAATGAAGTGTCTGAAACTGGATGTCAAGTGGGTTATGTAACTAGTAATCTAAGTACGACTAAGTACGACTGAGGATGTTTAAAAATGAAAAAAAGATAGCTCTTAAAGGTTTTGTAAACTGCTTTCTTTTTGTACAGTTTATAGTCAGATGCTGTCATGTCATTTAACCCCAGCCAGCAACTACAGACCACACAGCTCACTCCTCCACCAATGGGATCAGGGAGAGAATCAGAGGGTAAAAGGTGGAAAAATACTCAAGAATTGAGACAACGACAGTTTAATAGGAAAAGCAAAAACCACAAAATCAAAAGGAAACAAGGAATTAATTTGCTGCTTCCCATAGGCAGGCAGGTATTCAGACACCTGCAGGAAAAGAAAATTAATTCTACTCCAGCCAAAACCAGAACTGATGCTTGGCTTTGTCAATTGTATTTATTGTTGCTTAAGTGTTTCCCTCGTCATGTTTATACTTTCCTTGTCTTTCATCTCCTGGCCTTTGAAGACTGAGGTGTGGAACACCAGCTCTGGTATCTGCACTCAGAAAAGGTCTCTGACAAGTCTTAACACCATAATTTTTGACATTTTAGTGAGAGGCGACCTAGCAACAAAATATTATTGTCATTATAAGAAATGATAGTAATTACTGAAGTGCTCAAATATCTTGAAGAAAAGAATCAGAAAATTTAAATCTGAGAGAGAAATAGCTCTCTTCTGGGGAAAATATTCAATATTCCATAAAGCAGTAAGTTGTCAGAAGCCCTCTGAAAATCCTCCTTTTTACCTGCAACACCAACAGTGTCATTGACAAATTTTAAAACATCGATTGAAAGGTGAAGAAGAAAAACATCCCTGCTGGAACACTGTGCCACAAGAGGAAGGACAGAGATGAAGTGCAGTGCTGCTGGAACAAACCTGTGTTCTGTGTAAGTTGTCAGGATCCATGCACAGAAAAGGGATCATCTGCTTTTGGCATGGCATCTGTCTGTACTAGACCTTTGACACAAGATTCTGGAGACTCAAACACTTCTGGACATTGTCAGGTGGACAAGGAACAACAAGGAAGAAGAACAGTGTTCCAACAAATGAAATCGCATACAAAGCAAGTCTTTCAAAAGAATGTGAGAAATGCAAACTGAAGCATTTTCCTTCCCACCAATGGGACAAGACAAGGACAAAATTTGACAGACTTTTTTTTAAATTATTTTTTGTCTCCACTGATACATATTTTAGTCCATACTTTCAAATATTTCAGTTACAAATTAGATACTGGGTGTTACTGTGAAGGTGTGTATCTCCCTCAAAAAATCTCCGCTCTGGTTTAATCCAAGCTAATTAATTTATTTACTGTGGAAGCCAGAAGTTTATTTAAATTTTTCCATTTGGGGTTTTCTGGGCATATTTCAATTCACTTCCAGATTTAATCCTTGGACAAGAAAAGTCGAACTTTCAAAACAACATTTATTCTTTAAAATAGAACAAAAATAAGATGTGATCTTCCATATTTACATATGAAAATAGGAAAATCATGAGTTAGGTAAAAGATGATACTTAGGTACCTCTTCAGATACTGACATTGGTTTGGTTTAAAAGAAAGATTTCCATCTGTTGAAGCTTACTTTTACACACCCTTTAAAGTAGGATATCCTTTGCAGAGATTTTGGTTGCTGTTGTTAAAAAAAAAAAAAAAGTCATATTTTCTGGATGTTAGTATTAGATACAATGTTTGGAAATTGCTCATTTTAGTAAGGTGCTCACATAATTACAATGTGCAATTCCACATCACCATTTGTCCTGCAAAGTTATTGACAAATACTATTTGCTACATCTAAATGTGTTTAACCCAAATACCAAGCTGATTAGTTACACTGTTTGCTTTCCGGGAAACATCAGGTTGCTTCTTTCATCTTGTACCTGACTGCAAGCACAGGATTTATTTTTGACCCTGGGCTGCATCTACAGGGACATTATTAGCAGAGAGGCAGATTATCCAGTTCTACATACTGCTTCTCAGGCCACATCTGTAGTACTGTGTCCAGTTCTGGTCCCCACAGTTCAAATTCAAATCAGTTCCCACATGGACTTGAGACATAGACTCTAAAGAATATAGGATTTTAAGAAAATTAAGATTCTAGTTAGAAGTAGGCCTTTTTTTTTGGAGTTAATTGAAAGCTTTGCGTTTAGTTAAGGAAGACTAGGCTTGAGTTAACTTTTTCCAAATAACTGATTGCTTGTCAACTTATGTTTGCTTAGCTGTGCCTGCAACAATAAATAGGGAACCTGATAAATAGGTTTAGGGATACAGAACAATTACAGAGACTCCCAAATGCTGAAACTTATTGAAAGTCACGTACCTAAGGAAAATGGGAGTTCTACCAACACTCATTTGTCACATTTGCATTGAAAAAGTAGAAAGTTCAGAGCGATAAAGAGTCATTTTACTTCCTCATTTGAAACCCACTCCTCCTAAATAAGACCACTGACTCATTTCAAAGGATAAACTACACATGCTTAATTGTTTTTTTTGCTAATTATCATACGAAGCGGGGAATGGGATGTACCAGGGTTATGAATATACATTTGTATTTTGTATATTTGACAGTTTTGTAAATAAAATGACTTTGTGATCTTCTGTAAGGTGCGGTATGCTTTTGGGGATTACCCCTCGTGCTGCCTGGTGCTGTAATAAACATACACTTTCTAACTTTAAACTGTTAGAGAGTTATTGTCCGTCTCAGTTGGATATCGGTATTAGGTCGATATTCATATTTTTAATAAATCAGACTGATGGGAGGGAGTCCAGAGGAGGGCCATGAAGATAAACAAAAGACGGTAGAACCTGTCCTGTGAGGAAAGATGGGAGGAGTTAAGCCTTTTAATCTGAGAAAAGATGGTGACCTCATCGCAGTATTCCAGTAATTAAAGTGTGACTACAAAGAGGATGGAACTCCTCATGAAGATCCACATGGAAAAGTCAAGGAGCAACATGTAAGGTTGCACCAGGAGTGGTTTCACCCTGACATAAGAAATGATTATTTATTGTGAGTAAAATCATGCACTGGAACAGCCTCCCCAGAGACGTGGAATAATCTTAATTGCTGGAGGTTTTCCAGATGCAATGGACAGGGTGCTAGCTGATCTTCCATAGGCTCCCATTCCTGGGCAAGTTTGGACCAGATCTCTTTCAACCTGTGCTGTTCTGCGATTGTATAATCATAACTTACACAGATCCACCTGACATGACTAGTACAGTCTATGTTAGGAGACTTTCTGACATATCAAATCAAAAGAAAAGTCATAGTTGACAAGCTTTAGATCTTTTATGGGTAACAGAAAATAGAAAATCTGGAAAATTCCCGGAGTTTTACACCTGCACTGCCGGAATTGCAAAACCACCAGAGGGCAAAACCAGCGTAAGACCCTTTAATCTTGCAAACAAAGCTTGAGGACTTAAAATCACCCATCAGCAAAACTTTGCATCATTTTGTTTTAGGTAAAAGTTTCATCCCACAGAATATGGACTCTGTTTTGACATAATATGAGTGCTTCAGGGGGGAACAGCAGAGGTCTGAGTTGTTAGTAAGATGGGAAATCACAAATTCTCAGAAAAAAATTAGTGCTGGCCTATATAGAGAGTACAAAAATGCATTCTGAATATGAAAACCAGGAAAATAGACCAAACAGATGTACTGGATGCAGGTGTTGAAGTGCTGATTCCAGCTGGCCCCAAGGAACTCAGTGCAGGAGCTGAGAGGAGCTGGTGCTGTCTCTGCAGATGATCTCCTCAAGTACTTCAATATTTGTCATCTTTCTTTCTCAATACCCAAATCAGTAATTAAATTTACAGGCAAGGAATTAAGTTAAATTTCCCAAGCTGAGTCTGTTTTGACTCCAACAGTAGATAAAGTCCAATTTTGTTTAAAGATCAGTTATTTGAATTATGTGGGCATGAAAAATAGGGTAAATCTGAAATCAATTTTTGCCTTTAATGGCAATTTGTCCTTAAATATGGGCAGTCTAGGACTGTCAAGGTCATTATTAATCTCTTGCATTTTTGAAGAGCTTTTCATACTGAAATATCCCAAAATATTTTATAATACAGACTGCTGGTCATCCAGCTTTCTGCCATTTACAGTATCTCTGGCAAAAAAGGATAATGAATAACTTTGGCAGTGGAAATGACAAGCATATTTCATTTAATATCATTTTTTCAACTTGTTTTGGAATAAAAAGACCCACATTGTCTGCCTTCCAGGAGTAAGAATTCATCACTGGAAAATTACCCCTAATATATTGCAAAAAAGGAACATTTTGTGGGGTCCATCTAAAACTGGTAGCAGTAGCTATTTAGCCTGTGCTTCATGAGTTTCTGCCATGAGGAAGGAGCTTGTGTAAAGCTCAGGCTTGGACAGCTCAGGCTTGGGTAAAGAAAATCTCTGCCAGATGCTGCCATGCTGAGAAAGGACCAGGGAGTCTGAGAAATTCAAATAAGATCCCCACCAGTGAGGAGCCACCTCAGATGGTCCATGTGAGCTGTGAGCATTGGCCAGGGAAGAACAGAGTTCCACGTGAACAGCTGGAATAATTCCCCATGTAAACAAGACATAAGACTTATTTTCGCCCTGCAATAGATTAACACATAGATTTCGAATAGCTTTCTAAACAAATAGTTACATGAACATACAGCTTTTCTAACCTTTGACAGGATGTTTTCATCCTTAAAGCAGCAGCAAGCATTTTTTTCCCTTTTTTAACTGCAGGGCAATAGAAGAAAAAGAACAAGATTTGCTACTTCTGGGAGAAACATAGTTCAGGCTAACATATGCAGGACTAGATCTACCTTTCTGAGGCAGTATCAGCATTTGTCTCTTTCATCTCTGTTCAGAAGTGTATGACACAGTTTCTAGCCACACTCTGTCATGCATGGTAACAGGTTAATATAAATAAATACATAAAATTGACTTTCTTTCACTGAAACTGCAGAAAATGTTTTGAACTTTGCACTGTTTCCTTCAGCATTTTGGGAATGCTTATGACTCTAATAGAATTACCTGAAGAGAAAAAGCACATTTAATCAATTTCTAGTATGTCAGAATGTCCTAACTAGGGAGTTAAAAGCATTATAGTACACGCCCTTTTCATGTTGATGTTTAAAAGATCTGTTTTCCTATATTGTTTAGCCTGTGTCAAACAAAACAATACATTCTGTTTCTTCTTCACATTCTGGACAAGTAAAGACCTAAGAGTAAAACTTTTAGGCAATAGCACATGTAAATTTCAACCTTTGCCTATAGAAAATGAAATAAAAGAGAGGATTTTAGACAGAACATATTTTTCCTTTTGGCACTCCTTGTCTATTTAAAAGTAGCAAAAAATGCAAAACCATTGCATGAATAATTCATATCAAAGCAGATTTTTGTTCTCTCCATGCTCTGAATTCAAGCATAAACACCCTTATGTGTCTGTGTATACCAGTTAAGCGTTTACTTGCTCCCAGAATCTTTCCTGTCTACTTAAAATTTCAAAATACAATGGTTAAAACCAGAGTGATGTACAGTTCTAAGCTAAAAGGTAATAACAATGTGGATAATAGAGAAGATATTTGGGGGAATAAAGGAAAAAAACCTGTTCCTATTCTCTACTTTGAACATGTAAGTGCAGTGAAATCTCTTTGTCATAACCACGTGTAATTATTATGTCTTTCTCCTCTATAGCAGCTCATCCCCAGTTTTCAGGGTATTTCTTAAAAAGTTATTTTTTAGTATGCTTATTATCATAAGTTGTAAAGTTGCAGGAGAGGAATTCTTCCCACCCCTATTCCATTTCCCTGGAGCATTTGCTACAGATGATGGATAGTGTTTACTGATTTAGGCAACATTTTTTTTCACATCTGCTGCTGACCTATCCTGATACTGGAATAAATTATTAGCTTGTACATGGTAGTGTGACCATTTCAAGCAGTTAATGCATTCCATCTACTGTTTTCAATTTATTTCCATTATGTTTTGTTACACAGTTGTAGGAGGCAGGGAAGTTCTTTGTCAAATACGATACTCAATATTTTCTTATTTGATGATGTAACAGACTGGGGGGATAATGATTTTTGTTGAAGGAATAGTGAGTAACATTACTTCAGCCCTGTTGACATCTATATTAATTTTTGTTTTTTTTTTTTAGCAGTGCAGGTATTTTCGCTACTGTTTCAGATTATTCTGCTTATTCTGTATTAATTGTAATTTTCACCACAAACACAGCAGACCACAGCTACCATACTCCTATACACCTTTCTAACCCCTTGGCTTTCTTTCACTGTTCACTCTGCCAAAGTATCCTCGCTCCACAGGAAATTGATTTAGCTGGTGCTGCTTCCACTGCTGTTCATTTTTAGTGGTTACACAGTGCCAGATTTTGCAATCTCACTGCAGACACAAATGGATTCAGGAGCTCTTCACACGGGTAGCACACAGGTACAACAATGGGCAGTGGTTACGCCCACTACTTATTTACGCCAAATTTCCTAGTCTTTTTCTGAGTCTCTTTTTTCTCTCTCTTGGCTTGGCCGGTACTCTACATCAGAATGAGAGCAGAGGACACAAATGACTCACTCAACATGAGACAGCAGTGTTCACTCACAGCCCAAAAACCACCTGTATCCTGGGCTGCATGGAAAGAAACATGGCCAGAAGGTCGAGGGAGGTGATCCTGTTCCTCCACCCTGCTCTTGTCAGACCCCACCTGGAACACTGGGTACAGTCCTGGTGCTTCCAACGTAAGAATGACATGGAGCTGTTGGAGCAAGTCCAGAGGAGGGCCACGAAGCTGGTATGATGACTGAAGTCCTTCTCCCATGAGGAAAGGCTGAGAAAGTTGTGTCTGTTCAGCCTGGAGAAGAGAAGGTTGCCCGAATATCTCACAGCAACCTTGCAGTACCTGAAGGGGCCCTGCAGGGAAGCTGGAGAGGGACTCTCCATCAGGAACTCTAGTGATAGGGCAAGGAGTAATGGATTCAAACTGAAAGAGGAGATATTTAGATATATGAAACAAATTCTTTAGTGTGATGGTGGTGAGACACTGCAACAGGTTTCCCAGAAAAGCTGTGAATATCCCATTCCTGGTAGTGTTCAAGGCCAGGTTGGATGTGGCATTGGAAAGCCTGGTCTGGTGGAAGGTGTCCCTGTCCATTGCATGGCATTGGACATAAAAGATATTAAGGTTCTTTCCAACTCAAACCCTTCTATGATTCTAAATAAAGTAAAATTATTCTCAAAAAAAGTATTTAATGTGTAACAGCCTGCATCATTTCAAGGATGCCACTGAAAAGACAGGGGAAAAGTCCGAGTACACAGAGAAGTAACTCACCAGAGAAGGTGAAACAATAAACTACTAAAGTTTTTTCAAAAGTCTACAGCTAGCAGTATGTGAGAGGGGTAATTGGAGCAGCTAAAGTTAGAGTTCAGTTTGCATTTATCTTCCAATTCCATTAAATTCAATTAAAACAAGATAAGACCAGAGGGTTTTAGTAACAATTGACCCATCTTAAAATTTGGTTTACAAAGTAATTTAGCGTGGAAAGAGCTGAGAAAAAACCCAACAGCTCAAATGTTCAACGTCTGCCAAAATCACAAATCTCTTACAGGGGAGAGTGATTGTCAGCCTTAAAAATAAGTGCTTCCATCCACCAGTAATGATACAAAATCTACAGAAGGGAAAATAGTCCACAAATCCATAGCTATTTCTGCATCGTATTTAAAAACACTTTTAGCTTCTTTGACACTAAAAGTAAAATCTGACAGTTGATTTAGATTTTTATTTTTCACTCTTTCTGAAAGACAACTATTTAGCTTTCTAGGGGTTTTTATGTACTTCAAGGTCTCTTTATTCACCTGAAGCGTTAAATTAGAAAATCTCTCACATCATAACAAGTGAAATAGCAGTTGAATATTTCACAAAATAACTTTTGGTGCAATTTATCATATAACTAAATTAAAGAAAGTTGCAAAAAACGGACAGGTGATGTACCTTATGTTTTCCTCCATTTACAAGATTGCAGATAAACCCTTACAGCAGAGCAGCTGTTTACTGTCATGCTTTTCTATTACTAATCAGTTTATGTGCCATAGTTTTGCACACATCAGCTTCAGTTAGTATCTTCTAAATAGCTCAGCAGGTCAGATTTCAACCTTTTGTGATGTGATAATTCCATTAGATCATCATCCTTGCATTATTTCCTCTGTTCCTTTCACTACTGACATATTTTGTTTATCCTATCAATCAATTCCCTTTTCAAGAGCTGTCCTTCCACATGACTAAGCGTTTCCAGTTTTCAAATGTTTTCACTGATTTATTCCTTAATGTTCCTACACTTATTTTCTGAAACATTCTGTAAAACTCACCCTCATCCTACGGATAATTAAACTGTTCTTTGTCTCCTGTGAATTACAACTCAGACAAAGTTTATTGCTCTCTTATCTTTCACTCTTCAGACATTTCTTTCAGCTTGATGTTTGTGTTGGGTTTGCATGACAAGGTTTTGGTAGTGGGGAGGCTACAGGGGTGGCTTTTGTCAGAAGCTGCCAGAAGGCTCCCCATGTCCAGTGGAGCCAATGTCAGGCAGTTCCAAGCTGGATCCACAGCTGTCCAAGGCTGAGCCCATCAGTGATGGTAGTAGGGCCTGTGGGATAACATGAAGAGGGGAATCTACTGCACAACACAACTGTGGATGGAGAGAGGTGTGAGAATATGTGACAGAAAGACCTCTGCAGACACCAGTGTCAGTGCAGAAGGAGGGGCAGGAGGTGCTCCAGGTGCCTGAGCTGAGATTTCCCTGCAGCCCATGTGCAGAGCATGGAGAGACAGCTGTGCCCCTGCAGCCCATGGATAACCACAGTGGAACAGAAATCCTCCTGCAGCCCAGGGAGGAGACCCATGCCAGAGCAGGTGCATGACCACAGGGAAGGAGGCTGTGATCCCATGGGTAGCCAACGTTGGAACAGACTCCTTGCAGGACCTGTGGACCCATGGATCACCCATGCTGGAGCAGCCTGTTCCTGATGGCCTGCACCCTGTGGGAGGGACCTGCACTGGAGCAGCTCCTGGAGGACCGTCTCCAGTGGGAGGGGACCCCACACCACAGCAGGGGCAGAGTGTGAGGAGTCCTCTCTCTGGGAAGGAAGGAGGGCCAGAAACAACATATGATGAACTGACTACAGCCACCATTCCTTGTTCATCCTGTACTGCTGGAGGCAAGGAGACAGTGAAAACCACAAGTGGAGCCAAGAAAGAAGAGAGGGGTGGGGGAAAGGAGTTTTTAAGATTTATGTGTATTTCTCTTTATGCTACTATGATTTCATTGGCAATAAATTAAACTAATTTCCCCAAATCCAGTCTGTTTTGTCTGTAACAGGAACTGGTGAGGGATCTCTCCCTGCTCTTATCTCGTACCAGGAGCCTTTCATTATATTTTCCCTGTCCAGCTGAAGAAGGGAGTGATAGAACAGCTTCGGTGCTCACCTGACCCTCAGCCCACTGGTCACCTTCTCTTGTACTTTCTGACTTGTCTTCCATGTCAGTAAACATCCCTTTTTTAGCAGTTAATTAGACTTCAGGTATTTGACCTTTTGTTGTAAAATCCCTGTCTGCAATTATCTTTCTTTCCTTTTTCTTAAAGCAGATACGTTTGTACCCTAAATCTCTACTGGTGATTTTTCCTGCAGTAAGCTTGATGACATTATGTATAGTTGACATTTATTCCAACAGCCTCTCCTTTACAACTGCATTCAAGCATCTCCTCAGTGAATATCTGCCCTCAGTGATCTTGTGATTGCCCTGATTAAAGAGAAATATTTCATCAGATCCCCTCTGTGGACTGCTTGCCAGCATCCAGGCTCACGCAAACGTGCATAGCGCTTCCTGTTTGGTTGCAGAAGCTCTGGCCACATGAGGCAAAGGCAGTTCTGTTTATAGAAATCTTCATTTGCAAGTTTAATTATCTCCCTGAGGTAATGCTAGTCCCCTCTGCTTTGTCCTTTGACATGTTCTCTCACCAGGGTCACAGGAAAGATGTTAGATCCGTACAAAGATGCAGCTTGAGGATTTCAGGTGAAGAAACAAAGGGTCAAGCCACCCACACAAAGTCTTAGATCTCCTCTCTTCAAAAACATATTTATCCCCAAATAATGGGGTTTTGTTCCATTTTTACTTCATTTTTACAGTCTACTTTGATCTGGTCTGCTTTAATGAGACTTCACTCTGTTTTTTCCTGTAGCCGTCCCCACAGTGCAGTTAAAGTTTTTTACACTTTTTATTATTTAATACTTTTATCATACCAAAATACACTGTATGGCTGAGGTAAATGATAAATACAGTTTACTTTTCAAGACACAGATAAAATATTCCAAGCCTTTGCACACACTTTGCTTTTATGATACAATGTAACATGAATTTAGTGAACTGTAAATAAATTTTGTTCAATATTTGACATGGTTCTTTCAAGATCTATTAAAGCCTTTTCATATGAAAGGAGGAGGAAGGGGAGAGGAGGGGAGGAGAGGAGAGGAGAGGAGAGGAGAGGAGAGGAGAGGAGAGGAGAGGAGAGGAGAGGAGAGGAGAGGAGAGGAGAGGAGAGGAGAGGAGAGGAGAGGAGAGGAGAGGAGAGGAGAGGAGAGGAGAGGAGAGGAGAGGAGAGGAGAGGAGAGGAGAGGAGAATGTTATTTGCAGCTTCTTTTCTTTGATGTAATTCACAGGTGTAACAGTAAAAAGAAGTAAGTTAGCACTGCAAAAGGAGAAAAATTCTGATGGTACGGACAAGAACTCTACTTGTTTCAGACTTTCAATACCACTAGATATTGAAACAGAAAACTGCATCTGTTTTTCTAACAGATTGCCTGTTTTCACAAATGATTTACCATTGCTAGTGTATTAAATTACATCCCAAAATTGCCCTTTCCCTGCCTGTGTACAGAACCTCCCCAGGCAGACAAGCAGCATGCCCAGACTCCAGGGGGAGGAACATATGAGCAACATATGAGTTATGTAGGATTGAGGAGATGCACAGTGTCTCACTGCCCAGCAAAGGAAAAATATTTTCTGCAGGAAGACTTTAACAAACCAAACATATTTACTGACTCTCCCTCAGCACTCTGAAGGATGATTTATTAAGCCTGAGACAGCTCTCAGCTTTGTGATCTTTTGGGACAGTGCTGCAATGGAGCAATGGAGAAGGATTGCTGGCAACAGCAAACAGTTGAGACAGGAAGGGTCAGGGGATATTCAGGTTTCTGCTCTTGGACTCTCCTCACCCATTTCTCAGGCAAAACTTGGGGTCTGAGCTACTTTCTTGAAACCTAATTAACTGATTTTGGAAGTACATTACGTGTTTTGATTACTCTTGCTCCTTCAGGAACGTTTTCCTTGGATGTCATCACATAGGATGGAACAGCTAATTTCAAAGAGAAAAAATAGTCAATTACTAAGCCAGAGCAATACCACATTGAGATTCAGTAAATCTCTCGAATGTTTAATAAGGAATTTTACAGGAGCACTACATCAATTTGAAAAAAAAGGAAGGAGGGCTGGGGTTTTTTGGTTATTGAATGTGCAGGCACAATAGTCTAATATGAAATGCTGGAATTGTGAGTGGTTTCATTTACAACTGAGCACCCTAATTTCAGTTCCAGCTGCTCAATATGGTGACCAAATACTGATGTCATGAAATATGAAGAATAATTCAGTTGATTGTATAACTCAAATGAAGTCTCTCTGGCTATCAATAATAAGTATAAAAAATACCTTCAAACTAATATTAATAAAAATCCTATTAAATTTGTTTATTACAGAGAAGAGAGATCTTATCATTTTTTGCTGTACTCCTTCTATGTAGCTTTTTGCTTTATGCTTTATAGTGATATCACTTGTTACAATTATTAACATCAAGACACTATTAAATATAAAGCATCTCTTATGCCATGTAGGTAGTTCAGCTTATCCAATAACCCATAAACATTGTTTTGGTTTCCATGGTTACACAGGGGATGCTAGCATTATTCTTCAACACCGTTATTGGTTGCCAAGAATACAACAAGTCCTTAAAAAACACAGCAGTTACAAATCCAGATTGCAGGGGTGTAGTCCTGCATTCAGAAATTGCATGTAGTAAATCTCATTTGATGCAGCATTTCAATCCAAAAGGTATTCTCAGCAGCATTCCTCTTTGGATTAATCAAGATACTAAGATTAAAATATGACATGAAAATTGTAAAATCATTTATTCATAGAACAGTTCAGGTGGGAAAGGACCTTAGAGATTACCCAGTTCCAACCTCTCTGCCATAGGCAGGGACACCTTCCAATTAGAGGCTTCCCAAAGCCCTGTCCAGCCTTACCTTGAACACTGTCAAGGGTGGGGCATCCACAGCTTCTCTGGGCTACTTGTTCCAGTGCCTGACCATCATCAACATAAAAAATTTCTTCCTAATGTCGAATCTAAACCCATCCTCTTTCAGTTTAAAGCCATTGACCCTTCTCCTATCACTGCATGCTCTTGTGAAAAGTCTCTCTCCAGATCTCCCACAAGGCCCCCTTAGATGTTGGAAGGCTGCTATAACTGAACAGTGCTCTGAAATAGAAAGCCTTAAGGATCTGTAATTGGATTATATGAAAAATATATATGCCAGTTATTTCTATTTGTTTTGCTTCAATGTATTAAAAAATGAAATCCTGTCTTTTCATTAGCACAAGTGATACCTAAAATTTAGTTTTTAAACTAATTTAGAAGTGAAATAAAAGAATAGCTTTACTTTTTAGACACATGTAAAGCAATACAACTTGCCAAAAAAACAACTTGCTGAAATAATTTCATATTGTGTAAAGACTAAGTGATTTCTGCAATGTGATACAATACATAATACAGACCTAGAACCTATAATACTTATTTTTAGAAAGACAAAGGGAAATATGCTTATAGACTATACACTTAATGAGCAGGCACATAAATGCCATTGTTGTCCAAAACAACAGATCACATTTCTCAGGAATAATAAAACTTTGGTTACCTACCATGAAAGAAAAACTTCTTTTTTTTTTTTTTTTTTAATGAAGTGTCGTTCTTTTGCCTTCACAAAGGAATGTTCTTCTAGAAGTGCTGAAGATCAAGTATCTAAAGTAAAATCCTGAGCTGTTTTTGTTCTGGCTGGAGATTTTTTTCAGACTGTGCTTCTCAGTGGATATCTCTTTATCGCCTTTATAGGAGAGTTTATTTAAATCTCAGTTCACATTTTCAGTTCATTAGTCAGTTAAAAATGCCAGTACCCAGCTGATTACAGAACTGCATGAAAAGATCTGCAAATTTATAGTCATAATACTTCATCTAGGACTGAATTTATTTTCAGTTGAAATATATGCATTAATAATATTCTATTAACTGTAGCTGGGGACTGATTTCTTAAGCTCCCCATGCAGCCTTTGAGCCTAAGGCATTAAAACATCTGGAATTCATTAGGCAATTGCAACATATGTGTGGGAGCTGGTCCCCAGCACGCCACGAGCCAAGCAGGAAATATTCTGGTAACCCTACAGCGTTAAAATAGAGGATAGAGGTAAATCTTTGCTATCTCTAAGGCTGCCCAGGATGTGAAAACCAAATCTAGATGTTTAACAATGTTAGGATTACACTAGGTTGCTTTTAAGACCAGAATTTTGTTGTGTCCCATTATTCATGAGCTGCCTGGAACCAGCTTTATAGAGGAGTTGCTCTCTATTTCATGACACGTGTTTTGTTGAACAGAAAGTAGCTGCATAAATAACACAGCAAACACCACATACTGCAAAAATTCAGCAACATGGTGGAAAATTGTATGAAACAGGAAAATTCTCCACAGTTCATGGCGTGATGTTTAAGAAATCTGTCTTTTTAAAGGCTTTTTCTGAGCTATTTTTCATGCTGTGATATTTAAGAAATCGGATATTTCTCATGCCTTTTCTGAGCTATTTCTTTGAAACTTCACCCTCCCTGGGCTCTCTATCAGCTATCAGTTTGTGTGTGTTTCCTGCTATTAGGCTTTTTACCTTCTTACCAATGGATGGTCTGGAAACAAAGAGCCCACACTGCTATAAATACACAGAGACCAATCAGCTCATAAACCCTGCTCCAAACATGCCTCAAAGCCAGGTGAATATTAAGGCATATATTACACATACTTTTCCCTGGACATCTGCTTTTGGCAACTACATGGGAAAAGATACTATAACAGCCAAACTTTTGTTTTGACAGCACTTAGGTAGGAAATATTTGAAATTCAGTTTTAATAAGGAGCTCTGCAACATAAGAAAGGGCAAGAAGGAGTTTGACATGAAATATTCTGCTCAAGATGAATTTGTACTGTGAGATACAGAACCACCTGAAACTCTGCAGTTAACTCTGGTTAATTGCAAATAGCTTGTGTGGTATTTTTTCTGGGCCCTCCATCACTCCCTGTAACTATAAACAGTATAAAATTTAGTCAAAGTGAAGCAACTCTTGCTCTTAGATCAGGCACCCATCTTTTTTCCTGGCCTCAACAAGAAGAAAGAAAAAATATATTTGAACATAGCTCTTCATTATTGCTGACTGTTTGAAGGGCCAGGATGATATGACAGCATCTTAAAATATTGCCATAATAGTTTAAAGGAACTATTCTCAGCATGCCCAGAAAGCTTCTCAGCAGTAATGCTGGGCTTAGGAACATCAGCATGAACTCTCATGAGGCTAAGCCAGAAGATTTACCACTTGATTTATTCAGTTATGTTCCCAAATAACTGAAAGCTCATTAAATCCTAAGATACATATCGCTGTTTATGGAAAGCTATCAAACATACCAGCAGAAGAGAGGTTATTTGGGGTGGTTGTTTTGGTCTTTTTAATTTTTATTTTTTTTTTTTAATTTTGAAGTGGTCTTATGTTTTGTCAGACTTGTAAGGCAAAAGTTCATGAAAAGAAAAAAATAAGTGGGTTTAACCTCCCTCATAGTTTCTCACTTTGCCATATCATATCCCCTTTTTTTTGTTTTTTAAATATGCTGGTATGTTACAAATTTGACCACACAGAGTATTAGCAGAAGTACTCCCTTGACTTCATGTCTTTACAGGAAGAGTCTGATGTTCAATTCAATTATTTCCCCCACACCTCCCCTTAACATGATTTGGAACATTTAAGTGTTAAGTTGATTGAACTGAACCCTGTGGAGAAAACACTGTTTCCTTTGTTTTTTTTCAGCATGTAGCAAACACTGATTCCATAAAAAGCTTCTTAAAAATAAACTAGATATGCCAAAAATGGATTTTCCTAAGTTTAGGAGTGTTGACATTCAGAATTTCAATTTGTTGCAAGATTAAGTACCAAGCTTCCTGAAACTGGAAAATCACACTTGCATCAGCAGAATTCAGGTAAAGGCCTAAGTTCAAAACCTGGAACTTAGAGAACCTTTCTCTATTTCTTCCCAAAGTGAAGAAATTTCAAAAATGAAAAGTCTTGGTTTAGTTTTTTTCTATATAAAGTAAAATATCTATTAGCAGTGTGCAGACTCTTAATTTCATTTAAAGTCATGGCAATGGGTTGAGTTCTTACTCCACCTAAACAAAGCACAGCAGATTTTTTTAAAAGGTTTCTCTTTGCCTCTTAATAAAACTATGCTGCAAGGTTCTGATTTTTTCCATTATTATGATCTCTGTACACTTCCAATGATTAACTATTTAAGCAAATGTTTGTCATGTCTCAATCCAGTAATGTTTGCAAAGTGCTGCTGCTCCAATAGGTGGACAAACAACAATTTAATTTCATTTAATTGCAAAAATTACCACAATGACATGTCAAACATATATTTCACGGAAAGCAAACGATTAAAACATCAGCTTTAGTCATTAAAACCATATTGTTTGTTTAGTCCATTAAGACCATTTTAGCCAGCAGAATTAAAATGGATATCATTACAGCAGTAAAAAACACCAGGGTCTCACCTCCATAATAGGGTTTCCTTAGCCTTGGTCAGCAAACAAATGTTCCTGCACAGACAGTCCAAGGTGGGAGCACTGCCAGGACAACACAATTTTTGGTTCTAAAGCTGGCTGAGTATTTGTGCAGTACTTTTTTTTACCCGATAAAGACACAAATTCAATACCCTACACATCTGAAGGCCACAAACTTTCAGGTTAAGGGTACTTGATTCTTGGATTGCCAGTCCTGCAATGCTCCACAGTTTTTAAAGTATTTAATACTTTTTGTCTGTTTATTTAAATACATATTTATAACTGTGGAATAATTTAATGCTTATTTAAGATCTTCTATTACCTTGGGCCTTGAGTTGTGGTTATCTCAGGGAGACAGGATTTCCTGTAGTCATATCACAGGAATAACAAATTTTACTGGACACTGCTTGATGGGTTTCTCTCTTCAAGGGACAAGCTTTTGAAAGAACAAAACTCTCCTACTTTTTTTCCCTTGGTTTCCACAAACAGGAGTTTCACTTTTTTTGAGATGCATGAGCATTACATTAAGTAAAAAATAGTATTTATGCCTCTACACAAACTTGAAATTATTTTTCTATTGTTGTGGGACACACTGTAAGTAAATTGCATCTTGGAATTACTGGGAATATATAGAAAAATAACAGATTTTATTAGATTTTGTTATTGACTGCTTATGTGTTACTTTCTCTGCCAAGTATGCCCCAAACTTGCATTGCTGGATACTTTCTATACCTTTTTCTGATGTTTATAACGAGACAAGGTAGCTGAGAATAATTACTTCATTGTATTATACAGAGTTGAACATAAGAAATGGAGCACATATTTACTCATCAAAACACGTTTGTAATTTGCAAATTAATTATTTTAGAGTCACAGTTTTTGTCATAGCCTACTTTGAAAGAAATCACTTGCTTCGTAGCTTTCTTGCTCTGCATGTTTCTTAATTTTTCACTCAGAACAGTTTCAAGCCTGACTTTGCATAACACAGTAAAGCTACAAGAGAAAAAAAAAGAGTACATCCTCTTGCACTTTTATTATCTCCCATCAACCCTGCCTATATAACAATGCTTTGTATGGTTACACCAACCCTGCATATGTAAGTATGTATGTCTATGGTTAGAAAATAGCGAACAATCCAAAATATCTTAATGAATTTGTAGCTGCATTTTCCTTTCTTTTCCAGTAAAAATTATCATAATAATGTATAATACCAAAGGCTGGGTCTGATACAGCCATTTCATTTGTCAGTAATTTACCAGTGATGACTAAAAAGTGATTGTTTTGCTGTCTCATATACGTTGAGAGACAAACGCTGATCCATTCTGACATTCCATTACTGGCTAGAATTTGTGGTTACATGCAAGGAATTCCTCTTTGCCTGTGGCTGTGGCCATGGTCAGAAACACTATGGCAATTTTCTGTGCTCAAAGCTGTTATACAACAAAAGTCACTGTTATGGAACATAACTACCTGCTTGAGGGGTAAGCTAAACTATACCTTTCTCATCCTTAATTTCTCAGTAAGTATACAATTTGTCTGTCTAAGCAGAAACCCTAATCTACCCTTTTTTAAGTGGTCACACTCATTTGAACAGGGTAAGATTGGATAGTGAACTTCAAAATTTATTTGTGCTGATGGCAAATTAACCATAAATCCTGTATTTACCTACAAAAATGATTAATATTCTGTATACTACAAAGGACATTTGATGAATTCATTTTGGCAGTAAACATTGATTGTCCTGTAGGAAAAGGCAAGAAATTTCCGGTGCCCATGAATCTAACATTTGCAGTCTAATGCAATTAACACAAATAAATTACATACAGTTGTCCAGGAAGGCAGAGGGAGGGAGTGCTGAATTTAATAAAGCCTGTCTGCTGTGTTGCATTTTTGCATGAGTGCATCTGGTGTTACAGAAACCTAGTACTGTAATACCATTTCAGAGATAGATCCTTTATGCTCAAGGCTCTAATCATATTGAACACCTATTCAGTGGACAAAGAATTTCAGAATCAATGTAGAACCCTAGTTTTTCTCCTTATCCCCTATCTCTCTTTACACATATTTCTATGACATGTCACACCACCAATATTACCTTTCTAAATGTTAATGTACTTCTGGTTAGGCACAGTATTTGTTTGCAGCAGCAGCCAAGAAGCTTAGGTATTTACATGAATTCAAAAAACACTGTAGAGAAAATTTGCCAGCATATAACTGGAAGGAGCACCATGGGTGATTCGAAAGTACATGCTGCAGGACATTTAGTCATGTTCTTTGGCTGAAGTTCAGTGGCCTCAAATCTTATGCAGTGCCTTTGAAACTGTGGTTTTATCATATCTGAATGTGAAAATCAAAATTCTGATACTTTACAGGGACAGAATGGAAAGTGTGAAGATAAATGTTTGCCTCGATTGAAAAAGACCATGGAAAAATTAACTGTACTGAAGCCCCCATGCAAGGAGATCGTTTCTAGATGAGCAGTCACAAATTTATGATTCAAGGTAATAACAAAACCAAAAAGGTCTTTTGGAGGTCCTGCTTCTGCTGTTATCTATATCTAGTTCACAGTGTAATTTTAAAAATCAATATTCATCTGTCAGATCCAGAAAACATTATTAGGATCATTATTGGTAATTTGCTGAATACGGAAAAGAAAAAAAAATTCATTAATCCACTTTTTTCTGAACCACAAGTGGGTAATCACTTAAGAAATGTGATGGCAAAACAGACATGAACAAAAATTTAGAAGGTAAGACAAAGTGAAGGAGAGTTTCTGGTGAATTAATCATATCATGTCTAAAGCTGCTTTTAAAACACTGCTTAATACCAGGTCAAATGCCAAATCTCTTGGTGGTGTTTTACCAGCCACCTATACCTCCTCTGGTAGGAGCTACTCTAAACTACATGAAATCTCACACTAAGTCTTGCTGCAACTTTCTGCATGATAATTAACATCACCTTGTTTGTTTATCATATGTGTAGAACTTGGGTGACTTTGTCTTTCATGTCATTTTGCTAGTGAATGATAACCAGATTGTCAGTTAGCAACCTCATCCATTTTCATCTGGCTTGTGAAGAAAACCACCACCTTAAAATCTTCAGTATTGTCTTGCATTCTAGGTATGTTTAAATTTTGAGGTGAATTTTTTAACTAATAACTAATCTAATAAATCAAATGTATTCATTTTTCAGGTGAGTAGTCAGTTTCGTAGTCTTACTTCCAGAAACTGAGAGAGAAAAGCAGGTTTCACTAGGCTGCCTTTATCTGCTCTCCCAAGAGCCCAGGATTTTGCTGACATTTGGCCAATGTCTGGCAGAATTAGATGCAGTAGTACAAAGTACACAAAACGAGGAGCAGACTTCCAGTGATGTGGAAGATAAACATGATTTGGAAAGTCAGTTACTCAGGTGATCCTGGGGCTTCAACTCACCTCTGCAGTCTTTGATATTTACAGTAGAAAAATTAAACTTACCATTTCAAAAAAGGTTCCAACAGCTGTTTTCATTGTAATTTTGCAAAAATAATTCTATTTATCACATTGGCACTTCAATACTCCCCTAATTAACTTTGCTGATATAAAAGTACTGGAAACACTGCCTTATATTGGCACAGAAGTGCAAAAATATTTCAGTGAAGTGTCTTCAGGAAATGCTGAGTTGCCTTATTGGGTTGAACACTTCATTGAAACACCTCAGCTTGAGCAATTAAAAATGGAGGCATCAAAATCATGTTAATTTCACAAAAATTTCAACTGTATTTAAGGCAATGTAGACAAAGTCATCAGGCTTTTACATAGATTTTATTCTGATCCTACTCAAGCAGAAATGACATTTAAGTGGGAAGTTTTGACCACTTGTATTCAAAAGAAAGCTCCCTTTCAAGCAAGTGAATTCAGGGTCATTGATTTAGCCTGAGGTCTTTAGGTCTGAAATTTTAATCTATGCATAAAATAGTTTAGGAAAACTACTCTGTAGGGTATTTAAAACTGATTTTCAAAAAAACTGTGATTGGATGCAAGACTCCTTTTACTAAACTGTCAAACGAAGCATGACAGATACATCAACAGTACAATGCCAGTATTACAAGCAAGTATGAGCAAAACTTTTTCCTCAGGCAAAAGTTTATCAGTCAATTTCTCAACAAAAGATACATTTTTTTTAAAGATGCTTCAGAACCTTTTAGAGCAGTTTGTGCTGTAATGATGACATCTGAAATATATACATTCTTTACATTTTGCAAATATTTAAGTAGTTCCCACGTGTTCCTATCAGATTATTAAATTTCTTTTATCTATTGAAATGAGTCATGGTGGACTAAGAAAGAAATAAAAAATCTCTTAGAAAATCTATTAGAAAAACCACTCTGTCATTCTAATTATTGGGAAAACAATATGAATGGTGGTTGTGTAGCAATTACAGCAAAGAAAGTTGAATTGATTTGCACAGGACTGGTACTTGCAAGCACTTTAGGTTTCTTTGTAAATTAGGGGAAGGAAAATTTAAGCCACAACTTAAATTGTTTTTCAGAATTAAAACTAATTGACAAATTCAGCCTGAAGAAATTATTTTCATTGAATACTTAACAGCATTGTCTAGAAAAGCCAAACTCAAAAAAAAAAATTGAAATGAATAAATTGTCCCTAATAGTGTGAAATTTTTGGAGGGTGAAATAAACCCATAAATCTGAGTTGCCTCTTTCTGAGATATGCCAATTATTCTGAAAAAAATGCATTTTTTTCATGTTTGAAAATTTTTATCTCCTTGATTCAATTACTATTCAACAATTATAACATCAGTCACATTAAAACTTTTCACTTCTAGTGGATAAAAAGAGATTTGTTCTAGATTCCTCTTGTCCATAGCTTGTATTATTTTCCCCACATCCAGTGAAAGACAAAATATATAGGAAAAGAAATCTTAGTGCCAGTTGAATACAATTTCCATCAGTTACTTGAAATTTCAGTATAGAATGAAACTACACAGAAGGGATAGTAATTAATAAATAGATTTTGTGCTGCTGCTTTATCTGTCATATTGACACTGTCTTACAAATAATGAAGATACAGCTAAGAAGAATTTGTCTAAAGCTGAAACCTTTTAACTTAAAAAGGCTGTTTTTAAGGAAAACCTACTCAGCACGTTAAATTTGAAAGCGTTCTGTCAGGGTTGGTTTCAGGACATTAGAGATAAAACAGTAAGGAGATTGTTCTGCCAAGTGCTAACCTATCAAAGTTTAGAATACATCAGAGGCATAGTGGTGCAGCTCCTGTTCTGAGAAAGTCCTTGATGTGCTAGAAATCTGGTTTTACTACCTGTGAAAGATTAATCATATCAAGGCAAACTTATTTCCACTTGATGTGACTTTGGAAACAGCTTTCAGTAAATTGTTGCTACCAATTATTTGAACATTCATATTGAAGGTAATGAAATAATTCAGTAAAAATCTGCCTAAATCTTGAAATGATAAACATTTAAATGAGGTTAATATTCTTTGGAAAAAAAGTGTCTTTAGAAATAATACTAAAAATAAACATTTTTTTTAAGATTTATAAAAATCCACTAATTGTTTAATGGAAAATTGAATGAAGCAGTTTTTTGGCAAAGGGAATGCTTTTTACAATTGCAGTAGTTACTTGTGGCCAGATTCTACTTCCAGTGTTATGAATGACTACTAATCTTAAGTGGAAAAAAATTTTGGCCTCACAAACATGGAACCCACAGAAGAATATAATGTTTGAAAAAAGAAGTAGATGTGAAGGGAAATTCCCTCTAATGCCTTAAAAAGCAGATGGAAACAGCAATTCTATCTCAGTAGTTTGAAAGATTTTTGTTATGTACTAAGTATATTGAACCAAAGTAGAAAGTAAGGTGAAAAAGTGTATAGAAAATTGTAATTAATTAAATTTTAACAAAACCTGGAAAAGCAAACTAATGTGAAGACAAAAGACTGAAACAGACTAATAGACAAAGTGGGATAGGATAGTCAGACAATAGAATAAAATGCTTCAATGCATTTTCATATTGCAAAGGTTACATTCAAATTAGTTTCCCAAAATACTTGATAAGGGAATATATATTCATGAATGAGTTATTCACATTGTAAACTGAACATAATACATCTAATTAATAACTTAGACTTCTGATGCTGTGAAATTTAAATTTATAAATGCTTTCATATTTATGATGTCAGAGCACAGTCTATATACATGACAGCACTGTGCTCGCTGATAAGGATACCCTTTTTATCAGTACAGAGAACATCCTCCTACTAAGCCACTCCAATAATCCAGCTTTTAACATTGTTCATAAAAATCAGAACCCAAATTAATCTTAATTGTGCCAAGAATTAAATTTTGTTAAGAACAAGATTAGCTAAGTAGTTAATTAGAACAAGCTTTTACAGATTTACAACAGTATTAATACTGGAACTGCAGAACTTATACATCTACAAAAATGGAATTTAAGGTAGCCACCAGTTCTTGAGGTAGTGATCTTTGTGAAAATGTCCACCTAGGATAAGATGAATTTAGTATATTCAGTGTTCAAAATCCATAAGAGCACTTTGATTTGAAAGATGATTAAAAAAAGGTGTTAGTTTGGCTGTGAAGAAGAACAAAATTTTAGAAGCTCTGTTTTTCAGCTTGTGCAGGAATACCAGTCTTATGGACTGCCTTTCAACAGAAACTCCATTTTCCTACTGACCGCAAACTCAAATAAATGCCAAGTTCAAATAGAAATGTAAAGAAAAACTAATAGAAAAACCGAACTCTGAAAAATAATCCCGTAAAAAAAACCCCTGGCTGGATGAACGATAATATTTGAAAGTAAATGTCCTGTCTCCAATGAGGGTTTTTGTGTTCTTGTCATTCAAACAGTGTTGCAAAGGTCAGTTTATTGAAATGTCATCCCTGAAAAATACATATGCATTTTTTCTCCCTACACTTCAGAAATGTGTTTTTCAGTGACCATCATCACATTGTCTTAAGCAGTACAATGACTCAAACTAAGTGGAAGTATGTTTTGTGCTATTGTAAAATACAATAAATATGAAATAAGTATTTACAGTGGATACAAAATTCAAGCCTTTTGAGTGAATTTACCAGAAGAGATCAGTACTTATGGACAGAACAGAGTGTTCACATCAAATATATTCTCCTCCTAAAGAGAAATATATCAATAAATAAGTCCAAGACTACAAAGACAGTGCCTAAACATTAATCCAGAGCTTGAGTTTATTTGTGGAGGGCATGATCTTAATTCTGTTCCTCTTTCAGGGCAAGGGTCAGCAACCTTGCTCCCTCTATGCCTTCTTTAACTGTACAGTAGGAAAGAAGGGGTAATATCCCAGACAGTAAAATGCTCTTAATGATAAAAATACTCCTAGAGATGTAGCAAGGATAAAAAAAAAAAAAAAAAAGAGAAAATCTTAAAGATTATGCAAAAATCCTTTGTTTGCTGAACAGTAACTTTCATCCTGAGAGAAAAAATTAAATAATTGCAACGGCCAGGACAAGCAGAAGAGTGAATAGTCACTGAGCATTTTCTTATTTGTGTGATGTTGCAGCCTAGGTATTGAACTGGAGAATGGTGTGTTGAAATGTGGTACTTGCTGCAAGACATTTATCTGTGCAGAGTAGGGCTTTCATAAGCCTCATAACCTTGTAGTCTCTAACAGATGCCAGGCACCTCCCCTGGAGGAGCACCAGGAATGGCTCACTGTCTAGCAAACATGCTCCCAAAGAGGCTGACTAAGTAACTCTAATGGAAGCTGAATGCTTGCTGCCTGCAACAGCAGTGTTAAAGGAGAGGAGGAAATGACCCCAAATATTATAATACCTTGCCTTTCTTGGGAGCAAGGGGGTCATTTGCATCACTTCTGATGGTAGACAGCTCCCTTCTGCAGGAGTCATTTGAACAGACTCTGGAGAGAGTCACAGTTAGTCATCTTCAGCAATGCCACCTGTCCCAATTTTGTGGGTGCTTTTTTTTCCTCAAAGAAACCACTTTTTGTGTAGAAGGAGGAAAGGGCAAATATTTCAGTGTTACCATGCTTTTTAAAAAGGAGTGATGGACATCAGCCCTTCTTGCTGCTAAATAAACCATGGTAATAAGTCTTCTGAGAAAACCTGAGTATCTCAGTTCGCCGAAATGAGTTTAGCTTGCAAGTTAAATATATGTATTCAGTCCTTGGCAGAGAAGGTCTCCTCTTCAGAGACTTTTATGCCTGTTACAACATGGTTTTGTTTTTTGAGATATCTGGTTCTTCCTCAGCAAAAGTTCAGTACCTGCCAAAGCACAGTAGCATTCACTAGGGAAGGAGATGATTCTCCAAAAGCCAAGAAAGAGCAAACCATGTCTTTGAGTTCCAGGTCTGAAGTTTCCACTTTCTCTTTTGCAGTGATGCACTCCTATGTCAGCAGGTTTTTTTATTACATTTCAAAATGTAGTTTCATTCACAATCTCAAGCTCCACAAGCCTCCCAAGGATACCATTTTCAGCAGTCTTAGGGTGCAGTATACCCTGTCTGCCTTCATACTGGCTTCTACCATCTACTTGTGTGGCTAAAAGAACAGGGGCTGGCATTCTTTCTGCATAGCTACATCTGCCTTTGATCCATGAGGATTTTTACATCACTGCTGGAGCAAGAAAGAACTTTTTAAAGCAAATGTTGGAATAGGTGGGAAAGGAAAGGATGTGAATCACAAACTTGTAGATTTGTTGTTACCAGAAACTATACCCCAACCGTTCAATCATATAGACATCACTGTATAAGTATAAATCAAGCATATAGATTGTTACAGATATTATATAGATGTAAAAATACAAATTATGACATTTATATAGACAGTATTTCAAGGAAGGGTTAGGAAGAAAGTAACTGAACAAAACCTAAAAATTATTTAGAGAAGGGTCTGATGTTGATCAACTTCAAAAAAAGAAACTGATAAAAATGATGTATAAGCTCCTAGAAAGTCAGAAGTGTTAAGACAGATGGAATTTTTTATAAAAAAGAGGTGGCTGGTAGAATTGTTTTGGAATTGTTTTTCTTGTGCACTGCAGGGAATCATGCCTATGTTTACAGAGCAGAAAGGGACTGTTTAACATGTACTGCACATTCTCCAGTGGTGTTGATGAGCATGCTGAGCTGGAAATGTAACAAATTCTTCCTTTTGGAACTAATTATAGCAACTTCTTCTACCCCCCCCCCTTTTTCTTCTTTTATCCTTACTCCCTTTCTTCCTTTAACACTTTCAGTTCATCTCTCTAAAAAGTAACTGAAAGAATCCATAACCAACTATTCCAGAAGAAATTGTGGTACCGTGCCAAAAAAATGAGCTTTTTATACCAACATATGAGAATCAGAAATTAATTGTGCCAATATAAGAAAATCTTATCCAAATAGAAGAAAACGTGTGCAGCTCTAAACATTGAATAAGGCCAAAACTCTAAACATTGAATTCAAATGCAAAAATGAACTGCCAAGGAGTATTCTACCTCTTGAAAAAGGGTAAGCTTTACTGTACTTTACACCTAGAGCTAGAAGGAATCAGATATATCTGTTCATTATTAACCTGTACATTCATAGCCCCTTCAAATCATCATGTAAGTTTGCACACAGTGAAATCCATTCTTACAGGGACTGAGGGTTAAATTCTGAACTGAAAGCCAATGGAAAAACTCTATAATCTGCCTTATACCTACTCTGAACAGAGAAAGAGTTTGAATTGTTTCATTAACTTAGTTTTGAATACATATCCATGTTTTATTAAAACAAAATATAAAAGGAAAGGGAAAAGAAAGAGGAAGGGGAAAGGGCCACAATATCAGTTCTGAAATTTACTGGAGACCTTGAATATTCAAATAATCCTCAGGTTGTGGAGATGACAAACAGAAGTGTCTCAAAAATTGCCCTATTTTAATTTTGTAACCTCCTATTAAAGATCAGTGACAACATACACATAAAAAAATTAAACATGCTAATTAAGCAGTAACACCCTGGGTGAAGTCAAACAGTACTTTCTTTCTTTTCAGGCTTTATGTAGCCACCCCAGGAAATAAAATGCAATGCAGGTATGAGCAGCAATATCGAAACACACAAGAAAACTCTTTCTCTGATAAAATACTTTATTGCCTAATTTATAAGGAAATACATTTCCAGCTGAGGAAATACAACCTTAAATACCAAGGTAATAGTATCCTTTAGTCATTTGTGGCAAAGATCAGTTTCATAAAAGCAAGCATTCCATTGAATTAATAGCTGTGTTTTCCTTTTCAAAATCTGATTAGAAAAACAAGAAAGAATAAAATTGTGGCTGTCCATCCTTTGAAATACTGCTTTTAAATACATCCTGAAAAATGCTTCTGCTTCTGGGTGAAAAACAAATGCTGACAAATCTGACTTTCTCCACAGTGAAATTTCCCAAAGAGACAGAGGCAGACAAATCGCTGACACAGAGAGACTATTCCCAAAGGCAGAAGATAAGAGATTGATGAATGCCTGAATGGGCAGTGTGGAGAACACATAACTGCTTTGGAATACTTTTGGTTTTACCTTAAACTCCACTACATGCACTACTACAGAGCTCCCTGTTTTCAGTGCTGATTGTGCTGGTCAGATGTAAGATCCTATCCAGACTCCTCTTGAAACCAGCAGTACAAAGGGGTAGGGAAAAGGGAAGTTGCCTCACAGTTACTTGAAAAAACACACCTTTGTCTTCACACAGCAGCAATCTGGTTGTCTTGTGACTGTCCTAAAGGGGTGATGATGTTTGCAAAGTTTGAGAGACTAACAGCTGATGGATTTAGCACCTACCACGCGGGTTTCTTCTTTTATTCCCATTTGCAATCTCAGTACAATCACTCTCCAAAGCAGTCTAGTTAGGCCATCAGCTTTTCAAAATAACTGAGTTTCATGACTTCACCACGTCCAAGACTCAAATAAAACTTCCTGATTCTAGTAATACATATCAACTAAATTATCTGTCTCAGAGTCTGAAAACATTTTAATTGTACAAATCATATACTACCTAACTCTCTGAAGTAGATTCATTAGTGAATGATATTCTATAGCACTTAATAACTGAATGAAAAAAAAATTACAAAGAATTCAGTTTAGCATTTTTTCACTATCAAAAGCTTTACTTTTCAGAAGTTAATAGAATATTTTGGATATACAGTGCAGATAGACAGTAAGTAAGGTGGGGGAGAGAGAGTGCTGTGCTATCCCCCAAAGCTTTGCAGCCCATATGAAACACAGAGTAGCTGTATCTTGGCAGGACATGTAAAATAATTCATATCTCATAAAGCTGTCTTGGTCCATCTGGCACTTACGTACTCAGCAAAGCTCAAGGGAGATACTTTCTAAAGAATGACACAAATTATTACTTTGCAGCAGTCCTATCAGCATTCTTAACCAAGTGCTCACTTCCAGATCACAGAGAGGCAGAGTAATTACCTGCCTGTCTTCAGCTCTGCATCTTCCTGTCATTCATACAGTCAAAATTTCTCTGAGACCACTTCTGTGGTACGAAGAAGAGTGGCAGACTACCAGACCCTTATGTCTGGCAACCCTACTATCCATGTATTTGCCATTTCCTGATTAAAAAGCAGCTGATATCACAAAAGGATTCAGCATAAAACTCACTTGTGATTTCTGTGGTCTCTCAGTACAAAGACAGCTTGCCAAAACATGAGAGAAAAAATCAGAATTTTTCACTGCCATGGAAACGGAAGTATTAACTAAATGTGCCTTTTTTTTTTTTTTAACTTCAGCTGGAACTGCACTTGAGAGAGTCTTTTAGTAAAAAACTGTTAAACTGTGCCTGTAATTTCAGTGGTGGTGAAGTGGAGTGGGTTAAAAGTACAGAAAAGAGGATTTTTTTTTTAACAGAGCAGCAGTCAGAAGAAGCAGGGCAAATGACTCAGGAAATGAGGTGGGCTTGGATGGAATTTTAAGGCCAGAAAAATCACAAGCTAACACTTTGAGGTATTTAAGTAACAGTAACTTTTTTATGACTCAGGAGTGTATAGAAAAGACAGTGACACAGGGGAAGATGCCATGAACCATACACAACCTTTTCCTCAAAAGTCTCTGTCTTTTCCTTTTCCACAGTACAGCATATTCACGCAGCCCCTGCTTCACAGAGTTCTGAAACAAGAACACAGCAGCTTCTTCCCATCAACGCTCCCCAGCACTCACTGACAGCAGCTTCTGGGATTGTGTCTTTGGTGTAGCCTAAACTAAGGGCTTCCTGCTATATGTGTCATCTCCAGTCATGCACTGTATTATTTCAAGATGAAGAAAGCCTGCAGTACACAGCTCTGTGACACAGGACCACTCCTTCTGCTTTTGAGCACCTTCTGAACTTTACCAAGTCTGCACTGCTACAGCACGATGAGCACTGCACTTCCCTACTGTCCTGGAGAAAAAGACAGCAATGCAGCCCTGGTTTGCTGTCCCTGTTTCTGGTAATCTGCAATTTGGAGATCTCCAGAGGACAAAAGACTGAACTGAAGATTCAGTAGCCTTTGCAATCCAACAAATATGCTGAAGGAAAAGCCATTGTGCTTTACAAAGTGTTTGGAAATCCCATCAAACTCTTGAGACCCCAAACTGAAAATAGGACAAAGATGCAAGACTATCAGAAGAAACTACCATAGAATCTGTCCTGATGGTTTCATTATTTATTAAGCCTTCACTTTTGATCACTGTTGAAAAATAGTGAAAAATCTAAGTAGTTACATTTCTAAAAAGTTGGTTTTTCCTTAGCTGTGAAGTATGAAAGAACTGACAGCACACATTTTTCTTCCTTCTTGTATTTCCTAGGTTTTCATTATCATGGATGTCAAGTTGATTAACTCAATATTACTTTTCCACTCCCTCTGCTATCACAAAGGCAACATTTATCTCTGTGGACAACATCTTCTTCAAATGCATCCTACGTAACTATTTTATAGGAAGAGAGGAGACAGGCTCCAATTTATCTCTGCACAATACACCCATTTATTGCTATTCAGGAACTCTAGATCTATTTGTATGTTCATAGTAACAGACAATACATACTACTACAGTTTTTCCCCCTTTCAGAAACCTTGAGCTTACAAACAATGTTTACTAGGTCTTCAGTGTTTCATTTAGCCTTACTGAGTTAATGGAAACATTCCGTGATGGGTGGTAACAATGAAAAGCAGTGGTTTGTACCTGTATTAAAACAATTAATTTAAATTCCCAGCTGTATACTTTATGCATACATAGGACAGTACATTCTTCAGCCTTGTTCAAGCCTTATAAAACAGTCCAGATGCTTATGCTGCCTCTGTTTTGTAGGACTGTCTCATTTGAAACTCATTTTGATGTTATTCCAGAGCTTCGCAATTTATATTGTACACTGTTCTGTCACTATGCAACAAACTGTTCAAACACAGACCTAAATTCTAAGATATGTGTTATGAGCAGGCATTAAGTAACAGTAAGTTTAGAGGATTAAATTTCAGATTTATGTTTTTATTGCATTCTGCAGGAGCAAGTTAAAATTGCTACCTGTACACATACACTTACTAGTGGAACTTGGGAAGATTATGTTATCCTCATTGCAGTTACTTGTGAGTTGCTGACATTTTATTGTCTCATACTAGTAAAACAGCAGTGGTATCTATATTTTTCACAGCCAAGCTTAATCATAAGTACATCTGTCAAGATCTCAAAATACACTGAAGACTCTTCTGCTTCATGGATGTCTTTTCTTAGTTTTTCCTTCCCATTCTGCCCTTCCCCAAGTGACATTTAAAGATCCACTTTCCTTCCCCCAGATCTATATCTGAGAAGCAATCAACTGGTCCTCCACGCATCTGACACATGCTTTTTTGTACTAGTTGTTAATTTTAAAGATGCTGCAGTTTACAATTTCTTTGACACTTACTCTAGAGGATTTGTGCTCCTGAATACATTTATGTGATTTATTTATCCCCAGTTGTTTCTGAAACTCCAATAAAGGCAGAGCCTGATCATTACAAGATATTTGCCATGAGTGTTTGTTAACTGCTTGGAGCATCCCTTTGCTTCTTGCACCACTTCTGCAATTACTATGGCACTTCAGCCATCCCTGAATGCTTAATAACCTTTAATATGTCTTCAGTGTGCTGAAATAAAGAGACAGATGGATTAAAAAAATATCACCTATATCTATAAAATACATCAAGAATGTACATATGCCTTTTCATTTAGTATATCTCTAATATGCTCCAAGCTGATTGCAGAGTAATACAATCAAGTTAAACATGAGATTGTAAAAAATCCAACTACACAAACACAGTGTCAGAAGAAAATATTTCAGATCTAAATATTACAGTGGATAAGGAAAAAACAAAAAGAGCGTGAGAGTGACCTGGGGAAGGGAAAAGGGGAAGACAGCCCCTGAGTGAGTGAGTGACTGACTCCTGCCTGACTGAAAACTGTGAACTGTGGAAAAAGATTTCAAGCTGAAAGCTGCAGTCTACAAGCTGGTAAAAAGGCACTGCGTGTCTCCTTTTCTAGTAGAAATAGGCTGACTCAAGCTGCCTGTAACAGTGTGATGGTATTAACCCATCTCCTCTCTGAAAATCAGAAAACCACAGCAACCTCAGAATCCAGCAGTGGTATGATAATATCTTAGCTTCTGGTAGCAGAGGATGGAAACTAATAAAATACACAAACTATGCATGAAAAGGCAGATAACTTCAGATGGTTATTTGAATCTATAAATAGCAAAAAACCCAAATATTCTTTTGTGATCTTAAATTTCTATATGAAACTCCCTAAAAAATCCCCTACAGTTTTGAATTATATAGATTCAGAGAACAACCAGGATTAGAAAGGACATCTAAATATCATGTAGTCCAATCCTCCTGCCACGATCAGAGACACCTCCCACTAGCCCAGGTTTCGTGAAGCCCCATTCAATGTGGCCTTGAACAAGGGCAGGACCTTGTGCTCAGCCTCGTTGAATATCATAGGGTTATATAAAGTTATGCTTTGAACAACTTAAGGATCATGCTAAACTTCTAGTAAAATGTTAACTAATTATATAAAGGCATGAATTCATAATGCAAATTTAAATTAGTGACATATTAAAATATTTTCTTTACGGAGTTGATACCATTATTTAATATTTATATAACGTTGAATGTGTATAGAAACTGGAAGTCAAATTAAGTTCATATTAATCATTTAAAATTATTCATTAGTAATATGAGACTACCTAATATATAACACATAAAGAAAAATATAAACTATCAGTTGTACCTATTTTAACATAAATTCATTTATTTAATTCAATGCAATCAGTACAAGTTCAGGATTTTTAAATCTAGTCCTAGCTGCTACTCAAAAATACCTATTGTAAAATTTTATTACAATTTTCTTTCAGCAGTCTAAACAGAGACAGGCTCTAGTTCAGAGGTTAGACTTTCTTTAAAACTTTAGTGTTAATCATCTATCAGGAAGAAATAACTTTAAAATTACCAGGAATTTTATCTTATTTTCACTTAACTGCAAACCACTCAAAACTTAATAAATCATCACTTCTGTTTTAACTTTCAATAAGCTCTATAAAAGAGTTAAATTCCAGTATGAATGCCTATATTTTCTTTATTTCATTGTATGTATATTGCTCAAAATTAAGACTGACTGGCAAGAGGTGGAGTGATGAAATAGCCCAGTGGTGTGTTTTTGGAAATATGGGCAAGTAAAGTCATTGTATTTGAGTGACAGGATTTTGTAATATGCTATTTGTAATATGCTTCAGACACTGAAGTTAGGAGACTACTTTGTACATTAATTGTACCTGCATTTTTTTTGGTTTTATAATCTGGATTGTGACAGGATCTGAACAGGATTTGGGAGTAACATAAAATCATTTTAGTGAATTTTCCATGGTAAGTGGAATGGTGTTTAAACATTCTTGGTGCACTTCAAGACATGACAGACAGCAAATTGCATTCTCACCTTGCACCAACCAGCTATCCCTGGCAAGTCTCTGCAAAAACTCCAGCCCCTAAGTGTAATCCATCTTTACACCTGCCCACATTTTCAGTGTGTTTTTCATGTTTCAGACTTGCCCCTTTGAAGACAATATTAAAAACATTCTGTTCCACAGCCTATTCCAGGTTTGTCAAAAATAGCACTTCCACTAGTCAAATAACTCAATAGCTAGGCTACTTTGTTTTTCTATGGCCAAACAAAAAGCAGGCAGTAAGGGGAGGTGAACTAAGGCCTTTTCCAACAGAATATGAAATAATGGAAAAATACTACATGCCCATGAGAAATCATACCTGCATGAAGCACTTTCCATCAGCTGTGATTATCTTCAAATATCCACAAAAGCAGCACACTAGTTATTGGATTTGCAGTACACTTGGTGCCAGTACTTTCTTCTGAACTGATCTAGGAGCAAGGTGTGAGTATTTTCAGTCTCTCAGAGAAACCTGACAAACCAAACTCTGCCATGAGCTCGTTGCTATATTGATGGCCTGCCCCCAGGTAAGAAGAAAAGTTTGATTAGACCCTTTCATCCTTTTGCAGGGATATGTAAATGCAAAAAAGGCCAGAAATGCTCTTGCTGAAGGTTAAGGAATGCTTGGTCTGAATACAGAGAAATGTCAGTAGGGAGATGGATTGGAAATGGAGAGAAATGTCTCTTTCTGTGGCACAGAGGAGAGAGTAGTGAGATGGCACAGAACTGGTTGGTGCTGGAGTGGAATGGGAACGAGATGGGCAATTTTCATGTAGAATTTTAAGGTCTGAGGATATATGCAAAGCAGTCTCTTGGGTTAAACAAGGGGTAAACATATTTTCTATCTAATGCAGACAAGACATGTAAGAAAAATCACCATGAGCTAGGGAGATTTAATGTTAATCATTATCGCCTTTGCTAGTGGATATTTCTAAGATATCTCTGAAATCTAATGACAAGCTGTAATTTCACAACTGCTTTACAATGGCATAAAGCAGGCACAGCTGTCAAAAAACCTATTCTATCTCCTGCAAGTGCTCACCTTCTGCCTCTATCATCCTTTCTACAGGCACAAGTTCCATTCAGGGAGTTATATCCTGAAGCTCACAGAGAATCTGATTAAGGATATGCTAGTTTAAAACTCCCACTGCAGTTTTGACTGGGAGAGAACCTGGACAGCAAATAGGAACATGAAATATGTATGTGCCTGTAGAAAGTTCCTGCCCTTTCTGTGAGAAACCTGTAGCTGAGGTGGACGAAATTTTATGAGTGATGTAATTTAGTGAGATCCATCAAAAGAAAATGATAGTTCCCCTCTAAGCTCAAAATGTATCCAACTAGAATTAGCATAAGCTTTTCAAATTTCACACAATAACAAATATTCTATTCAATCAAAACCATATTATCTAATAATATTTTATCTAATAACAAATGCACAATTTTAGCCATTATTAAAATGCTGATACCTTCCTTCTTTCTATAAATAACTGTAGATTGATATTAACATTTTAGTAGTAAACAAAGCTGCTCATTTCCTTTCAAGAACCTGTCATTCTCACACAATAGAATAATGAAGAATGTTTGGTTGTGATAGCATCCTGGCAAGGAAAGAGAGAAAATAAGGAGCTCTGTCAAAACAAAACCAGCTTCAAATACCAAAAATTCAATATCAACAGCTTGGGAATGTACCAGATTCTCATATTTTCCACTAAGTTGATTTAAAAACTTGACATATCTAGCTGGATTTTTTTTTTTTTTTAATTAGATCTGTAGTGGTGCTTTTTTTCTTTTCCTACACGTTGAATGTCATTTTGCAAGGTAGTATCTGTAATCTTGGAGAGAGACATGCAAACAGGCAATGCAAAAAAGTACAGTATGCAAGCCATTTATTTAATTAAGGATGCAACATTTTGTCCCTTCATAGGTTGCCCACACAGCATTTGAAATCACTAGGATTGGCACCAACATTAATTAAATATAAAATAACATACAAGTTTAGGGCATCATTAGGCAATACTTCTGCAATTTATGGAAGATTTATCTCTCACATCATTTAGATTTTTTTTGTGAATTGCCATGTCCATCAACTACTACAGCAAAGTTTCAATAGTTTTAGTGTGCAAACCATAAGAGCTTTAGCCATGGTTTTACTTAAAGTTTTCTTTGTTAGTTGAGTAACTATTTCCACCAGTAGAATTTGCAAAGAATTTTATTGCTGTGAGGTTTTCTGTCTTGAAGAGGCAACGTTTCTGGTTTTTGCTTTCTATTAAGGCACTCCCTGGATGTATGACTGTTATCCTTTACCTCTGGGCACCACTCAATCACTCAGCAACACAGTTTGATCCCTGTTAGATGTGAATATATTACTGCAAATCTGTTGGAGCACACAATATGGAATTGGTGTCAGCTTGTATTTTTGTACGTCTTTTACATAGTTTGCAGAATGTTATCTAGCACAAAGCTTTCTGGCAACAAGTTAACAGTCAGGTCTTTTTGAAGCAGAGCTGAAAAATGAGTTTATAGCATATCAGTGATTTGTACTTTGAGGCTGTGGACTTTCTGATTTTGGGGCTATGATCCTAGCAACAGATTTGGTCATTGGAACCCGCAGCTATCTCATCAGCTGGCCTCATTTATATTTATTTTTTACTTACAATAACATGCAACATTCAAAGAGCTTATTCCAATTGCAACCGAAATTCCCAAGGTAAAATATATGTATGTAGAGAACAGAAATTCAAATCACTGCTGTTACAAAAGCACATTTGTAAATGTATTTTCACATGATGTATATGTCATCATTGCAGATAATGATATGCAGATAACATAATATGATAATGCAGATAACATAATATGAAATCCAATTTCTTATTATTATCTGCACCATAGTAGAAAAAGTAGATACTTAGCAATCTATTGACTCTTTAGAGCTCTAACTCTACTAATAATCTTATTATTTTCCACCCAGATTGATAAAATATGAATGATCCATAACGGTTTCATGTTAACCTTATTTAACTTTTATTGCTTCCTATGCTCCTGCTAAGAAACAGACAAAAACCTTGCAAAGATGATTAGGCAAATACTTTCTTCAGAACCATGCCCTTAGGCTGACCTAGTGGCTAATTATTAGTCTGGTACATTGTGCAAAAACAGGCATAATTTTACAGTACCCCTATATTTATGTCTACATGGAAAATACTACCTTGTACAATATAGCATATTTTCTCTACTACATTTTTTATTCCTCTATTACACATTTATTTGTCTTTTACACAGCTACAGCTGTGAAATATTTTTGCCTTATGTATTCAAATCCCTAAAAAATATTTCTCAACTCCTAGTAAACAATGAATATTTTGAAATTTTACATGGAATAAATGCATAATATCTGTCTGAATGCACCAGACTTACCTGCTCTGTCACCACTGCATGGGGTTTATACAGCCTTCCTCCAAAGTTTTCCAGTCAGCTCTGTATCATTAGCACAAGCTAATTTCAGGCTCCATCTTCTGGTTAAAGTGTTGATGAGTTTGTAAATGAAAAAGCTGATTATTTATTTCAGGGTCCCAAGAGCATCCACAGCCCTGCCTCTCCCTGCCCAAGTGCAGGGGCTGCCCTCACCTGCCCATGGCCCAGGGGCCCATCTCACCCCCCAGGGCTGTCAGCCCCTGCCCCAGGGATGCTGCACCAGGGCCAGATCCACCTCCCCATAGCCTGATCCTGCATGGCCCTGAATCCTGAGCCAGGATCAGCCAGACTCAGCTTGGCCCTGTCCCTACAGCCCTGCCTGGCCATGGCTGAGAGCCAGAGCTGCTGCTCAGGAGGTGTCTGTGCCTGGCAGGTGACACAGGCAGATTTCCCTGGGGACTCCCACACTGCTGGGATGTTTCTGCTAACCCAGGGACCTTGGAGGAGCAGCACTCTCCTCAATGGGAGGAAAAAGGTGCCTTCACAGGTGACCCAGGGAATGGCTTCAGCAGAGGTCTTATTTAAAGGAAGAAGTGGGGAAAAAAAGAAGGCATTTTGAGATGCATCTGACCCCAGTATTGTTTGGGACCGCTCTAATATTTCTTTTCCATGATTAACAGGCTATCATTTTAATTGTCTTCTCTGATTTTAGAGCTACTACAATTTGGGTTATAGAAGCCTTTGGATGTCTGCATTTGGCAGAGGAAAGGAAGACTGAATTAAGATTAAACAGACAGTATTTGGGAAAGCGAAGTATATGAGTCAAAAAGATTCAAGTACGAACGGGACTACTTCATTTAACTGTTGAGGATTTCACAGAAATTATCACAAAATAAATTTTTGGCCCACAGAATTGTTAGAAAGCCATGGATATCCATTCCATGCTGATCTGGTATTTTCACCACAGAGATACTGTATTCTTCAAGCATTCTTCTCTCTACCCTAACCTAATCAATCCTGATCTCATTTTGTGTTTTCTCTTTACAAGTCCCCAAAATATTTCCCTTCAAAACATATTTTTAGTCATCTGACCCTGTAACTTAGTTGCTAAGTTCATAAACCTTAGCAGCTAGCCTAGCAAGCCAGTAAGTAACTTTGTGTTTGTTGGAAATACCAAATGACTTGTTAATGTACGAAATAACAGTTGTACTGCTAATCCTTTCCATTGCTTCTTACTTAACATTCTTGGGTTTGATGGCCCTGGTCTGAGGAGTGTATGGGAGAACGTTTTGCTCTGTAAGGACAGCATTAAGGACTGTGGAAACCTGCTTTTGGATTTCAGCAGCACCACTCCAATAAAATGAACAAAATATATTAGATAAACTGTTTAGGAGATGTTCTATGAGTTAAACTTGAACAGAAGGAAAAATATCAAGGCAAAAATTTTCAAGATATGTCAAAAATAATGGGACTGATGAAGAACTGGCCTGCATCAGGTAATTGTGACCAGTCACTCACAAAAGTCCCCCAAAGGTGCTGCATCAGAAGACACCGTTGCAGCACCAGGCACATGAGATTACGCAGGACCTCAATGATGGTTGGTATTGTCAGAGCTCTGTCTCCAGGAGCCTGGGAAGAAGGAGAAACACTCCTCATGAGTCTCTTAGAGGACAGCAGCCCCGTGTCTCAGTTACAAGCATTGGATGATGTCAGGGAATGTCAGATCCAAGGGTACGCAGGCCCTGGTCCAATGGTGCTGGTCTTACACCACCATTTTCTTCCTGTTATTAATCCTGTTGAAAGCAATCCAGAATGGTTTTAATCCTACTGAAAGCAGTTACAGAATGGTTTGGGATGGAAGGGAGCTTTAGAGGTCATCTAGGTTGGACATCCCTGCAATGAGCATCTTCAACTTGATCAGCTTGCAATAAAAACCTGCCCAGCCCAACACTGAATGTTGTCTAACACCCACCATTAGAAAGAATACTCTCTTGAACATCAATAAAAGCAGGTTTTGACAAACAATAAGCAGTTAAAATACGAAACAATAACAAAAGAAAAACCTCTGAAGAAATCTACACCAAAATAAGCTTTCAGAACGCAGCAGGCACCTGCTTTCAGTGATTCAACCAAAACAGATTTGCAACTGATGTCACAGAGCTCTTAGAGGCAAAATCTTGTAATACAATTAACTTCCTGAAAAAACCTCATTAGAAGCAGTGAGGGTTATGCATGACCAAGCACAGTAAACAAATGCACAGAGCTACATCATGTTTTAGACACCTAGTCCAGCCCCCTGCTCCTGCTTTAATGGAACAGAGTATCTCAGAGCTCCTAATGAGATGATAACACTTGCACAGTGAGATGTTCTGGCAACATGTGTTTGATGTCTCCGTGGAAATTTTATTTGCCTCAGGCTGGTCACTTAAATTTGGGTAAACTGTTAGTTTCTCTTGCTTACACAGTGCTAGAGCTCACGACCACTTCAACAGAATTTAGGGGCAGGTGCAAGAAATTGCAGCTATTGCTAACAATGTTATGCATAAAAGTGTACTTCTAATACAAAATAATTATATCAGACCTGCAAATGACTAGTTCCGTAGAATCGTGAGTTTGGTTTTTTAAATAAATTATGATTCACACGGGGAAAGCAAAGTAAGCAGAAAATACGAAGTAAATCTGAAGCAATACTAAGATAAAATACAGAAAACAGGAAGACGAGAACATATGTCCTCTACTTTCTGCAACTAGACCAAAAAGTCTGATTAATATGTGTTGGCTGCCACTCTAAGGGGCTTTTCTGTAATTCCTTAATTGAATTGCTTATGGTAACATCCAAGGATGATTTTTTTGAGGAATCATTTTATTTGTTTTTTTTTGAGAATTCACTTTTCTATATGCAGTATATATTAAACAATGATATAGAACGTTTATGAATCATCTAGATATTTCTGAATTGTTCCACAAACCAGTGGCATATAAAAAATGAGACTTTTCTTTTCGTTTTTCTTTTTGCAGTAGGGGCTTCACGGAGTTTCCAGGGATGAACTTAAGCCCTCGATTTTGTATTGTTTAAGAAATAGCAAAAGGGGTCAAGTCTCACCCTGACAGACATGGCAGTTTTCCTGACATAAAGGTCAGATTTCATAACGTTAAAGGCTAATCAGGAGATTTTCTTCTTCCTTAGGGAATACTTAGTTTTCTGTCTTCACAAGAACACTGTTCTGTAGCATGGAGAAAGACTGCAGAAACAGCAATTTGAACACTGTTTTGTAGTGGGAGAAATTCAGATCTGATTTCCACCAAAATAATTAGAAAAACTCCCTAACTTCCTGGGAAGATAAATCAGATTAAAAAATAAAAGCAAAATAAATTACACATCATAACAGAACTACGGCTGATGGGAAGGCTTACTGACCTGCTAAATCATGTAGTGATCTATCCCCAAAAATTGCATGCTGGGGAACGTTCCAAATGCCCAATGGCAGCTGCATCCCCAGTCTCCCAATTATTTCTTTCAAGACTTTACTGTTACATTTTCATGGTTTTATCTTTTGCTTTCCTCCAGTAAAGCCCAGCTGATTAATTTAGCAGTCACTTTGATTTTGCTGAGGTGGAGTACATAGAGAGTTACAACACAAGGAGAATGATAATAGAATGGACTTTGAGCAATAGGAATTGTTTCCATTTTTTCTCCTAATGGGTGCACAAGGGATGTAGTTGACTTCATCATCTACACAAATATGGAGCAGTAATATATCAGTTTCACCCTTATTTGTATTTCCCTAACTTACCCTTTTGCCTCTTAAAATAACATGTAATACAGTTCTTGGCTTTAGAAATACAGTCTTACAAATATTCTCCCTCTTCTTTCTCTCTCAAGCACTAATTGTCAGAATGATAAAAGTAATTTAAAAGCAGTATATTTTTCAATAACAGTGAGAGGTTTTTACAGATAAGAAATGCAGGATATGAACAGGCATTCAGTGTCATGAGCTTTAATTTGATTAGTACACACCCTTTTTTAGAAATTTGAGTCACCAAACAGATAGTGTGATCTGTTTTCATCATTTTAGTTAGACAGAATGAAATACAGCAAATAATATTGATACACAAGAAAAAGATTCCAATTACAAGGTCTACGTCAAATTTGATAAGCAAATTAAAGGGCACAACATAGTTCCTCCCATAAAAATTTCTTTTTTATCAGCCACGAAGCAGCCATTTTATCACCAAGTTCTTTTGCACTGATGGAAGAGATTTCAAATTACAAGAAAATGAGTATTCACTAATGAAAAGTAGGAAAAGTCTCTAAATAGTATATTTAGGAGTTGGGAATATTACAAGATACAGAGTAGAAGTAGGAACACCATTTGCACTCAACTAAACATTGACAATAATGCTATCTTATATAAAGAGGAAGAAACTCTTGCCCCTATAAATTAACTAAATCTACTGAAAAAATAATTTAAATATAAGGTTATAGTTCAATTGACATTATAGAAAGCTTCTGGGTTTGGCAAAATTAGCATAACACCAGAACCTCCACATTTTAATGAGGTGTCTGTGATTAAAAAGATCCTAAATATCCACCTATTATTTCATCCATAGCAAAATGATCACGAGCCCTTTTTTGAACCATATTTTAAGCCTTATTCATGGTGCATCACTTTTACACAAATAATTTTTCCAGCATGGGATCATAATATAAGTATTCTTTGCAATCATGTTTCACACATTATTATGAGCTGTAATACTGCAGTGAAAATTAAGTCCATGTTTAAACATCCTTGCTGTGTCTCATTTTGCCACGAGAACAATTTCAGCTGCCACTAGGTTATTTCTCTGGATATTTAGTAGTGATTTATACATAAATTGTGCCTTTTGGCCAGGTGTCTGCAGAAATGGAGGTAAAATGAACCCTTTTATCATCACAGGAGTTAAAAAGAATATTTAAATCTTCATCCGTATGAATGCAAGGAAATCTGAAAACACATCTCAGGATAACACTAGATCAACAAGGGGCAACATAATAGAAATGCAATCCTGCAAGGTTTATTACAGGCATGCAAAGATAAATACATGAAAAAAAAATTACATTACTCAGGTCCAGAGGATTCTGTGTTCCTTGTAGTAACAAACTGCCCACAAACTACTAAGCATTGCCCAGGTAGAGGGTAAAAGTTGGGACCATAAATAATTCCATTCACACACACAACTGTCTTCAACATTTACTCCCTTTCCTCCTACCCTTCCTTCTCTTCGTCTGATGTTAATAATTAGATACCAGTTTTCAATTAGTGCATCAGGCCATACTATCAGGATATCCTTAAATCCACAGCAATTCATTTTGTCTTCACAGATACAAAGCTGTGGGAGTAGCTTATTTGTATAACTAGAACAAGATGAATTTCACTTAAGGTGGCAAATGATAGAAGATAAGGAGAAGGAAGCAAAGGTGTTTCCTGTGGCCACTGTGATATTGCATTACCACAGATTTCAGGGTTGAAAGTACAGAAGAGGTTTTCTTTCTGTTCACAATTCAGTTAAGCTTATTTATGAAGGACAAACAAGTCTCTCTGATCCTCATTTGTAGCACTGAGCGTAGGAGACAAAAAACCCTAAAATACAACACAGAATAAACCCTGGTCTGTGTATATTTTAGTAAAGAGAAAGCAGAAGTCTTGAAAAGAGCAAAGCCCACATCCACATCAGCCTTCCCACCTACAACCCTGTTGGAAGCCTTGCATGGCATGTAGGCAAGCTGGGAAACAGCTATAAATGGGAGGAGGTGCTGGTCTGACCCTGTAGCATCCTCAACAAAGACTGACTGCTGACAGCAGGTTAGGGGGCCACCCCTCCAACGGGACAGGATGGCATGATCAGAGTGTTGTACAACTATTGCAAGTGAGCAGGATTCATGACAGGAGCAATTTTGTAACTATTATTCCTAAAACCCACATAGGACACCCATAATTAGACAGGTTTATCTATACACAACCTGTACAAATCTGCCCAAAATGTTGACTGCTCTGTCAGAAACACTGTGGCAGATTATGTTCGTTCAATAAAGTATTATCTTTTATAATGTTTCATATAAGCAAGGGGGAATTGAAAACTTAACTGTCAGAGGCTTTAGCTTGTAAAGATTTCCAATGTTTCCACAACAGGTTGGTAAAAACTTTGACATCAATTTATGGAGGGAAATGCAGGTGTTTGTAATGGGCTGGCAACCATCGGCTCATAGTTCCCATGGAAACAATAAATTGCTATGCATGGGTAATGGAGAGTGATTACATTTAGAGTAATTATGGCAAAAAGTAATTAAGCAAGATGAGAAGAACATACAGCATCATTTGTCTTCTTCTTCTACCAATGGCAATCCACTTGCCTGTTTTCAATCAGATTTCTTAATCATCATAAGACCTTTCCAGCTTTAGCCCACTTGTGGAGTCATTCTTTATACATCTTTAGATGATCATGAATTGACTGAATTATAGCTGAGTTTTGTTGTGGTTTTCTTCCTTCATATCTGCATAACTCTCATACTGTTAATTACAGAAATATGAGTGCAAACTGACTAAGGCCAGAAGGGCCACTGATCATCAGGTCTACATACTCTATTACATAAGATGCATTTTCTTCCTCACAGCAGTGCCATCACCTAGTCCATATTTTGAGATTTAAATATATAAAATCCTTCAAGAAGTAGCCAGATGCGATTTGAAGCAAGATGAATATATTACACTTGCTCATTAAGCATTCTAAGGTTAATTGTGTACCCATGGCTTGATGTTAAGCCTTCCTCATAATTAAGATTCAACTGTTATAGACCAATTTCTTTTGATGCGACCTTGTGAACTCGTCCACTAGTTACAGAGATGCAGAGCATCAGGTATTTCTTTGTCTCTATGCAGAACAATGCAAAGATATTAGGGCACTTCTTAACAAGAGCCCCCTGCACAGAGTTGATGCCACCTGGCTTTGGTATGGGGCTGCAGGGAGAAGGTGCCAGAAGCTGTGTGACAGAGCCAGTGCCAGCCAGCTCCATGGTGGTCCTGCTGTGGGCCAAGGCTGAGAGCAGCAGTGACGGTGGCAGTGCCCCTGGGATGACATAGCTAAGGGGGGTGGGATGGGATATGGGCACTGCAGTGGGAGAAAGAAGTGAGGATGTGAGAGAAACAGCCCTGCAGACACCAAGGTCAGTGAAGAAGGAGGGGCAGGAGGTGCTCCAGGTGCAGGAGCAGAGATTCCCCTGCAGCCCATGGTGCAGACCATGGAGAAGCAGCTGTGCCCCTGCAGCCCATGGAAGTCCATGGTGGAGCAGAGATCCACCTGCAGCCCCCAGATGACCCCGAGTGGAGCAGGTGAATGCCTGAAGGAAGCTGGGAAGCCCATGCTGGAGCAGGCTCCCAGCAGGATCTGTGGTCCTGTTGAGAGAGGAGCCCACACTGGAGCAGCTTTGCTGGTAGGATAGTGACCCCATGGTGGAGCAGCGTGTTCCTGAGGGACTGCATCCCATGGGAGTGACCCACACTGGAGCAGACTGTGAAGAACCACAGCCCGTGAGAAGGACTCATATTGGAGAGGTTCTGTCACCAGTGGGAGGGACTCCACACTGGAAAAAGGAAAAAGTGTGAGGAGTCTTCCCCCTGAGGGGGAAGAAGTGGCAGAGGGAGTGTGATGAACTGACTGCAGCCCCCCCTCCCTGTGCCCCTGTGCCGGTCAGGGTGCAGAGGTAAAGAAAATGGGAGTTAAGTTGAGCCCAGGAAGAAGGGAAGGGTGGGGAGAGGGTAGTTTTGAAATTTGGGGTTATTTCTCATTATCCTATTCTGATTTGATTGGTAATGAATTAAACTAATTTCCCCAAGTTGAATCTACTTTGGTCATGACAGTTACTGGTGAGTGATCTCTCCCTGTCTTTATCTTGATCAATGAGCCTTTCCTTATATTTTCTCTCCTGTGCCTAGTTAGGAGTGGAGTGTGCTAACAGATCTGCTAACAGATTTCAGCTGGGGTATTTCGGTTTTTATAGAAAGTTCTAGGAAATGTCTTTGCAAAAGCTCCCACTTTGCAGAGGTGCTTCCTGTGGCTCAGCTCCAGTACCAATATCCTCTGAATTCAGGATTCCAGGGGATGTGCAGGCCATTTCACTTACACAGAGTTGAAGGTCGTGTTTATTTCACTGGCAATTTCAGACTCATCATTTTCCAGTACAATAATAAATTTTTAAAGTCTGCCTCATGTTCTTCATTCCTAAATGAAGAACTTTTCATTTTGCTATATTGAAAGTACCTGTTTGCTTGTGCTAAATTGTGAAATTCAATGTAAAGGAACTGTCACACCATCACCTCTACTGTAAATGTCACAACTACAAGGCATTAGCAGTCATTTTGTATTTTCTTTCAAAATCTTAATACTAAACTTCAACAAGTTGATAAGTTCTTGACAGGTGTTGCTAGAAACATCTATGTAGCTCAGATGATATATTCCTGGAGGAGAGGTTTTATTTTTCTCAGCAAATTTTAGAGATTGTTAGATGTTTATAGAGAAGTGGAATGACCATGCAATGGAAATTGTACAGTTTTTCAGTAAGAGAATGCTGCCATTAGGGAAATACTTCTATAAAATGAGACCTCAGCCTTCACCCAGAAAATGTACCTGGTCAAGGTACACCAATGTTTCTACAAATGTCATACACAAAGGATTCTTGAGTACTGCACAGTAAAATTGATAAAGTGCACATAATTTTAAATACATGCTGCAGCATTTACTTTTGGTTTAAAAGGTTTTCATTAGGTGTAAAACTGATTATATTTTGGTTTCATGCTCAACCAGCTATTTTTACTATATTGAAATAGCCTTTGATCAATGTTAAAGCAAATATACACACAAATATGCACCGAGTTGGTTGCCTCTTTCCAAATCATGCAGGCTTCCATAAAATAGATTTGAAGATCTCATTGACCTCTATGAGATCATTGAAGATCTCATAGTTTTTTTCCTCATATTCAAATACATGAATCTGGATCTATTTTTCTGTCCCTTAAACATAAATTGGAGAGATTTAAACTACACTTCAATAAGAAATAACAAAGAAATCCATAAATTTCAATAGACGTCTTACCAGCCTCCTGCATGCAAGTACTTGAAATCAGAGTATTTGTTATGTCAGTTAAATTTTCAACACCTAATGACATCTAGCCATCAAACTCTATTCAGTTTTACTTTTACACCAATTTTTTCTGAAGTTTTCCCAAAGATGCTGCTTGTTTTTAATTATTATGTAAACACTTTGTAAGGAAAGCAGTTTGTATCTCATATGATAGAGCCAAGAAGAGAGGGAAGAATCCCTTGAAAATTCATGCAAAGTACATCTCAGAACAACTGCACACGACTTTACATGCACTATATATTGAAACAAACACTTAATTAAGGCTCTTAATTTTTTAGTCTTTGACTTTTGCCCACGTACTGAATACAGAACACTAGCACAAGCTCTGTAAAGTACAAGCTGTTCTTTTCTCCGCTGTCCTCTTTTCTCAAAATACCACAAATATCATTAGATTCAATGTGTCACATCACACTGTGAAGAAAACATGAAGATAACAATGTCTAAAATAATGTATACACAAAATAATTTTGTAATCTCCTTCCCTACCATGCGGAATTTAAAGCAAAATTTATTTCACTGCAAAAGGAAATGTATAAAGCTTAATGTTTCTCTCTTGGAGGTAGTGACATTAATTTTTGAAAATGGAGATATAATCAATTATGAAAATAAGAAAGTTAAGGTCAGAAGGAAGAGTTGCATGCACAAAAAATAAAAGGCAATAAAAAGCTCAAAGGACCATAACTTAAAACATGTCATTTAAATGCCCTATCTTGGCAAAGATTAAATAGTTTTTAAAATACTATTTTTTCAATGTTAAATTTAGAAAAAAAAATATTTCTGAAGAATTTTAAAATACTCACAGACCTAACTAATTTCATCATACAAAATATTAAAAGAATTTTAGGATTGTAGATGGGAACTCTACAAAATTTCAGTTTGCTCCTTTTATACAGTCATAATGGTTTTTAAATATAATTCCAGCCAGTTTTGGCATATTTTTGTCATCTGTTACAGCATGCAATTTTGTTACCAACCTTAGACATGAAAATTTTGAAGAAATTCTACATTTTTTGATACAAGAATTTTGGGCCATTATGAATGATTACTTTACTATGTATCATGTTTAGTACATACTTGTGACTGAGAACAGTGTAGTTTAATGAGCCAGAAGCAGCAATTAAGTATCAGCTTCACTTGCAATTAATAAGATTCCTTCCTTCAAAATTAGTTAAGTGGGCAACGCAGTTACCTGTGAAGTAGGATGGCTAAGCATAAAGTTAAGCACATTCCTTCATTTTTCTGCATGTTTGCACATATTCAACAGTATGTTGGCCAGGTGACATTTAACTGGGGGGGGTTGGCTATGGATCCTAAATCTGATTTATATATAGCAGTGCACAGTGTGCTTCTGGGTCCACACATATCCTGGAATCTTATTTTAGTCTTTATTAGTGAAAGAAGAGCACTGCTGTAACCTTTTGTGTTATACCTCAAACTCCCTACTCTCACAATCAGGCAGGGCAAACATGGCACTAAGAACCCTGGTGGAATAATTTCTTTACCTCTTTTAATGAGACTTCTCTATCTGTTAAAGGCAAAACTGGTGCAAAGCTGAAAATGTGATGTATACAATGCAAACTTGGTTAGAAACCTGCTGCAGGGTCTTAGTTTGAGAGAAATATGAGTAAATATTCCTGTTGCCTATTTTGTTTTGTACAGTGTAATATTTTCAGTTTCACACCACAGGGTGGAATTCAATAAGATGATTTCTTCAAGCCTAGCCAGAGAAATCTTTTATTTGCTCTTGTCTTTGCTTCAGGTACACTGAAATCAACCTTTCTGGTTAGAAAAAGATGTAAAAAAAAGCATACTAAGCCAGTCAATAAGGTGAAACTTTTGCTTTGCTTTCCACCAGAAACAACAATCCCTGCCAACAAGCTCAGAACTTGGAAGCAAATACTTGGTTGTAGGGGATCTTAGCACCCATTCCTGGATTTTCTACCCAAATCAGCCATTTCTGTGGCAGGACACCTTCCTGACCAAGTGTCCTGCTGGTCAAGGGTTGGACACAGTTCACAACACATTAACACTTCTATATTCATAACCTTCATGTCACAGCTGAGTATGACAAAGTCACACTAGAGAGAGACCAACAAAGGCATGTTTCAGGCAGGAAACTGAGCCTCAGAGTGTCAGCTGCTTCCTAAGGTTTCCCTGAAAAGTCAGGTGGAAGTTTTACTGATATTCACCAGGAACAAGGTGGGACCTTTCTAACTAGTTGTTACAGAAGTCCCTACCTTCCCACTCCCTCATCCTAAAAACTTCAGACAGATGTAGCTGCATTACTATCAAACACCCAGGTATAAAACAATCAAGGAGAAAAAATTCTTCACTAGATGAGACAATATACCCAGCTTGTTATTATAATTTTTTTACAATCACATGTTTTCATTGCAATTTTTATTAAAAATCATAAACCAGAAATTTTTCAAAATAAAAACCATAGTTTTCAAAAATGTAGAATTTTCTAAAATAATGTAAAATCAGCTGAAGTTTGATAATGTTTTAATAATTTGAGTGTTTGAGATGATGAGTATCTCAAAAGAACTTCTTTCTAAGCTGTTTCTGAACCTCAATCCCAGCCCAGGAAATCGTTTCCTGCATAGATAAACCTTTATTTTCCAATTGAGAGGTTTTTAAAATATATATTTGTATATATTTTTTGTTCCTAGAAATATCATCAAATGGTCTCTTCGTTTGAAAGAATGGACACAAACACCATGCATGTCATAGCATGTCTTTGATATTATTTTACTGGTTCCAAGCAGACAATACTGATACACAAACAAAGATATTTTTATGTGAGCTAACTCTCCATAGTTGACATTCCACCACTCTGAATTATTTTTTTTTCTAAAGTAAGTCTGTGGAGAAAAAGGAATGTGAAACACCATTTGGCCAACACCACTTAGCATCTTCAAAGCCTAAGAGAGGGTTGCAGGACTCTCTCAGCAATTTTACAGACAATACCAAACCCGGGGGAGTGGTGGACATTCTGGAGAGCAGGCATGCCTTTCAAAGGGCCCTTGGTAAGCTGGAAATGTGGAAGTAACAGCTACCAAATGCATGAAGATCAAGAATGCCAAAAGCCAAGTCCTGACACTTGGACTGGGACTCACTGAAATTCTGCAGAAGGGCTTGTAAAGCAGAAATGAAATACAAGTAAGCAGCGTATCCTTGCAGCCATAAATTATGATAATATTGGGCTGTATTTAGCAAGAACCAGCCAATGGGTCAAGAGAAGCAATTATTCTGCCCAGTGTTTGTGAGGCCACATCTGGAACACACTCCTCAGTTCTGAACACCTCAGTTCATGAGAGGGATGGATACACTGGAGGAAGGGCAGTGGAAGGCCACTGACCCAGCCAGGGACCTGAGGAGAGGCTGAGAGCAGCACTTGGTTTCAGAAGAGAAGGCTGATGGAAAATTCAATGGCCATCTTAAAATTACACATTAGTCAGTTAGAGAAAAGACTTCAGTACACAGTGAAAGGGCAGAAAGCAATGGTCACAGGATACATCAAGGGAAATCCCAGCTATGGATAAGGAAAAATATTTTAGTGAGAGTGATTAGGCACTAGCACAGGTTGCTCCAAAAAATATTGTTGAATATCTGTAGAAATTTTCAGATTTTGCCCAGACAAGGAAGTGATACAACTCTGAGGGTATCCCTGCCTTGAGAGGATGTCCAGAGGTTCCTTTAATTTCATTTGCTCTATGAGTCTATTGGTCATTAATAAAAAAAGGTAAAAATCATATCTTACTCCAGCTAAAAGAATGTTTTTAAAGGAATGTTTTTCCATTATTTCTTTAGTGGTTTATCACCTAAAGACATTGTCAGTAAATTTATAAAATTGCAGAGTCTACTAATTTTATTTAAGAATTTGCAGAATTGTACCCTTTACCTTATGTACTTTGCATTAATTTAAATGCAGCTTTCTTTATATTTCCAGTTTAAAACTAAATGATACCAAGCTCCACCTACAAATTTTAAGGGAATGCTATCTTTAAATCCTTAACCACTGTGTGGAGCTTCTTTAGGAAACATAATATTTTAAAACATATGTATACATTGAGCATTTAAAACTGTATCTCCATCTCAAAGCCTATGAAATTAAGGAAACATACATACACGTGCACATGCAGGACACAAAAAAAGGCTTCCCTCAGTTAGACACAAATCCTCATTTTGCTACAATTACATACAGGCCATAAAAAACCCTATTTAATGTACCCAAAATTTCTGTGTATGCAGTAAGGCAGCCATATGAAGTGGAAAACCAATCCACCCTTGCTCAGTGAGACACATTAAAACCAGCTTAACAGATAGAAACAGCATTTCCTCTCTAAACCAATTGCCTCAAGGTGTACACAACTTACTCCAACTCCAAATCAGAGCCCATATTTAAAAAGAAAAAAGGCATCATCAAAGCAATCTGAAGAGAGAACAAAAGCTTTCCTCTTTGAAATCAAAGTAGTCCAGTATTTATTATCTGTAGGACAGAAAATGTATCCATTTTTCACTTTCGTGGAGTAAGATGTCAGAAAGTTACCTGTCCCCATCAACATCTGGTTCTTGTACCTTTGTATGCTTAGTGAGTAAGAATACAGACAAATCATCTCAACATTTTTTTTCTCAAATATCTATGAAAGTCCAAGAGGTTTATTCAACAAAGCTATCTAAGATGCAAAGGATCAGCCCAGGTTTTTTTCATAGGATTTTCACAAACTTTGGTTACAAATGCAACTTCAGTACATTAAACAGCAATTAGCTTTACCAAGATAAACCCAGGATAAACCTCGTTGTGCTTTTTTTTTTCTTGGTCTTTAGTTTACATAAAGGAAGAGCCAACATACAGGGCTTCTCAACATTCACACGTGGGTACAATTGGTAGAGGGTGGTGTATCTATCCGACTTTTATTTTCCTTAGCATCATTCAGAAGTGTCTCGTTACCAATCTGGCATTTGAAGACTTGTTTGTAGGCCTTCCTAAAATTTTCAGATAGAAATGCATATATGATTGGGTTCACAGAAGAGTTGCTGTAAGCCAGGCAGTGTGCAGTTACTCTGAAGAGAAAGGAGGCTTGAGTCAGTGGGAAAACTCCAAATTCAGCCCAGAGATGGATCACATGATGAGGCAGCCAGGAGATGCCAAAAACCACTACCACCACCAACACAGTCTGTGCTGTCTGAGACAAGGAAAAGAAAACACATATGCCTGATGAGCACTCAAAGAATTGGCTTTAAACCTACTTCAAAACTACTATTTAGAGGAAAGAAGAAAAACAAAACCCACGCCAAAAAGTATACTGAGGGGGAACACACTGCAATATTTGTTACTGATTTCACCCCATTACCTGTATGGGTTTATTTTGCATAGTGAACTACTGCAAGGAGAACCCCAGCCTTGGAAAATGTCATAGTAAACAGCACAACTTTCCTCAAAGGTAAAGAATGATGTTTTTAACTCCCTACACAAAAGCTTAGCCTTTTTTGAAGTGGACCTGAGGCTGTTGTAAAATGATGACAACAGGGGTCTTAGGGAAATCTCATCCAGATCTAATGATTACTAATATTTTAGTAATATTTAGTAATATTTAGTACATAACATAGTAATATTTAGTATTATTTAGTAATATTTAGATTACTAAAAATTACTAAATTAGTCATCTAAAGATTACTAATATTTTAGTACAGTGCACAAGAATTTCTGATGAAAGTTTCAAGAGAGATTTATTATACATGAAGGCAGCTGGTGGAAGAGCTTGGAGCTTGCTCAAATGCTTACTAAAGTAAGCTTTTGAAAGTATCTCCTTTAAACATAGAATTTCCACAGGGAGAGTCATACAACAAATAACATTCTAGGATACAATTAGTGAAAAAAAAAAAAGTAAAAAAAAAAAAGTAAGGGATTGAAATTTCTGGTGATTGCACATTATCAAAACCAATCTGGAAATTAGAGTTCACCCCCAAATGCTAAATTAAAAATGGAACAAAAAATATCCTCAGTGCTGCTTTCACACTCCATTTCCACTATTTGTGGGAGGACCATCAATTTCATTGGATCCATTCTGAGCTCCAGAATCAGTTGGTAGGGTCCCTTCAGGTGCTGAAGGAGTTCTGTTGGGGCACAGTGGAATCTGACTGTCAATATTTTCTTTAGCTTTCACCCACTTTACAAACAGCAGTTAGTGCTTTGCAGTGGTCTAACTAACTAATATCTATTCCTCTACCAAGTACCTCTTTCAATTAAATAAATCTCTAAATAAAAGTCTAATAATAATTCCAAAGCATGTTATGTCATCAGCCACTATAATTACTCTCTTAACACTTTATAACATATTTTTTTGGGTAACTTCTTTGCACCCAAAACTAACCCAGTGGCCACAGAGTGATAAAAATTGCACCATAGAAAATATCTATATTTTTTGCTAGTTTATTGAACCTGGTCTATATTTCTTCAACAGATTAATGTTCAGTAATAATTAAACTGACCTACCTAATCAGAACATAAGTTAGCTTAGAAAAACTTATGGGAAAAATGTTTTGATTTCTGTGGCAACAGGCCAAAATAAGTTATGACAGATGCTGTTGTTGGTCAGTATAATCTCACCACAGAAACCAAAGGACATTATATCTGTAGTTAATATAATTTGTTTACTCAAAAGAAATCATCTGTTTTCACATGCCATTCCTCTACTTAGCCCTTTGGAGTTGAAATCAGTTGCCACTAAAACAGCCACAGAGATATTTTGTTTTTCAGGTCTTATCAGGAGAATGTGTTCTAACAAGACTGCACCAATTAAGAGCAGTTTATACCCTGATTGATGTGTTCAATGGGTTAATGTTACAAGTGAAAACAAATTTTCAGGATACCACATGCAACATTACTTCAAAAGAAGCATATTACTTCAGCTTGTTCCAAATTCTAAGAAAAATTAACCGGGAAAATCACTGACTTTCAATAGGCTATTGATGCACCTGAAAGCAGAGGGTGACAACGTGTCTCTTGTAACTTTTACTTAAGGTATTTCATATCTGCAGAAGAAGCAATTTTGTATTAGGAAACCTCACAACATCTGCTTTATCCCATTGTTTCTTCTAAGCCTAACTTCAGAGCCTACTCTTCCAAAATCATCACTTTGTCTGGCAAGCAAGGTATCACTAAAGCTGCTTTTTACCTACCAGGAGCTTGCTTAGGGTTTCTTTCTGGCAAATAAAACCCACTTGAAGTATATGATGTTAATATTGATGCTTTGTGACCAAAAAGCACGAAAAATAGAATTTAGGCAAATTAATTTTTTTTGTTATTTTTTCCACACATACAGCAAATTTATTTTAGGGTTCTCCTACTAGCATGTTCATAAAGCTAAAAATGTATAATTACACCTGAAATGCACCCTTCACAAAAGAAAGATATGGTAACCAGAGAGAACACTAACACACTAACAAAGACAGGGTTGCTTTGAAAAACACGAGTTAGGCCTTAGGTTTAGAAACTCATTTTCTAAGGCAAAAATAGTTCTGGGTTTTTGGTTTTTTTCTGCTTTGGCTACTGAACCCAGATACATTCAAGCAGTCTTGATCATATCTGTAATATTTTATCCTGAAGCTATGAAAGTTAATTCCTAGTCAGATCTGCAATTTTTGGGAGTTAGTGGTTAGAGGAAGTGCAGATATATTTCTAGTTTGAGAATAATTTAGATGAGAGAGGGCAATGTACAAAATGTCTTTGAAAACTATACCTTTGGCCTTGACAACATAAAATGCAAAAGTATATATGTTAAGTATTTTACTGGGCCATAATGCCTTTAATTCTAGGAAACAAAATCTATTGAGTAGGATATTTTTCAAAAAAATAGAGGATGCATAAAGAAGAGAGTACTTATTCCCAGTTGAGTCCATGTATATCTCATTTGCACTGCAGGCACTCTCCATGCCCATATGAAAATAGTGATGAAGAGCTATAGCTTAAGGGGTTTTTCCTTCACATCCATAAAATGAGAAATTAGTCAAATGATCACTGTGGTCAAATCTGCTCAAAAATCACAAGCACGTTATATTAACTGACAAATTCTCTGTTTAAACACATCTTTCAAATATTGTTCTAAATCATGATGTTTACACTCTTCTTTAAAGACCTTTCATGATTCTATTTGTATCCAGTACATAACTTATGTCTTGAATGTAAGAGAAGAAAACATTGTGTGGAAAGTCAATAGGAGAATTGGAGAATCATTAAAAGTCTCTTATTAGACTCCTATTGGGAAGCACAATAAATTTCATTTTAAAGGTTCCTCATGCAACCTAGGAATTATTCACTGAAACATTACAAAACCAGCTAGTTAAAAAAAAAAATTAAAAATCCCATTATTTACAAGTCAGGGGAAAATGCCTGTGGAAAAAAAAAAAAAGAAAAGAAAGAAAAAAATTTAACACAAATGACAGTTTGTCTCCCTGTGCCTAAATTTCAGGTGCTCTGAAGTTTCAAATACGAGGATCTCAGGTAATGGCTTGATGCGATGTGATGGAAAACCTGGATCAGAAAAGATTCCAATCTGCTAAGTTCAGAGGGACACTGTATATTTCATTAAATACTTAATTTTAATTTCTTCTTGCCGTTACATCTTTAGCAACAAGTACCAAATTAGCTTAGCCATAAAACTAAAATACACACAAATGAGTATTAGTAGTGAATGCAATATACCTTTTTCTTGGATGCTTCTGACTTCTTTGACATGTTTCTCAACTTCTTATGCAGATGATTAAGAACCTGAAAAGATTAATTTGCATCTCTTTATCATATTTCCCCAATTTGTATTCAAACAAAATTCCAACCTGTGTATCTTGGAGTATTCTTGTCCTCTCCAGTACTGCATGATTCACTAACAAACACCACTGAAGCAGCTTACACATTTCAAACATGCACAGTAGGAAAAGCAAAAGGATTACATATGGGAGTCCATGTGAACCAACAAATACAAAGCAGACCACAACTGAATTCTTATAAAAATATTCAGATGTACTGCATAACAATAACATAACATACATATCACAAGTTAACAAGGAAACCTAACAGATGGAAACCTATCTTGTACATAGAATTAGCAATCTCTCTTCTTCCATAAAAAGTCAGATTGTTGGTTTAGAATGACCTTCAGTGTGTGCAACATAAGAAAAGTGTATGTTTTGAGTCAGTGCTTTTCTGAGTCACCTGCATAATTTTCTTCCTTCAGATGGATGCTTGATTAATATAATCAAGACGCTGGCACTATTTGATCTTTGAAAGAAGCTTAGGCTTTCAAAAATAATGTACACTAAAATGAGGCATGACACACGAGGCATGACACATGAGGCATGACCTTTAACAACAATGTGATGATACTTACCATGTGTGTTTCATAAGCAAATTTTAAAAATATGTCAAAAAAAAGGCTCATTGTCCAAGAGCAGGCTCCAAATTTTAACATTATCATTTACACATAAGGTTTTGGATACAGGATGCATAGAGATCTTGAGGTGGAGAAAAGGGTCCAAATTCAGATTCTTTCATATCATCTGGGGACATTGTCTCTGTGTTCTCTGGGGTGCACACCTAACCACTATCAGGACAAACATCAGTCAAGATGGTCTAGAGACTTGATCCCACTCTGACATTTGAGTTTTATAGACACACATATTGAATTAAAAGAAGTAAGATGGTATTTGTGAACATCCAGAGCTCATCAGCAGACTTCACTTTTTAGGTATCTACTCTTAGCTACCAGAGAACCACCAAAAACAATAAAAATAAGAAATCACTTACAACCACTTAATATTGTAAGTGCAATTCATTTGTGCCTGTCTGTGTACTACCATTTGACTCACCCTGCCTGCACTTCCTCTTTGGAAACACTATCCAGGCCAATTCTGGGGGCTAACCAGAGCTAAGAAAAAGCAGGAAAAAAAATAAATGGGCTTTCCCAGAGAAAGTCCCATTTTGACTTCATTTCTTTCTTCTTCAGTATGAAGCAGACCCAAAGGAAAGGACAAAACCCCAGCAGAAGAACAGGGAGATGACAGTCTGGCTCACAGATTTTTTTTTTCACCTCCCATCACCCTGTACAGACAGCAGAATTGCTGAGTCCATCAGTGAAAACCATAAAACTAAAAAAAAAGGGCATGGAAGGAACACAGTTAAGTCATGTCCTGTCACTGCTGCCTCATCTAGCACACCCCCTTCACAAAACTTACAGTGATGGGCTGTTTCTAGTGGGCCTTTGCAAATCCCATCATGTGCCACCCAGTGACTGCACTGTTCTGTGATTCTCCCTCACAGCCCAAAACTGAAGTCAGATAAACTCTTCCCAGAGAACTACAAAATATTTTTTAAAGTTACAAACATTTTTTTCCTCTCTTCTGAAACTTTTAGCCCAAAGTTTTGCATTGTGTCTCTCTCCAGTTCAAAGAAAGATGCAGGAGACAAAACAGGTGAACTGGATACTTGAGGGGGTTTGAAGGTGGAGGGTTTTATTGTCAGTTTAGATTATTACCTTCAGATGAACCTTCTCAGCTTCCTCTCTTTCGGATTACATACACACTTCATAAAATAAGTATTTGCAGTGAAAACATATTGGCTCCTCATAGTATTCTACCAGATGGCATGAAAAGTAGCAGCAAGAGAAATAGGCAAACTGCAATTACTTAGCAGCAGCAGTGGAACAGCTCCCAAAGACCAACACAGAGGCCACGGAGCATTAAAAAAGAGCCACGTTTATGCACAAACACTACAAGGCAAATCAAAGACACTCTCCCCACTTCCCTGTTCAAACTGCCTCTTCTCTGGGCCAACAAATAATCAATCAATTGTTCCTCTAACAGCCTGAACGAACAATAATTCTACAATGTGCCTCTCAATTTGTCTCAGGCTATTTCTCTTAAGAAATTATTTCAAAATATCCACTAATACATTTGCATGTGCTTTTTTAACCCATGGAATGAAATATCCAGCTTGCTAAAAGTTAGGTCCCAACCTTGTCTCATAAGATGCAATATTTTCAACTCCAGCTTTCATGTACCTGCTGCTCAGAGATCAGCTTCCCTCTTTTGTGGAGATGAGGGTGGGGTGCTGTGGTAAGAAAATTATGTTGTTGTGTGAGAGACTGTAAGGAGACTTGTAGGATCTAGTCTGGTCCAGACCATATGACCACAAGCAACACTCATGAAATTTGGTAGGCCCTTGGTTTTGCCTACAGATCCTTCCTTCCTTCCTTCCTTCCTTCCTTTGTTCCTTCCTTCCTTCCTTCCTCCCTCCCTCCCTTCTCTCTCTCTTTCTTTCTTTTTCTCTCTCTTTCTCACTCTCTCTCACTCTCTCTTTTTAATTTTTTTTAATTATTCTTTTTCCCCACTTGTTTCAGAAACTACATTCAAGATGGCTTGAGAGCCCTGACTGAGGATTTTGACCAAATCAAGTTGATAAAGAGATTTTTCCAACACAGGAGTGAAGAAAATAACGTCAATTATCTGTGCCCATTCACTTAAGTCTATCAAACATTGTGAAAGCTTCAAGTCTACACTGTTAAAAAACTGTGTTTGCTGTCTGGCATCTCACTGAGTGCACCCTCATTATCAGGCACTGAAAACCATGCAGAAGGAAAGCCTGCACAAGGTCACTATCTAGTAAGAATGAACTGCTTGTTTTACACATAATGTAAGCATTACATTCTGAACCATGTTTGTAGTATGAACCTGATTGAAATTCAAGTGCCATTGCCTGCAATCCATGTTTTAAAGTAATGCTGCTACTTCTACTGTCACGAGAGATCCTTTACCCTCTTTCAATTAAGAGTGTGTGACTAATGTGTCATACCTTTTATTTTTCTCTTTCAGTGCAGTTTAATCAAGCTTTCCCCTTGCTGCTCAGCAAAATTTAGGATATAATATCCAAATCCAGATAAGCTTGTATTTTATGTTGAGGCTGTTACTTTTTATGGCTTAGTTTTAACCAAGTCCGTAAATCATACATGACATGAATTCAGAATGTTCAGAATGATAGATAATAATGGAAACATTCTTGAGGCAAGACATATTTGTTTTAAAGAAAGCTTTTAACATTACACATCTATAAAAGGAAATGTTTGCTAATAATTATAGGTGTCCAACCTAAAGGTTTGATTGAAAGAGGCCTGACTTTCAAGGAGTGAATCCCTGAAAAATGGAGGTACCCAAAATCAGTTGTAACATTGCACAACCCTGGCAGATGTCAACTGTTAGAAGCTGACTGGGGATCATTCATCACTTTACCCTTTAAGGACACATCAGTGAGCAAGTGTTGTAGCACGGTTAGAAAACACATACAAAAAGTCAGTATTACAAAAATGCAGCAAGTAAAATGATAAGCAATAGAAGAGTCAGAACACAACACGTCTGTAAGTATGCAGTGCTGAGACTCAGCTGATCACTACATAATCACTGCTCCTCCCTCTGACATAGCAAGCTTCTTTCAGGAGTAGCTCTTTGAGGCAACAAAAGCTGGTTTCCTATGGATTTGTGACTTCTTTACTGTGTTCTCAGAAAGATGTGTCTTGTCTGTAAGTTGGTAAGACCTCTTCCCTTATGGCTCATCTGGTGTTTAACAGTTGAATGCAAAGTGACCCCTTAAAAAAGAGAGGATAATGGAGACTCTCCATCTTCTTCGTTGTCTGCTGTTTTCACAAAACAAGGGAAGTATCCTTAATTCTGATATTTTCACTCCTCTATCAAAAATTTGCATTGAAACTGAACCAATGTTACTTGTGGAAGAGACAAAAGAGGTAGTTGTACACACAAGATGGAGCATGATCTCATAAATCTTTGCCTGAAGAGCATGTATCACATGAGATATTTTGGGAAGACACTGCTTCCAAATACCTGGCACTACTTTAGCACTTCTGTGCTTTGTTATCCATGGGAAAAATACAAATCTCTGCTAATATGATATAAATGTGAGTGAGAGAGAGAAAGAACTTGGCTCCCTATTAGAGTGCTTAAAATGAGACTTTCAAAACTGAAAGTTCAATTGCAATTTGTTTATGAAAGAAACAGGACTGCCTTAAAGGAGTCTGGAAAAGGCAAAATATTCAAATACAGAAATGAGTCTCCTTTATCTTAATTTACCATAGCAGAAGATTGCTTTATCTCGCTGATCCACAGTTCATGAAAACCAGTGAAGTCCATAAGAAACTAATGCAGAGATTAATGTCTCCTACCAAGACAGGCTGAGAGAGTTGGGGTTGCTCAGCCTGAGAAGAGAAGGCTCTCCCCATCCCAAATACTGCTGTTGGAGGTTTGTCAGTGGCTCCTAAGAGGGCAGGAGTGAGTCTTTAGCCGCAGAGTACAAACACCTTGGATAGCTCTGTACAGCAAACAGGTTATGGCACTTTTCAGCTTGTAAACTGATGGGGATACCAGCTATCTCCTAGCCATCTTCTAAAATTCACCCCTTTGGGTTAGCTCCCCCAGCCTGACACCATGGCAAGCAGGACCACACAGAGAGGCTCAAAACACATCACAAAGCCAGGGTGAGACCCTAGCCGGGCAATAGTTTAGGCACACAATTTTATTGTAATTTCAAATGGGCATATTTTTCACATTGAGTGGCTTTTGTTGGCTTGGAGGGGTTTTGTGTTGGTACTTTTTTTTCAACTACATATTAATACTAATATTGAGAGATTTACTTCTGTAGAGTTGCTTTTGTTTTTTGTAAAACAGAGTGTGCATATATTTGGGTTAAGCATATTTGCTTTTTTCATGTCTACACTGTACTATGCTAATTTTGAAAGATTTCTTTTTAATCTTCTCTCATATAATTAGACGTGGAAGGCCAGTACTTTATGCTGGAATTGAAGATGCTTTGGCTTTGAAAAAGGGAAGAATTAGTAGCTGAAAGCCCCCTGGGCACACATTCTGTAACGTCTCCCTGGGGTGTGTAATACTTTCTTCAAACTGATGATCTATCACTACAGCTCAGTCGTATTCACCACAGTAGATGAAATACCAGTGCATTCATTCAGGGAAAGCAGGATTCTAGTTTACGTACAAAAACTTGTGTTTCTTCTGCATTTACCGGGTTGGATTTGTTCCACTATGAACAGCCATTTAGAAATGTTGTCCTTTGTGCTCTACATTCCTTGGTTTCATCAGAGTTGGACAACATTATAGCCTCAGTTTGCACATCACAGTCAAGCAGGTGTAATATATATAAAACTGAGCACAACATAAAATTACTTGTTCAAATTAAATACTTCAGATGTATCTACTGAACTTGCCAGTTGAAGAACTGACTTAAGCAGTCCTTATTTGCAAGAGCAGTCCTATCCTCTCAAATGTAAATCACTGCCTAAGGAGAAATCCTGTGACTGAGGGCAGCTGGCACAGAAACAGCAGGATCTCTGCCTAATTCAGCAGGTAGCTACTGGTGCTCCAGAGCCTGTCCAGCAGCAAGCAGAGGATCATACGCTGAAGGCTGCAATTACTACACCAGAAAAATGTGACACTTTGCTTAAGCAGAAAAGTACTTAAATACCCATATTCAGGCAGCCTTAATTACTGTTTTTTCCTGCCTGGGTTCTCATGCCCTGCTCCCTAGAACCAGCTGCCTTTGCTGAAGTCAAAGGTAACTCTCTCATCAGCTTCAGCTGAGTCAAGATATGTCAAGGACCAGGCTGCATGATGCACATTTCACTCTTAACACCAAACATCATTTTTGTCACTTTCAAGTGCACTGTACACTTTCAAGAACCACAATGTTTCATCTGAAGCCTGAACAACTTGTTGCTTTGTTGCACTTTATTGAGTCAAACTCCTCACACAGCACCGCAAGAAATTAAAAGAGTTATGGTGACCAAGAAAGCAGCAGAGCACTGGGGCTCCTTAGCATTCTGCAACAAGGAAATCTGTCAGAGAGACTCCACTCACCCCATGTTCTGACCTCTCTGTGACACTGAACATGTATTGTTCCCCCTCAGACATCCCTCAAAACCTGCCCTTTGTGGTACAAACTCACCCCTGCTCCTTTTTCTCCCAACAGTGCCAAGTCCCACCACATGCCCTGAAATGACCCTACGACCCATGGGCACCTTTTCCACTGCTGTGTCCCCCCCGTCCTTTTACATTTGCCCCACCTTGGCATAGCAGAAGGAGATGAGCAGCAGCGGGAGCAGATACCCGAAGACGAACGTGCAAATCACGTAGACCTTCTTGTGGCGTGGGTTGGGCCAGAACTCCCAGCAGAAGGTCTGGTTGCTGGTCTCGCGGTGGAAGATGCGCTGGTGGTGAGCCACGGGCGAGGCCATGGCGAAGGAGAGCGCCCAGATGAGCCCCACGCCCAGCATCGCGTTGCGGGGAACGCGCAAGGCCGAGGAGCGCCGGGAGTGCACGATGGCCACGTACCGGTCCACAGACATGGCCGAGAGCGTGAAGATGCTCACCAGCATGGAGATGGTGAAGAAGTAGTGGATGAACTTGCAGATGAAGGCTCCCAGCACCCAGGTGGGGAGCACGTAGACCGTGGACTGGAAGGGGATGCAGAAGAGCAGGTAGGCCAGGTCAGCGATGCTCAGGTTGAGGATGAAGATGTTGGTGGTGCTTCGGCGCTTGCCTGGCTTGCTCCTCGCCAGCACCGTGATCACCAGGGTGTTGCCCAGCACCCCCAGGGTGAAGATTAAACCGAAGACGATCAAGGTGATGAAGTTCTCGATGCCGATGCCGAAGAGGGGGCTCCCCTCGGCTTCCGGCAGCCCGGACAGGTTGAACTCCCCGCGGGGCGTCTCTGCCGCGGCTCGGGACAGGTTGAGGGGCGCCGCCGCGGGCTCTCCTGGCTCCATCCTTCCCCTTGCGCGCCGGGCAAAGTTTCCGCGGGCGGAACGCGGAGCCTCCGCTTCCGCGGACCACGGCGAGCCCGGGGCAGCCGCCCCAGCGGCACTGGGCGGCGGGGAGGGAAGGGCGGAGGTGCCGCCGCGCTGGGCGCAGCTTGCGCTGCCAGGAGCGGAGCCGGCGCGGCGGCCCCGCCGCCCTCGGCAGCAGCGCAGCGCTCCGCTCCGCTCCGCTCCTCTCCGCTCCGCTCCGCCCGCCTCGGCCCCGCCGCCCCGCCGCCCCCGCCGCCGGGGAGGCGCTCCGGCCGCGCCCGCCCCGCCCGCGGAGCCTCCGCGCCTCCCGCGCCGCTTCGGGAGACTGAGCTCCCCGGAGAAAGGGGAGGTGGGGTTTTCTTGCCCTCTTTATTTCCCCCCGCCTTTTTTTCCCTCCCTTCAGCTTGCAGGTGCCCCCCGCCCCCCGCAGGTCCTTTCCCCAGAAAACTTCTCTCCGCTCGGCGCCTCCGCTCCGAGGGAGGCTCGGGAGCCGCGTCTCTCAGCAGGGCAAGGCGGCGCTCGGCTGGTCCGGCCCGGCTTCAATGAACTCGCGTGGAAAGACAGAAATAATGAAGCGCCTGCGTGGACCCACCTCAACAGGTAGCCGGCAGCAAGAGTTACTCCGGACTAAGCGCCGTCTGTGCTCACTCTTCTCACCCCCTTCACAGATTTCCATTAATCACTCAGTATCTCAAAGGAGAAAAGGCGGCAGACATTGTCACGCCTTCTTATTAAAAAAAAAAAAAAATCCAACAAAAACCCTAAAGCAAACCAAACAACACAGCAAAGCCAAAGAAATGGAATAGGAAGTCTAGGCGCTTTTCACTGCCAAATCTCGACGTTCGAGAGCTCCTCCGCGGCAGGAGCGCATCCGTGCTGGGGGCCCGCGGGCTCCTTGGAGCCGGGCAGCCGCGGGCAGCGCTACACGGGGCCGAAACGGGAGCTCCTGGAAAAGCCAGTCCTTTCAGAACAGAGCGAAACACAAAACTTGCCCCAGTACACGGATGGGAGTTCATGAGAACGTTCTCGCCGGCACATATACCTTGTGAATGAAGCGGATTTGCCTGAGGGTTTTTATCCCTTTGTTTCCGAATTACCAGTCGGTGAGCTGCAGCTGGCAGCAGCAGTGACCAACAGAACTGCCCAGATGTGCTGTTGGAGGCAGCGAGCTTTTGTTTGCCTGTTTTTCAGTCTCCAGTTTGGCGGGGTTTTTTCCTACCTTTCTTTTTGCTGCTTATATTGAAGCATCTCAGCAGCTGTACATCAGCTGACTGCAAAGCCATCCACTTCTGCAGATCTAGATTTTAATTAAAGTAATTTATGGTCTGCCCCATTACATCCAAAGGAGCACATCATGGGAGAGCACAATTCAGTTTGTATAGATCTAAGAAACTTATTTGGATTGAGCTGGTTTCTACATCTGTTGTAACTCATTTAAGAATTTATAAATATATCAAGCAAAAATAAACTAGTAGGGATTCCTCAAAGACTTGGATTTATAATTATTTGTAATGTGCATTCTTAATAGTTTTGTTGACATGTTTGATTACCATGTAAATCTACTAATCTCTACTTCTGCCAGGGATGTGAGAAAGAGCACTCTTAAACCTTTCTACGATATATCAGGTATCACACACTTTTTGGAAACTCTCTGTATGTATTGTGAAAATGAACAGAAGTCTATAGGCTTTCCTAGTGTTGCTGATGCCTGTGTTTGCCTATGAATGTGGTGAAGGAGACACAAGAAACGTTTTGAATATGACTGATGGTTTGCTTTTGAATCATGTCATGTTGCCAGACACCACTCATTTTCCAGGATGTCTGGAGTGCAGCCCTGGTTTTGATGAAGCTAATGCAATCCTCCATCTGATACACTGCTGGTCCTCACCACTCACACTTCTGTTTTCTTGCAAAATATCTTTTGTACAGAACAGCCTGAAAGGTTAGAACAAAGGATATTACACTTAATAGAAAAGTAAGCAGGAGTGTGTATAGAAACAAAATCAATTTTACCAGGAATCAACCTGAAAATCACATTAGTGATTTGGATGGAGAGTTGACTATTGGTTTCCTTTGGATATTTAATTGACAGTTTTGTGGTTCAAGCTTTGCTTTTCTGCTATATATCTATTGTAAAGCATACAGTTCCTATAAAATTACCCTGATCTTTAGGGGGGAAATAAATCCCAAGAATACAACTATATTGTAGCTTTTCTCTCAGACCTTCAGGCATCAGCTTTTACATGAGTGAAGGAAAGTTCCCACATTGACAACACTCATGATTGCAGTTAAGACTTTCATAACCAAACAGCTATTGTTAACAGATTACGTTAAACCACTGTTCTTCTTATCTAGACTGATTAAAATTTTAATGCAAAAGAAAGCTGAGATGGAAAAGCTGTTATGAATACAGTACAAATAAATATATAGTTAAATACAGGAACTACTTGAAAAACTATGAGAAAAAAAAGCAGTAAAAATATTGCATTGCACTTTAAGAAAATAAATTTCATGTCTTTGCAAAAGAGATCTCTTAAGTATGTGCCTCACACATTTCCTTGTATCTAGTTTTACTGAATTTATTTTATTGTTTTCCTGAACACTTTTTGACATGAAAAGATCTATTAAAACTAAAATAGCCTAGGAACTTCAGGAAGTACAAGAAACTGCATGCAGTGTTCTTCTGTCTGTGACTAGAATCCACAATTGTCTTTATCAGATAACTCATCTCCAAAAATTTGTTTGGCTCCAAAATTTCCCTTAGCAATCAGTGGAGGAAATAATAAAAATGTCTGAAAGGGACGGAAACCTACATACCCTGCTAAGTCTAGGCCCTCATATTTACTCCTCAGTGGGTTACTCCAGAAGATATTACTGTAAGAATATACAAGGATGTCCTTCTTTTTGCTCACTCCAATTATTGGTTATGTTATTTTCATGTTCTTCAATGATGAAAGTATTTGACTTACACTGGTGCAATTTTATATCAGGAATGAGGATTCCAATGCATTCATTTAAAATATTAATTACTACTAAGTTCTTTGTTCCTGTTTAATGCATGTATATAGGTATAATAAACACGTAGTAAATACAATGTCAGTAAAATGCTTTTATATTTTAAAATGAACATTTAATTAGCACCTCAGAAACAATAAACAATGCAGGTTTTAGCTACTGTGCCACTTTTGGTTACACTGAGTAACTGAGGCACAAAAAAATCAGCATCTGATTATACAAATACATACATAGATGTCTTTATGCATTTTATCATCCCACAATAATAAAATAATAAGATACACAACTTCTTCAGAGAAGAGTTTTAGTAAAGTCCTGTATAAACTCTTTTGGGGCCTTTCAGGAGTGTTTTCAGGCTTTTTTCCATAGTGAAGTTGAAGCTGGAGTTGAGGTTCAAGGCTCTCAACTGCACCACAGCGTTAATAAAGAAAAAACATTCACAGAAGTGTATTTATGCTAAAGCATATGAGTAACCTTAACCTTTAGAAATCTTTTGACAGTTCAGCCCTTAGCTGATTGACCACTTTTCTTTGCTGCAAAAAATATTCTCCAGGTTGGGCATGTTTTGTTTATAAAACACAAGACTGAAAACAGGTTTATTTTGAAGACTGACTCTTTTAATTTATTTGTGAAACGAGATAAGATGCAACAGTCACATCAATCATACCCCGTTATTTTTCTTTGTGACAAGTTCCTGGAGTAGAAATTTCCATTTTAAAGGTGGATGTGAACTTTAAGTAAAATTCAAAAGTCAAATGAAAAAGACCATGATTCATAACCCACATTAGATTCCCCCTCTATAAAGTTACTAGTATGTAAAAGTCAAGCATTTATAAGCATTAACTCCCTGTCTCTCTATATTCTTGGGAATAATGTAACCCACAGGTCACAGTTGTCACTACATACAGATTTTCATAGTGGAGAAGTGTCGCCAATAAATTGAGGTTTATTGCTTCTTGCTGACATTTAAAAAGAAGTGAACATCTGCCCATACACATTTGAGAGCCATTGTCATTCCATCCCTGAGTCTGTGCTGATTATTTTTTCCTCCTAGTTCTCTATTCCAGTTCTTAAAAGTCAGTTCTAAAAAAGCCTTAAAATGCAGGCAATCAAAAGTAAATTTGAAGCTAAGTTTCCAAAATCCTATCCGTACTTTGTGTCACTATTTAGTGCTTTAAAGTAATATGTTTTAGGCTTAAAATTGTACAAAGAAACATGTATCCATACTTTATTCAACTCCCAGAAATATTCTCTGTAAAAAATGCCAAAAGCTAAACCCCATGGTCTAACAACATGAACTTGCATTATAGTTGTTGAGGAGAGTTGTTTGTTTCATTTTCCTTGATTTGTGACAATTACCCCATGGGATGCTTTTTAATGCTGGCTGCAGAAGCAACCTGCCTGTGCTTTAAAAACACAGCTGTGTTTTGTCTAAAACAGAATCAAGTGTATTTTGATGAACGCTTGTAATACAATATAACACAATAGATCAGGTCTTACTAAACTCAGGAGAATGCAGCAGGTGTCCAGGTCATGGGCACAGCAGCTGCAGAAGTCTTTTAAATGGACAATTATTCTACCTTCAATCTGCTTCGTAAATGTACAGCTGACTGGAGTGAGGGCATAGGGCTCAAGAAAGGCTTAAATTCTGTAAAATGAGCATCATGTTTCTATATAGGAAAAACAGAAATATGGGCTCAAGAAGTTGCCTTAGCCATGATGTAGGCAAATATCAAAATTATCAAGGCTGAAAGAGTAGAAGGGAGTAACTTGGAAAGTGTGATTCCATCTGAAGCAGGGGTGTGCTGCTGGCAAAGCAACCAGGAGTTTTCAGGTTGCTTTGACTGGGGTCAGCTTCAGGCACAGGCAGAGGCAGTGAACATCTGATGTAAGGGCAAAAGGCCAGGATTTCACTGTCCAGCCTTGGAGACCCTGGTCACCAGGGCATTTCTTTGGGAAAAGGGAGAAAACAGGTGGGCAGTGACAGTGGATGGACATGATGGACACCTTTCCCAGCAGTTACTGCTGCCTCCACCCTCTCCTCCATCCTGGCAGCAGCAGCAGCAGCAGCAACCTTGGCTCCTTCAGCCTCTCCACAGAGCTCAGAAAGGGCTTGTGTGTCAGCAGCACCCTGGACTTGGCTTGACACCTGCCTTCCTCTTTCAAGAGAAGCAAAATCTGATTTATACACCTTGCCAAAGAGCATGGAGATGGCTCCCCAAATACAGCTCATTTTTACTATAAAGGAAAAAAATGTGAGCGGGTTGCTGTTTTCCTGGAGGCATCATGTCTGAAAAAGTGTGTTAATCATAACTTTTCTTGGAATATTGACCTTTTTTAAAAATATGGATACCTATGTAAGCAGAGATTTATAGTGTATAGGAAAATGGTAAAAATATACTTCTATAGCTGTGCAAAGGCCATGCAAAGATGTAGAAAAGAAAACCAGGATTTTCCTAGACAAAAACTGCTAGTTCACCATTTCTTTTAATTTTGTATGTCAGACTGTCATCATACAAATTGTGAGTCAGGAAACAAAGCCCTAATGAAGATTTAATAGTCCTCATTAGAAGTACTATTAGAACTACTATATAGAATTACTATCAGATACTGTCTGCTTTACAAAATACATCTCCTAACTTCTAGTTAAATTGCCTGACAAAATTAATTTCAGTTACAAAGTTCTGGGGATGACTAAAAGATTATTTCCTTTTACAGGTCTGTATGCTGCACATCAATTTACTGCTGTTAGGACTTTGGCTGCATCAGAATTCAAGGAGAGGGAATTAACATACAGAGATCAAAAAGACAAATTCAGCACAGTAAATTAATTCCACAGTTGCCATAGTCTCAACTTCAGGTCTTGCAGAAGCCAATTTCGGTGCTGCTGCCATCTCTCTGGATTTTAGTGAATCCTTTCCCCAGCTCTTGCAATTTTTTTTTTCTGACAGAGCAGAGACCAGTTTTACTTTCAGGTCATTACTGAAATACTTTATTGCAGTGGATGGAGGTAGCTTAAGTTTGGTCTTGTTTGGGCCAGAATTTTCTTCTTTATTGGTTTTTGTAACTGCCTGAGTTGAGGCTTATGGATTCAGGCCCAGTTGTGCAGTGTTTTAATTTGCTCTGGGAGAGGGCTTCATCCAGAGTACAGATCATTAAACTGATCCTGTTTTTCATTTTCTGACATTTCACGGGAGATGTTATTACTCAGGGTTTATTTGAAGTTCACCAAAATTATAGATGTGGTTGCCTTCCCTTCCCTCATCACTCCAGGCTCACTGGGCACATGCAGAGCTCCTTGGAAGAGGGTTCTGTGGGAGGAGTTCCTAATCTGTCTGCCCCACATCTCCAAAGGCAAACAGAAATCAGAAAGAGGAATAATTGATTATGTGCAACCAATCTTCATAAATACCTATTTAGCCTACAACAGCAGCACTGATGGAAACCCCACCACCTTTGTAGACACTCCTAGTGCTCAGCTATGATTTACAACCAGAAATCTCTGTTATTGTTTACTTACACTCCTAGTGCAGCAATTTAAGTATACTCCTCTCTTATCTATGAATGTGGAAAACGCTGTACTCTCTCTGCTTTTGCAGACACTTTTCAGTATTTGGAGACAAGCAGCCCTTGCTGGAGACAGTTCAGATTCATTTTCCTTGATTTCCTTGATTTTTAATGTTGGCTGCAGAACCAACCTGCCTGTGCATAAAAACACAGCTGTGTTTTGTGCCCGCTGGTGGAGGAACTTGAGGTAAAAATTTGATCCAATATGCAAAGATTCCTTGGCTTTTCCTCCTGGAAGGAAAATAGCAATGTGCCTTGGTGTGCAATGATCATTTTTAGTGAATCCAGAGGATTAGTTAAACTATCCTGAAGAAGCATGGTAAGTAGACTTGATGGCAGAGCATCTGTACTTTGTGCCTTTACACATCCAACTTTTCCTGTCAGTCCCATGTGCAGCCCAGTCCTTTGTGCCAACAGCTCAGCCATGAGAATGCTTTGGTCATCCAATGTGTTTGCTTTTGGTCATCCAATGACCTCATGACATCATTTTTGAGGTGTTTCATCCCAAGGAATCCTGGAGTAACCCGTGTAAATCAACATGCAAATAGGGTGGTTTCATAGTTAATATAGTGACAAATTGAATGTCAGATGATAAATAATTCCTGTATTTTCTTGGATATTTTTAAGAAATAGATTTTTAGTTTTAGTTTGTATTTGGTGTGAAACAAAAAAGACACACTAACTCATTTTATCTTGATTGGATTATTGCTATATCTTTTTCTTTTTTCCCCTTTTAAAATAACTCCAGAAACCACCCTTTGAAAGTAGGATTTTTCAATAAAAAGTATTTTTTCTGAGTTCTAATTATGTTAGTCTTCCACTGATATCCCATGTATAATATTTCTGATATCCCAGAAATAAATCAATCACAGCATGAATTTAGTAGATTATAGAATTGGCATAACTTTGTGAATCTATTTTTTAAAAATTAGGTTAGAGTGAACTCTTAGGTTCACTGAGTTTGAAATCTATCACTGATGAAATTTGGCTCAGTTGGAACCTTGTCAGTTTGTATCAATTTTGCATCGGGTTTTGACATTTTATAAAAACTTATTTACTAAAGAAATCCTCAGCCTGTATTCACATAGTCATTTAAGAATTTAATACAGTAACATAAATTAAAATGCAAACTTTTTAGTTTTGCTATGGTGGCCTGTGTTTGATTTAATTTTTGTAAGGAGAAACTGAAACACTGAAGGGAAAAAGTATGGCCACAGAAACTAAGGAGTAAAACCACTTTTCAATTACTTTAGTCATATTTCTCAGATTAGTTTTTATACACTTTTATTAAAGACTTTAAAAAATATTCAAAAAAGACATCTGTAGTGAATCAATAGCTCATTTTATCTATCTGAGAATTTTCAATCGACTGTTTCAGTTGTGAAAGGATGACTTTATTCATGAATACTATCTTTTGCTATTCTTACCCGAAAATATTATGTCAAGACCACTATCCATCAGTTGTATCTATCGGTTGTTTCCTGGAGATAGAATTAGCTCCTCAAATTTTTTTCCATGTAGGAAAAATAATCAACATTTCTTCTGAGATGCAGAGAGCCCAGAGTAGTGTTGTTAAATCCTCATCAGAGCTTATCCAAATTGAATTTAACAAAATTGAAGTACTTCAGGGATTTTGTTTCATGAGCTTGCTGCCTTTCTTCCTATTACTTTATACTGTGATCTTTTCTAAGAGCAAGATGTTTGCAATTACACAATTTTTCTTTGCAACACCATAGGAAAGCATATGTGTCAAAGAGAGGGACAATATTACGTAGTAATGACTGAAGAGAATGGGTTTGTGTTTAAATTGTCTTAGGACAGTTCTGTACTAGGCTCTTAGGGTACACATTTCTTTATAAAAATTCTGAAGGAAAATTTCCTTTTCCTTGCAAAATTTTTTTTTTCAGTGCATGAAATTCTTGCTACATTAGGTAACAGAAAGGAAACCAGGAAATGTTCATTAAAACACTATGGAAAACCTAATGTAGACAAACTTGAATTGACCAATACCAAACTAAGTCATGGCCACTTGCATATAAATAGTGTTTATAAGTGTATAAGAATACATAAGTCATATAAATAGCTTATGTTTTTATTTATTAGTCATCACTAAAATTGTATAATAAATTACATATTTTCTTCAACAGTTTGGCAATATTTATGCAAAGTAGAGCACAATGTACAATTGGCAAGGACTTAAAATGAAGCTGAAATTCTCTCAAGGCATTCCATATAGTCATTACATCATCATTCATAAGTTTCTCTTGGTAAAACAGTTTTTTGTCCATACACACAACCTTGGCTGACCATCACAAACCTCAGGAAGGGAGAGGGTACACCAGCAGATCTTATCCCTGGACAGGGGTGCATCATTAGCAGTAATGTGTTGAGCTGCCTAAAGCTGTTCCACAGGTTTGTTCCAACAGTGAAAATTTACCTGAGACCATTTTTTGGGGATACATCTTCAACACATTCATGTGTTGAAGACATGATCATAGAAATATGTATTTATCACTCAGTATCTGTTTCTCATTATCTCTGTACTTAGCTGGTTCTTGGAAATGAAATACAGGTATTTAAACCATAAGAAGTACTGAAAAGGCAATAATTGTTAGAAGTCTTAATCTGCAAATGCAATCCAGGTAAAATAGACTTGTCAAGCATACGACCTGTGATCTGAGACTGCCTCGTGCAAACTTTCCAGTGCTTCTTCCACTTTCAAATCACTCTGGATTAATACAAAGAATTACCATATGAACTTATTAATATTCTTACTCTAATTAAAAGAAAACCAACAAAAACCAGCTTCATTTTCTCAAGCCTTTAGAGGAGACTTTTCATTATATTGATTATGGAAATATTTTTAGAAATCTATATAGTAATGTTATAACTGGCTGTATATCTACTGAAAAGAGGGCCATATCTACTGGGATTTGATCTAGAAATTCTCCCGTGCTAGTTTGCAATATCCTGGGGAGCAAGAGAAAATGCACATCCACACCTGAGGTAGGAGGAAAGACTGGTGGTTAAGAGAAGGTATGACACATCCAGATTATTGTGGAATTTTGCCTGAGTAACGAGAGATAGTAAAAGCTGCTTAGCTGAAATTTTGTATTTAAGTGTTTTATTTGGATTATTATCACGGGTATTATCGGATATTAATCTACTGGTTAGCTGCATCTTTTTATTTCTCCCTTTTCAAAACCCCAAAAGAAATTGAGGGGGAAGAAAAAGGAATCATTGTAGACTTTTCAATTTTTATTTTTTTTTTTAGCTCAGGAAGCATATTATTATCTGGATTACACACTGAGACTACACGAAGCTTTATACTTTGATAAACTGATGGTTTCTGAGTTATTACTGGAGCGAGAAATGCTGATGAAATCGGTCTGGTGGGTTTTGTTGCGCGGCCGCAGGGGAGGCGACGCCTGTGGCCGGTACCCAGCAGAGGGAGCCCGCGGAGCTGCGCAGACGAACGGAGTGGAAAAGTGACAAAGCACAAACAGCGGCGGGGGAAGAAAAAAATAAAAAAAAATGGACAAAGAAAAACGGATCTTGCCTTTCTGTTCCTGTGCTCGGAGCTTTTACACAAGCTGACGTTTCCATCTATTTCAGTAATGAAATCTCCATGCCTGAATGGTTTCCTGACCGAAATCCTGCAGGAGGAGGATGAAGACTAAATGATGCATCTGTATTTCTTTAAACCACATCTAGACATTATTTTTTTTAATTAAGTAGTTAGTGGGGATTTGTGTACACAGTAGCTGAAGTGCTTAAAAAAAATGCCCTAACTTCTTCTAAGGGCTGTCTTTAATTCAACAAACTAAACAAAGCAAGAACATTAGATTTGAAGACTCAGGAATGTGTTACCTTCTTTCGGTACAGGTAATAACTCTCTGAGATCACTGTGGTAACTGGAAAAACTGAGGTATTGCAGCTTTATAAATGAAATTAGAACATATAGTTTTCAAGGTTAACAATGGTTCAAAGTCAAAACCAACTCATGTATCAAATGAGAAAATTGAAAGAAGTTTTAGTTCAGAGATGTCCTTCATTAGTTACTTGACTAGTGGGATAAATACTATGCTCAATAAATTTGAAGACAGTGTTGTTGTCAACACATTGAAGTCAAGCTTAGAAATCAAAAAAATCTGAGAAAAACTGAACACCAATGCCACGTTCAAGTGAGGAACAACAGGTGAGCCAGAGGTGCTGTAGAAAAGATCTCAGGATCATAGTGGATTTTAGGCTGGACCGCGGCTGAACAACACGATGGTATTACAAAAAAGGCAAATGCACACTGGCAAATAAAAATAAAAATCTCCTGAAATTCTTGGCTCAAACAAGAAAAGATGTTATTTAATTTGGCAGTGCACTTCGTGAACTATTGAAAATCTAGTTACTAGAAGAAGTTAAATACTGGGATCCTACCAGTTGATTGATTTAATGGGAAGCAGAAGCTGCTTTATACTGCTGGGTTCACACACATTTAAAATAAAGTTTGGGTAAGCAGTTTTAAGTGACTGCTAATAGTGAAATGTTTACCAGAACAAGGAGAAAAATAATGTGGCTTTTGAAAGCACTTAAATGAAACACCTGTACTAAATTTGGAATCTGAAGTCTGAAGTTTTCATCAGTGTATGTGAACGTCTGTGTTTTGAAAAGTTGGATCTGAATGTGCTTAATGGGATATGTATTTCTAAACTTAAATGGCAGTGAACCACTGTATTATCTTAGCCTTTTCTCATAGTTATAGATGAAGTATGGGATTATAATTGGAGTGGATGTTCCTTGTAAGGGGTGATTCTTAAGACGAGGGTCTAAAGAATTCAGCAATATTATTGGCAGGTCCAGATTCTTCTGTGGAAGGGCACAGGTTCACTTTCCACCAAGATGAGTTTTAACACCACTTCATAAAATTAGTGCTGGTCCTTTCTCTATTTTCACACAGTATAAAGTGAATCAGGTTTTTAAACTTAAAATATTTGTAAGGAAATATGAGACTTTAACTTTCTTACTGAACTATCACTGATAGCGGAAGTTGTACAAAAATATTTTTGTTTTTCTTGTTTCAATCATATATGGTTGCATTGTGGATGTGGTATTAAATAATCTTTTGATTGCATGGTAGCTCATGCAATCAAATCAGTATCCAAGATGATTGAAGAATTTGAATATAATATGACTTAACATCAGATAAAGTACTATTTAATTGTAGATGTATCTAATTCAGTGAAAATGCCCCACAAGAGCATCCAATGATTAATAAATTGATGAGCTGAACTTTTGATTGCTACTCACTAGCTGGACTTCACAGTACTTGCACGATATGGGAAAATCATCAGCAGGATCATACTTGCTTCCTCTCAGAGGTGAAAGTTGGCTTTTTTGTGACACCTTGTCCTCAGTCTGACTGATCTGATTGAATGTTCACACCTTATCCTCTGAAATGTACAGTAAAGGTACAATAAACAGTTTAACCTGTGTGGTAGTTTCTCTCTGGCAATTTTTCTAAGTGATAGTGGGTATTGAATAATGAGTAACATGCTGAAACAAGGCTCAAAAATTGTGGGCAGGAACCCAGCTTCTGTTTGCTAAGCCTCCCACTCTCTGTGTTATGGTACAGACTCTCTGATTCACAAGTTGCTTCACAATGTGACAAGATCCAGTCATGAAGGATGGCAGATTGTCACAGGAGCAGAAATGTTTCTCTGCAGTCAGAGTTTCTGCACTTCCACTAAAAAATAGGAGGAAATGGCAGAATTTCTCTTTGTTTGAAATTGCTGTTCCTGACTAGATTTTTAAACTGGACAGAAAAGAAAAAAGCACCCTCTGTCATATTTTAGCACTATAGATTGATTCTTCTGCTTTGATTATATTTGTAAGCCCCCCCCAAAAAAAGAAATCTGCAATCTCTGGGGAAAAGCTTAGAGCTGGAAGACTGGGTCTGAGAGCTGTAGGCTCAGTTCTTTCCATGGTCATTTTTAATGCTGTATACTGAGCAAGTAATCAGATTTAATTTTTTTCCCTCCCTTGTCATTAGTAAATTCCCAGGGAGTGTTTCAATTGCTCAGGTACATTACTGGCCAGAGATGTATGAATACCTAATGAGAAACCAGTCTCAATATAATTTTCCCATCTGGACCTGATGGCCACAGGTGAAGTGAACTGTGTATCCCTTTGTTTATGTTTGTGTCTTATCATTTCTCTAAAGACAACCCAGAAACAAGAATAATTTTCTTACCTGTTCCTACAAAGTGAAAGTGAGTCAATTAGGATAAGAATAGAAACCCTGTGCTCCAATTCAGACATGCTGCTGTTTGATCTTCCTAAACAACAGCCTCTAAACAGCTACTTGGAAAATTCTTCTGGGTTGTTTTTTTTTTGTCCTAAAGCAGTAAAAAAATCCTTCAACTTCTAATTAATGTTAACATTCCTAACATTTTGACATGTGTCCATGATCAAACAGGATCTAATTATTTCATATTTATATTTAAAGGAAATGCAAAAACTCAGTTGCTACTACGACAACCATATGGAAAACACCTGTATGTAAGTAGCTATATGGTGTGTACAGCTAGGAGTATCACAGGATACCTTAATGATTTTTTAGGACTAGCAGAATAGCTCATGTGCTTAAGTAGTAGTACCACCAAAACCTTGAATGGCATTTTGTTAAAGCGTTCTCAGATCTAAAGCCAGATAACCAGTTCTTAAGATCAAAAGGTCTTAATTCTCTTTTTTCCTTCCCTTCCTAACAATTTACTAGGAATAGGATGCTACTGCTACCATGAAAGAGAAAAAAATTCCTTTCAATCAGTACACTTTTATCACTAACAACAGTTAAACCACTGGAACTGGATTTTTTGTCTGCTTGGGAAGATTTATAAAAGAGCACTTGCTACTTTCCATGATTGGAAAAGCAAGAGCATTACATCCCACTTCACAGATGAAGACTGGGCTGAGGTCAATTCTTACAGCAGAGAGCATTAGCTCCCTGCATTGCATATGACATTATGACCTGTCAGAGAGAAAAGAGAGAAAAAGGAATAGGGAAAAGCAGAGCATAGAAACGTGATTAGAAGTGGGAGAGACCAGGGGACAACTCCCTGATAATGGCTGTGCACCCACTGCCTGAAATCTTTCAGCCTAGGGAAAAATTAGGTTTGAATTACGTATTTAGTACAATACAAATCCCTTTAATAAGGCTGTCTTGTGGCAGATATTCAAATACAAACATGAAATGCAATGAAATAAACTTGGTTTAAGTTTTAACTCAAGGACCACATAAATAATAGAAAATAGGCTTGTAAGGAAAGAACTAGCATCTCAAAAGTAATTCTCAAGGAAATTGGACAAAATTTCATTAATGGAGTGTTCTCCAGTTTATCAATTATCTTGAATCTTTTTATAAGGTCCTTACAGTGGATATTGCCTGTATAAATAAGGCATTGTCCCTGAAAAAAAGAAAATGCAGTTCTGCAGTACTGAAGTCTGAGGAAAAATTTACCATCAAGTAGCTTGGCAAAAGACTCAAATGCCAAACTTGGTTCATCATGGTTTCCACTTTTCCTGCAGATAAGCCTAAATGGTACTAGACAGGGATGATGTTTGGTACGACTGGTAAAGCTGATAGATTTGTAGCAAGTGATTTTTACACTTGAGCCACCGACTTTATGTTCAAACTCATGGTATGGTGATTAAGAAAAACATAGTGTCATAAGATGTAGTTTCCTGAGAAAATTCTAGATTTAGGGCAATATTTCTGTAAATATCTGTTTCTTCAGAGATTTCCTTCACTGGTATAAGTAAAATTGGTATGCTACTTTTCTGGGATAAAGTTTTTCTAATCACTTATTACTCAAAAGAGATTATGTTTATGTTGAAAAAGAAGCATCATCGATTGTGATTTCAAAGGCAACATTAGATCTTATGAAAAAGCAGCAAGAACACTAAAAAGATGAAGGAAATTTCTTAAAGTTATTTATCCTATAATGATATTAAACACTTCACTGGTTTTAATTGCTTGGTGTAATGCAGGGATGGAGAGGCAGAAGTAAGATCTGTGATGGCAGCAGAGGAAACGAGGCTTTGAGCTGCAACTTCAGATGTATGAGAAGCTGAGTTTAGAGGCATTTTGCACCCTCAGTGACACCCTCCTCTTTGGATCCTTCAGATTACTCAAACTCACGATCAGGATCAGACCCTTGTGCTTTCAGGACAAGATCCTTTCCATTTGAAGAACCCACCTGCTTCCACATTGGTGCCTGGCTGAGGTGTATTACTGGTTCATAGAGATCTAAACTGTGCTCTGCCTGTGGGCTGTGTATGCAGCAGTTCACACCAAGGCCTCAGGACCAGCCCTGCCCCATGGGTTATTCCATCAGACACCTGTTGTTTCAAGGGCAGCATCCCTATGCCTTGATTCCCCCTCTAATATTTTGTATCTCATCAAGGCTGGATGAAAAATGTACAGAAAGGCATCCTGAAAATAAGGCATCATGGAAAGTGCCATCATACTGTAGCTATATGCAAAAGTTGACAGTGGTATTTTTTTTTAGGTAATGAGTCAGATTCTACTTTCAGAGTAATGCCAACCTACTGAACTAGATACCAGACTGGTTATTAAAACTTGTGTTAGAAACATTCATTCTTATCACAAACTGTGCTAAGAATAATTTTATTAACTTTTTATTTATAAAATTTATTAGATTTAACATTAAGAGTCTAAGAAATATCCCACAATTAATGTGTCTTGCTTCGTCTGCCTCCTGAGTTTGTGCATTTTCATTTAAAAACTAGATTCAGTTTTGGAGTAAAACTAAGCTAAATGATACTGAACTCTGTCAGGTTCAGGTCAGTGGAGAAATGGTTGAAGAATAAAATGACCCTTCTTGATTAATCATCTTTAACTGACATGGAAGAAGGCCTGTTATTTTTCACCATGGATTAAAAGACAGATGACCACTGAACAGCTTCTCCTTTTAAATGTGTTTTTTAAGCACTAAATATTCTCTACTGTTCATGCTGGTCAATAGAACAATATTTTGATGTAGGACATCTGGATTCAAATTTGCTGTCTAGATTCAGATTTCAATTTTTCCTCACACACACCAAGAAAGAAATAGTCATTGACTTGAGCAGGATCAGAAGTACAGATCCATACAGAATTGTTAAATCCCTGTGAATAAACTGGGTTTGTGTTTATCTTAAAGGCTGATATTCCCTTGAGTGACAATGAGGAGCTAATCTGCTGGAAGGGCAAAACACCGAGTTTAAATATAATAAGGAACTGGTTAAACGATTATGGACAAAGAGCAATCCCTGTATTAGTGGAATGTAGTGTATCCAAACAGCTTTGGATAAGGTCACTTCCCCTGAAGTTACCGCTGCAGTTCAGCCACAGATTTAAGCCTGCATAAATTAGGTTCTGGAGATTTATTCCCAATAAATCTTACCTAAATTCTTTTCAAGGACAGAAGTGAAGGACACAGAAAGCACATTAATTAAGGCTGAATGCAAGGAAAGGCAGGGATTCACTTAGGCTATATCTACATTAGTGCATTAATTTTGTTCAGGAGTGTGTTTTTGAAACAAATCCCTGGCTGACACTTGTTCCTATAATTCAGTTCTTTCCACTCAGGCTGAGCCTGGAGGCTGCCTTACAGCTGAAGCTGAGCTGGGGGTATGACACACCTCAGAGTGCACACCGTGTGCTGCAGCAGCAGGTGGGTGTCCAGTGCCTCAAGCAGACTGAGTGGGATTAGGGTAAAACTGCTGGAAATGTGTTTATTATGGAGTCCCAGAATCAATTGTGTGGTTTGAACAACCAGTTCCCCTTATGCAGTGCTACTTGGTCCCATAGCACAGCAAAAATGAAGCTCTTGCCTGCAGGCAGGATGAAAACCATCTTTTTAGAGCAGTAATCACAGGTTAAATAATTTGTTGAATTTGGGCCGAAGTTAGGTCCCTTACTGTAAGTGTGGGGACGTTTTATACCAAGAAGAATAATGGAAGAGGTTTTGTTGCTGTGCTTGGTGTGAACAAGTATTAAGTTAGCCACTCAAGCAGCAGTTGTTTACAGCTGACATTTCAGTGGCCTGAGTATCCCTTCTCAATGGGCTGCTTGGGGTAATGAGTGTTACATTTGGCAGAGGATCTGCCCTAGTAACTCCTTTACTGAGACTAAGGACAAATAGTGAAAAAAAAAATTGAAAAATAAAGAAGCATTTGCACGAGTAGTTTGTAACTTTCTTATTCAGTCTGTGACACTCCTGTTTGACAGGTGAATAATAATAGATAGCCAGCTTAGCTCATTCTAGCCTTTCATAATACATGCAGTTGCATAGTAGTAATCTTAGAGATTTGATGTGGGGTTTAGAAGGGAATTCATAAGAACAACAGATTTGAACAGGTCTTGACTGACTCCTTTGATTAATCATCCCTGAAATTTGCTTAAGAGTTTGTGCTAAAGAAATACAGCTGAATGGGAAAAAAAAAAAAAGAGGTGTTTAACTTCTTGCATTGCAAGATTCTCTTTTACTCAAAAGCTGTCACAAGTCAGAGCCTTTTATTTTGAACTTTACTAACCACATAAAATATAATATATTAATAAACTCAGACACGTGTTGCCTAGAATAGAGTTCATTTTCTTCTTAGTCAGTGGTACAGTGCTGTGTTCTGGATCTAGTGTGATAAAAATGTTGATAACACACTCATGTTTGGGTTGTTGCTATATGGTGCTTACCCTGAGTCAAGGACTTTTCAGTGTCCCATGCTCTCTCTGCCAGTGAGCAGGTGCACAGGAAGCTGGGGGAGCACAGCCAGGACTGCTGATCCAAACTGGGCAAAGAACCATAGAATGTTGCTTTCAGTCGATAAACCGGGGGAAGTTGGTCAGGTCCTGCTAATTGCTGCTCAGGAATGGGCTGGGCGTTGGTCAGTGGGTGGTGAGAAATTAAATTATTCATCACTTGTTTCTCTTGGGTTTTATGACTTTCTCTCTCTCTTTTAAAATAAAAATAATGTGATTGTTGTTATTATTCTAATTAGTATTATTAGTATATTTGGGTTTGTTTCAGTCATTAAACTGTTCTTATCTCATCCCACAAGGTTTTCTTTTTTTCCCCCAATTCCTCTCCCCATCAGGGGCGGGGGAGTACATAATTGTTGGCTGGGATTGAATCACAACAATATTATTTTCTTCAAACTCATAGCGGCTCACAATAAGCTTTGTTCTCTGAAAATTAATAATCAGCTGAAGCTGTGGGTTTGCTTGTTAAAAATGTCCAGTAATTTCCCTCCTTCTTTCACATGAAACACATAAATGTTGTAAAGATATTTAGAAATAACAAACAGAATTGAAAATTATTCAAATCAGTTTCTTTGTCAGCTACATAAAGAGGTACAGGTTCAGAAATGTCAGTGTATTGTAGCCAATCACTGTAGAAAGATAAGGCACAGTTCCCTCAGTGTTGTGGAGCAGCAGGAATTTCATCATTATTATTGAAGCACTGCTTCCTTGAAAACACCCAATTTTATTTGCCTTTTGGCAAGTTCATTGTCTTAAGAGAATGGTGATTAAAAAAAAAAAACAAACCCAAGACACTTTTAATCTTGGAGAACACCTAAAGAATCTAAATAACATGTGTTAAATCAGTTCTGTGATTCTCTACCTAGACTTTGACATTTCTGGTTCGATATGGTTATTTTCCTTACTGGTATTTTGTAGGTGGAGAGCTGTTTCTGTATATTTGTGTGCGTGGGCACACTTGCATGCCCTTATTCTTCAGTCCAGGAAAACAGAAAGGTTTCAGATCAAATTTGGAACTGTGACAAAAATACGTTAATAAGTTTCTAGGCAATATAAAATCAAATTCATGTAAAAAAAAGCCTTTGAAAAATAAATCTGAGTAACCAATAACAACAGAGGTCTGGCTGGATTTCCAAGATTCTTATTTAATACTCAGTCCCCAAGTGAAAAGTACACTAAATACTTAACCTTACTTGGCAGCTGCTCACCAGGCTAGACATCACCTGTGTAATTTCCCCATTAATTAATAAAGAAGTTCTGGTTTATTAATTTAGTTTTAAAAATATAAGACTAGAGAATCAAAATTTGATCAGTTCGGGCACCCAATCTGCTAACTGCAAGAATCTCTTTCATATGATTCTTTGAAATTCTCACATCATGTTGACTTTCTTTCTCAAGGAATTTAAACACTGACCCATGACGAGCATTCTTTGGATCTGCACAAAGGGCACAAACCAGCAGCAAAGGATGCCACTCTTTATATACCACCTCATTACTCATATGAGTCATTCTAACAGGTAAAATGGGTGAAAAAAACCAAACACTTTCAAGACACTTATTAAAAAGAGCTTTCCAGTAATTTGTGTGAATGGGGGTGTTCTCTTAAAGTACACTCACAGGGCTATGTCCTGCTGCTCATTCTACTCATTTTATAAGAATCACTCATTAAAAATAAGGTCACCAGATAAAGCTGCTTTAAAGCTCTTGCTCACCTGCTCATCTTGGCAGGAGAAGAATAAAAGCAAATTCTGATCAATCTCTGCACTTACTTACGAGATCGATATACACTATTGAAATTTTAATGGTGAGGCATTTTTTAATGCTCGGAAATGACCTGATTTATGTGCCTTCTCTCAGGAATCTAAGCTCCATAAGTAAACAACAATGATGAATTCAAGTGCTCTAAAATGGCCTCCAGAGGTCAACTCTCTCTGCTGACTACCGAGGAAAACTAGACTACTCACCCATGTCGGAGCTCTACAGCACCTGATGGTACGCCACTGCACTGAGAAGTAAAAACATAAATAGAAATAAGACCCTCTCAAGATCCCATAGGTTAAAACCCCTGATCAACCCAATTGCTCTCCCATATGTCAAATGCTGGTGACAGTTTCTCGTAAACACGCGGTCTATCGGAAAGATGACCCACGAGTTATAATTAGAGCGTGTTACATGGATGGATTCCAGGCTACTTACCTTCTCCCTGTGCTTGCCTCCTCTAATGTGATGTCTGAAAAGTAATGCAGCTATCTTTCAGATGAGTCTTTTCAGGTTGTTTACCAGCAAAATGTATTTCTGGAGGACAGCTCCAGAAGGATTCATTTTTATAACTGTGAGAACTCCATCTTCCTGTCAGTGCATTTTTGAAAGGAATTGTCTTTACATTTTTCAGTCTGCCCTAGCAGAGCTATGCCGAGGTATGTGTATTTTTTATTTCACGAAATTTCCAGTGAAGTGTTTGGAGCACTAGAACAAAACCAGTAAAAATTCTTCCAAGAAAATTTGTGATTAGCTTATATTCTCCCTTTTTTTTTTTTTTGCTCTTAATGATGAATTTTCTATTTTATTTCTATTTATTTTAAGCAAAACATTTGTGTGTGTAAACATTGCTGCACACATGTCTAACTCCAGTGTTTGCTTGTGGGGCAAATTCACCAACTGAAGCCCTGTGAGCAGGTGTGTGACTGCTACTCGTGAGTTCAGTGGTTTCAGTAGCAGTTTGCAGAAGACACTGGACTTATTACTTCTTCATATTAGCGCTGCCTTCTGGCGCCTCTGGTTTAGCTGACTTTCACCTACCCAACTGAAAGCAAAATTGGACCAAAGATGGTATTTTGATGATGTTCTTCCACATCTCATCATCTTCTCAGGTTGTAAAGGGTTACATTTTTTAAGGACTCATATCTAATTTTCCTCTGCAGCTCCAGTTCCTGCTGCAACACACCAGTTTCAGCTTGATCTCAACTTGATAATTATTTTTCCCACTCTGTCTTGTTTGTTGGGATATAATAATCACATTACTATTATGCTGATGCAGATCCTCTGTGCTACTTCATAAAAGTCAAAATATTCCCCTCAGACTGGAAAAGACAAATTTCTTATCTGAAATTCAAATACAATGATCATGCTAACATACCTAGTGTTTTAGGTGCACTTCAGAAAACTGTGGCACTAGGGAGACAATTCCTCAAAGATGCTGCATAAACAGGAGAAGTTCTCATTCTTCTCAAAGTTTTTTCTTCATTTGTTAAACTTCAATAATAACTCTACTGAGACAAAGGTCATCGTTGGTTTTTAGTTTGGGCTTTAGTTTGGGCTTTTTTTTCAGTAAGCTTCTTCTCCTTGTGTAAAAGGGCTCACAGGGTTTACAGGCATTGCTCAGCGTAAAAAATGCCAGCAGTCCAGCACAGGATTGTAGATTCTGGAACCTAATAATACATGTTAATTCCAAGGGTAACTTCAGAAGAAGTTGAAAATACAACAGATCTATGATGCCTGAAGTTTTGTGAACCTGTTTTAATCAAAGCACTTGTGGCTGCTTTCTTGCTAGAAGTGATGTCTCAAGATCTGTCAAGACAGCTCTTGATGAATTTGTGTGGTAGGGAGTGATTTGAGAACCAGGCAATTGGAAAGGATATTTTTTGAAGATGTACTCGACTTCCTTTTATAATCTTTGAAAAGGGCACTTAAGACAAATGCATAACCATTGAGGAAATACCAATTACACCTAGGAATGTCTATGCACTTTAGAAACTTGGTTCCTTTTAAATTCTCCTGACCTCCAAGTAAGTGATTGCACTGATTATAGTGGGGTCTTGGATCAGTTATCTAAGTAAGCATCTTCCCTTGCCTCTCTGTGTCATAATACAGCAATCAGTAGAACTGCTCCCAGAGAGCTGCTCACACAGAGCCACTCGTTTTAGCAAGCAGGGTACTTTTGGCAATACATTCCAACTCAGACTACTTGAATTTGCTAGAAGTCTACTGCCCTGAGAGTTTCTTAATCTCTTAACTTGACTTTTCTGGTGAACTGCATGGGGGAATGTGGGAGGTATTCTTAAAACAATTTTACTGAGCCTGCTGTAAAAAGGCTCTTTATGGAGCACAGGGAGAATGGGGAAGGGAAAGAGGAAGAGGAAAGGAAAAGGAAAGGAAAAGAAAGGCTGGAGAGAGATCTTAAGGATCAGTTTGCTGCATTTAAAGTTGGTCACTATGAGCCCTCTCTTTAATCTCACTCCCTGTGGAGAGGATATGATTTGATTGATTTGAAAAATCTGTAACCACCTATTAAGCTAATATTATTTAAGGAATGCTTGTTATATGAGTTATTTCTGCTCTGGTTTATAGATACCAGAAATGTCCCTTTATACCTGAGCTTTTCAAAATGTGAAGCTCTCTACAGTGATTCATTTAATTAAATTTCATTGCACATCTAAAGAAAGAGGTTATAAAGATGGAGCTTGTATATCCTGCCACCAAATATTTTTAGAGTTCTGCACATTTTAGTTATCTGCTAGAGACATGAAAAAGGCATGATAGCATTTTTTTGTTACTTAGTTGAATGCTCTTGCATATCTTGCATGATCAAAGATTGTGCAGCACTTTTGAAGAAATTTCATACAATTATTCATAGGAGATAAGGTCATTATCTTCATAGTCACCTGAAAAAAAGTGATAATGCATTTCTTCTTTATTAATTATCCGTTTCCAAAAATCTCCACGATGGTAAAAAAAAACTTCTGTATGATTTAGTTAAAAAAGGCCTACTGAGCAAATCTCACCCTCTAGTTTGGCTGAAAAATGTGTTTCATACTCCATATGGACTCAATTTATTTTGAAAACTATCTGGTCTAATAATGCAACAACTCCCAGTGACGTTCCATTGTTACACAGGGGAGCAGAGCAAATATTTTTCCCCAGTATTTGACAGCCCAACATTTGGTCTCCCTGGGGCTTGGGTGAGGGAAGGGAGAGGCTCAGCTGTAAATCTAGCATGACTATTTTCCCCCCCAACCTGAATATTGGGGTCCATGCTAACCAGTACTGTAAATGTGCCCTCCTTGGCTAGATGTGCGACGGATGGGCGTGTAGGGAGAGAGAAGAGGGGTATGTAGGTAGAGAGGCAGAAATAGCCCAGCTTCTAGAGACAGAGAAGCAACTATTTGTCATTTTCCTTGTGAGGCTTTCCAAGATCTCCTTCAGGACCAGCCGGAGTATTCCCAGTGAGTAGGAGAGGGAGAGGGAGGTCCTTGCAGGAGCTGTAGTGATGACCGCTTTTAAAGCATGAGAGTGAAATGGATTAAATAGATAGACAGTGAAATTCAGGGGTTTTTGTCAGCCTTCTTTCTAAAAATTCAGGAAAATAATCCTTTATTGATACTGTGGCAGAACTATTCCAAAGCAGTTAATTTTTTAACCAAATACAGTTCCCTTTTTTTACACATTCACACAAATTCATGCTTTTGTCTACACTGAACCATTCTCTGAGCCTTTGCAACCAATGACAAAGCATACAATTATATGTGCTGTGGGGTTTTTCAATCCTTATTTACCGACAGGAGCAAGCTGTCAGAATCAAATAATCTGAACACTCAGCATGCCAGAAAAGGCCCCCAAACCAACTTGATATCAGTGTGTTCTTCACCTGTTAATTTCAGATGTATCTTGTCTTTACAACATGATGAAGGAATGCTGTTATGGATGTGGTTTTCTACAGCTTGATCACTTTGGAGCCAATTCTGGTTTTTGTCTCAGAATTCCCAGGGCCACCAGCCTGCTTTATTTTCTCTTGAAGTCAGAGCTGGCTCAAGTGTTAATCACAGATCAATAGGCTATGTGAACAGTTGCAGGTCCTGATAGATAGATAGATAGATAGATAGATAGATAGATAGATAGATAGACAGACAGAGGAGTTGTATATCTAACATATAGTTTAATAAAGTATCCTGTGTCTTCAAAAGGCATAGAGACAGAAGGCTGTACCTCCTCCTACTGTTTTGTCTATCTCAGTTTGAAACCTGACTCATATTTTTATCAATGTGAGATTCTTCAAACATTCTTTAAGTATACATATGCATTATGTGAGTCAAGACAACTACTGTCAATGCTCACAGACAAAGCATTTCTTTCTGGAAATGTATTCCTGCTCTATTTCAGCAGTGAATATTTTGCTATTACCTTCAAAGACAGATGGGATCTTGACTGCTTGCTTTCTACCAAGCAGCAAATATAAATGAAGACTAGATGGTAATGATACAGAGATGTGGCAAGTCTACGGAGGAATTATGTTGCAGGAAAATCCATCTAAGTGTGCTCTTTATATATTTGTTTGTTTGTTTTTATAAGCAAGATATTGCTTAAAGGTCCTTGCACTAAAACTTATCCATGGGCATCAAGGGAGGATTTTATCCTTTTTGCTGCTTAATGCGAATTTACCTGATATCGGATCCTTCTTCCTTTGTATATTTGTCATCATGAAAACCTGGCTGAAAAGTGATTTCTAAATCATATGCCTGATAAAATTTTCATTATTTCTCTTAGTGGGTTCTGTCTCCTGCAGATCAAATCAGCAAGAAAAGTAGTCTTACCAGGTACTATTTAACAGAGTGCACACAGAGGCTGTTTCTCTGGTAGCATTGGCTGAGTCTTGGTCTTCAACAGTGGCAACTTTTGTATAAAGAGAGTACTTCTAAAAAAATCTTTACAATATGTAACCAGTTAATATGCAATTGGTTAATTGCAACATTGTGAAAGTTGAAGTGCAGGGATAATGCTGTTTTCTACAGAAGTTCGTGGAAAGAAATTGGCTCTTACAGAGGAGCTGGTTTTATAAGGAACAGCAGGATTTTAATTCAAAAATTGGAGTAATCTCATATGGTTTACAGCTTTTAATTTAGTCTTGTTTATAATTCAAAATACCTGTTTTGCCCCCAGAGAGCCTTAAATCTTTGGGGTTTAAAACCTTTGTTCATTGAAGAGAACATTTTGGAAACAGTCAGAGGGTTTATCAAACTCCCAAGTACATTAGAAGACTACACACTCATTCAAAGTGCCTAAAATAAGAACACTTCCTCTGAAGTCTTGATGGGAATTGTAGTAAAAGAAATCTTTTTTCTTTAGTTTCAGAGCCATTATAAGGAAATCAATAATATATGATGGGGGAGATTTAAAAGAAATGTTAAAAAACCTGGGATAATGGAAACCATTCTTCATGCTGACACTATTTAAAAAAAATATTCCAACAGAAATAATAATTTTCACATGAACTAGCAGTCCATGAATGTTTTTTGTGTACATATACAAATGTGGACTGTCTTTTCTTTAGGAAGAATAATTTTTCTCTGAGAATATTACTTGATGCTAGATGTAAACTCTTAAAGAAAGCATCAATGAGTGTTATTACTTTAAATTTGAGAGCCACCAACATATCATATCAATGTGTAATCAGGGATCTTCATTTTTCCTGAGCTGTTTACACCAATTTTCTTCTTTTTTGGGTGAAATCAGAGGGATTGCTCATGCTTGATTGTTAAAAAACAGTTTCCCATGTTTTAGTTTCCTTTGCTTTCAAACCAAGGTGATAGTTTTAACATAATATTGTAAGCCTTAATTTCGATTTTCTAAACAGTTATTCATGAATGCTCTGTTTTTAAGGATTATTTGTTATCAGTTAAAACATTGACTTTTTATGTCATTAATTTTTTCACATTGTCATTTTTTTTTTGTAAATGGAAGCAAAACAATTTTTAAAACATCTTTCTCACAGAAAGGATAACATACTTTCACCTAATGGTTAATTTAAAAAGAAAAAGTTAAAGAAAGGAGCATTTTACTTTTGATGTACCTCTTTTATTATACTATTTCATACCAATTATGGTACAGAGGAAGTGTCTGGTGCAGCACAGCAGGTACAGAGCGTGGCAGGGCCCTGCATGCCTGCTAACAGCAGGGCTCTTTCCCCCCTTGTTTGTCAAGTACACAGCAAATGCTATCATTTATGGTGCCAAACTCTTTAGTTTATTTTTCTTATGCCTCTTTTGCTACACTGTATTTCTATTTATTTAGCATGTTGGCACCACGGTGCAGTGTCAAGTAAAGGTTGCTATTACAATTTAGCCTGTTTCCAAGCAAAGACGCCAAGCTTTTTCCACATATTGAGCTTTGTTTGAAAGAAGACAACTGAATTCACACGTTCTCTCAGCACAAAGGGCAACATCCCTCTTCAGAGTACATCATCACAGAGAACAGCATGTTCTCTGTGCACTGTGAATCTACTGCTTGTACTAGAACATAAAGCAGTAAGAATTTCTTTGGAGGGGAAGCTCTTTTAACAGCATCCTGAAGATAGCTCACATAATTTTATTCACGTACTTGATGCCTAACAAAAATCCTTTAAGCTCTGCTGTGATGAAGACTGTTCTTATGTTCTTTAAAATAGCCTGTACCAGTTGCAAGTGAGTCTTATCCAGCTCCATGATTGTCACAGAAGATGGATCAAGCCCAGTATCACATGAGAGGGAAAGCACTAAAGAGGTGGGATAAACACAGCATCTGACATGACAAATGCATGCAGATTTATTTTGCAGAGTAGTCACGAGCATACACTGGAGATAAATGGTGATGATTAATTTCTCTTCCAATAGAAAATCATTTTCCAGTGATTTTCCTAGGATGTTCACAAGTCAGTTCATTCGCAGCACCTGCTTCAATGATCTATCCTACTCCCACAGAGGACTTTATCTAATGAAAACAAATCTCCTCTAGCTATGTTGAAGGTCATCCACTGAATATTCCTGAGTACTCTGCAGCCATAGCTAACAACCCTGACACAACCCATTTACTGGGGTTACTTATGCAGAACTCTTTTATCAGAGAACTTTTGGCCTGCTCTTAATAAAGGGCAATTTCTTCCTGCCAGCTGCAAAATTATCCTCATTCATAGGGTGATATAAACAGTGTCTCTTGGTATGTCTCCTTCAATAACTGAGAATAAAAGGATTGGTACAACATGAACTTCCCATTATTGCTCCTACTGCTGCCACAGTTCCTTCACTGCCTCTAAATAAACCCCATGTGCTGTACAACTGCACTAATTCTTCTGCCTGAGCTATCCAATATCCCATGAATATGTGAAGAATGATAATGCTATCAGTCAATAGAGAGGTTTCTAATATTCTAATGGTTTTCTAAGCAAAAAATCCCCCCCAACCCCCCCTTCTATTCTGTAAAAATAGTATTTACAGGAGTGTTACGGAGTCAAAAAGAACATGTATGAAAGTGTGAATTTTACATCTAAACTGATGGAATCACAACTATTTTTGATTCATATGCGAATGGTGTGTCAAATCGTCGGGGAGTGTTTATGTGTGGATATGCACAAACATACACTAGCTCTAAATTTTGGTGGGTTTTGCTTTATGGCAGTCATAAAGGCATGCTCAGGCCAGGAAGGAACTAGAGCATGTTCATAAATCATTGATCAGCCTCAGTGCAAACCCAGCACCTTCTTTTGCTAGTATGCCCAGATGGGCTATTACATAGGGAAGTGATGTAGAGAAAGAGAAAGGTACTGAGCCAGACAAAGAGAACATGAGCAGCTCTTGCCTTGGGAATAATGGGGTCTATCCCATCAAAACCTCATACTTCTTACTAAATGCTTTTTTTCATTCTATATTAATGGAAATGTGCATAGCACAACAGAAGTTGTAAGTAGGAGGCAATATGCTGTAACAAATGTAAGATTTCAGATGTTACAGCATGTACAACATGCACTTCCCATATATATGTATGTATGTATGCATGTATGTATGTATGTATGTATGTATGTATTTTTTTACTGGTGTTTCAATGCATCATAAAGTTCTCATGGATATATATCCACCTCCACAATATCTCTATTCCAGAAATTTTCTGACTATGCTCAGGCTTTCAGAGATGTGCCTGCAGCAATTCAGTCAGTGCAAAAACATTGCCGAAGAAAATTACAAGGCCTTTTACAAGGTTATGGCTCTTTTCTCTGGTTTCCAAAACAGAAAAGTTTAACACTGAAGTTGTTTTGTCTTTTTGTATTACTGTTAGGAATAGCACTCACTGCTCTTGCTTTGTGCTCTGCTGCTCATCAGCGATGTTACACTTGCACAGATTTGCAGTTGTGCGCAAATCTACTCTTGTGTTTCCTGCTGAGAGCTTCACCAGACAAAATGTGTTAGAGTTGCCCCCGAGGATGCTTCACTCTAACTAGCTTCTAGTAAAACATTATTCTTTTCTTCTGTTGAGGTGGCTGATAGGGGTTTTATAGCCTTATGGAAAGACTGTTCTAATTCTCCATGTCCACTAGTCACACCTAGTAAGGAAACAAAAACAAGAGAGACAACTTAAGGGCTAGTTACTACATCCAGTTCCCTCCTGTAGTGTGCTTAGCAATTGCACACATGCTTTCATTGCCATCAAATGTGGTACATGAGAGCAAGGGCAGGAAGCATGCTTCTGGCAGTGATGTAATGAAGAACTGGATATAATGGATATTGTCCAGTGTCAACACTTCGGGGGTGCAGGTCAAGCAATGCACCTACAATCAAACTACTAGGAAAACATCAGAAACCCAAAAGAAAGGGGATAGAACCAGAAACATCTCACCTGACGAATGTTATTTTGTGTGCTTTTAGTGGTCACTATCCTCAGAGGCACAAATGAGTGATTTAGACAGGTTTATATGGTGTCCTGTCAAAGGGAGACTGCATTTCAGCAGTTCCTCTCTCTGGAAAGGGAAATGACTGCAGCTGTATAGTGACAGTACAGCTGTCTTTAATTGCATAATTCCCCCAGCAAAGATAGAAGTCCAACCTGTGTAATGGTCTATAAAAACCACTAAGATTCTCCTTGATTTCTGTGAAATTAGGGAACAGTTCTTGGCAGAATCAGCAGTATCATAAATAGGCAGATGGTTCAGTAAGTAGCAGAGAGGGAGTACTGCTGTGCTCCTTTCCTAATTTAGTATGAAAAGTGGGGGTTTTGTCTGTATTTGTACATACATCTGCCTGCATTCCTTGAATTGAAAGAAATATGCTCAGTCTCTTGATTTACATTTCTACTATGCAGAATTATTTTGTGCAGATGCTCTCTGAAGCTCAGCATACCTCCTTTTAAACTGAGCTAAGACTGTCATGTTAATGTTAGATTCCTCCTGTCTACAGAAGGGAAGCCACAGAGCACCTCTCCACTGCATCAGCCCTAACAATGTAAAAATCTAAAGGGTTCAAAAATCATTTGGCTAATGCAGTTAGAAAATAAAACAATTAAGGAAGTTTTAAAGATCTTTTATGCCTAATTATTTGAAATCATATCCTGTTCGTAGACTGATATTAAGGGAAGTTAAGTAAAGTTAATTAGCAGGTATTTTGGCATTCTGCTCAGTTTAATTCTAATGCTACATCCTGCAAGGTCAGGAGTACCCAGAGGTTAGTAACGAAAAAGATTTGGAAAAATTCTGTCTTGGCTGCGTGGCTTTCATGGGCAATTTTCTTACATTATTGCTGTACATATTATTTTACAAGTTACCTGACCAGACTTTGCTGTCAGAGATGTAAGTGGCCACTCAGCCACATTGCTAAGCTGGATAAATAGGAGGAATATTTTTTTTATCATTTGATTACTTAGAGAAAACAACAATAAAGCCACAGCCTTTGAGGGGTATTCTGTTACCTGACTCACCTCAGCCTCTTAAACTGAGGAGGAAGAGGTGCTTGCAATGACACAATACGTATCAGGAGATGGCCAAGATCTGTGCTCCCAGGTAGAATAATGGTGCAGAAATACTGGCTTATCAAGCCAAGGGGGTGACTTCTCAGGGAAAATGGAGAGATTATAGCATGTACACTATACATATACAGTCCCTGGAGCAGATAGTATGTCTGATAAAAAGAGGTATGACTACTGTAAATCCAAAGGAACCTCTTTTCTGAAAATGAAATCTCTCTTTTGGGTATTCCCTAGAAGCCTGGTGCTAGACTCCTGAATGAGTTCACAGCAGCCTAAGCAAGCAGACTCACATGTTAAAAAGCCTGAAGCACCAGATGTGTTTGGTGCACATGGTTCATCCATGTTTCAGCTTTGCAGAAACACCAGAAGCAAATGGTGTAGAGTTGTACTTTCATCAAGCATCTAAATTTATGCAGTGGGACAACTCTGCTAGAGAGCAGGTCCCCACAGCCATGTGGGTCTTACCAGATCCCTCTCTAACTTCCCACTGGAGCAGGCCAGAGAGCAGGAATCAGTCATTCTGTGCCAGCTGCACGCAGCAGTTTCTGAACAAGTCCTTCACTCATATGTTCTGTGTAAAGCCATGTTACAATTCCTTAAGCTCCTTCTACAACCTGCTCAATAAAGAACTGTGCTCTTTACTGGGGATAGGTGGGTAGGAACATGATTTTATATCTCAGCCAAAAGCCAAATCCAATTTGCCTTGGCTGGTAGGACAATCTCTCCCACAGGACCAGCTACTAGTCTTCCCCTCACTCAGTGGTTATTCCTTCTCCTAATCCAACTTGATTCCATCTCTCACTTGCCCCACTCACAAGATGCACAATGAAAGCCAAAATATCCTGCAGAAGAACAAACTAATGGAAAAATTCCTGACTGGCCATGCAATTTCATTCCCTGATAACATTGCATTAAATTCCAAATCTAGGGTCCAGTAGAACAAATGATTTTTGCAGGATGAAACACCCAGCACAGGAAACATTACAGTAGCTCCAGCCTCCAACTCCATCAGCCTGACTTCTTCACCAATACCACGTTTCATGGTTGACCATGCATCTGACAACTTCATGGGCTCCAGTGGATATGCATTTCTTGTTCCAAGATAACACCCCTTCCTGTGTACATTCCTTTATTTTGTTATGTGTTGGAAGAGCCTCTTGCACTGGAGGAAGTGGACTCTGTTCCAATCAGCATCAGAAATCTCACTAAAAACTTTCTTTGTCATTCTGTGTTACTAAATGTTGTCATGCAATGGCAACATAGCACAGTGGAGGCAATGTGTGATTCTGGAGATAACTGGTAATATTTGCTTTCATATGTTTCTGTGCATAAATGTATATATATGCATGTATACATATTTTTCTAATGTTAATATGTGTCATAGACTTCTCATGCACTGAGAATTTTTCTGATTGTCCTGAAGCTTGTAGAAGATAGCCCTGTGGGAATTAAGACTGATGAGGAAAAGGGGCTGGGAGAAAATCACAAGGTGATCTTTTGCAAGGAAACAGCCCTTTTTTTCTCCTGTGTTTCAAAACATAGCAACTAAATATTTTAGTCTGGTTAATATTATCTTGGTAATAAGTGACCCATATTGGTCTTATTTTCTATAATGGTGTTTCACAACCCTCCACTATTTGCACACAAATGCATGTATCTATGCAGAATTTCATAAGATCTGGTAAAAAGCACTAGCTCCACTACCATAAAAAACCAAAATCTTAGTTGTCAAGGGGTTCAGATTTAAACCTTTCTTTAGAAAGAAGAAGTACTGAGAGATCTCACATTCATCTCTGGATCTTACTTCTTGTACTACATGCCTTTTGAGTGATGTACTGTACTTTCGAGGATACACATATCTTTGGGGCTGTGGAATGTTTTTTTAAAGTAAATATTGCACAGTACTGCCATTGGATCTGCACAATGTTACCAGAAACATCTGCAGATCTTCAATTCCCTCTAATCTTATTATTTTCCTGACAGCTATAAACTGATGCTTCAAAATGTAACATTTACTATGGGCAGAAATGTTTCTTCTCACCAAACAGAATTCCTCTGCCAGAGAAATAGTCTGGTGACAACATCAGTAAGGTGGGGTTTGTGGTGGTGCTGTGCTCAACAGGAAATAGAAATAATTTACAATTCTTGTTAAAGTTTCAAAGTCTCAATCCTCTACTGTGACCTTTCAGATACTACTGTTTTTTTTTCTAGAAGTCATCAATGGTTTGTGTCACTTGACTGCAACCTCACAGAGTCATTGTTTCCTTTGCAGCTGATTCAGTCAGAATGCAGGGAAAAGCCGTCCACTGTTGTAACTATTTAAAATCAATTTCATGGGTTTAGGTTAGACTGGCAACATTTGTTCTTGTTAGAATTTTTAGCCTCTAATCAGAGTAAGTTTGTATGTTCACACATGGTCTGGAATGGCTCTTAATGACTTCAGACAGTTGCAAGGGCTGGTAATTCAATAATGAGGAAGAACAACTTGGATAAGTGCTACTCACTGGTGAGATTAAGTTTGTGTACTTGTGCATCTAAATAGAAAACCTAAAATTCTCATTGTTTCTGTTATGCAGCTATCTAACATGACTTACGTTGTGTGTGTTTTCTGACAACCCCTCTTTTTTGCCTAACTTAGATCAGAAGTGACACTTAGCTTCCAACATGGAGATGAGAAGTGCCTCATGAAGCTGTTGTTGGCAAACAGAGAGATTGAAGGAGGTTGCACTGCTTCATGGCCAGTCTGCACTTTGAAATGTTCCTATCTGGTCCCAGAGCAAGGAGTTTTAAAGCATTGCATGCCATGCACAAGACCGCTGAACAACCAGGTTGTTTTAGTCTAGTGAAAATGTATACTTGATGTTTGTGGTACTGCTGGAAGAATGGAGAGAAGTTTGTATATGGCTCTGTTACTTTCCAGAATATGCTAATGCACTGCTCTTAAATAAAATGTGTTACAAGTACCAATCCAAGTCTTCTTGTTTTGCCAACATCACCAGTTACTGTTTCAGTCTTACATTGTTCATTCAGATTCCCATTTCTCAGTACATGGGCATTGTCTTCTGAGTGATTTAATAATGGCTGTTAAGCTGGACCTTTTGCAACTTACATCACTTTCAGAAATTTGAATTAGAATAGACTTCGTTTCTAGCTTGATTAATTCAGTTGAGTTAACCATTACAATATTTGTCAATTCAAGGTTGGTTTAACTGAAACTGTGGAGAAATATTGTCATTGTATTAAAACTTTATCCATTGAAGACTAGCTTCTAGAAAGACGTATAGAGAGATTTTAAGTGCTGGAACTAATACTTGAGGCTGAATCATATGCAGTAGGTAAAAAAAAAAGATTGTTATGATAGTTCTTTTCAGTCTTAGTCTTGGAAATTAATCTTTCATTCATAGTGAGACAGATGCAGTTATATGAGAAACTTTGTCAAAGTGAGGCAAGGAATTAATTGGACTGGAATTTGAAACTTTGTTGACGAACATTTAAAAATACTGCAGGTTGGGCATTCAGCAGATCAAAGGAAAACTGGAGTAGGGTAAAACTGCTGAGTTTTAAAAGTCAGATTCACAGTAAGTAGTTCAATTTCCCTGTAAGCAATTCAAATGTTCTGAAATTCAGGAGCACAGCTGCAACCATCCTCTATAATATAAAGAAATATACTTTCTCTCCCCCTAAAAGGGTTATCATTAAGTCCTCTAAACAATCCTTTACGATCAAAATGGATGCTGACCAGCCCATGGATCAGCAAAGTTATAGGGAAAGAAGCATTTTCCTCAGCTAAAAGAAGGAGAATTTCAGAGATTTGTGTTTCAAAAGCGAAAGAATTTTTTCTATACTCAGTTGGATGTTGAGTAATATATATGGAAGTAAAATTTTTTCTTTTTTCTTTTAACTGTTTTTTTGACCCATTTGTCAGAAACCATATGCTTTTCTAGTTAGATATAATGGCTAAAACATGAAAATGTGAGAAGCAGGTACAATACTCTGGTGAAGAAGTTTCAACATGCTTCAGTTCCTGATTTAAATTATATTTATGTGCTGTGCTAGTAACATAAAAAGATTAGTGGAATAAGATGTTGGTTGAGACAAAATTATGGAATATACCAGGCCTGGCTGTTTGATTAGGTTCAATCTACAAGTCCTAATTTCAATATTCACACCCATTCTTCAAGTGTAGACAGGTCTTTCTCCTAAACTTAGAGGCTGCCAGCTGCAGGTGGTAAACATGAAATAGTGCAGTACTTGTTACAAAATTTGAATGTACTACTTTGAGGCAACATCTTTTGAACTACCTGTATTGGACTTCTCTGAATTTTGACACAAGTGAAAATTCCTCTGGTGAACAAAAAGGTCTCTGCTACTTCTCTTGGCTAATGAAGTGAATTGTATTTGTTTGATTTTGTATTGTGTTATATTTCAAGTCCCAAAAATGTTTCAAACTTTGTGTTGTAGAGTGATTGCATCTTGTTGACAGCTCCTTTTGTCACAATGTAAAATCCATACAAACACCAATTCCCAAGAATAAGTTGCTATGAGAGCAGAACCAAATATCTAACTGACTGTCTTGCAGAAGAACTGTTTGCTTAAATTTAAGTGTTAAACAAGAGAGCTGCTTAAATCTTAATGCAGTAAAACCAAATACAAAAGCAAATTGTATGTTTGTGTCTTGAAACTTAGCAAGTTTATGTGAGAAAAATTGGAAGGACAATTCTAAGTCCATCCTCCTTTGTGCTGTGACAGCACACACCCACGCTGATAATCAAATGGCAATGGAAATTTCCAAAATGAAAATGGAAAAGGCCTGTGACTTGTCCTTTTGTGCTTGTCTACAATGTTTACTGTAATTCTTTCTCACTTTTAGGAAAGCAAGGCATTCAGGCTAGAAATTTCCATTCCTTGCTTTCGTAACATTTTTTTTTTCAGAGGGCTTGAGTAAGATCAGTTGTGCAGAGATTGGAAAAATGAAAATGTGGAGCTTTCTTACTAACGTTAACAAATAAAGCCAGAAAACAAGAAAGCTCTGTGAGAATAATCTCCAATCATATCTGCCCTGAAGTACAACACAATGAAGGCCCTGCACTTTACTCTGTGGGTTGAGTGACAGAAGAAAGCAGTAGCAACCTCAGAGTTTTTGCAGGAAGCTAATACCTGTGGCCATGAAAGGCTCTTGCAGCTGTCACTGTCATTCTTGCAATTCTGGTAGAAGACTGTACCGGTCTTGACTGTTTTTCTTGTGGGCACACAGTGTGCTAGTTACATAGTATGATAGTTTATATAATCACCCTGTGTTTGTTCACTGAAGTGTAGTTTTGCTAAGTGAGACCGTTAAATGCTATGGGCTAAGTTGAATTCACTTACACTGCTCCACAAGCACAAGCTAAGCCAAAGAGACCGTGGCTTTTTTTGCATTCCAAATGTGACATTCCAGCAGTTATTAGATACTTTGAAAACAAGCTATAGACAATTCAGGCTGGGTACGTAAATGAATAGAAACATCTCTCCCTGGTTTCTGAATCTATTCTCCTCTTCATGTATCAAGTGAGCTGTGAAACATCCTAGCACTGTGTTCAGCAGCATAAAAAGGCCATGAGAAAACAAACCATTCTGTCTCTAGAACGGTATTTCTGGTGAAAATGTGATAAATAGCACATAATAATGCATTTCCAGGACACTGTGGGGAAAAACATTGCCAAAATACTGAATTGCTGTCTGTCTGCAGAGCACTACCCAGCTGTGTGCTGAATGAGGCAGGGAGACCACTGGAAAATGTCATTCAGGTATGAACAGTGGTTGGACAGTGATGGCCCTTATGTTTACATTTCTTAACTTTAGAAACCTTGACTTACTATGTTTTCTGTTTGTGGTAGGCTTGTTTTGTAAGTATTGTGTATTCAAGGAGTATCAAAGTTTTTGGAATGTGGTAAACAACAGCCAAGAGAGTTCGTATTTCCTTAACTAGCAGTCATAAAATAATGACAGAAAGGATGGATAAAGCCTCATAAATGCTACAGCAAAATTTAATAACTTTGCAGTTTTATATAATTATTTCCACTTTTTTAATCTTTTTGTAGCTTCTGTCAGCATTTCTTCAGACTCTGCTTCTCTATCCTGTGCTGTCACCTGCATTTCAGCACACAAACAGCTGAAAATATGGATAAGAGCAACTATTTCCAGATCCCTCTTATATTTAGATATTGGAATAGAAATACAATGAGCCAATAAAAATAAAATAAAAGTGATTTGCAACATCAGAACTCTGGTTTTCACTATACAAAATGAGTGAAAAAACCTTCACAAATAGCAAAAATAAAATAATGAAAATTAAAACACTGTTAAAAATTATACAGTACTAGCATTTACTAGCATTTTAGCATTCTTCATTCTAAAAGTGCTTTTTTTTCCTTCAAATTCTGTGCTAAAATAATGCATAAATTCCTGGCCAGATAATTGTGTGTCTGCAATAAAATAGATGAAACTGTAAATCAAATGCAGTATGAAGTGTTAGGTTAAAGATTACTACCTCTAGACATGAAATAAATACATAAAATTAACTTTTATCTGTAGTGACAAGATTTTGAATTTTTCACATTCAGAAATGGCTGTGAGTATTGCTCTCAGGATTGAATTGTTAGCTGAATTCTTTATGTAAATCAAATCTATGTAAAAAATTTTGTAAAATTGTTTAGATCCTAAAAAATTCACTAATTTTCCCCTAACTTATGCTTGGTTTCAAGCCATTTTGCACTTTAAATTTTAATACTATACTTTACCATTCAGATGCAATAGCAATAACTTTTCTGAGTCTCACATAGATCAAAACTAAAAATCTTTGACAGCCAAGCTGACAACATCATAAATGTAAGTCATCTGATTGTAGGCAAGATTCCTTTTATTTCTAGGGTGTCCTAGTTGCTATAAATTAAGTAGAATCATTCAATACAAAGGTAAAGGACAAAGTGTAGAGCTGCATAAATATTCAATTAGTTGAAGTTGTTTAAAGCTAATAAATAATTGCCTAGCTTTGGACAAACATGTGCCATATCTGCAAAAGATCATCATCTAACATGTATTTAAACTATTCTGCAAGTGTAATGTAATTAAGTGCATGAGCATCAGTGCAAGATGAAGAATTTAGGAGGAAGATAGTACAATAGTACCTGTATAGGTTGCCAGTTTCCTTTCTTTCATTCAGGAAGGACAGTATCTACACCAGCATTATGTCCAGGTTCACTTTTCAGGAGAGTAAGAGCACAACAGCATTTAAATGTTTTGCTGAACTGATGTCTCATTTGTCACCATGTGCCACTAAATACCAAAGAACTGCTTAAACTGGTGGAGAAAGGTTTCAGTGGGTGTCAGATGGAAGACCACATCCAGAAAAGGCACTAGATGGCACAGAGATGATTATTTAGGGCAGTGCAGAGAGTGGTAGGAGACCTCAGAGGCTTCATAAAACAGCAGTGCTTAGTAGCAATATAAACTAATCCTTTTTATGTAATTTGCCATTGCAGACACTTAAAATTGCAGTTCTGCTGTAGCAGAAGAATATTGCCCACCACTTTTAATCTTGAAAGGGTTAGGATTATATGAAATGAATTTACTGCCTTGACAAACCACAGGGACTTGTGAATTTCCACTTGTATTTCTCTTTCTTTTTGCTCAGACTTTGCTTTCTCAACCTTTTACAGGAATTACCTGAACCTTTTGGAGTTACATCTGCTAATGAAGCACAGATGCCTTGGAGAAAACCTACAGTCTCCCTAAGGTGTAAATCTGACACAAAACAGTTCCTAAAGATTATTGTAGCAAAATGGCATTGTCTTCATAATTCATTGCCTAAATCAGCTGTTGGGGGAAAGGCCAGCAAGTCTCCAGGCTCTTCTCTCCAGAAGTTCCTCCTTTTTGCTATGGCTCTCTTAGTTTCCTCTCTGGGAAAAGGACTGACATTAAGGATAATGAATGTACTGACTCACACTTCTGTTAACGATTAAGTCATATTAAAGATTCTCCCTTGGTGTGGGCAGAGGAAGCTGGGCCTCATTAAGAGTTCAGAAGGGAAGATTAACACGCTAATTAATGCACTAGAAAATGACAGCCAAGATCTCTGGATCTGCTTTCAGGCTGTGTTCTGGATGCAATATCTCATGACACTTCTAGATTTTGTCAGAATTTGTTCCATTAGAACATTGTTCACACTCACAAATTTAAGTAGGATTTCCCATTGTTAAATATCAACACCAATAGTTTCTACTCCTTCTGAGAAACACAACTTGTATCTCTTCACCATCATTGTCATGGCTTTAGTTAACTCAGTGAAAAATTGAAGGGAAACCCAGACAGAATCATCCCCCATATTTTTGTACTACTGTAGACAAAATAGTGAAAAACAGATATATTCAATTTATACTTACTAGCTTGGTTCAAGAAAGACTCATCAAATCTTGTGCTGCTCATTCTCTCAGTAAGTAAATAGAAAAGGTAATTTTATAACTCTGTCGCTAGATGAAAGCTCTTTTTTTATTGCTTATTTTCGAAATTTTGAAATCTTGTATGAACAAAGATGCTGCTTTTTGAAGTGTGAAACCTCTTTAGAGATGATAAATATTGGGTGTATGGAGGATTGGGTTTGTATTTTGTTCTTAGCAACGGGTTGTTTACACAGGCAGCAAGGAAACAAAAACTCATGTGGCTATTAAAAACAACTATATTTAGAGCCTGGTGCACCTAAACTACTGTGTCAACTAGACTTCCATCAAAATGAGCTACCCCTCCTATTTGTAAAGATTTATATTGTATTTCAAAAATGAATCTCCCACTAAAATATTTGGAGGTGGGTAATAGAAAACAGAATAAAATAGAAGTGATGGTAATTGACATTCTGAAACATATTCTGAAATCCTAAGTTTATTTGCTAGTATTTATTGTACATTATGTCACTTTGAGGGTGTCAAATTAAGGCTGTAAGCTAAAGGAACTAGCAAGGGAATTAGAAGCTGGCTAGAGATTTCATTGTATTCAGACATTCATTCATTCAACTTTTGTTAAGTGCCACTGACTGCTCAATCTTCCCCAAGCTTTCGATTTCTGTTTTTCTGTAACTGTTGAATACTATCTTAATGCATAGGGTTTACCTTTTTGGCTTTAAAATGAATGACTGGAGTTCACAGAACACAGTAAGTACAGTTGCCTTTCACTTGGTTTTGTTTGCTTGCTTTTATCATCCATTTCTTGCCTTTCTATGGCATCTTTAGTTCTTCCAGGTGAAAGCATTATATTTTTTCATACATTTACTTGGTTCATTTTCCCTAGGTACACTTTAGAATCACAGAATTAAGGTTGAAGAAGAACTCCAGTATCAAATCTAACCTTTGACTGAGCACCACCATTTCATATTGCAAAGTGCCACAATTTTAATGTATTTTAAAATATAAATGTATTTTAATTGCTAATACAAGACAAGAACTTTTATCATTTTCTCCTGTAGACTTTTTTGCAAAATACTTAGCTGAACATTTTTTAAGACTTTTTCCCCATATATTTTTTCACCTTAGAGAATAATTGCTCAAATTGCTGCTTATGCTTTGAAACTATTGACAGTCTGCTATGCCTGTTTCTAAAATTCAATCTCATTTAATGATTCTCATTGGAAAAGAAATAATTGCTTAGACCCATTAATTTTAAATGTACTTTGGCAAGAGTTGCTTATGACAGTTACTCCTATTCTGTTCTCATATTGTTCATCTCTGAGTGACTGCAAATCTCAGCAAGAACTCTGGGACACATGTAATTAATGAGCATGCTTGGTTAACGAACAAACATTAGAGAAAGAATGAAATGTCCTCTGGTGAGTATCACTCTTGTATCTAAGGAAAGGATAGCTGACAGGCCTGGAGGGTGTTCCCTTTAACACTGTTTAATTCCTTGTGTTTGGGAGGGATTTTGCTCTTCTTGTTTGAGGCAGAAAGGGCAGAATGTTTTGTGCTCTGGTGTAGTTATTTACAGGGTCCTTTCTTCACCTACTGTCCATTACAGTCAGTATTTTCTCTCCACCCTTCCCATTCAACATTTCAGGGTATCACAAGCAAAGCCCTTAGAGTAGAAAATGGACAAAAACAAACTAAAAGTCTAAATTGTGGATGTATTTCAGATGGGACATTGAATTTCACACTGACCCATTCTCTGTGTCTAAGCTGGACCAAGAGCCTCAGAAAATACATGCCCATCCCTCTGCCCAGCAAGAGCAGCTTGACTTCTCATTCTATTTTTCCTGGCCCAAACAGGAATGGCCAAGGTGGCAGCATGTCATGTCATTGGCCCATGACACTGGCTTTAAAAATAAATATATTGTTCCAGCTTGATCTGCACCAAGAGGAAAACACTGTGGGTGTACATAAGACCAAGAAATTGCTTGCATTGCTGGAGATGTTCAACTACAGGTAACCCCTGTGACGAGATGGGAGAGTGCACCGCCACCTGCCAGTTGTGGAGCACAGAAAGGTGGGACTATTCTCTCTTTTAACATTGCAGAAGGGCCTGTTTCTGGCAGAACCCTCCATTAGAGTGAAAAGAACGTGTTAAAACATAAGTGAATTTCCACAGGAAGAAGAGATTTGGCCAACGTGTAACTTTTCTTGGTCCCTGCCAACAGCAGTCCCACTGTTACAGGCAACAGCATGGAAATGCAAATAATTCAGACAAGGCAAGCATTCTTCACCCTGCCAATTCTGTGCTCATTATATGCAGATCTTACACTGATTTTAGGTTGATTAATAGGGTTAACATTTTGTAATTCCAACATACCACTGTTAGCTAAGATGTGTTCTTGTGTTGCACCCAAGAGTGGTGAAAGCTGAACATGTTACCATGCATGTGAGAGGAGTTCCAAAGTTACCAAAGCAGATAGTGACTCTCAGCGTGGTCATCACATGCTTCAAAACAACATACTGGAAAAGCTTCCTTAAAGTGAAAGTCTGCAAGTCCCAGTTTGTTCCCAGATCTCTTAGGAGATTTGTTTTGCTGGATTGGTTTGGCTAGATTTCTTTGGCTACAGGTTTTGTAACCTGACACAGTAGGATGTCATCAGATGCAGCAATAGTAGTATGTTAACTTTAGAAAGAAAATAATGTAGATTATGCATATCCACCCAGCAGGAAAAAAAAAAAAATCAACCTCTTCTCCTGTTGATCTGCTTTGAAAACTAAAACCAGATATTGTATGCCAGGCAGTAAAGAGTGTACAATTTCTGTGGGGTCTTTTTTTTTTTTTTTTTTTTAATGAAAACCTGTGACAGATCTTGTCTTTAGTTTATTTCTTTACCTTTACTCCCACTTTCCTAACAGTAATATTGGAATTTTAAAAAGCAAACTGCACCATATTTCCCACTTAACATCTCCACTAGCAGACTAGACTTTCTCACAAATTAAGCAGGCAATAGTGCCTTATACTGTATTTTCCAGTTCATAAGGTGTAAGGAATGGAGTGAGCTACTCCCTGTTGGTGACAGGCTTAATCCTTTCACTCCTCCATCTGTATAGGTCTACAAGCCACATACCAAGACAAATAAGCTAGGTTTTGACTGCTTCTTGGTGAAATGTATCTTGGCCCTCTCTCTGTCGCATAGCATTCAAAATTATGTGGGGAAACATTTTTTTTGAAACCCTGTTGAATATAATGATCTGCTTTGTTCATATGCTAGAACACTGTGTAGGGATTTCAGCTGTAGGATCTGGTGTTTCAGATGATATATCTTCAGAAGGTACAGGATGGATCTAGGAATTGTCTTGGTTAATTTTTCTATATTTATTGAGAGTGCTTAATGTTCCCTACCCACACAGAGTTGTAAATTCCTTAGTACATTTCATCCAGAGTCTGCCACAGTGCCTTACTCATGACTCAAGGCATCAACTAACACTTAGGAATTATGTAACACATAATGCTTTCTCTTTACCACAGACTATGTCCCTTAGGGACAATTTCCTTATAGAAGGTCATCTGATTCACACATGATTTCGTCTGTAAACTCATTTCTTTACAGAAAACTATTACAGATTTCAAGATCTGGGGACTGATATCACCAGGCTGAAGGAAACTAGTGAGGAGCAAGGAAGTAGTTTAATAAAACAAATAAAACAGATGAACATGGGTTGTTTCATGGTTTTAGTTTTTCTCCAGATAATGTTGGTGTGGGACTTTGATTTGTGAAGTTTGGGTGAGATTAACTGCAGATTTCAGATTTGTGACTAAACTTTTTCAAAACTTGATAGACTGTTAGGTATGACTTTTTTTTCAGGAAGACCCACAGTTTTCTGCAGCCGCTGTCACAAGTAAACTGCTTATTTAAGGAAGCAATTTCATCTGTCTTTGCATCCATTTATTCCTTATTTTGGCTAGTTTGTGTTCTGCACGATGGCCCTTAGCGTGTCTTTCAACTCTGCTGCTACAGTCTTGGCAGCATCTTGCAAGAAATACTGTAATAATAATTAAAAAATTAATTAACAATATATTAGGTTTTTTTAATGATTGCAGAACACAGAAGTGTTAAATAAAAAGCCTTTTCTTTGTGTTTCTGAGCATCCGAGATCTACATTGCAGCCTACAATTTCAGGGAGGTACAGAAATAAAGGCAGAGTAAGAGGATGGAAGAGCAGTTCCAGATTATGGACTCTCATATTACAGATAAATATGAATTCTAAATGTCAGCTAAGTTCCCCTTTTGGTTTCTTTTTACATAATCTCCTGCTTTTGAAATTCACGTCATTCCACTGTTCAAAAAGGAGAAAACCCCTGGGGGCTTTAAGGGCAATGCATTGCAAAGCTTTTTGAAAGAGCTTGCATTGGAGCTCATATTGTAGTTTTACTGGTTCATTAAAAATGTATGCCTCATCTCCTATATAGTTTTCACTCTAAAGTTGCAGAGCAGCTTGTAGAGCATGTGGCTTTGTTCTATTTCCTAAAAGATTCTTTCAGCCTTTAATGCAGTGGAAACCAATAACGACACTGACATTTTCCCTCCAAGCCTCACATTTAACCATGATTTTCTCCTGATGTCTGTGGTGCAAGCTCTCCATGTGACTGGTGTTACTGAAATGTTGTCTGCTCTGTCACCCTCTGAGTATAGGAATAAGTACTAAGGAGGCAGGGATTTATTGAGGTAACCCAGTACATGGACCTTTTTTAGGTTACCAGTGTCATGCAGTCCCAGTTGAGTTAAATCCCATTCAACCTCAGCTACAGGAGAATGCAAATACAAGCATTCATTCACAACATCCCAAAGCAGCACGGTTACAAATCATTACCAAAAAAGAGATACACTTGCAGAAGTGAAAGGAAGCCTTGCTCGTGTACCTCAGGCAAGGTTGTGTAAGAAAAATCTTTCACCCTTATTAATGCAAATACTATGTCTGTTTTCCATTTGTGGCTTGGGTCTTTCCCTCCTGTCTCATATTGCACCTGCTCAGTAACCTTCACCTAAAATCTTGCCCATCACTAAGCTGTTTTTAGCTTCCTATGGGGGAAGCACCTTCACAGTGCATCTTCAGCCGGGCTTAGATCTCTGCTTGTCCCCTTCTTATGCTTTGTTGGAATACTAGCTCTCTTTCCCTTCAGTCCTTCAAGGACATCCATAGGAACCTATTCTTTTGCTCCAAAACTCATGTTAACCCATGCTATACAGGAAATAATCAGCCCATTCTTAATGAGAACCAGGACTGTTTCTCCTCATTCAATATGTATATATTGCTTGCAGCAACCCTTTTTCCAAGGCCTATATATAACTAGCTAGTAGAGAAAACTTTCCTTTGGTGAGTAAAAGTTTTTTGCTCCCCTCTTTACTGACTGCTTTCTGTGTTTCAGTGTGGGATGTAGCTTTCACTGCACTTCTATTCTATACCAATCTGTACATTGAAACCCATAGCTGAGATAATCACACTTAGGTGCTTGTCTGCCTCTCATTATTGGCTGAGTACTGCTGGGCTGACAATGAATTTTGGTGACTGATCTCCAGCCTCCTACTCCAGAGCATTCAATTTGATATGTCTTAAAGCTATAAATGTATTTTTTTTAGAAATAATTGAAAAGGTGTTTTTCTTCCTAGTCAGTAGCATCCCAAAATTAAAGCTTTTGGTTAAATTAGAACTAGTTGTGTGATCACTGAGTATATATGCTTATGAACCTTGATTCAAAACACCACAGATATCCAGCTTAAAACACATGACTGCATCCCACTGGAGTTGCTGTAAGTGTCTTTTATGAGTAAAGATGGGAAGACATCTTGTAGATCAACATTCTAGACCTTGTACCTTTTTTCCATCCTCCAAAAATTAAAATCCCAATGGCTGCTTCAGTCCTGAAAGGGTTAGAGAGTTCCAGAAGATTCTGTCTTGCAGATAATATTTGCTTGTCTGGGAATGTAAGTCCTCAACTTGAAGAATAATTCCTAGAAGAATTAAACTCCTGACAGTGGCTGAATGAAAATTTTGATTTTATCCTGTCACTGCTGAGTGACACTGTATATGCATGATCCTTTCCAACAATGAAAAGAGAGGTGTGATCAGTGGCTGGCTTTGTTAATTGAACTCTGTGCCAGGGCTATGACAAGGCTTAAAGAGCCCTCTTCACTTTTTTAGGACCCTGAAAGGTCTCCATCTAATAAATATGCTACCTCAAAAGTGAGTAGTTTCACATCAGACTTCTTGGCTCCTTGGGATACCTTTCCCAAACTCTTGATGGAAAGTTTCAACCAACAATTTCTTTGTCTTCATGGTAGAGAAATATGGAAAAATTAATGTGTTGGGGGTTTTTAGCTTGATGGAATGCATTTAGAAAGCTTTGGCACTATTTACACAATTCTACTGCTATTTTTTCGTCTTAATCTGCACAGAGATCAAATTTAGCAATTTCATTAATCTGGAGGGGGGAAAACAGTTTTGTAATAGATAAAACTGATCTTCTGCATCAATATAGCTAATGGGCTTATCAGGTGCTAAGAGTTATGCATTAACTGTATATCAGGTGTCAGGATTATTATATTTTCCTTTCCCAAATAATTTGCATTTATTTCACTATTACAGCCTTTTTCTCTTTGATTAATAGTAGGAAAAATGAAGGAAAATAGCTGGAATTTTTTCTCAATGAGACTAATTTTTCAAGAGCAAAAAGCAACTTACATATTTTGTCAAATAAAAAAAAAAGGCCAGAATAAACAGATCATCTCTAAATCCTTTCCAACCCAAACCATTCTGTGATTCCATGATCTTATGATAAATCAAAGCCTGTTTGGCCCAGAGAAGTGTAACATCCACTATTTTTACCTCTTTTCAGAGTAGTTCAATCTGAGGCCTTTTATGACACTGAAAGGTAACTGAAAGGTTAATTATCAGTGTAAGCAGAAGCTAAACACTGAATTGGGTCACAGCAGCTGGGAACTTAACTCCCAGCCTTAAAATGGATTGGCTGTGACAGTTTCTTTGAAAAAAGACAGGTGGCAGCACATCTATATTAGATATTTTCTTAATCATGCCTACAGACAATGACAATTTTACAGACCTTAGAGCACAGCACCTCCCTTGAGCAGTACATCCACATGCATTAAAGGCTCCTGATAAAACGGATCATTGTATAAAAGGCAAATTCACCCCCTCCGACACTTCATATAGTAAAAAAAACTTTGCAACTAATGTCCCTGTTTTTTAAAAGTAGTCCTTGTAAAAAAAGAAATGCACTTTGCACCACATTAAGAATTTGCAAGGTCTAACCCTAAAGTGAGATTTTTTTTTCCCAATACAGCTATGTAATAATGGTGTCACCATTCTCAATATTACTGGATAAAGCAGAATTATTCATTTACTTTGTGATGTAATATTCAAGACATGGATACAGAGACAGAGAAATTGACACACAAAAATAATTTTCTTCTAAATACGTTCCTTTTCAAGGGAAATAACAGAGAATGTGAAATTGATAAGTAACAACCTATTACTGAGGAAACAGACTTGATTTATATGCAGTGCTGAGTGACAAACTTGTGGAGTATCCACAAGTACCCACAACTGGTATAAATACCAGTTTATGCTTGAGATATTTTATTTTAACCTAAATATTCCACTTAAACTGTGGCCTTATGACAGAAGTTATAATTAAAATACTCTCTTCTCTACTTGATAAAATGAATTCCAGGGGGTGGTAGTGTTATCTTCTATCACCCTGAATTAAATCTCTGACAGCAAGCTAGATTCCACATATCACAGGACATTCAATTCCTCTCCCTGAAGAGCTTAGAGTCTGATTAAGCTGACATTAAAGTCGATGTAGATCTGCCCATTAAGTTAAGGGAAAGGGACTGATTGCATTGGCCCAGATTTGGAGTTAAGGATAGCAGACACATTCTTCTTTGAATAGGCAGCTTCAGTGATTGTAAGTGCAAGATGACATTCAGCAAGCTGTTCTTTGCACATGGAACACCCATTGAAAGCACTTTTTTCTCCCCATTTAAAAGATGCTTTCTGCTGAAAAAAAATGGATGATTTTAAGTGCCACTCCCAGCACTCAGCACAAGCAGAGCAAAACACAGGTGTCATGAGGCAGGAGAGACTGTGCTCAGCTTGTTGGCCTTCAGGATCAGCAAGAGGCCTGATGCTGAAGGGGATCCTTTAATTTTTGCAGTTTAGTTTCAACAAAGCAATCCTAATTTTAGAAATGTGATCCTTCTTAGGCGTACTGACAGTTTTTGAAGACATGCACATGACTTGAAAACAGCGATTTAAGTAATTTCTTTCCCATTTGGTGGGAAAACCAAGACCTAATTAATAGTCATGAACTAAACATGTCTGGTCATTGAAAAGACACATATTTTTCCCCATCTGTCTGCAAATTAGATTGTATTGGGGCCCTTAGTTTGTGCCAAACCAGCAGGAGGTAGGAATTTTCATTAAAAAATAGGTAGTACAAATTATTCAAAGATTGTCATGAACTGCAACTACACAGCATGAGAATCTGATGTAGAATAATAATAATAATAATATTAATAATAATAATAATAACAAACAAACCAAAACCAACAAACAAAAACAACACAAAAAAACCCCACAAAACCAAACCAAACCAACAACAACAAAAAACACCAAATACACAAAGAGTGTTTTAGCTGCAATTATGTTTATTAACGTTATGGTGAACCTGAGGCCTTTTCATGCTAAACACTACTTCCAACGTGGAAGCAAAAGATGGTGACTGTGATGAGGACCTTGAATAATGGACCAGGCAGCAGATGGACACAGGCAGATGGGAAGCAGTATAACAAGGCAAATACTATCGGTCAGCTTGCCTGGCACTTGTCTCTGTCCACTGAAAGCTTAACTGCAGTCATGCTGCAGGTGGCTGTTTTCATTTGGGGAGGGGGTGGGAACATTTTGCTTGTTTGTTTTTTTTTTTTTTTTTTTTTTTTTTTTTTGTGTTTTTTTTTTTTTGTTTGTTTTTTTTGTTGTTTTTTTTTGTTTGTTTGTTTGTTTGTGTTTTTTTTTTTGTTTTGTTTTGTTTTGTTTGTTTTTTTAACATATGCATCGTTACAATTGAAGGTATTAAAGCAAGTGGAGGGAGGATAAAGACAGAGCTCTGCAGATGCTTACAGGGGAAATTGAGGGCGCAGATAATCTGACAGTGTCATTTCTGCCTTCCCCTGTAAAGATTTGTGCCAGTGCTAGTGGGTTATATATCCACTCAGGAACAAAACAACTGTCTTCAGACCTTTTCACCTCATACCTTCAGTCTACTTTCATTTTGGTGAAGTTTAACTCTCAGACAATTTTATGGTGTGAGATTTTGGTAATGGGGGTGAACTGTATGTTACCTGTAAACCCAAATGTTGTTATGTAAAGAGGTATTCAATCCTTGTAGTATTAAACATGCACCTGATTTAACAACGATTGATGGGCTATTACTGTCACGAAAAATCACATTTTCCCTTAGTAGTCTTGCTACAGTAGAACTCTCTAATATTCTTCCCTCTGTCACGTCCCTTTCGAATACATTGTTTTCTCGTGCTGTGAGATGCTGACACTTGATGGAAAAATTATGCACCAGCTACATTATTAATAAAAAACCCACAACCATCTTCTGCTATTTTGGACATGCACACACACCAGCACGTGCTCCAGCACAGGCTAATTTACAGAAATACTTTCACAAAACTTATCTTTGAACAAAATTAATGTGAATTTCCAAGTACAGAGAATAATTTTTTTTCCTTATCATCTTAAAACTGTTGTTTAAAAATTATTTTAGGAGTTTATTGTTAAATTTATTGATTTGAGTATTATTTAAAATGTATCTAGAAAAGCACTCTTTGTTTTATTAATTTCTAAGGACTTTTTGAAATTTTTTCAGGTTTTCAATGGGCTTGATGGAAAATTAATAGCAGGAAAAATGAAGGAAAATAGCTGGAGTTTTTTGGAGCTGGAGGAAGAGAGCTGGTGGAAGAGCAGCCAGGGCCTACAATTACTCTTGTAACAAACACCAGGTTTAATGAAAGAGATGCAAGGGTTTATGACATGTGAAGGAAAGCTTACACACAAGGTTGAAAACAACATATGCACAATTCTCATAGTAAGTATGCCTAAAACGGAGCTATTTTCAGAGAAAGACTTCCTTGACCTAAAGCTGAACCACAGATAAGCCCAGTCTGCAAAAAACTCCTCACAGTGGCATTTTTACTGGGTCAGTTTCTGCCACTGACAGCTGCTCAGCTCTGATAATTTTTTCCAATAATTTACACCTATCACTATATAATTACAATTTATAGCCATAAATGTTTGCCTTCATAGGTTTCTTAATTTATAAAGGCTTTTCTGAACAGTTACATAGCAGTCAATGTTCTGGGCTGAAACTTTATGATTTGACTATTTTTATGAAATTATTAAAATATACTAAAATGTATGAATATACTCACTTTAATTCCAAACTCATTCACTCATTGAATTTGGGTGTTTCCCAAAGAAGGTGCTGACAGTAAGTTTAAAATTATTCGCAAAAACATCTGTCGGGCTTTCTTTTGCTTTGTTTCTTCTTGGAAATTCAACTTCTTGCGGACAATTAACTAGCTTTTTTTTTTTTTCTGTTTTCCATTTTAAGTCTTTTTTTCCCTTGAAATGTCATTATTTCAGTTTACATCATTTCTCTTTGTGATGCATCAGATTCCATTCCTTCCACAGCTGTGTAAGCTGTACAACAATGGAGTATAATTCACACTTTCTTTAGTTTAGAAAAAGGGCATTCTTCTAAAGCATTGAACACTCGATGTTTCATCCCACTAACCAAAAATCGTAAAAAGTCACTTATTTATGCAATATTTAAGAGGATAATTTTTTCCCTTTAACCTTGTTGTTACCTCTCTGCTTAGTGGCATCATTAACATGCACAAACATTCCTGTTTCAGCTGGAGCAGAAATAGCATAACTGTACACAGTATTTTGATTACCAGTTTTACTAATATTAATTAATTAAAAAATTGGGTCTACTCAGGAAAAAAAAAAAAGACAGAAAGAAGATACTGAGTCTGACAAGTAGCTCTTTCAGCTACCATCACTAAGTCCCTACACTGGACTTGCACAAGAAATTGAACACAAAAATTGCTTCCCAATATTTAATCTTACGGAAAACTTTCCCAGCTCTTTGGGCCACTTCATGTTGCCTCCACAAAACTGCCACAGCTGCAGGTAACATCAGTTGTGGTCTGGCATGGTGGTGGCATTCCTTAACCCAGTGAGTGCCATCATGCCAATTGCTTAGTCCTCATCAGGATATTTGGGACTGCCAGGGAGATGTGTGACTTCAGTGGAATGCACGCCATGCCAGGGCAGAGGACACATTTTGAGAACTACAGAGGCATCGAGAAGCAGCCCCAGGAGAGGGCACTGACTGTACCTCACACTGCTGCAGACAGAACATGTTCCAGGCCATAATAGCTGGAGCTCCTTCTGGTTCTTCACCTCATGCTTTTATTTAGTGTTTGCCACCTCTAAACATTTTTGCTGCAAATGAAACTATCTTCTTTCTGCTCTTATCTGACCTGCTTATAGCAATCTTTTATACACTGGAAGATTTATAGGTTCAGCCCTTGTCTAATAATGTTATACTTGCAAGCCCCAGCCATTTCCTAGAGTACTGCTGCCTGCTCTTATTCGTATTAATGCTTTTTTTTTTTTTTTTCCTTCATAAAGGCACAACCCAGGAAAGATGTAAAGTTTCATTTCTTCAAGATTTTAATTTTCATCTTGTCCTATCAAATTACTTGCATCCTTTCTCAGCTGGCTCCTTCCACCCATTTTATGGTCTTTCTTTTTCTCTAGCTCATGTCAAAGAGGAAGGAATGTGGACAACTGTAGGGTGTGTGCCTGTTGAAATGCATCAGAGGCCCAAATTTTCCTTTCCTGTACCTCCTCTTACTGCCACCTTCTTTCATACTGCCTAGCTTTTTTTTTTTTTAATTTCCCATTTATTAATTTTTTTCTGTTAATGAAACTAAAGTTTTAAACTAGTAACTAGAGCTTATCAGAAATAGAAAAAACAGGAATGTGGTAGACTATGGCTATCTCTGAGCTGCCTATTCTTTTACCCTCAAGAGAAAGCTCTAAGATTTTAAACAACTAAACACGAAGAAGCAGCATCTTTTTCATTATGATAGAGATCAGAGAATATTTTAAAATCTATACAGTAGTGTATTTTGGGAAATGGATATATTTACTCATTTCATAAGTCCATATAGGTTTTTTACAAGATGTTTATATCAAATATATTATGAAATACCTAATAATTACCAACACAGACCATAGATCCACCTGGAATTATAGATAGGTGGTTACCACCACCCATTGGAAGACTCAGCTTTGGACACTTAAAATTTTGTCAAATTTCAATGATTTGGGAAAACAGTTTATTTGGTCTATGCCTCTCCCTAAAACCTCAAAACCACTGCTTAATCTGTTTCATGTGCTAGGATTGTACAGAAAGTTGTTTTCTTCATGTAAAAAAAAAAAGCAAGCAAACTTATATTTTGCAATGTATGTCTAAAAATCCACATGGCTTGTTAATATTTAGAGTTTAGATCTACCATGCAGGTTAAAATTAATATTAGATAGCACTGCCCTATCATACCTTTTATTTGTTTTGGCCAAGAAATAGAAAGCTTGGCATAGTCAATTCCAGAGTTATCTGAGGTGAAGTTTTCAGTACTGACTGTGGAGGCATAAGATAACAATTACCCTGCTCGAGCACATTTGAAACTTCCAGGATAGTCATGTATTGTCTGAATGTTTGGGGGCTGTGGATTTTCAGAGTTGAGAATTGTTGCATTGTGACTTTGAAGAAGAAGGGAATTGAAAACAATACTATTTAATCTACAATTGTTCAGGAACCCAAACTTTGTTGACAGTGATTACTGAATATTGTATCTGTTTTGATAGATTTAGATTTCTCCATCATTTTAATTTTTACAGGTTTTTTTTACAGCCAGTCAAAATAACAATCTTCTATTATGTTTAACCTTATAAGGTGCATAAATCTGAAGCACTTTTCTGATTAAAGTTTGATTCATCCTTCTGTACACCACGTCTGAATCTGGGGAAAGCTCTAATATTAAGCAATGCAGTGCAGCACACACAGTGAAGGAACGAACTGCTACTGAAAGCCTCTCTCTCTTGAATTGACTGCTTACCCCATAGCGTAAGTCAATCCATACCTGCCAGGCAGAAGAGATCACCAAGAATCGCCATTCTCCAGCACAAATTGGGGTACTACTCTGCTAATCCTTAAAAATGCTACTTACATCCCTGTTTCCTAGACTTCTTCCATTGTAGTGACACAACACCCTGCAAGGACACTGTATCCTCCTTTCTAAAAACAAACCTCACAGCTGCAAGTAACATCCTTTTGTCGTTCACCTTCAGTTGGCTAACTTGCCCACTTTGTAAATGTAGAATTAGGGGGAGGGAATGTTATACACTGACAACTCGAGCTCAAGTCAGTAGCAGAACAAAGTTATGTGCAGTCCATTAACAAGCACTGTAAGCATAGTTGATAAAATTCTTTCTTATGTTTACTGCACTAGCTATTTAATCTGCTCAACTGAAAGAAAAGATAAGAGACTGGTTAGCACAGTGCCATGTACGAAAGAGAAAAGTATTTCCCAGCGGGGAAAGCAGAGATGAGTGCAAGCAATTACATGCCCTATAATTGTACACTTTGCATAGATTTGTACCGAAAGCTGCTTCTTTTCAGATCCCTCTAGATTATGCAATAGCAAACCCGAAAAATGGCATGATTTCCTATCCTACTAAGCTAACCTCCCAGCTGCAAAATGTGATTGCTTTTCGTAGTAGGGGATTGCTTTTGTAGTGTGAAGGGGAAGGCCCCAGTTCAGTTATCAAAAATGTTTTCTGCTCTTTCTCTGCTGATACTGGCGCAGCTGTGCTGAGGCATTCTGGAGTGAGTTTTATGTGTGAGGCTGGTTGACTTCCTCTTGTTGGAAAGGCATTGAATAGCAATAAAGCAGAGCTTTGTAGATGTCTGCCCACACAGTGACTACAGCTTCTCTCTTTTGCAGCAGGAGAAACTATAATGATGGCTGTCATGTTTGAGTTTTAAGGAGTATGTTTTACTTAACGTAAAACTGATCTGAGCACACATTAGATTCTCCTGTAGAGACATACCTACATTCTGTGATTTATTCTCAAATTGCACTGAATTCAAGAGCAAGGTGGTCACAAGTTGCATGTAATACAAGTCTTAGCCTTTTACAGATTTTCATTTCAAGGATTATGCTATAGTAAACAAAATCATATTGTCATTAAGTTTTATCACGTATTTTAAAACCCCTTTTATTTCCCTTACAAAAATTAACTTTGGAAGGTCAAATGTCAGAATCTTATGATTCCATAAAGAATAACAAAAAAGTTATCTCATAGTGGGTGCCAGGTGATCATTTTTATTAGCAAGTACACTAAATCTGTCTTTATGTTCTAAGCCTAGTTTCTTTTCCAACCACCCCTTTTGGACACTTTCACTTGGGGACTTGCAAATCTTCATTTTTAAAGCTGAACAAAAGCATTATTTCTCATTTTTTCTTTCATGACCAAAAAAGTAAAAGGACTTTGAGCTGGACAGCCCTGCCTGTTACATTTGTTTCCAAGTTCAGTGTGACAGGAAGTTAGATATTTCACATCTCTGGAATAAAGATGATTTCTCCAAATGTCTGGAGAACTGGCATTAGAAACAAACCAGGACTTCAACACACTGCAGATAATGGATTGAGAAAACGGATGGAGAGACAGACGGGCAGAACTTCCTCTGGCACTGAGCTGAGTGAGGACTGTTATTTTAAAAGCATCCATACTGAAATAGAGGAAGTGGTGTGCTGGTCATCCCAAAGAGAAGTCCCAGTCCTCAAGCACATGTGATGTAAGAGCCAAGGTGTAATAAGTAAAAAAGGGAAGGTGGGAAGAACAGAGGTTCGTAGTAGGTAGTCTTGTACATATTAATTTCTGTCTCTCTTGAAGTTACTTTTCTATCTGCCCACAGGAACCTTTAAAACACTCTATCATGGCTTAAACCAAAAGGGATAGAAATGGATCAAATTTATGTATATCTGTCTGTGTGCATGGATCTGTAAGTAAGTACTGAGAATACAGAGACTTTAATTTGTATAAGTGAAGAGGTATTTATACATAGGCTTGTTTTCTACTCATTCATTTGTAAATTAAGCGTACACAGCAGGCATGTTTTCTCTACTGATGAAGTGAAAAGCAGAAACATGGTAATGTTCTTAACAGCACTTGAACACATCAAATATTTTGATGAACTTTTCCCATTAGCAAGAATGTTCATGTTAGAAGAAAAAGAAGAGTAAAATCTCCTTTTATCGTAGGACTTCCTTGACCTATATTGCAGCAGTACATGAGATGTGTTTGAAACAACTTGCGAGATGATCAGTTTCACAGAAAACTGGGTTGTCAAAGGCAATGATTAGACAGAGACAAAAAAATAGAAAATGGAGAAAATAAGTTTGCAAGCCTGCTACAGTCATTTTCACGGTCCTGTGCGACTGCAACTGCTTTTCAATGTTTTCCTGCAAACAGGATATTGGTGGTGTCATAAAAGTCATGCTCACCTCTTGAAAAATTTTTAGAATCTGAAGACAAATATTTAGGTCAACAATTTGGAATAAAAATTCTTGTTTGATCATGGATAGGCTATTTTTGCTCTAAAATGCAATCACTCAGATATTCCAATGCCAGTATTTCTGTAAACAATTGGTTTTCTTTCTCAATATACCATATTTGCAAGGACTGTCAATATCTATCATATTGTCATTCATCCACGGCTGATTCATTCAGTTTGTAATCATAATTTACCAGTAAAAAGATTTTCTTTACAATGCATATTTACAATGAGGTCAAATGCCTTAATACCCATGGCTAGTACGAAACCGTGAGTTCTGACAAGACTTCTGAAGAGGGTCTGTCCCCTTGTGGCTGCAGAACACCACCCCGATTTTCAAGGTTCATTGAGAAAATAAAACTGCAAATTTTTTTAAGACTCAGAGGCTTCAGACACAGCTTCAGTAGCTTTTTAACTGCCCCTTTCATAGGTATTTGCTGAAGAAAGACACATGTTGAGCCATTTTTCTAAATATTTGTCAGAGATCTTCTAATGTTTAGCCACCCTGACCATATAGAAAATTCCTAACTAGGATTTCTAGTTTAACTTTGAAATATATCGACTGCTAACACATAGCTGCTAGTCTGTGACAGTTCTCAGCATCTACACGTAATGGTGTTCTGTTTGCCTACATAAACAGTCTGATGTTGCTCAAAAAAATACTTGCTGAGACAATTCTCTTGAATCAGAGTGTTCTTGGGAAAAAAGTATCAAGAACTTGTGTGATTGTTCTCATAAACATAGGTTAAGCAATGTATTGTTATTTTTAAGGACTCACACATAATAAAAAGTTTTTTGAAAATACAGCAACCTCCTAAGTCTTTATAATCAAGACTTGATTCTAAGACTTAAATGAAACTACTATCATCTGGAAATTCACTGATGGTCCATTCATGAAAAATTTCAAATGATTTCCTAATTAGGTCTAGATTATGTTTCCTCTGCATGTAGGGCTTGGTATCGTTAATCTTGCATCGACAATCTATGCTGTCTCAGTGATGGTTCCTCATTACAACATTTGCCATTTGCCATTTTCAATTCTTGAAAGCAAATAGCTGTTCTTTCATCTTAATTCAATAGTGTTCCATGAATTTTAATTAAATCCTTCTTTGAGTTTATATGACATTGGTCTGGTTACCCATTATGAGGCTGTAGCACACAAACTATAGTTTTCCTAATAAGTCTAATCCATTGGCCAACAAGGTCAATTGCTTCTCATTATGAATAATAAATGTCAATTCGAGTATAAAAGTAGATATGAAATACTGTGCAAATTCTGCTCTCCTTCCATTGCCTTTCTCTGATTTGCACAGAGGGAGATTTCATACCTGACTTAAGCAATTTTTTCATGGACTGTAAATTAAAAAAAAAAAAAAAAACAAACCCAAAATAATTTGACTGTGTCATTTGTTTTCATACTGTCTTTCATTCAGGTAGAGTTCTTTACAGTGGCCCAAAGACCAAGGGTGAAACAGTGTGTGGAGTATTTAAAAAGAAGATTACATTTTTCTTTTCTCCCTGCAAAAGGAAACAAACAAAAGATGAAATAATACCAGCTTTGTAGATGTGGGTACATTGCTGCTGAACATAAACACTTAATTTCATCATTAAGTGTTTCCAGGAGCTGGCATTAATTAGCAGCAGAGTTACAAGTGACAAATCAGAATGCCTACATTTCTAGCTACCAATGCTGCTCACTGATTCTAGTGTTTTTTACAGAAGTTTGCCTGTGTGATTGCACATACTGGCATCTGCTTACACACAAAAATCCTGCAGCAACAGGGGAAACTACAAACTGAACAGCAGGGAGATGTTCAACACACTAAGAGAGAGCTATGCCAGGTAACACAGCTGTACAAGGGCAGGAATTTCTTCAGATCTTTTTCCCATATACTGTATGACAATGCAGTATACTGTATGACACTCTGCAATTGTGAGTCTCCTCATACCTTCATAGACATTTAGGCCCCAACAGAGTAAGCATGCATAACTGTATGTAGAAACACACACACACGTATAAAAATGTATATTTTTTGTATGCACATCTGTATGCAAAGAAGTTCACATGTGTAAAATGACCCACTGCCCGAAGGGTAATTATTCTAGCTCAAACCTACATATAATATGAAAGAATGCAAGATTTGGGTTCTAATCTCATAACCATAATTTAGTCATCTGCCTTCTGAGGGTGTGATCAGATGGTATTTTTGGATCTAAATTTCCCCTGAGAATTTTATGCAAGAAAAGACAGAGGTGACCACCCAAAATCTGAAATTGAGTGTTGTCTCTTAAAAGTTGTTAAATATTGGTTTCTTTTTTTAATGCTTTTTAACAAAGTTACTATTTAAAAGCACACAAAGCTAAAGTATCAAACTCATTTAGTAACTTCCTCAAATTTCCAAGAAAAGAAGCAATACCTTTCAGCCAGTGAAGAAGTGTGAAGAAAGAGATGATTCAAAGCAGTATTTTATGTATCCTTAATATAAAATTCCCAGACTTTGAATTGCTCATGATGGTGATACTCCACCTCTTCGTTTCCTCTGCAAAACTTCCTTCCTTCTGTGGCCTTTTCTAACTCACACTCTAGCATTTTATCTGCACAGTAGTCCTCACACATTCAATAAAGACTACTGTTGTAAACTTCTCACTTTGCACCGTAAGGAATTAGGAAGCTAGGATGTACATTTCGTACGATGGAAATATTTATGCAAATAACTGTTTATTCATGAGACCATAGAGTTTCTAATCTGGCCCAAAATACTTTTCTAAGGTCTCCTCCACCTTTGGAGATGAATAGCAAAAAACAGTTTACATGATGAGAAAGTGATGTATAGCTTGCTTAGTAAGTCTCTATTTATAGAGGTTTAAACATAGTGCAGGTACAACAGATACAGTAATCACCACTGAACTTTTCAAATTAAAAAAAAAAAAAAAATACAAATTTACTTTGTACTTTTGCATTTTTGACCTGAATGGAAACACTGCCTAAAGTATTCAACCAAGTGAACTGTCCCCAAATGCTGGATGAAATGCAAAAAGCAGTTTCTCATCCCTCTGAACTCCAAACAGCCCAACGCCCGGGGGTCGTGCTCTGGAGCTTCATTCCACGAAGGTGGCTGAAGTTTGCCCGTGCCTCGCGCTAAGGTGGCACCGGGCCCTGGGCTCCAGGATGCCAACGGACAGCGTGGGATTCCCCTTGGAACAGCGAGATGTGCTGGGGGCCAGCTGCGGGTGTGTGATTTTGAGCCTAAAACTGCAGGTCCCTTTGCCTACCCCTGCCGCCACCCCCCGGGAATCAGATGTATCAGGATCCCAGTAAGCCCAGTTACGGGAGGAAGGTCCCGGCCCGCGGCAGCCGGGCCCGAGACGGCGGCAGCCAGCCCCGGGCGAGCACGGCAGGCAGGCGGGTTGCCCCCGCTCGCCTCGCTGAGGCCGTGGCCAAACGCAGCTCCCAGTGGCCCAGAGCTACTCGTGTCCCTTTCCCAGCTGGAACCCCGCGGGGGTAACGGGCCCCCGTCCCTCCTTCGCCCCCGGGGACCCTGCCCTTCCCTGCCCGCCTCCGCCGGCGGGAGCTCTCGCCCGCTGCTCCTTCCTGGTTGCCGGCGGCTGCCGAGGGGCGGGCGGGCGGCGGGGCGCGGCTGCCGGGAGCACCTCCCGCGCAGGTACCGGGGCACAGCCGCCGGGCTTCCAAGGGGAGGGCTGGGGTCAGGAAGGAGCAAGGGAAGAAGCCACACGGCGCCGACAGCGAGTGGGGGCCGCTCCCGGCTCGCCCGCCGGAGGAGGCGCGGCTGTGTGGCGGCGGGAGGGACCCACGCGCGCTCCTGAGCGCGGAGCGGAGCTTCCCCCTTCCTGCTCCATCCCTGCCTCTCCCCTCACCTGGCCGCCGCTCCCAGTGGGCGGCGGGTGCTTGTGCGCGCTGCCCCCTCGCACCTTGGCTGCCCCCGCCCGCTGCATGCAGCCCCCGGAGCGCCGCAGCCCAGGAGGATACGCCGGGTGCGTTGGGATTTACTAATTTCTTTATTATTATTATAGGGGGTTTTGTGTGTGTGTGTGTTTTTTTTCTTTTTTTTTCTTTTTTTCTTTTTTTTTTTCCTTTGCGGGCGGCATCGCGGAGGGGAGGGGGAGAGGGGCAGCCGGGGCCTCCCCACCACCGGCGGCTCCGGGGCTGTGCCCGCCCCGCACGCTGCGCTCCGCTCCGCCGTGTTTGTTGTTGTTGTGCTCCGGGAAAGAGGCGGCAGAGCGAGCGGCTCCCCCGGGGCGGTGCAGGGCGGGCAGCCTTTCGGCTTGTTTCTCTTCCTCTTGGCCGTGTGAGCCCGCGTCCCGTCCTCCTCGGCGGGGCAGCCGCGGGGGGCTCGGCGGAGGACGTGCGGCGCTGCGGGACACCCGGGGCAGGTGGCAGCCGGGCAGCGGTAGGTGGCCCCGGGCTCCCTCCGGGCAGGGCTCCCGCCCGCGGGACAGGTGCCTGCGGAGCGGTGAGCGGCGCTGGCCAGGGCAGGCGCTGCTGCCCGGCCCCCGGAGGTGTCTGCCAGGGGCGCGGGGCTCCCCCTCCGTCGGGGCGGCCGTGCCTTACATAACCGGGCGGGAGGCCCCGAGTCCGTACCGTGCCTTCCGGTTTCACATCTCGGCCGTGCCCGGAGCCTCACACCGAAACGGACAACTTCTCCTTTATTTTGGTTTTGCTTTGTTGATTTCCCCCCCACTTCACGGGGTCAAGGCGCAGGAGAGGCGCTGGCGGAGAGCTGAGGAGCGGGGCAGGTGCTGTCCTCGCCGTGATCGCACCGCTGGGCACTCCCCGGCTCCTGCGGGGGTTTCCTTGGGTTTCCGTGGGGAGGGAGGGTGTGCGCGGGGCTGCGGCGCCTCCGAGGGGCCGCTGGGACGCTCCTGGCAAGCGCCCCGGGACCCGCCACCTTCTGCGCCCTCACCGGCCCGGCTCGAAGTTGCTGTGCTTGTGATGCAGCCACGGGCTGTGCGAGGGCTGGGCGCCTGCTGGGGAGGGTTTGGCGGTGCTTGAGGTAACTCTCTCTCCGTGTGTGATGGGCTGTGGCGATAGCAAAGGCAGTACTTCTAGTGCCTTCGTACGCTTGTGGGGACTTTTTAAAAATCGCTGCGTGGTTTGCCTTGGGAAGAATGTAAACATGTATTTTTGAAATTTTAAGTAGGTCTATCCTGGTAGTATTTCCTGTGTGCACTGCCTTTGCCCTTCAGTATATCAGATGCTGTGTTTGAAGTAAAGATTGAAACAATATGAAGACACTGGGACAATAACAAATTCTTGCAGAGAAACTGAAGTTTTCTCCCTCTTCAGTGGAACCAGAATTGAGTCTCAGGTGATCAGGAATGATAGCATGTATATTGCACTGTTTTACTTCTTCTCTATCCACTAATCATGTTTAAAGAGCTGAGACTAATATAATTTTGTTGGTTTGGAGTACTGCCAGTTCACAGATACAAACAAGTTCACCTACAGATCGTGGGTGATTGTGTATAAAGGCTTGAAATACCTGGCTGGAAGGATGATGAAGTGCTCCCTGTCAGTCAAGGTAAATAAGAACAGAGTAAGAGAACAGTCTTGGTTTATGTTAATTCTTGGCAGTCAAGTAGGAAACAGTTCTCTAAAATCTTTTAATGGTCTTAGAGCAGTTAGTGATAACTGGTATGGGTCCATGAAAGCCCTTGAGCATCATGAATTGTGGGTTACATCGGCTCTGTCTGTCACAGGTTGCATTCTGAATCATTCTAAAGAGCACCAATGAGAACATTACAGATGCCATACCAGGCAGTGTCCAAGTTTCTACTGGTAAGAGCCTAGAGAGGACCAGGAAAGGAAAAGCTTGCATTGATGCTTGCCTAGAATACTCTCTCCAGGCAGCTGTTGCTCAAGCATGGGTGGAAGTGTTGCCTTTGTCCTTGACCAATACAAAGTTTGTTGTTCTTTCTTTGATCCTATACAATAGCTTTTTCAGTCCCTGGGGAAATAGGTAGCCAGATGAAGCATTCTATAGACATTATTAATCACTGATAAGATGGTCAGAGGGCAAGTTCTTGTTTGCAAAGGCCCATGCACAGGAGTTATATTGAGGGATATTAATTTTCCAAGTGGTGTTCGTGCATTAGGCTCTGAGATAATACATTTAAAATAAAGCTTGATATTTATAATGAGAAGAAAAAGGCAAAGAGTGATATCTTAATGAAATGGATTCAAATTAATTTTCACTGAGTTGGGAGAAAGCCATGAATACAACATATAGTCAGCCTCACTAGATTTGTAAGTAGAGAATTAAGAACAGAAATTGAGTTTATGCCATTCTGTACAGCTGAAGAATGTTCACAGACTTTGAAAACCCCTGTTCTATCAGAATAGTTAATATAAATAAGGTAGTGATGTTACAGTCACTATTGTGGTGATAAGTTTTAGCTCACCACAGACTCTTAGTGATAGAAATTGAAGCATGTTACTTAAAAATAGTTTCATATTTATAATTGCTTAATTTTGTCCATTTATGAAGAATTTAATGACAGAATTGTTCTTACATTGGGATTTGTTTCTCATGATGCCAGCTCCCATATGACACCTAGAGCCTTACATCCTCGTTAAAGACAAGCTTGTCAGAATTCTGGAAACCATCAGCTCAGAGTATCCTGCACATGCAGAGCAGGATTATCTCTGTTTTCAAGTCTTGAGAACAGCCAAGATTACATTGCTCACCCCACGAATCGATAGCATAACTGGGACATGCATCCAGTTCTTTTCAGTTCTGAAAGTTTGAGAAGATGAGTGTTAGTGGTGTGTTAGATTACAAATGAAGGTACATGGAACAGTAATGGTGGGATAAAGCAAGAGAGCAACCCAAGTGAGTGTCCTTGCTGTTGTGTACCCAAAAATCTCTTCTTTCTTCTTTTTGTGATGGTTTATTCAGTACTTGATATAAATTACCCATATGGTTGAAATAGCCACTTTGGTTATTTATTCCATCAAATAGAACATATAATTTAGGTTCTAATTGCTTTGCTACATGATTTTTGTGACGGAAGAAACACATTATAAACTGTTGATAGAAGGCCAAATAAGCTGAAATATGCATCTCATATTATTTGAAGCATAAGTACTAGAAGTTGTTCAGTGTTCAAATGCTGCTGTTTTCTGTTAGCTTCTTACCTGTCAGAAGGGAGAGCTGTGAAAATAAATTCGTGTTCATGTATTAGAATCTGTGCCATTTGGCTCAAACTTTTACTTACCAGAAATAAATGAATTTAATTTATGTGAGAACATATCAATTTTTGACAGTGAGCATTGGTATTGGACTAATGTGGATGAAATCTAATTTTTTTTTGCTAAAACACTAAAAGCATAACTAGTGTTTAATGAGAAGAAGGCTGGAAGGTTTGCAGTCTAAGACTCTGACCTTGCATACAGGTTTAAAGTATAAACTCTGCCATGGATTAAAGGACAGCAGACTCTTCTGGATCTTTGGTAAAGTGCTGTGTCCTGTGGTATTTAATTACCTGAATAATTTTTCTTTCAGGCAAGATGTCAGGTTGAAACTGTTACCTGTGTTTTCTAAGGTAAGGCTGTTAAATAAAGGACAGCAGTGATGAAGGGCAGCAGGTCAGGAACTGCTGTTTTAAATACAGATAGCTGATAACCTTTAATAAAACAGGAATTTTTCTGGATTGTTTAAAATACTCTGTTGAAGATGGAGAGGTGTCCAGAATTGTTGGAGGCTTCCAAGAGAAAATCAGTGGGACATTGCAATTTCTGGAAAGCCTGAGTTTTTATATATTAAAAAGGAAAGTTAGCAGCCAACGGAAGAAGAATCAGAAAAAGTATATATGCCTTAGAACTTGACTGCTCAAATCACTTGTACAACTGGAATTCCAGACAGATAACTGTAGGCTCCAGTACTTTATTTGCATATTTCTTGTGTTAATATCCATTTTCCAGGGCGTCCAGCACTCTGCACTGAGTGCTTGATTTGGACCTAATTAAATAATCAATATAAAATGAACAAGCTGGTCTCTGAGAGACCAATCCAGTTGCCCAAGGCAGTGGCTGGCTGCAGTGGAGATGACATTAGAGCTGTGTTGCTGTAGCCTTCAGTCGCAGTCCTGGCTCTGGCTGTGTTGATCATTCTGCAGGCAGGTTGTTCTCAGCCTGAGGAGACAACCCGTGAGTGCTGTGTTTGAGCTAAAGGAGCACAATGTGCTGGTGCTGACTAAGCCCTAAGTTAAGATGTCACAATTGAAATGTAGTTCTCTAAGGGTTTTGCCATTGTGAGAATTCAGAAAAACTATTCTTAGTTGTGCTAAGCTGTGGTTGGAAAGAGTTGCACAAAACTTGGGTGATGGCTTTCCCCTAGGGAGACAGTGATAGTGCCTAATCTTATGTACTCAGTGGCATTAAATAAAGGCTATGTCACACTCAGTTTTAGATTTTCTTTACTTAATAATTTCATTCAGATGACTATGGATTTTCTATGTTCATTTCTCTGGTTGTTTTCTTGTATTACTACCACGTGAAGAGATGTTTTCTTCAGTCTGATCACCACATATCAGACATGGTCCTGTTTGAATCCTTGTGTCACATGTGTTGCACTTGGACACGAAACAAAGATGCTTGACTCCAGTTTGAAGCAGAAGAAAATCAGAAGGCTTTATTGTCTAATTTTTAGTACCTTTCATAAGGTGTTCCAATACAGACTTAGCATGATTGGTAAAAGGGAACAACACCTCTCTAGTCCCGTTGGTGGAACAAGAGAAACACAATCAGGACAGCTGTAGAGAATTATTTTGAGAACATAAGTTATTTACAGAAATTGTCCTTGAAAGAAAAACTCTCCTGAGAAATGTTCCCTGGGAAGAAATCAGCCACTGGCAAGCTGAAAACCTCTCAGACTCAGAAATACCAGGGCCACAACATGAACTTCTGGATATAGTATTAAATAATTTTTGATGTTATGTTTATGATTAACAATCCTATTAACTTCTTTGAAGATGAAATTGTACACGTTTTCTTGCTTTGCCAGCTGTTTTCAGAGTTTGGCCTTTGGGTTTTTTAAAACACTTTTTCTAGATGTTCGGGAAATGTTATCAGTCACTCTCATCCATTTTCTATACCTCACCTTCTTACTTGGGACATTTCCAGACACTCACCCTTCTGTAAAAGGTTGATCATCCTGGGTTTAACTTTTTCTTGTAGAGATTGACACACAGCTTACTACTATTTTCTTTAAAGGATTCAGAATCTCTTATGAACATTTATTAGTAGCTAAAGGATTTCTAAACAGCAGACACTTACACAGTTCCTGGCAACAGAATTCAGATTTTAATGGTTTTAGGCTTTCATGTTCTGAAAGAAGCTTTATGCTTCTCAAAATGCTCTGTTAAAAATAAGTAGAGAACTCTAGTTAATATAAAGTGAGATCATTCCTATGAGGCTTCTTTCATCAGTTGCAGTAACTGTGAAATCCCAGTTCTGTTGCTTGGAATAGCTGTAAATCTTGGACATAACCCATGAAAGCCCACACAAAAGGCACGTGAGAGAAAAACAAGAAATAACATGGAATTTTCAAACAGTTTTTTTTTTTTCTTTTGCTTCTGTCCTGAAGTGATTTTGAAGTAACTCAGAGAGGAAATTAGTTTTCAAAATATTTACTTAAATATTGCTTTTTATTTTACTTCCCCCCCCCCCCCCACCAGAGCTTTTGGAATGCCTTTCAAAGGGGAGAAACAAGGAACAAGGAAATTAATGAATCTGAAAAGACTGATCAAGTCAGAGATTTTTTTTTTTTTAAATATACAATGACTGAAGGTAAAATATTGGGGTTTATGTTAATTTTTTTCTTAAAATTTGAGCAGTTTTTGAACAACATATCAGCTGTACTAGTTTGGTTTTGGATGTTGAAAGGAGAGATATTTTTTTAAATCTGACTTTTTTTTGTATTTTATTCCAACACTTTTAAAATTTCTTAGTGTGTAATTGAAATTCTTAGTATTTATTTTTTTAAACTTGGGAAAGTTTAAACATTTGGAAATGTTTAAATTCAGGTCTTTCCAGTTTGGTGAAGTTAACAGCTGAGGGGATCTGACTATTATGTGTGGAAAGCGAGAGGGAAAGGAAAATGAAATACAAACCAAGTTATATTTCTAAAATTAATTCAGGCATGTAGTGTATTTTTTTACATATTTATCTTTGGTTTCTGCTAAAGTGTTGAAATTGCTGGATCACAAGTGAAAATCTGTTTGTTCTTATCGTACTTCTTACTTGGAAGTCAAACAATGCAGGTAAAACGATGCAGTTGGACAATTCATAGCTATCCTTGGAATTCAGATACTTATAAAAGAGGCTTGTCAGTGTGAGAGATCAGTACTACCAGACACACATAAAACCATTCTGGCTGCATTTTTGAACCAGTTTTTCTGATTGGTCTTGTGAATACATGAAAGACACGAAAAATAATGGTTATATGTCATGGATTAAGTTGGAACAAGGACTCTTATAGTGCAATAACAGCCTGTCATCTCAGTGGCATATATGTTTTCTCTGAAGGTTGGGAAAGTCCTGAAATAGAGATGTTGTGTGGTTGTCAGTGCCCTGCCAGTTTTTTGGGGTTCTTTTCAGTTATAAATTGGGCTGTGATAGTTTCCAGATTAGAAAGCAGTTGTATTCTGGTTTTTCAAGGGTCTTCTGGGGGACAAGGTACAGCTGCTTCATCTGTTCTGGGCATAATCTTGCTGAAGTGTGGTGTGGTGGTCAAAGGCCAGTCGTGAGCATTGTTCATCTTTGGACTTAAGGTGTTCAAACTGCCATAGTGAAATCATAGTTTCCAATAGACCAATAGCCTTGGAGCCCTAAGGACAGTTGTCCTGCAATTTTTGTTTATCGTTGACTTTCCTAGATTTCTTTGATAGATTTCAGATGGATAAACTGAAGTGAGGTAGGGTAGCTTCAGGTTGGTGCTGTCTCCTCAGATCTTCTTCCTCACCAGCCTAACAGTATCACCTCTGTATCACTTTCACCTTGTCCAGGTAGCTGGCCAAATCTCTCATTCCTCAGGCTGTGTTAGTGCCTTGAAGATAAAGCATAGACTTTTTTTTTTTTTTTTTTTTTTTTTTTTTTTTTTTTTAATGCAGCAATTCTGCAGATCCCAGTGACAGCTGTTACTGTCCTCTGCCCTTCAAATCTGTACCTACACCTGTGTCTCATCAACATATCCCCTAGCTTGTTGCCATTTTCTCCTGACTAATATATGTAATTATATATATATATATATACATATTTAGAACTTGTATTGGCCTCCTACAGTACCCACTCCCAGGAAGTATTTCTGCAGTTTGTGACAAATTCTTGAATTACCTAGACTTTCAGTTCATCTTGGAAAAGACTCATAAGCTTCTGGTGTTGGGAGTTCCATATCATCCACAATACTTCACAATTAATAGCAAAACATTGTTTGTGATGTTGTCTAATGTATTGTAATGCTTTTCAGTTATCCTCCTCCAACATTGTTGTTTCCAGGATGTCAGCATTGCTCTTCTCTTCTAATTCTGAAAACATGAGTCCTTAGTTAAACCCTCTTGTCAGATCTTTTTAGTTCTCTGGATGAAAAGTAGTGTTGGAATATAATCTGCAGAACTCACAGTGGTTAAAATAAAATACTATACTTTGTCCCTTAGTGCGTTAAGAAAGTACAGAAGAAATTATGGCAGATTTGTGCATACACTGTGGGGTTTTTTTGTTTGTTTGTTTTTGGTTTGTTTGTTGTTTTTTTTTTTCTTTTTCTTTTGTGGAGGACAGCTGTACAAGTTTGTGTCCAGAAAGGAGCTGTTACACTGAAAATTATAACAGCAAAGTCTGAAGCCAAGTGAAGGAATAAACCTGGCCAGTGGTTCTGTGGTATGGGATAAAATACTGATGAAACAATACAGAACAGTAACTTTGGGGATTGGTGTGTGCCTTGGACATTTATCCATAAAGAATGATATAATCATTGTAATAGGAAACTTTTGGACCCCTACAGTGTTGCATTTGTAATGTTTTGATAGCTCACACCATTCTAGAGAGCTAAAATTGGAGTAAACCTCATAATCCCCTGAATTACTAAAATCCACTGTCAAGGTACATGACAATCCCATTTTAATTTGTCTCTTCAGTGAAATGGTCACTGAATAATAGTCAGCAATTTGATTCCAGACATTTTCGTCTCTACATTGCTTAGCTTAAGAGAAAAAACCACAGTGCCTGGAGGGCTGACTGAAGAACAGTGGCAAACTGTTTTGAAAGTGATTGCCTGTTGTGCTTCATTAACAAAATTGGTGATATGAATAGAACCTTTCCACATTTCTTAAGTCAGCTTTGGTGTTAATTCTTCTTTTATTTTTCTGAAAGTAGGAAGGAGACAGATTTTTTTCCATAGCTGTTTCTTAGCTTAATGTACCTAACTCAAATAATTGGGACTGACGTAAGGCATAATTGTAATTATCTCGTGCTTCGGCTCTTGTTGAGTCTTTTACTATTAGGTTCTTTCCTCAAATGTTGGAAGTTACTGAGGGACTTCTCACTGAAGTGTGAAGCTTCTACAAATAGAAACTCCTTGACTTGTATTTTGTGTTATCTTTTATCTGTACTATTACTTTGCCCTGACTTGTTCTTGGAGAAGAGATGCTCATAAGTTTCTGCACAACTTTTATCAGCATAGTCTGACTCAGTGCTGATAGACAGTAATTTGGCTTTGGTTTTGTTCTTCAGAAAGATACTCTTGTCAAATAGGAAATAACCCATAATAGGCTCACATGGAAAAATTGTTGCTTTAATGGAAATTGTAGTAGGTCCTTTTCAACTGAGTGCAGGGCTGTTGGTGTTGAAAAGCTAATCTTAAACTTTGGCCAGCATGTGGAGTGGGTTGTTAAATACTCCATTCTTCTCCTCCTCCAGTGGTAAAATACTTTGTATGTGGTTTGGTTATTTGGTTTGGGGTTTTTTTGGTTGGTTTTTTTTTTCCCTCTTAGTTTTAACTCCTGAATGCCACAACCTTCTTGCTTAATGAAAACACTGTAGGAAGATATTTGGTTCCATCTGAGGGCTGAAATTATAGCCACAAGTAATAATTTTTTGTGCCCCTGGAAAGAGTGAGAAAGAAGTAATGAAAACTACTTTGCAACATAATTGGCCTTTTATTATAAATGGCTTGCATGTTTCATCTCTGTGAGTAATATTTTGTCCATTAGGCCTTAGTGAGGCCACAAACAGCATACAGCAACAACAAAAGTATGCTCCTTGCCTTAATGGAGTTACGTGGTAAAGCACTGAGTAGGATCATGTTCAGAATTCTTAACTGCAGTTTATACTCTTCCATTAGGGACTGTGTTTCTTTCCCCCTTACCTAACACAGATTTACAGCTTCCCAGATCACAGTTGATGTTGTTCTGCCACCGTGCATCTTGGTGAAAAGCCCGGCCTCATCATTTTTATAATTTACTTTTAGGTATTGAAAATTTGATCCTAGGTGCTCCAAAGCTTTCTCCAGGCTGAACAATCCCAGTGTCTTCAGCCTCTCCTCACAGGACGTGTGTTCCAGCTGACAGCTGTCTTTGTGGCCTTCCACTGAGCTTGCTCCTGTTGACATTCATAGTGTGGATCCAGAAGCAGACCTGGTAGTGCAGATACCAGAGAAGTGGATTATGCAGGAAGCAGAACAATTGCTTCCCTTGGTCCACTGGCTGTGCTTCAATTTCCAGAGCCTGGGAAGCTGTTAGCTCTCCTTGCTGCCAGGTGGAGGCCTGATTCATATCTTGCCAGGACCTCCAGCTTGTTTTTGGGGGAGCTGCTCCCCAGTAAGTTGGTCTTCAGGCTCTGCTCTCATGGTATTTTTGTTGGCCATACCTAAGTTATTCTGAATGGCAACCCTGCCCTCCAGGGTGTCTTTTACACCTGTAAATGTAGTGTTTGCAGATTTACTGTGTGCTCTGCCTGGTCACTGTAAAAGAAATCAAACAGGATTGGGTCCCTAACCTATTCACTTTGTAACCATGGGCAGATTGTGAACCATTAAGAGCTGCTGTTTGAGACTAATGATAGAGATGTTTGGGCTTTTTTATCAGCTAGTAGTTTACCCATCCATGCTGTAACTTGGATCAGGTTAGGTGCAAAGATGCTGTGGGAGAGATTTTTGAGTATTCCTAAAATCAAGGTGGGTGACACTACTGATCTCTCATCCACAAATCCTGTCATTTTATAACAGAAGGCAATCATATTGGTCAGGCATGATTTAACCTCTGTAAGTGCATCCTGGTGATTCCCAGTGAGCAGCTTCTCCTTAATACGCCCAGAAATGACATCCAGGCAGGCAGGCATATGTCTGAACATACTGTGGAACTAGATTAACAAACAATGAAAGTAGGCTGGACTGCGGTGTTTTCTTTCCTAGTGATCCCTCAGACTTGGTAACTGGTAACCTGTGCATAATCCCTCTCCTGCTCTTCTTTTCTGGATGCCCAGTTGCTGTCCATCTGTAGGTGATGAGTACATGCTGGTCACAGGATGGAGCACCTGCATCTTTGGGAATGTGGTGATGAATAAGCTGGGACTTCATGTGACCTGGGGTAATGAGTTTGTTAGGAACAGGATGTTGCTTCTAGAGTGATTCCTGCTCCCTCTGTGTGTGTGTGTGTGAGGAATTTACAAGATAAGAAGGTGACAGCAAAAGTGATAGTAAGTTTAATAATTATTTTGGCTTGATCTAATGCATGTAAATGATTATATTGGTGATCTGCTTAAAGCCTGTGGGCTTTGCCCTGGCTTCTCTTTTGTATTGATTTAGTTCCATTATCTTGCCATTAGCTTGACAGTAAAAGTAATGCATATGCAGGTGTCAGGATGTGTGAAAAACCTGTATTTGCCTTCTGAGATGCCTTTTAAGCTTTTTTTTTTGGTAGTTATTTGCTTTTTGTTTTGTTTTGTTGCTACCGTTAATCTGCTTTTACAACTTCTCTATGTTGTGGCTTTTTTCTGCTAATTATGATTTTGATATTCCCTTATTACTCATAATTTTAGGTGGTCTTTAGAAAACACCAGCATCTGTCAAATGCAGTAAGATCCACAGTAAAACTGAGACTTGCTCGATTTTCACATAGTAAGAAACAAAGAAGTTTAACCTGATTGTATGATGCTGAACAGTGAGTTCACAATGACTTATTGGGGAATTCAGTGTTTCTCAGATCTTATCATTAGCACTGTTTGCCTTACTGGTTCAGATGCTTAATTTTCCAACTTCTGTTACTGATGAATAGTTACTACTCTGCATAGTTCATCAGGTACCAAAATAATGTCACATGGTGATAGTTGTCCTTAGTTTTGTCCTGTATAGAACTATACATTTAGATATTTGTTTTTATTAACTGCATTATTTTTAGGACCTGAAAAGCCCTTCAGAGTAAGTTACAAATATATTTAATAAAGCATTTCTAAAGGAGCAGTAGCTGAACTGATTGTAAGAATTACATTCTACAATTTAGAAATGTTCTAGTAACCATCTAATCAGCAGTGAATTAATCAGAAATACAGTATTCATAAAATGTTTTGAATGGCAGGTATAATTAGTTCATTATTTTAATGCTTCCAAAGTGTTTAATTGCAGTAAGACTTTAATACTTTAGGAAAAAAGATTCTAATAGTTGGCAAATCATTGTCAGTATTTTAACTCAATCTTACGTGTATTCCAGAATCATACTGGCATTTTCTAAACTGAGACTGAAAAATGCATGTAGGGGAAAAAGTCAAATGCTAAATGAAAAATAGTAAATGGTACCTCTATAGT